>JAYWIR010000020.1:2400000-3000000 GCA_036172245.1 Raillietiella orientalis | reverse complement strand
AATCACATGGAGACCTGCCTTCGAACATTCGTAACCGGAGGCATCGTATACGCTATATGGCATCGTGCTTTCAAATGTAGGTCTATCATGCTTGCTTTACGATTAAGGATTCAAAGTTTTTCAACTGAACTCAACCCAATGTACTTGCTCTAGCAAGGAAAAACCAGAGATTTTCGTATGAAAATCAGTGGAACCTGACCGGAATCACCTGACTACGGTGCCTGACAGGTGACGTACTTAGCGAGAGAAATGGTGCCAAGATCAGGCACAGAATCTAATGGACATCACCACAAAGAGTAGGGTGGAGCAGATACTGGAGGACGATTTTTTCCTAACGCTCCTTTTAACAAGCATAACATCTCTGGCTGCTGTCTACAACATGGAAGGTCACGATTCTTATGATAAGAGGGAGCGAGTCTATGTGATCATTAATCAGATGTAGACTGAGAGGGGAAGATGTGAATAAGCTGTTGCGACTCGAAGACGGATCGAACTCCCCGCAGGAAAGAGGTTGTATTCAAAAGAAGCGAAGACTGAAGGTAGTAATTAACTAAGCAGATGGAACTTAGCTCATGAGAGAAATGGAGAGCAACCTAGCTTCTATTCAAGGTTATTTGATTTTAGATTCCAAATTTCGATCCTGATCCAAAGATTGGAAAGCGGGATGAATCTCTGCTCATGCGAAAAAGCTGGTGTTACTAGGAAAGAGGTTTACCCTTTCATCAACGGCAGAACTCTATAAAACTTCGAGAAAAAAAAAAAAAGGGCAGTCACCAACGGAACCAGCTTAACCACTTGAAGAATCAACTCTGGAACTTGTAGAGTCGAGGACCATACAGAAAATCATGTCATGAAACTCAGGGATGAATGCGATGTCTGGAAAGCAGAGTGTGGTCTCCACCGACTAACTCGAGATTCCAGATGAGACTCTGCAAAACCAGACTGCAGAGGCTCCACTTTGTCACCGGTGTCTTTGATTGCCGCTTTCAATCCTAAACGAGTTTTCATAGGGAGTTCTAGCAGAGAGGATCATACTCTGTCTCAATACCTCGAAGCAATCGTAATTGAGAGGCAAGCTGTCAAAAGCCGTGAGACTGATACGGCCAGGGACTTTCGTCTTCCGGAAACCACTCGAGCTGTCTTCACCCTAGTGACCTGAGGTTCACATGCGTTGATGGTGCATTCTTCTCGTAAATCCCCTTATAACTGCATCTTTATAGGGAACTATAATTGTGTAGATGAACTTTCCAGCTGCCGGACCAGAAGACGTCTTCACTTGAGATATCCTTCTGGTCCGATAGCTGAAATTCCGAGAGCTCGGGGAGAAGATGGAAATCAATTATCTCTTCTGCACTTGCAAAAAACTTCGTCTGGTCCTAAGCCTCAGTTCACCTCTTTTGAGAAGTTACTTTCGTCTAAGCGTCCAAGCTTTCTTTTTGGACCGTTTCCCGATTACATCCACCAGAGGTCCTTTCTTGTAGCTTTAGCCCTGGAAACTTAGAATTCTTCATGGGCTTCCTCTAATCCTCATCTTCAATCTTGACCACCAGACTCGGTCCCAAGAACTCTGTCTCCGAACTTGCCGTGCACTGCGCTTTCCGCTAGGAAGGAAAGTGGATACCTCTGGTTTCGTCTTTACTACTCCCTGAAAGATTCCGGAAATGTTCCTAAGCGGGAAACGACAGCTCCTCTGATGAATTCTGGGGCACTTCCCGTTCTCTCAGCGGTTTTAGAAGTCTGCGAGAGCCGGCTTCCCTCAGATTTTACAGGGCGCAAGCGAGTGCTGCTTCCTTGGATTCTCCGAATTCTGCTGTGGTCAGCTTCCTTTGCTTCCCTTGGGGAGTTGCGAGTCAGGAACGTTCCTCTGATGAGGACTTCCCGGTTTCGGTCATGGGTGTTGGTGGTGGAGCTCCCTTGGTCTCCTTTCAAGACTTCTGCGACTAGTCTTCCTACGAGAAAAATGGCAGGAAGGGATCAAAGCGAAGACTCCGTGGCTGGCTGGCAAACACTAAATCTTTGTCTGCGTGAGCTCTGGGGTCAGAAGCTGGGGTGAAGAACAAAATGCGACACGGTGAAGGGAAGAGAAAACACGCAGATGGGTCCCAAAAACCGGCGGTAGTTCGCAGGGAGGAGGAGCCGGAACTGGGAAGAACGACCGTAGGTCTGAAAAATCCAGATGGATTGATTCGACACCGGGACCGCCTCCAGTCGGCTAGGTCTCGTCTTGTCCGTGAGTCCTGCAACCTTGGACTGGAATTTAGGGCATTGCGACAGCCCCTTCTACTCACGCGTGGAAAGAACCGCTGCCTCCTTCAAAGCTGCAAGACCCCGCAGCAACCCGGCTTTTCCAAAACCTGAGTGCTGAAAGTACGAATAGCTTCCTCTTTGGATTCTAACGGTAACCTGACGACTCCATTCTGCTCGAAATCTTTTAGACTCTGGAGAGATTCCACCTGAAGGATGAAGTCGCTCTTCGACAGAATGGACTGGAAGATTCCCCCTTCCCGTTCCTTTTCATGATGCAAGGGACAGGCAGCTTCAGAAAGTTCAAGGGGAGACGAACTGTTTCCTTACAAGAATTTTAGAAAAGCGTCCAAACGGAGCTTGGGCTGGAGATGGAAGCCTGAAGAGGAGCAGCCTCAAAGCCGACCTCGCAGCTGAAAACACCCTCCCGGAAACGGATTTCGGATGTGTGTGGGGAGCGAGGGTCCCTCGCTTCCTGATGGAAGCACGAAGAACCTCGCGTAGACCGTCCCAGATTTCAAATTCCTAATTTGGAATGGATTTGAAATGATCTGAAAGCGGCAGAGGAGGAACTCGAGGTGGCACCGGACGGCCCCGACGGTGTCATTCACCTCGAGCAAACACTTCCAGTTGAATGATCGCTCCGGGGGAAGTCGATTGCAGGGGTCAACGACTGCCGCTTGCATCTTGAGGCAGCGCGGAATCGCGACGCAACTAAAGGCGCGACTTGTGTGCGTTCGGTCTGAAGGTGCTGGTCGGCGCTCTCCTGCATCATCCGAACGAAGAGGCCAGGGCTCTCTGGCCACCTGGAAGCAACGTGAAGAGGAAGAAGTGAAAGGAATGCGACTCATTCAGCAGCCTGCAACTTCGATGAAGGACTTTAAGGATCCTCAATGGGCCCTTTACAGATTCTGAATGCTTCCTCTTCTCCGAAATAGAAACCCCTTGATCTTCCCGGTACTCCAGTAACCTCAGAAGTTTTTTTTTTCAAAAAAAAAGAAATGGATTCGTGGGTTTCTTTTTTGGAACTCTGATAGAAACTGGTCGAAAAGTCTCTTTAAAGTGAAGACAGACTCTTTAAAGAGTTTATTCACTGATGGCAATGAGATTTTGATTGCTGAGACTAGGAGATGCTGGAGATGTAAGGATTTAGAGGAACCGGTCTTCTTACCGGCTTCAAGAACTCTCTTGAAGCAGATTAAAACATCGGTGAGCACTCTGAAACTCATTAAGACTGTCTAGAAGAGCCAGAGGCGGCTCACCCCAGAAACGCAAAGAGATAAGCATCCTGCTTGTCTTCATCGATGTTTCGAGAGTTCCTGTTTCCATTTCTGACGTGACACTGAATTTGAAGACTTGGCGGGCAGACCTTCCTTGGTGCGTTTTTACTGAAGATGCAGTAACTGACCATTTAGGACTGCGGCTGCCATATTGTAAGACATTGAATTGCGTCTTGCAGTACATCTGATGTACGGTCTTCGCATGATTCGAAATCCTGAAGCACTATGAAAGAGTGAAGGACACTGAAGCTCCTCAGAGTCCTTGCCTTGTTGTTCTATGGAATTTTCTTACTTCAGTCATCCGAGAGCGCGAACTGAACGCCTTGGGGTGGATTCTCAAGATTCCTTGTCCAGGAAAACCGCCCTTAAAATGATTTTTTCTTTGTGGAAAGGACGGAAGGAACTAGAATACTGGACCAGTACGAGCTAATGTTGGGTGCCTTGGAAGATCACTTACCTCTGGTTTCGGAGAAGTCACACCCTGCATATGGCAGGGTAGCAAAGACTGAACCTCGGACTAGAAAGATGTTTTTTTTTTTTATTATTATTATTCGAACTAAAGTAGCAAGCGAATATAAGCTTTATCTTCTTCTCATAGGAAGAACCTTCTTACTGATAGTGGTGTTCTAGGGGATAATGGCTAGCAATACATAAGACCGTTGCGGAAAAACTTTCCACAATACTGTTAGAACGCGACTTTCTTCAAAGATTTTTGAAAGTCATGTTTATTGATGCCTTTCTCCTGCATCCCTATGTATGATTAATCCTTTTAAGACTGTACTGAAACTGACAAAAACTTGGAAACGTTCTTGGTGGAACAGAACGATGTAGATAAATAACGATAAGGTCTCATCACAATATGGTCAAATGATGTGGTCAAATAGCACCACGGTAAAACGACGATAAGGCTACATCCTCGACGTTGTTTTTGTTTATTGCCACTCAGTGACAGTATGTTTAGTGTTTGAGATGTGTCTTCACCCCGAAATTTCGTTTTCATGTTCTGGCCTTCACCAAGTCTCAAATGCGGAAGATTTTTTTTAAGGTTTCTGGTCAAGGAGTTCCGTATGCGTCTTCAGCTACTTCAAAATGGACCATTCATATTTCTCCGATATTATTTTCTAGTTCTCAAGAGCCTTCAACGCAGCAACTTCTAGTGTTCTTAATGATTGAAAGGTTCTGGGAAGGAACATATGATCGAATTAAGAAACGGTTGCTCACGAAATCTCGTTGCCGAACAGGGAATGCAAAAAAAAAAGCAGACAGAAGTGCTTTTACGCCTCAGTATGTTCTTGCACATTGATATCTTTTTTGATTAACCATTCCTGGATGCATCACTTGCTGTCGTAAGGAATTTCACCTCTCTGTAGTCAGTTATGTTCAAGTGAGAAGGTCTTTTCCTTGTCATTCATGTCTGAGTACATCCAAGGAATGCACAAAAGCAGTTTGTTTGGAGTAATCGTCCTCCAGGAAGCCATGTAAACAACACTGGTCTCTACAGAGAGAAAGTAGAGATGGCATCAGTTATTTGGCACCTGACACGGTTTTCTGCTTGGATTCTTGCAGACCGCGGATGTGACCCTTAGAAGAGAATGTGCTTGAAGTACTAGAGATAGATGACACGTTTGGTTTCCATGGACGAGAGCTCTTCATACTTGCAAGTATGGTGCGGTCATTATGCTGTTTCCTAGGAGCACGTTCCGTGTTATCTGAGTATTCGATCGATACGTAATCAGAAGATCAATGAGCAGGAGAGGCGTTTATGGGAACTTTGAACAATCTTTCTCGAGAATCTCCTGAAAATATCCTCTGGAAAACTTTACAGGAGAGCATGCAAAAGAAGGGTGAGGATACTGACGTAGAAGCTGGGGAAAGGTCGTAGACTGGATGAAAAGACTAAATCCTTTCTTGGGGCGGTTTGTGACTGAGAAACCGATTGGAATTAAATAAGAACTTCAGTTAACAACAAAGATTAAAGCGCTCTGGTTGCACACAGAAGGAAGAATCATTGATGTTTCCGTGTTGGGGCTACGTTCTAGTACGTAAGGATGCACTTTTCAGAGGTAATCACATGCTTTGATGATTAGGGAACGAGTTTTTCCAGGTGAATCGCCGCACAGCTGCTGTGCATACATAGGTAGGGAGTTTCTGGCCGCCGTTCACGAAGCTACAACGATGCATAGCAATTACTCTTATCACCACACACATGCATTCGCCACACCCAGAAAATTGCAATTCAAAGCCTCCAATTGAACTCTTGTTGCAATTTTTGAGTTTTAATGAAGAAGTGGAATCATTCAGAAGAATTTCTGCTGGACGGTTTTACCTTCGTTTCCCTTCCTAAATTAAGTCCTCCACTGAAATTTAACAAATGGCCTTCCATTCTTCCTTATCGTTTTGTTCCAGAGACAATAAAAGTGGCTTCGGGCAAAGAAAAATCAGCAGAGGCCCTGTTTCTATTCTCTGGATTTCAAAGACGCTGCTGTTTTGGTTCTTGTGTAACAACGCGCTTCCAGTACCCTGAAGCGTTGTGTTGTCTCAGCGAGCTACGAATGACACTAGATCCTTGATGACAATGATAAAAGTACCACTATTCGGTGATCGAAGATGGATGGAAAGCATCTTTTGTCGCACTTTTTTATGGGATCATGTAAGAGCGCATCCTTAAAGTCTTCAGATGGCTGACCCCATATCAGCGCTGACCAGAATACCGCTTTCAGATCCTCTCTTGAACACGGAGGAGGGGTTTTACTCCAATCCCGATGAGGGATTATCAAAGGTTTTGCAATTGTTATGTGACATATTTGGAATGTTGCCGGCAACGATTTAAGATGTATGGATTCTTGGATATGAATTACTAATACCGATGTTCACGCATCACAAATGTGTGACACATTTCCGACTCTTCCGTAATGTGCATTTCACATCTACGGTATTCGTGCAGCTTAGGTCTCTCGCGAAGGTCACATACATGACTTGTAGTAAATGCCCGTGTTTCGACAATTCCGCGTGTTTATTGAAATCAAGTTCATGAAGTAGCGTAATAAAAAAAGAGCAGCCTCCACCTCCTAGGCTCTAGCAAAACGAACCTTCTAGACCACTTTGGCAATCTTGAGAAAATGTCGTTGCTGAAATTCACCGTCTTGTTCGTAGCGACGCTCCTGAGCCATTTGTACCGTTCCTTGTACATGTGCAAAGCGAACAATCGCACACATAGATCGCATGTACCACATTTGTACATCTATCGCATCTATAATGGCAGAGTTCAGAGATTTCACGCCTGCTTCCATGAAGCTCGTGATCTGCAGAAGACGGAAGGCAACTGGGAGGGGACGATTGCGTGACGGACTTGGGTTCCTGCTGTAAAAAATGACCGCATTTCATCTTGCAACTGTCAGCTGCGGATGTGGGCTTCTCAAAGTCGTGTCATCTTCATGGCGTGCGGTTTCTCAGCTTTGTGTTTGTTTGTCTGTTCTTTTCACAGTCACTTGGTTTGCGTCTCGCGAGCTGCCGGGCCACGATGCCTCGAAGACTCCTCCGTTCAGCTTCGGAGAAACTGAAGTTTCCAACCCAAGTAAGTTTTGGATCTGAAGACGCGACCGGTTTCGCCCAGAATGTCGGCGAAATAGGCAGTCGAGCTGGAGCTCATGAAAAGCGTGGGATCAAGTCCCTGCACTCTCCAAGATTCCTTCAGCTTCCTTTCCTACGAAGGCACCGCCTCAATTTCGTCCACGTCCTGAGAGTCTTTTTCAGTCCGCTTTTTGCCCGCCATAGGTGGGCGTTTTCTCGACTGGACAGGAGGAGCAAGCGTGGAAATGCACTCTTTCTGGAGGAGAAGTTTCTGGACTCGAGGAGTCACCAACTTGACTATATGATTAACCATGCTTGGCTGTAAGCAGACTGCGTGCTGCACTTCATCCGCACTTCGTCCTGTCCGTGAGGGCAAACCTGCAACCGTTCGCCGTTTGCTCTGAACCGTGTCAACGTTCGGAGTGTCTTTTAGCCACAGGCATACGGCGTCGTCTCGTTTGCCACTTTGATAACCTTAACCAACGAACGACCTGGGCAGTGCTCCCTTTGAGGGAATCCCATCGCAGCGCGGGAAGCTCCGGCCACTGCATCTGGAAGTGAGACATCTAGGAGTGAGGCAACGTGGAAACAGCAAGCATCCATCCAGCTTCTTGTCCAACAATGCTGTGATCTGAAGATATCCGTAAGATTCACCTCGTCGTTGAGGCTGGCGTGGAGTCAAGATGATTGAAGCGGGTTTTCCTCGCGGGTTCATTTTGTCCTTTCGGTTCGTCATTATCGCAGCTTCCCTCGAAGTCGAGAGCCGGAAGCTTCCCGAAGTGATTTCATCCACGTGGATGTGTTCCTTTAGCGTCGGTGTGCTACACGTCTCATTCCTCTTCCTCCTTTATTGTTTTTCCATTTCTTTTCAGGATCTCATAAATGACGCTTCTGCGTGTTAGTTGATTTTCCTCAGAGCTCTCTATTCAATCACGGAAAATTCCTCCGCGGGAAGCGTCACGCATGTTCCGAAAGAAATCAACCGCCTCGTTTCCACATTCTTCAACCCTCCTTCGCCGAACTTCGTTTTCTAGTTTTCGTTCCTCTCGTTTCAGCGTACGAGGGTGAAGAACTCAGCAGACGTTGCAATGATTCCTTAGACTGTCTGGGAAATCATCAAGGGTACTGCGATCAAGAAAAAAACCAATGCACCTGCGCAGATTCTTACCAAGTGATGGACTACGAGACAAACCACTGCCTTAACGGTAGGATTCCCCCTCCCTCCTCCTTCTACCCCTTCCCGCCTGCAACCCCTTTTTGCATGCGAAGGACACTTGGAAAATTTTGTTTATGGAGCCAATGAGTAGCAGAGAAAGAATGATTCGCTTTCCATCGATGGTTGCAACTACCGATTCAGAGCGAAGGAATGAATCCTTGCATATTGAAATTCGGCAGTCGACAACTGCGTCATCTTCCCAATCTTCCAAAAGACCATATCAGAGCATTGCGCAGACATCAATCACTTCGAAGAGATCCTTTCCTTCTGGTTTGTTGGAGCACGCGTTCACATTCTCATGCTTCTTATACGCTTGCGAGAGAAGCGTGCCAGATTGCAGCAGAGCAAGTATCAATGCAATCGCTCAAAAACACGAATGAGCGTCTAAAGAGGAATCGTATGGGCAAAGGAGCGAAATGGGCAACAAATGAGCAGGAAACCACAAACTCCTCTCAACCTGACATTCCCAGAACTTTTTTTTCAGAGATGCCAAAGCCAACTTCATGCATTCACCAGTGCAACCCACAAAGGGATGGTTTATTAGTTTAGAAGATTGGGTTGATGTTTATTTGGAATTTATTGGGGGTTAGATTATGAAATTATTGAGAGAGGATTATTACCGGCACCCATATCGCTACATACGAGATCGCAGCTTCAGGAGCGAACGAGATCTCGCCTTGGGGCAGCCGACCCATAATAAAAGCTCAGCAGCAGAGCAAAAGAGCCAAACGAAAAGTCCTTGCTTTTGGAGCGCAGTGGAACCTGCCTGTCACGAGATGGACAAAAGTTGGTTGAAACTCTGCCTCTGCGTGCTCAGACACATCTGCGAATAGATTGCGGCACCAGAAATCTTGGAGTGCTCTCTTCAAAGATCCCTTCCAGCAAGTGCAGCAGCGAGATTTGTCCAAAAGACGGTCTGACAGAACCATATGACATCATGGTGTCCCAGCATGCAGGCAACCTAATCGAGTCGGTGTCCAGCCAGAGGTGTCTGAGATCCTTGCAGACAAAAAAAGGAAAAGAATCTGGGCACGCGAGCCAGTAAGAATATTCGGGTTCCAACGATCAGTTTGGCAGCATGCTGAAGAGTCTTGCGTCCAAGATTCGAATCCGTCTTCCAGTGCGTTGCATACCGAGCAGAATATTTCCTTTTTTTCTTCTTCCCTGGTGCTCATCGAGAGACTTCGCTGCCCCTTGCGCGAGCGATGTGTTTCGCGAAATCTCGTGGGCGGGCAGGGGTTTCGATTCACCCCACATCCCAGGGTCACCCACTCCAATCAGAGGCTGTCCGTTCTTTCGATGGTTTGGAAACCCTCAAGGAAACGGAGTGATTTGAAGGATAATTCATTCCACCGGTTTCTAAGCATCGTGTCTGCTCACTGTCGCATTCTTAGGATCTTAGGTTTTCGATCTCCTAGCACTTCCAGTGGGAAGCTACGAATGGGTTTTAGTGATATCTTCATGAGGAGAAAACCTTTCCTCTATTGACCTTTCATGATACTTAGAGCACCAGCGCTTGATACTTAGGATGCCTACGAAAGAGTAGTCAATTTGCTGTGGTAGTCGCTGTGATTCTTGAACAGATCCATGCCGGACAGACCTGATTAAGAAATGCCCATGCTATTGAAGATCCTCTTCAGTGTCTGCTGCTCAGGACATGTTACTTGAAGATGGTGCTTTGTTTGCGCGCATTTTTTTCTCTTCGGATCACTTACATTCCAGAAAGCGTGACTGGCATTTCAATACGAGCAGAACAACCTCTGTATCCAGGTGGCTTGAGTATTGTCGAGATGCTGGACGACTCGGAACTGTTCCTGGAAATCAAATGAAATGGCGGAGAAATCAGAAAAATCTTTATCTCATCCATCACGTACCTTGGACGGAACTCATCTTAAACTCCGCCTTCGTCCCCCCTGCTTTGATCAGCACCAGTGAGTTGTTTTCTACTCTAAAGAGAAATCGAAAGACTGGTTTTGAAGCGCTCTCCAAAAGCTGAGCATTCTTTGTTCATCAGTGAGAACATCGTCAGTTTGCTGGTTTCGATGCAGATTGTAGTTCATAGAGATGTTCATAATGCTCATCGTGACTACTGAACTTTCGAAGTAGCTTTGTCGGGATTTCTAATACGGAAACGGGGTTTTAGCATCTAACAGGGAAACCATAGCCCCAATCACACGGATTTCTGACCATTCTTTCGGCTGCCCCAGAGTCCACTCGTTTTCCTCTTCCGTGCTGCAGGATGAAATTTAGTCAGTTCTCTCTTGTTTCCTGCTGGATTTCCATCCGTTGCCGAAGAAGCAGCCTAATCACTTTCTATCCAGTGCATGAACGACGGGGAGCAACCTCGGTTCCACAGTCCGCGTGTCGCACGCAAGAATCATCGAACCGCTAGGCTGTCCGAAGTTGACCAGCATCACGTTTCGTGCTGATAGAATGCATGCACGGCCATCAAAAGCAAAGCAGAGAGATTGATGGTTACGGCTGCTCACATCACTTGACACGCTAGTGTTGAAACGGATTCTCTCTTATCCTTCCTGGGATCTATCAAAACGTCATCATAATGGAATGAACAACGAATCTTGCAAAGGATTCTTTCTTCAGGCGAGCAAGCATCTATTTTAAAAAATGCCGCTTGCAGCAGCCTATCTCTAAGGTCCAAAACGAACCTGAGACAGTAGCATGGGACCTCGTCCCAACATTTTCCTGAATCGTCGCTTCCAAGTGGGTGTCCGGTGTGCTCCATAGCAGTGGTCCAGAGTATAGGCGCTTGTAAAACTGCTATGTTTTTATCCTGGGATAAACCTGAGGTATTAAAAGTGGGGTTCCCGTGGGATGCGGAGGAATCGTTAAGATGGAGCATACGGAGAATTTTAGTTTTTGCAAGGTCACCTAACGGAGAACTGATAGACAAATGCATGAAAACCTAGGCAATTCGACTTCCTTCGTAAGGGAAGCTTATCACTCAAGTCGTTGCGGCTGTAGGAAAGAAAAATAGATGTCCAGGATTATTTTGGAAAGTCGCTTCCTCACCAACGTTGCATGCGGGACTCTCGCGTAAACAGAACTTAGCAGCAGTCACGAATAAACGCCTGATCTCGGAATCTTCAATACTTCTAGGAATCATAGGTAGTCTTGCAGCACCGATGACTTATCATAAGACATCGACTGCAATGATTGGCAAAGGAGAGCAGGCATTCGGAATATCACATTCTCCTTTCGCTCTTCATTCGTTCTCTAAAAGTTTCTCCCTAAGACTACGTCACTTGATGTAAACAATCCGGTTACTACAAAATGAAGATTTTTATACATATCTATAAGCAATGAAAATTTCATAGCAGGTAATCATCACCACCGTTGGGATATGGAGCACTCTCAAGTGCAGCCTATTTCTCAAACACATAAGTATATAACACCCTCTGTGCTCTCTTTGTTCGTGCACTCTGTGCACGGATCACCTACTTTTGCGAAGAACATGCCCGTTGCTTTCCTCTTCCGTTTATACGCATCTAAGAATCATCAGTGTGAATCTCCCGGAATTTTTCGGCTTTGCAGTTTGTTACTCGATTTTCCCTCACTTGAGAATTATTTTCGCTCTCTGGAAACAACTTCATCAGAACTTTGTGCGAATCGATAGGATTCTTGGGCTTTTTTCATTTTGGTCGCAGAAGGCTGCCGTTGTCCTAGTCCTGTAAATGGGGGAAAAAATCAGCAAAAATTGACTGGGATCCTTGAGCCTTCATTGGAGAGAGTAAAAATCTTTGCCTCCATAGTGTTAGCTGACTCCCATTGCTGTTGCCACTCGCCAGACTGATGGCATCTGCAATTCGTTATCCCAAACCACCTGAAGCTCGCTTCAAGAAACAGCGTGCCAGAAGCCGGCATCGAATTTCTCCGAGAATTTCAATCGAACTGCGGATGCATGGTGAGAGTAACACGACAGCTGCTCCACCTCTGGGAAAGACCTTCCCGTTTGCTCTGGAGGTCACGTAAGACCCGGTCGGAACGTCTCCGACACGTCTCGATATTCGAAAATGCAAGCTGCTTTCGGGAATTGTGGAAACCATCTGAATCTTACATGGGTTCCTCATGGGAAGCCGACAAGGGATCCATCTTAGATTTTTTCGTGTCCACGTCGGGTGGCTCAGGTGCCGGGCCACCCCGACGTGTTGACTGCCGGGCTGCTGCCGAAGTCTGTGGTCGTGCACGCGGTCCCTTCTGTTTCATGATGCGAGGAGAAATGGCCTTGAATGGTGCATAGGTGAGACAGAATGTTGAGGACGGACGCCGTCGCCGTCCTCGTGAGCATTGCTGATTTCCCCAGAATGTCGCTGCTGCATTGGTTGCAGAAGGGTGAAGGTGGTGGCGGTAGCCATGTTTCGGGATGGTATGATTGCACACGGTGAATCAAGCAGGGCCAGGTTAGTTGGCGTGAAGGTTAGATTGGTCAGGATTGTGTTCAGTCAAAATTCAGTGGCCATAGACATAGGTCGAGTTAGAGGATAGAGGAAAATAGGCATGCTCCCGATGGGTCGGGTTAAAAAACCTTCTCTCTCAGATCACGAAAGTGCCCGGGGTCACTTTCGTGACCCCGGGCACTGGGTCACGAAAGTGACCCAGTGCCCGGGGTCACGAATTCAAATGACCCAGACGCTATGGGTCATTTGAATGCCGGGACAATGTTTGCTTGCTTACTTGTTGTTTCGGTGGCACTAGAAGTGTGGGAAGAGTGGAAAGTCAGGAACTCGAGGCTTGACTTGAGAGTGTTGGTTACCCCGTTAAAACAAGGAAATCCCTGCCACCCTTGTTTCCGAATCCCCGGTGAACAAGTGGACGCTGAGCAGAATCCACGAAAATCGATTCTGAAAGTTCACTAATGTCTGGGAGATCTGGGGAGATGACCATCTGGAACAGAAATCGAACGACCTTTGTGTTGCATGCTGCTTTGGGATGTTCAAGAGGCAAAGGATCACTAATGCATTCCATGAGGAGCAAGCGGAGAATGAGAATGAGCTCCGCATTCTTCTTGCACTTCCTGTATCGCTAGACGATGGGATTTCTTATGTCGACCGAAGTGGGTCTATGGCAGGTATCAAGAGGAGCGGAGAGCAAAAACCCACTGAGTCCGTCAGCTAGGAGATGGTGTGCCAACTGGCCATCAAACGTAAAACTTTGGGGCTTCTTCCCCGCTCGTTAGACTCTTTAGCCATCCGGCTTCTGAATGGCAAAAGGTGAACAGACGATGAAGGACAGCAGAGGAAGGGGGGGAGTAGAAGCGGGAAAAGGACGCTGTTCGTCCAGGGAACACCTCCTTGGGACTGCACTGGAATAAGTTCGACTCTGCCATTCCTCTCCCTAGGAACTTCCAATTTGGAGGAAGCCAACCTCATCTTTCAGTTGGAACCTGAGCACTGCAGAAGATGTCGGTGGATCGCAGCAGTCTTTGATGAATCAAGAATAAAGGAGAAGGAAAGGTCAGTTTTCCTGTTGACGGCATTTGAGCCGCGAAAGCACCAGCGGAGGACGACGATTGGACTGAGTATTGATTTGGGAGAGGGAGAGA
Source organism: Raillietiella orientalis (assembly GCA_036172245.1). Taxonomy (NCBI): domain Eukaryota; kingdom Metazoa; phylum Arthropoda; class Ichthyostraca; order Raillietiellida; family Raillietiellidae; genus Raillietiella; species Raillietiella orientalis. Next base: position 2,986,130 of record JAYWIR010000020.1, on the reverse strand, counting down.
GAAGGAGTTGCGACAGAAGCAGACGCGTTCATCGAGTTCACCCCCTTTGGGATGGTCTCTTCAGGAGCTTCGGTTTTCTTGGACCTCGTCGAGACGACCCTCGACAGGAGAAACTTCCTGGAGCACGAGAGTGCGGCAAAGATTTTTATTTGGAATCTAGAACCCCGCCCAAATGGTATCAAGAACGCTCTGCGCAGAGGTCAGGCTCACCAATAAGGTTGACAGAGCTGGCGATCGCAAACCCTAACGTCTGCCTCTCCCTTCATTTTCTTTCTTTCTTTTTGACAGGAACGCGGACGGGGAAGCGCGGGAGAGAAAGTGCTAGATCAACTCTTCCATCCTTCACGTTTGAAATGGATCTCTCATTCCTCCTCAGTAGGGGAAGTTAGCAACAGATTCTTCCTCCTCCCCCTCGTTGGTCCCGTGACTCCTCAAATGTCCCTCTTCCGCCGCCTCTCATGAGAAGCTCCTGGCGTCTCTGTCTCTTGAAAAATCGCGCGCTGTCCTGAGGGAGGAAAGAGGGGGAAGCGGAAGGTTAGCGACTACCATCCGGGGTGGAGTGAAAACCTTGCAGGAATGGGCGGAGCGAGGGAGTCGGAAAAGCCACGCCTGCCTTGCTCCCGCCTTCCCCGACGGCTCCCAACCGCTCTTCGGATGAACTTAGGGAAAGGGTCCCGGCTGCACGCGCATGCGGCAGAGAGGAGGTGCAAAGTGGTCTCTCCGAGCCACTGCGGCGTCTTCTTTCGCCCAGCGCGAAGCCGGTGCCCAAGTCTTGCCTTTCTCAGGCAGGGGTCGCTCTCAGCTCTCGCGGATGCGTGCGCAAGTCGGTCCCTCTTTTCTTTTCCTACCTTCTTTCTCTCTTCCGAGAGCAAGGAGGGAAGGGATCGGAAGGCTCGATACCCCATACCAAGGACCGCCGCACTTTGCGTGAGAGCGGGCGTCTGTTGCGAGTCTGGGAGTTGCCTTACCTTCCTCCAAGTTCCCCGCAAAGAAACTGATCCCTCTCCTCCTCCTCCTCCTTGTATCAGAAGCGACTCGATCCTGGAGCTTTCCACTTTTTTCCCCCACCTTCCTCCCAGTCTCTCCCGCGCTGCCCATCACGCCCTGTCCAGAAGTTGCCTGACCGGACGAAGCTTCCGCGTGTCCCAGACAACAGTCCTTGCCAAGAATCACGCGGCTTCAGGAAGGCAGCATTAGCCCTGTTGTTCCTCGCGCTGCTGTCATCGTTCCTGTCCTTCTCTGCTCCTCGCCTTACCTGCTCTTCCGAGCCACTGTGTCAGCTGGACTCAAAAGTCTCTGGATCACAATCTCTGCACCCTCCTCTTCGCCTAATCATTTTCGTCCTCCCAGAGTTCGGCTCCACAGGAAGGGGATTCAATTTCACCCCTTCCTCCGTTCCTCCTCCCTGATCTCAAGAAAGAAGTACCGATGCAGCCGGTGTCGCGTCGGATGAGAGGTCATCCTGAGATCCATTCCTTCGAGGAAGGACAGCTTCCTTTCCCTCTCTCCTACTTCCCAGAACCGCGAAGCACAACCAAAGTTTGCTAGCTGAGGAAGATGCCGGTATCTGATCACAGGCGATCAGAAGTGCTTTTTTCCGAACCCTTCGGGGTACCACCTCGAAGGAAGCAAGTAAAGAAGAGAATTGGGAAGGGAAGGACGCCGTCAGACGTGGGGCAGGGAGGAAAATGAGTCGTGGGAAGTGTTCCTCTTTTAAGCGTCGAAGGGAAGGCCCAAGAAGTGGGGCAGGAGCTCTGCTTCCTGGAACCAGCTCACAGCGATCTCTTGACGAGACGAGCGCAGCGGCAACCGAGACTAGTGTGGTGCGACGGGTCATTAGCAAGGTCCTCCGCCAATCGGGAAAAGAGAAGTGGAACTCACAGAGGCAGGTTTTTCATACAAAGTTGATCTGGTCAGGGAAAACCACGGAGTTCACAAAAGGGCTTGTTCTTCCACTCCGGTTGACTTGGAATCCGAAACTTCCTTCCATCCGCCACAGACTGTGGGCACTGCCCTTTCAGTGCACCGTCCGGGAGCGGATCCATCTGAAGACGTTCGCTTTAACCGCAGATGCAAGTCGCTAGAAGCTCATAGGAAGCCTGGCACTCCTCCCCTACAAAAAGGGAAGAAAGCTAAAGGAACGACGAGGAAGTTCCTCTGGAACGTTCGCCAAACTCATGCAACCGCTGCCATATGCAAGTTCCTTTTGTAGTTTGTTCAAGTCGAGAGGGATGAAGACATCAGGTGCTGAAGGTACCAAGCGAAACAGATGTTTTTCCGAAAGGATCAAGAGAGAACTCTTCGAAAGAGCATCGAAAGACCATCTTTCGGAGGAGCATCAGTGCTGAGAGCCATCCCAATGTAAGGGAAACGGAGGCAGTGGGGACGCTGCACCATCTTGGATGTCAGTCACAGTGAAGAAATGCTAACAGTGTGACAATTAAGGTACTGAAGGACTCCAACATCCCTATTCTTATTCTACAAAGCTGGGGTTGAGAAAAATCTTGGAAAGCCGAATTCCCAAAGTAGCATATCGGTTCTTGTTTTCTTTAAAAGATTAAAAGCATTGAATTCTTCGTCATCCCTCGTGCACGTGATGCACTCGTGTGCGACGTGCTCTCTTATGCACTCATGGTGCCTTCCGAATGCCGTAGTACCGGCTGCGAAAGTTTAAATTTTATGTTTGAAAAGAATTTAGCGAATTCCGCAAGAAGACTGAAGCTGTCCACGAATGCTGATAGTCAAGCAGTCAAGGAGCAGCATCTCTTCAGACCCATAGATGACGAAAAATAGTCACCTCGAAATTTTGGACGTCGCTCCTGAAGTTCCCTACAGTGAGGAACCTACACTTAGTAATCTCTTAAGACCATTAAACTTGAACATGAGGAAAAGGCAATACCCAGACCATTGCAGACGATTTAATTTCAAAGCACCAGCATGCTCAGTGCATGCTGCTGCTTCGAGGAAAGTGTTTAGAATGGCAAGTGTTTAGAACATTCAAAAAGGTCTTTCAACGCTAATGAGATTTAAAAATAAAACTCGTCCCTCACACTTATACATGAAAAGGATGCAAGATAAATCACCAAAAAAGACATTTAAAGATGTTCTTTCCTTTCGATTAGGATCGCAACATCGGATTTCGGATGTTTTCTAGAAATAAGTCTTTCAAGTAGCCAATGTAAGTTGTCAGAACGTGGAAAAGATTATCTTCAGTAGAAATTTATTATTCTTGGGCAGAGTTATGGACATTGGTGAGACATCTTAGTCAGGGAAAATGACCTTTGCTTGGGTGGTGTGCTTGCTCTCGACGTTTCCCCGAATTCGATGAAAGGACTCACCAGCTCTTTTGTTTGTTTTCGAGACAGTCTAGTGGAAGTGCCTGCTCGAAAGCAGTTTTGCTGCGCTCCACAAGCATTCCAAGGATATCCTCGGAGAACAGAAAATCACCTTCATGCAACAAATAAGGAACCGAAAGTTAAGTTAGTTCCCTCTATTACTTTTGCCAAGTGAGGTGCAAATGGGAAATTTGACTTGCGGAAGACACTTATGATGGAGGAGATTCCATAGTCAGATGCTGAAGACATGAAACTAGAGTTGACAATGAACTAATAGGGAAAGGAGGAAGGAATCTGGCACACATTAGGGCTTGCGAACAAGAAGAAAACCTGTGCATGTTCAGACTCTATCATCAAAACAGAAACCACCATTCATGATGGAAAAGGAGCTTGTGGCTTGTGAATGACACATGGAATTTGCAAAATGAGAGTACTCAGCATCCCTGTATACTAGTGAATCTACACTGACAGTATTCTGTTGCGTAGAGGGATGCTGTGGTGGGTAGTGAAGGTGCCTTTCACTGTGCTCCATTTTACCATCTATATGCTTTAGAAGATGCATGGTTGTCACGATGTTTACTTTCATGCGCTTTCTCGTAACAGATTCTGAATCTTCATGAAGCTTCGGTTACATTCGCACCAAATGTAACCGAAGCAATAGCCGAATGAAATAAAGGTTAAAAACTCGAACCATCTGAAAGAAGAGAATGCTATAAGTGAAAGAGCTTGAGCTGTTGCATCATCTTAGCAATTTTCTTAATCGTTTGTCGAAAAGCATTAATACAGCACTTTTGGGAGTAAACACAATAAACTGCAAACCGCAGCTCCAAGCTTTTTAGAAGTTATCGGGGAGAACATTAAATTTTTCTTGCCACTACATCACATAGAAGAAAGAGAAGTTCTTCCAGTCGAAGTAGAAAATAGGTGTCTAGGAAAGCGAAATAAATCGTTGAATCCATCTTCCTTTTCGAAAAGCATCTCTGCAGAGATCGGAAAGAAAACACAGAAGAAAGGAATGCATCTTTTCTGCTGCCTGCTCCGTTTGAAAGTGGATTCCTTTCAGCCAGCGACCATCACTGAAGCATTGCTGAGGCATCGTCGTGAGGACCTGCAGGAGGGCTTCGTCTTAACCGGTATCAGCTGCATCCTCCAATGTTCTCATGCTGATTACAATCTTTTGAGATGAAATCTGAGCTTCGCGTCCGAAATCGGCGCTTCTTTCTGAAAATACAGATGCTTTACCTAGGGAAATTTGACGACATCATTCGAACGCCATTGTTCTTTTAGAAACAGCACGAAAACGAGGCGGCATCCTGAAAGCAAAGAGAACACTTGGAAGAATCATTCGGATTTTCGAACATGAGCACACACACGACCTCTCCATATGAGCGACCCTCCCATCGGTGCAAACCCTAGCACGATCTCTTAGTTCCCTCTATTACTTTACCTCGCTCACTCTCAATCGTAGAGGCACTGGAAATGTAAGTCTGATAGCACAAGCTGAGAGTTGATCTCGGTTCAGCATCTGTCCAGCAGTGGTCTGAATCTTGGTTTTCAGTCGAGGTCGAGACTAAGAAAAGAGAGAGACGTTCTTTCGATTCATCTAAATGCATGTATCTAACTCTAGCTTCGATGCGAATTCAAAATTTCAATTTACCACCCAGACAGTGGATTAGAATGTATCCCAAAGGAGCATTTCCTGATCTCTACAGAGAAATTTCGCTGACGGTCCCGGAAAGCTGAAATTTTTTTCCTCATCTTCCAATCAATCAAAGTGGCAGAAGGTGAGTGCACTACGCTGGCAGTCAGTTACAACTAAGAACAATCTTCGTCCGATGTCATTGTCCTTTCTATTTTGGAAATCGCTGCCGAATTAGCTGAATGCACACGAGCAAGATTCTCTCTGCCTGTGATCTTCCTTTAGGGCCGACCGTTCGTGTTCCTTTCGATGAGGAGTCGGTGTGTGCAAGGTGAAGGAATGCAAGCACTAAAGAATTCTTTTTGAAAATTTACCACCAGTAGGGCCACCCACTAAAATTCTTTAATTGTTCTTTGAAATGCATGCAATACCATGACTGTAGAGTTCAACACACGATTTTCTGCTAATGTGTTAATCGAAACTTGCCAGATCAGTAGTGCCTTGGACCAGTAAAGTATTCCTTTACCTAACTCGGAAGGCCTTGCCATGAAAAAACAAATAAATAAATGAACAATCAATAGAGGTTTCTTTGGATGATTTCTATGAAAGATTCGTGCAAAACGGGAGGAACTGTTGTTACACGTGTTAAGTGGGCTACTGGTTGAGAAGCTGTACCTTTTCATCTACGAGCTAAAATATCTCAATCAAACTGCCGAGTCAAAGAAGGAACCCTCAACCCCGTAAAGTAATAGAAAGAGCTAATATGCCTAGAACTTCTATCTTCTGCCCCCGCGAAAGACTGCAACAGTTCCGTGATTTATTCGAAAGCCCTTTCTTCACACCACGTTGAAAGATCCTAAATCCAAGATCACAAACGAAATCGGAAAGAAGCAAGCTGTGAGCAGAGGTGTGGTTATTCGTTGGAACGTCCTAAAAACTTCGTGTCTCCGGGCTGAAGTCAACGAAGTTGCAAATTAAAAAGAAAGCCCTTAGTGGTCAGAATCTCATTCTCCGATTCTCAGAATCTAATTAACACTCACTATTACGAGCAGCCCTCCTTTTTAGAATTGCACAAAATCTATAGATAGAGCCAGATTTATTTGCTGATCAAAATGTCATCTGATAATCGCTGCTCATTACTAAAAGAAAAAAAATTTCTTCATTTCTCTTGAATTTCTTCATTTGTACTTGGAAAGCTAAAGCGTAGGATGCGTTCGTAAGAGATTTTCGGATTTAACACCTTTACTTAACTATCGTTAACACCGATTGCTTACTTTACATTTAAAAGATGTAAAAGCTCTTAGTGCGTGCAAGATGTGGGTAACCGTGATCTCAGAGTTCATGAGTTCAAACAAGAACTTTTCAAGGTAATTGGCTATTTGGCAAGGTATTCCGCCAACGCGGGAAAAAAAAAAAAAAAAGACCTTGTGAATCAACACAAGAACGCACAAAAAAATCCGCTATTAAAAAAATAGGAATAAGAGCTGCCTGAGATGAATGGATCACAAGTGATAATCAACCAAGTCAGTTCTAGAAACTGCTCCATGTACTGTTGCACTGTTTACTACATTTCAGAAAGCCGTCTAAATGAATCATGCCTGCTTGATCTTCAGTGCCAAAAACTTGACAAAAACAGTTTTTGTAATGCTGACAGGAACATCTGCATCTGTGTGGAGACACACACTTCAGTTACCCTCCCAGATGGTCAAAGTTGGTGCATCCAGAAAGGTACACGGCTACCATTCTGACTCTCCAGACCGTTTTCTATTTCTCTTCATCATGCTTGAAAAATTGTTTCTCTGCAGAAGCACTGACTCTTTATTTTGATTTCTCTTACATCCGGGATTAACTACATTAAGTTAGTGCCTTTGTTGCTCAAGCACTGTATCAATCCTTCTAGCATCGGAAGTCTTGTTCGGGTTTTTAGAATTTGTATAATCCACATGAAAATATTTATCGCATCAAAAGATCTCATTGTGTGCAAAGATTAGATGAAACTCTAAAAAAATCACGTAACATCGAAATACCAAACAGTACTGAACCTAGGAGTCTAGAGTGCTGTCAACGACATGAGTTTCTCGGTAGCTGTAAAGAGTGTTCCCTAATTGGTGCCATCCAGTCTTCATCTTTAAGGAAGCTCAACAAGATAGCCTCACATGTAACACATGACCTCAAGAGCAATCAGCCCTGCAACAAACCATTGCTTGTTGTGATGGCCTCATTTCGCTGTGGTCGTTTTCGAAGCTTTTAAGGCTTCCTACTCTCCATCCTTCCGCTATCTCATCTAAGTACCCGTTCCCGTTCGAATGTCTGTAAAATCTTGGAAGATATCTAGTGTATTTTTCTTTTCTTTTACCAACAAGACGGCTACTTGTAAGCCCTGCGTGTTTAACTTGATTCAACACGAACACCTTTACCAAGCGGAAGGATGCTCATGCTGAATCAAGTTAAACATGCAATGGGCGACCGAAACGAAATTGTCGTAGGTTCATTTGGATAAAAGGTAGCGTGATATTCCTTCATGGAATACATGTAGGTAAGGTCTGGATTTGCCAATAATTTTATCAATAATGCATACATCCCAAAAGACGTTTCATGAATACCGATGAGCGTTCTAAGAGCTGATAGGCTCTGTACATCGCATACTCGTCCAAAGATAAAAGTGATGGTACCATGGGAAACAAAAAAGCTTGTTAGATTTTCAGAGGTCCTAATCCATTCGAATTTGCGTTCGCTGGCTTCAGAAATGACCTGGCGTTCGGCTAAGGGAAAGAGTCACCTGTTCTTCGAGATTTGTCTTTGCATCTGGGAGAAACTCGGGTTTTGAATGCTGGATGATTTCCTCAGGGATCACAAGGTTTACCCAAGTGATCTCGATCAGCTCCGTAAAGGCTTTAGAGTTGCCAATCTGCATAACGCTCTAAATGACTCATCCTAGAGTAAGAACTTTCGAGTGCTCCTTTGCACTTTCTTTTTCAAGTCTTCCAGCTTTTTTGCTTGGTGTTTCCAAAGAAAGGGAAGAGAAACAGGATAGAAGAAAAAGAGATATGATCAAAAACATCTCTCGCTTTGTAGTTGCGCACCCACTGAGTTGCCTTCTTTTTACTCTGACAGCATCTTGGAAAAAAAGCACAATTAATTAGCATGAAACATTTCCTTGCATCCCATCTACCTCATGACGATGGGAAGTCATGGTATGGATGTAAGCGCTTCTCGATGTGCAGGCTGCTTATGAATGATCCATTAAACCCTGCACATGACACGCAATTCAGGTGACTTTACACGGACGGGGACCTGATTCCTCTCCCAGAAGAAAAAAAAACTCACATGCTAATCAGAGGGAAATTGTACGAATTTGTCCCCACTTCTGTTCGTTCCGCGACCTTGTGATATGGGAGAGCAGACTGAAGAGAGCTTTCCTAGACGAACGCTCCCAAAACTCCGAGAATCCCCAGCTAAAGTCACAGAATCGTTCATCACAAAGCAAGATTGCTGGCGTCAGTAAAGCAAGGCCATCTGGGCATCCACAGCAATGGCTAATCTGTGATGGCCACGTTGCATGAGATTCGCAGGCACTGGAGAGGGTCAGGGTGTGTCACACTGAAACTGCTAACATCTTCAGCACACGTTTCGAGCGAAGAGTCCTCTCGAAAGGTGTTCCCAAATCCAAGAGTTCCTCATCTCACCCCTCAAAGTGCTGAAAACCAAAGTGGTGATTTTCAATAAGCGCTCAGTGCGTAGCACTTGGAACTGTATCTTGTGTAAGCTGAACCTTCATGAAACGCGTTTTCGTGCAAATTCTTCCCTTCGTACCGAACGAGGTCTGAAGCTGCCTGCTTAGGGATCAAGAAAAGCGCAGCAAGGATGCCTTCATAAAAAGAATGGGATCCTCGAAATTTTGGAATTCCAAACCCGAATGACCCGTCGCTGACACATATGAAGCAAAATCCCAAGCAAGCAAGCGTTTCCCTGCTTTTTGAAATCTGTGCCTTCTTCCTTCTTTGAACGGTTGCTGGTTTCATGGGCGCAAACTCGTTAGGCAGCTGTGGGCCAGTTGATAGAGAGAGCCAGTTAATGAATGCTGACCGAAGAGATATGGAGGAATGGCCTGGTCGATTTTTTCAGAAGCAAAGGGACTCATGAAACCAGATGATCCTGGTCGGTTTTCCTGGTGAATCGTTCGGTGCTCTCAGACGGTGCAATCGTACGGTGTCCAAAGAATGGAGTTGCAGATTTCGTACCAATCAGCGCACTCGCTTTATAACGCCGTTCGGCTCACACGCCATCCACCACAGCTGGCGCAACTGACGATATGACGATGACCTGCAGCATGACTCGCTCGAGGACGGTTCCCGTTCAGCTCAGGGTTCCAATCTCCCCGGTTAACCCGTCTCATACTGTCCAGCTGCTCGAAGGAGACAGCACATCTCATCTAGAATGCGCCATCATTCTCGCCAATGGGGAACCAATCTTCAAAATGAGAATGCGCGCTGAGAACGCACGAAAAATCGCGAAACGAACGAGCGAAAATCGTTCGTAGTAGGCTTCCTATGAATACGAGCAGAGCAGGCGGCGTTCTGGAAGACTATCCAGCTCACAGAATGGGATTATCTCCGAAGGTGGATCTAAAAAGTCCGTGAATCCAAGGTAACTATCTCAAGTGCTGTGATTCTCCAAGTTCAAGATAAACTTGTTGGAGCCATCTTCGGGATTTCCAAGGAAACCATGATCCTCCCCCAGACATCAGCTGCCCATAGGAACGTCTTCAAGGATTGCTCGAGAGCTGCCTGATCCCGGAAGGAGGCCCAGATGCAGGAACGAGGCGTAAGGAAAGACAGCTGCACTTGACCAGGCCAAAAACTCGATTTCGGAGTCTCCACTGCAAACGAGTGCGCCAAGATTGCATGCCCATGTTTCTAGCATGCAATCTCCCTATTGGGGCGAGAAGCTCCACACTGCATGTGACAGAGTGTTCACTATGATAAATGCGACGATTTCCCAACACCAGCTCCAGTGCACGAGCGAAGAATCCACTCGAAAAAGGAACGGCCAGATCATTCGAGCACCACGGTTTTTCCGCCTTCGGCTGGAATCTCCTTCTCCTTGGTCTGTCGAAATCTGATCAGAAAACAAACCACACGCTCCCCTTCGAAACAGGAAGGCAAAATTAGATCGAAGGTCCCATGTATTCCTGTGTGCATAGGGAACACGCACAAAATGTAATCCGGAGCACGTTTTTTTTTTTTTTCCTTTGCATTGAGCGATGTTTCCACGCGAAGAAGGAACGCGGTTGATATGCCCGCACCATTAATGCACAACTTGTATCCTCGTACTTGTTGTATTCAAATGTTGGATGCTTTCCGGACTGCGTAAGCAGAGACAGTTTTTACCATCATGGAAGCGTTTCGCGGATTTCAATCTCTGTCGGTCCCGAAAGCGCGGCATCCTTTATTTGCACAAACCCATTCGAGGATAGCAATCAGAGAGTCCGGAAGTGCTGGTTCGAAACAACTACGCGATGATTAATAAGAACACGTGGTTTCGTGTGTTCCTCCTGCTCCTGCATGGATGCACAACACCAGTGGTATTCAGGAATTATCCGCTACGCACGTGGCTCTCCGTAATGCCCCTAATCATGCTTGTTTATGGCGCTTTATGTGCCTGGAACCATGAAGATGGCGGGCGAAAAATCAGCGTCTGGAATCGACTTTCGTAGCTCATGGATAGCAGGAGCACTGCTCCTAGCTAATTGTGCCGCCTTGGGTACACGCGTCCACACAATTAGCTAGAAGCAAAGATGGTTCTTTTCCTTCTCCGGTCAGAGACAAAACAAGAGGGTTTTAGAATTTTGCTGGCAGTCAGCACTTGATCAAGCACATGATCTCCGAACTCTGACGTGACGACGGAGTGCACCATACATTGTTCCTTCCATTGGCTCGGATTGACTCTTTTCCCGCGCTTCTTTTTCGCGAGCATCGGCTCCTGGATCACTGCCTGGTGGCGGCATACGAGGTTTCCTGCAGATTGGCACATGCTTTGTCTGAAAGATTCGACATTACATGAGGAAATACAAGAGAAGGGGATTTGCTACCCTTTCCTCGACTTGAGGGCTTTCTGGTCATTCGTTGTGGCTGCCGACTTGCCGACGAATTCTTCAAGAGTGCTGGTGTTTCTTGGCAACATAGGGCTTCTTTACGAGGTTCAGAAGGTTGCAATTCGAATCCTTAGCCTTCCTGGAGGCACCGTGGGTTTCCGACTCTGGACCAAGTCTGCTGACATGGTTTTCGGCGTTGCAAGGATTTAAAAAGTTGGTAGCCCTCCCCAGAGTCGACTATGTAGTGGTTCGCTTCTAGAATGTCCCGGACGGTGCATACGGTACATCTGTTACGTCCGATTGTGTTTTGTGTCCCGACCTGTACTGGATGCATCATCACTGCGTTGCTGAGCTGGTCCGCGAGCGTTCCTGAAGTTTCCAGCTCTATGCCAGGATACGATGTCATGGTCCCAATTACATATGACAATCGTCCAAACTTATAATTGGGTTACTGAGTGTAAAAGAAAGAGCTCGCTACTTCAACATTTTCTTTCTTCACAAATATTCTGGAATGCTGGAACGCGAATCTTCTGCTTTCAGAGGGACAGTATGCGTTAACGATCATAACGTGTTCCCACTTTTCAGGACAAGTCCAGGTCCCAACGACGATTTTTAGCCATGTATCTCTTGATTTTTGGATCCAGGTTCTCCTAGATTTTCTCTGCTTGGCCTTCTCTACGTGGTCCATCAAGGCTACGTGCGTTCTGAGGCACAGTTGATGGCGCAATTCTCAATGATCCAAATCCGTTTCTGATTTCCTGTCTGCTCTAGTTTGCCGCTCTTACGGACATAAGCCAACCTGTCCGCACCATGTTACACATTTGCTTTTGCATCCCCCTCCTCCAAGTGGGTCCTTTTTTCTTTCCATTCTTGATCTGTCTTAGAAGAACTATAGAGATGCTGTTCTGTCTGCAGATTTGTTGACTTCGTTCCATCCACCTGTCATCATCACGAGTTTTCCGATTCAAAGTTGAGGTTCCTGGCATGAGTGCAATGCTTTCCATCCGCTTTAGAAGCTGCTTGTAGAGTGCTTGCACTCTTCTCTGTAGCAGTGAAACTCAAAGCACAAAGACAAGTTTCGTCTGCAATTTCTGGAGCTCTGCTCGTTTTCCGGAGCGCCGGTGTTCCTTGAAGTTCTCCCGCTGCGATGTCCCTTCTTCTAGCATCGAATGAAACATCTAAAGTGGGAAGCAGCGAGGCGAGTACCAAGAATCAAGGGAGCTTGTTTCCATGGATAACCAGCCGCCTCAGAATACTCCAATACAATGACGGAAAACGCGGTCCAGATCGGTGGTTCTTCCTCTTAGCTCAAGCATGAGGCTGTGCCGGAGGGATGGGTGGAGGGGGAAGGAGAAGAGAGAGAGGTAACAAGTAAAAGAGATGGCGATACGCGCGACGACGAGAATACGTGCCACCTCCTCCGCATCCAAGGACCAGCTTAGCATGATCCTCAAAACTAAGACATTCTGAATTGTCTGGGACGATTTTTCGTCAAAAGTACTGCAGCCAGCAATCTGATGCAGCCACCGAGAGTCGTTTGGAGTTAAAGGCTTCGTTTGGCTTATCGAAAGCTTCCACATACCCTTTTTATCCGAAAAGACGCTCAATGGGTATGTCCGAGGACGAGGAATGCAACGAGTGATTCTTTCTTCTTCCAGATTCTCTTTCACAAGCAGAATTTCTTTTCCAGTGTTGCACTTTTCTGTTGTCAGTTCTTTCTGCTCAGATGCTTTCATGGGAAGGAATTTTGAGATAAAATTCAAGATTGAGCAGTGGGGGACTCAAGCTGATCATTTTCAGGCTGCCAGAGAGTTCTATGCTTTCTAGATATCTCCACATCAACTGTTCTTAGGATCATCCTTGAGCGGAGATGGCAAGCGGAAGCCAGAAGAAATCAGAATGCTCCCTAGTTTTCTGATTTCCAGTATTTCCTGTGCAAAGAAAATTGCATTTTTTGTTCCGACCTTTGCTGCCATCTTGCGCGATCGGCGTGTCGTAGGGAGAGAGAAACCCTTTTTTTCCTCGTCGAACTTATTCCCAAGGATCAGCGGTGCCAACCTAGGCGAGCCTGAAGAGCAACAACGTCTTGCGCCCAAGATGTGAATCCAGCACGTTGCATAACAAGCAGAGCATTTCCTTTTTTTCCTTTCTTCTTCTTCCCTGTTGCTAATCATGAGACTTCTCTACCCCTTGAGCGAGCGATGTGTTTCGCGAAATTTCGTGGGCAGGCAGGGGTTACATCCCCGTGTCGCTCACCCCAATCTGAACACTGTCCATTCTTCCGCCAGTTTGGAAATGAGGAGCAGCCGGAAACAGCAGCCTTTTCGACAGAACCAGCTCTATTTGTTGCTTAAATCAGAGTCTGGCAGCCTTGAAATCCTTTTTTAAGGAACAGACCCGGGAATTAACATCTCTAAAGAAAACCTGAGGAGAAGAAAATAGCCTGGGACTCACGTGGCTTTCGTTCTTTGCGAACAGCACCAACAAAAGTGGTCCAAAGAACTAGCGACTAAGATCTGCCAATCGGACATCTGCATTCCTTTTGCGGATTATTACTGTGGAGATACTCTTGATCACCCTCTCAATCAGTAGAATTTTCGCAGACCCTCTGACGGATGCTGATTCAGTTAATCCCACTTCAAGCGAAATCAGACCTTCGAGGTGCAACGGGAGGATGAAAATACTCAGCGGGTTTCTTTGACAAAAGTGGTTTTTAGCCTCACGATTAGTGAGCGTTTGCAGATAATGCCTATTTCTCTTGAGGAATGCTCGTATTAGCTTGCCTAGTTTCCAGAATCACCGCAGGCTATCCGACGTAAGTCGGTTAATGTCTTGATTTTCGATAGTTCTGAATGTCTCGGTGCTTTCATACGCTGTTTTAGAAAGCACTTCCTTTTGATTCAAGTTCGTGCTTTCACGATGATCAAATAATTTGAATTTCTAATCAAGAATCTGGGCGAATAGTTCGGTTTCGCGCCCTTTCGTGTGATGGCCACTTGTTTACTTGCAGCAGCATTTGGCAGCACGCATTCGAAATGCCGTGCATCTGGATAATTCAGATCAGCATGCATTCTAACTGGAAGTTCGCTTCTTCAATATCGAAGTGCATCGAATGATTCCATCAGTCTGAAAACGTGGTCTTTTCCAAATGTATTTTTGGGGGATTTTTGGGGAGATGCTTCACAGTGACTTGAATCTTATGCCCTGTGGTCCACTGAAAGTGCCTCAAACTATTAAGGGGGAACGTGTGTCTTTCTGAAACTGCTTGAATTTGTGAATGATTAACGCATTATAATACGAGCTAACTCTTGCATGAACCGTTTCGGGCATGTTGCCCAAAAGTAAAGATATTCTCATACAAAAACAAAAAAACAAAAAAAAAACACTGCTATCGTTGTTTGCTAAGTAATTCTACCCAGTTGCTTTTAAACCAAATGCTTACTATATAAAAAAGAAAACTGTGATTTTATTCTTCTGCATTTCTTTTTTCCCTAACTTGTACGAAGAAAATCCATATTTCACTCATGAAGCATTATCGTTGGATGACTCGAGTTCCACGCTGCACCAAGAAACGCAAAGAAAGCTGTTGCCTTAAGCAGCTTCCAGTACATACTTTGGGTCAGAGATATGCGACTGCGTTCACGAGAGTCATTCCTCCAAGTACTTTGAAAGGCGGAATCTGCTCGCTGTCTTTGATGTTTTCCTTTACAAGGCTTGGCTTGTTCTTCCTTTATTCAGATACTTGAAAATAATAATACTACAAAGGAAAGCAGCCATACGAAGTGAACAGCCATAGAAACCATAAATACGTACTACAGAAATACAAACTGTTTTTAAAAAGAAAGCTCCTTGATGCTATGGTATGGTTGCTTTCCAAATGCAGTAACAGGAAAAGGAAGAAAAATGCTCCGAATAGCGAAAATGGATCATGGCGTTTTTTCTCCGTTGGGAAAAAATAATGCAGAAATCAGGAAATGCACTCTTATCTGAAGATTGGGTCTTCAGAAGGATCGGCTAGTTTCCTTACAAAAATAACTGTTTGAATCATTGGCCAGCTTTGATTTGCAAAGATGCAATCTTTTTGTTATGAGTTCACGGACGTCCATTCGGACATGCGAGTGCTGCCAAGGAAAGTCCGTTCTTGCACACCCGCCCCAAATGCACTCTGTGTCATTTTTGCACCCTACCAGTTTTTAGGGGAAAAACAGCTGTCGAGCGAACAGCATTTACTGTTCACTCTGCTATTACGGCGGTCACGACTTCAGAATTTATCCATTAATATTTGTCCTTGCACGCAGCTTGCTGTCCACTCTAGAGTTTTCTAACTTCGGTTGCACCCAAAAGGAACTTGATCCATATGCGTTTGCCATACCGACCTACTTTTGTGGCCCTCATGGAAGATGGCTGCTTTTCATAGGGCACGTAGACATCATACGTTCCCTATTGATTTATTCTACTTCCACCTAATAGATTGTGGCTCATTTTCATGTTTCGGTTCAGCTTGATAAGTAAGCATGTTAAGTTTGTACTTGCTAGCAACGAAAGAAGAATGCACATAGGAAGATGCACTGATCTTCGAAATCAAATGGATCGGAAACAATTTGGTCCAACATTACTCTTTTCCCATCTTTCGATTTTGGTTTCAGGAATTGGCTCGTTGCTTATGAGAACAAATTCATTTTGACAGTCAAAAATTGAGACCAATCTCAAATGCAAAGCACGCTACTTCAGACGCAGTATCCAAAAAGTACATAAATTTCAATGAATTCTGTTCCTTCTGTTCATGTAACCTGTCATCAGTTTTGTGACCTTTCCAGGTGCCTTCCTCCAGAATCACGCATTCGTTGACGCTTCCGTGATCAGTATATTAATAGCTCTCTTCTTCATGTTTCTCATCATATGCTTCGTTCTGAGACTCTTTAGCAAGTAAGTTTCCCAGAGAAAGTTCTGCAAGCTGTGGATGATGTATGATTTTTCCATTTGGTGCATGCTTCACTTATCTTGATCTTAATCTTAAGCACAGTAGCCTAAGTGATCATCACTGTGACTTGCATCGCGCATCTAATTGCATGTTCTTGTGATTTGCACAGGAGTTCGGTTTTCTTAACGGCGACGTCATGTGGAAGTTGTATGAGTGCAAAGAGATCACCTGGAGAAAAAACCAATTCTATCCCATTCTGTCTAGAGCTCAGTTTGCCGACGAGAGGACTATCTTCAACACGCCAAATCCTAGGTTGATGAACATGGTCGTCTTTAATAAGTCAGCAAAGCGAAAACGACGCCACAATAAGAATAATGCCGATAACATTCCGAGCTGCTCCGAAACAGAAAGCAAGAGTTCTTCTTTAGGCAAAAAAAAAAACTTGTCTTACATGTCTTACTACGCATGTGCAATGAAACAAGAATCTTTCCTTTGAAAAGAGGATCAGTTTTTGTTCATCTGACATCTTTTCCATATGAGATGAGAAAACAACACTGTATTCACATGTATGATTTGTCGATGCTGTAACCACTAAATGCCAAAATAAAACGAAAATTCAACTACAGAGAAATGATAAGACTGTAATTGGCTTATGGAAAGAATTTATTCCTGAAAAGAACCCGGGATACGGATTTTGGTAATCAGTCATTACTGTTTGTATAAAAAAGACGTCTTATTCATGACCTACCCGCAACTGATGTGAAAACCCATTAGCAAGTTGAGAAACCTCAGCTAAAAGCACGCGGGTGCAAAATCTACATTTTACGCACTGCTTTCGATTTTTCCGTTTTTGGCCTTTCCTAAAATCGAAACACTTCGCAAGTCGCACACTGATCTGGCGTAAAGATGCTGCTACGACAAAAAGTTGTATGGATCGACTTGAGAGACATTCTCTTCTCTCGTACATGAAATGGGGAGCAAGATGAGCTCACTGACAACCCTGGCCACTTGCAGCTTTCAAACCGAAGTACAAACGCTTACTTAAGGACGAGTCCCAATGGGACTTTTTTTTCCGTTTACGAAGGTTCTTATCCTGAACTGTACTGAGATATTCCAGAACACTATGGAATCGGGTAAAGAAGACGGCTGACCTGCAGTGTGACCGAAACTTTTCTTGAATCAGCAACACTACCAATTCAGGTTATTTAAGGGGAAACTTTTTCATAGTTTCCTGCACTTGAAGCACCTGTGTTTTCATTCTCATCTGCCTTGTTGCGTACCACCTTAATTTGAGGCTCCAATGCCAAATAGAACTCTTTAGAAAACACTCTATTCTTGTATTCTGTACCGGGCGCTGTAGCTGCAACGAGTCGTACCAAATCAACAAAAACAAGAAATGGCAGGCAACCGGCAATCTTGTTCGGTCGATTGAAGTTGAATATTTTAATGTACATGTTTCCTGAAAAGGAAGAAATCTGATCCCTAGGTTATTACATCAGTTTTTTCTGTATGTTATTCCTTTCGTATTTCATATTTAACAAGCAGTCACAAACCTTGGTTAATGTATCACGTAGATGTTTGGCACTGAAGATCAATAATTTTGATTTATCTTTACTTTTTAAGGGTATTGGTAATTTTGTTTGAAGCTTTAGTTTGTAGCCATACTTCCGACTAAATTTCATTTCACGATTTGCTGATGCGAGAAGCTGGACCAATTGGTCCATTTCAGTTTATCTGTTATGTAAGGATGTAGGAGTAGTTCACGGCTTTTGCTGGCGTATTTTTTAGAATACCTTTCCTTGTTTGTAGTAACTTTAGGAATTCATCATTTTCTTTTTGATATGTCGTACTATTTATTTCCAACTTATTGCCTTGCAGGAGTGTCGATTTCTTTCATCTTGACTTCAGGAACGCAAGTTTAGGGTTCCATACGAGTAAGCTTGAATTTCGCTCCTTGTTTCAACTCGTGATGCTTTTTAGTGGAGAACAGATCTTCATATTCTCGCTACATTTGTTTTTGGTGTTTGCTGGATAGAATTATCGTCACAAATAATCCAATAGATCCTTTTGCTCCCTATGGATACTCATACCTTTATATCTTCCAACGAAAATTACCCATCCGAAATCCATGAAACCCCTCTGCACCATTTAACCAATCTTTGTCTCCACTTCATTTTACAAAAAATGTCTTGTTCTTCAACGCAAATAAATTTAGATATTATGCATAGACCGCAGCCGTGATCATGTATCCCTTTTCATAAACTTTTGCGATCCTTAAATTCTCATCGAACTGATTTCTTCTAAATACTAAGATTTTTCTCCAGCACATAAAAGACTCCTCTGCTGAGTATTCTGCACCAGATAACAGCTCGGTGTAAACATGGTTATTTTTCTATCTTTTGGAGCGATCCTTCAAATTACCTGATTTTAACAATTTCAAAGAAAGCTGTATTCGTGATTTGCAAAACTAGCTTTTTGAGTTTTCTTAGTGTTCATACTTGAAACTTCTAAAGCGTATGGATTTCGCTTGCAGGATGGTGTGGTCACCATAATATAGCCATTGGGCGTTGTAGATTTTCTTGATATATGCAAACTATAAAGTTCTTGCAACCTGTTGTAGGATTTTTTAGCATCTCTTATAAGATGCGGAAAAATCCCTCAACCAGGAAAGTTACTTATAAATAAGTCCTAAGATATGCATAAAGAATATCCTTCCATTTCATGTTCCTGTCTCTGGTTCTTTACTCAGCAAGACTGAAACATGAACTGCTTCATTCGACAAAATTAAGAGTCAAAGTTCACCAGCACTTCCAGACTGATTAGATGATTAAGCAAACTGATTACGAAATGCTCAGAAAATTAAAAGGAATAAGTTACACAATAGTTTTTTCTACATGCTCTCTGTAAAGCAAGTGCTGCCTTATTCGTTACTGTAAAGGCTACAACTCACTTTACAACAGGGACTGTAATCTTCATAGTGCATGATAGCCTTTCTATAAAATGTAATTGTTTTCTCTGAAATATAAAAAGAGAATGAAGCATTTCACAAAACGTTTCATGCTCCTTTTATGCTCATGCTTCACTCTCATTCTTTTTCTTGCTTTATGACCTCGTCCTGCAAGGCCTAGAAAGGGGCAACATGTGAAGTCTTACTACTCAGATGTTTATTATCACTGGGTAACAACAACCTCTTGGTTTTGATTCAATCTTCGCGTTTCTTTTTTGCAGATTCCTTACAGTGCACCAGATGCTGATGGTTTCTAAGGTTCTTGAGATTTAATGCATTATGCTTTGACTACACTCTTTGAAGATTCTTCTGTGTAGCTACAAAAACAATAATGTCAACATTGTATTAAGGATATACAAATTCCAAGTTATCTTCCATAGTCATATATTTTCGAAATGTATATTTGAAAACGCAATTAACAGCAAGGACCCTTCGAGAATGCACTTGCATGACACTTTGATATGGGGACACCACTAATGATGAAACAAAATCTGTGACAAGCTTTTGGTTGATAGTTATAATGGAAAATGGGGGAAAACATTCAGGAAAAAAAAAAGATTCAGGAAAGAAAACGACTTCTCATTTGCAAAACTACAGTATCAGGGTAAAAGTTGTTAAAATAACATGGTCATAATCCCAACTTTAGTCTAACTACAATTTGACAAACAAAAGAAAACAAATGCAAGGGCCTTTTTTTTCGTATCAGGAATCTGCCCCTGTTTATATATACAAGGTGATACACAAATTACTTTGCATACATTTACACCGCATTATATTACATTGGATTAAACTTTCCATTTAATTGGGGGCTGACATTTGTTTATACAATATCTACATATCTAATTATGCAACTAAATTGCAACTCACAATGCTTAGACATGCAGTTGCTAACCAAGTAACTGAAATGCTTTTTTAGTTGATTACCAAAAAAATCACTGTTCATGAATAGGTGCGAGTACTGATGAGCTGATGCAAAATGTATCAACTAGAAGAAGAGAGAGTGAGAGAAAAAAAAGGCAAAATGAATAACTTATTTTTTCACCACAAACTCAACCAAAAACTACATTCTGAGAGTATTTTAAAAATTTTTAGGAAAAATGGATGATAGATGAAAATCTAAAAACGATGACACAGAGTTCTATTAATTATTTCCTAAGAATATATCTTTCCAACTGTAGCAAGGAAAGATCTAGGATCTTCCAAGAGAAGTTTGCATTAGCTTAGTTGTTAACACATAATCATATCCTTCAAAAGGACAAACAAGAAACCAAAGTATGACAGCCTTAAATGGTCAGAAGTTCCAAGCAGCACAGGCACAACCATATCCTGAATTCTAGAAACTGGTAATTTCTTTTATATAAGGAAACATTCTGGTGTTATTCTGTAAGAAAGACTTTACAACTGATTCTTCAGGTTTCTACTTTCTTGTAATCTTGCATGTTTATATAACTTCAGCATGTACAGACACAAGTGCTGCATGACCAGACACTAAGGTTTAAATTTAGCATTCTATAGTTGATCCAGAAATCCTGAGTACAACAAAACTTGTCTTGTAGGCATGTTTGATGCCTACCTTCAAATCACAGGTAAAGTCTCTGTTAAGGACACAACTTCTGGTAAGATAATTTTACTTTTTCATTCTGATATACCATGATAATATGCTAGCTGTCTCTTTCAATAGAAGGTTTTACTTCAACTTGACTTTTGAAACTTTCTGAAGGGCTTGCTGTAAAATCATGCAACTATTGATGTTTTTATTTTTCTTCCCTCTCCTAATAGAATTAGCAACCTGTGAGACACCTGCGTTTAAAACAAGTTATTTTGCATTCAGTTAGAAAAAGGAACAGATGCAATGATTAACTTGAATGTATGAGGTGGATAAAGTCTCTGGACTTTAATAAGGAACATCAGTCATACTTTGGTCTTACAGGAAGCATATAACTAAATAAACAAATTTTAAATTCTTTAAGTGAAACATAAGCAACAGCAAACCTTTTAGGTTTCCCTTCGAGAGAAGTCTATATGAATTTCAGATCATTGTGTATTACCAAAAACATGCAGCTCAATGTAACAGGTGTTAATTTGATAATTCTTAGTGCACTACATTATTGTTCCAACACAAACGCTGTAAATCCATTGTGTTGGTCTAACTGACGAGCCAGGAAGTAACTTGAAATGCATAATGTTGAAATGAATTGTCAGTATACTTTCAAGCATCATTGATGCCCAATCCAACTGAAATCCTCTTAGCGTCACTGCAATTCTTCATTCTTCCACGGTTATAGGGTTAGATACTCTACTGTCGTAAGCAGGTTTTTTTTTTGTTCAAAATTCTTTTTTTTTTTCTTCAACATAAATTAAGTTGCTTTAAAGCAGCACGCATGCTTTAAAAATTGATAGAAAATTTTGAATCTGAATTAGCGGCTTTAATGATCGTTCAAAATGAAAAACAACCCTTGTTTTAAAAAAACGTTGTTTATATTAAAAGTGGATGAAGCTTATTTGGAATACATACAAATTTGCAACCAACATACATTAATAGCACTGCATGCACAAAACATTTACAAAATTTTACCAACAACACAGGATTGCCTTATACCTTTTTAAACACGAAACAGGTAAATAAGCAAATTCCCCCAAGCAGCTAAAAGTTAAAGCAGAAGGAATGTGTAGTACCATTACAAACGGAACTTGAACATGGATCTACTGTACCATTATGAAAGAAGTCACTGACTCCTGAGTCATAACTCCTGAGGAGTTTCGTGATAATCATACTATATCAGAAATCCTGATGAAATAAGCTTTAAGGACATAACTCTTGAAGTCTTTAGACGATTCGAATTAACGAATCTGTAGCACACTACAAACGAATAAGTCACATCTACAGGCAAGTATTGCACTTTTGCATGTTTGTCTATGGTATATATCATACATAGCAATACTTCCGTGCACTGACTTAAGAATAGGTTGTGTAAACGTTCAGTGACATCATGCACATGCATTCTGTATTCAATACTTATGCAAGCAGTAAAGGCAACCAAAAAGAGCAATAACAAATACCAACTGACATGTCGGTTCTACAGACATTATAACCATTCACTGCATTATCAAATTGCATGTACCCAAAACGTAACACAAAACAACAGAACTCATTACCGAAAAGCCAACTACACAGTAAATTGTCAAGCATCATCTCAGTTATCATCATTTCACATTCCTTCTTGAAAAAGCTGAACAGGAGATCACGATGAAAATCTATCAGCTATCCTTTCCATTACACAGAGAAACCAGAGCGGATGATTTTCGAAGCAAAACCGAACCTAGCTCAAAGACACTATCACAATGTCATCATTATAAGATGGCTGTAGGCAAGGAACACAAAAACATTAAGTGTCCGGAAATTCGGTGTTTGGACAATGCATTTCACATCATTCAATAGATCGACATGCTTTTGACAATGTGAGATTAGCTTCTTTACCGCTCTCAGTAGGAAAATGTGTAAGATGAACAGAAATTCTTAATACTTCGAGGAAGGTGGAGATCACAGCTGTGCTTATGCCAAGAATACGATAATCAGAAGTAACATACAAAACTGCAACATGATGAGTTGTACATGTTGATAAAGTCGCAGAATTTTATTCTGTTCACATGCGTTTGC
Organism: Raillietiella orientalis; assembly: GCA_036172245.1. Classification (NCBI taxonomy): domain Eukaryota; kingdom Metazoa; phylum Arthropoda; class Ichthyostraca; order Raillietiellida; family Raillietiellidae; genus Raillietiella; species Raillietiella orientalis. Next base: position 2,963,476 of record JAYWIR010000020.1, on the reverse strand, counting down.
TACATTATCTAACCATAGGTAGCTGCTTCTGCTTAATCAGTCATCAGAATGGTTCTAACGTTACGGGTGCAAATGAAAATATTGCAGTTGGTAACAGCTGAAGGTCTCCTAATTAGATACTCTTCGGGAGTTCAAATATTGGTTAGCTATTTTTATGTAGTAGTGAAAGTTTATTTATTTAATTTATTCTAAAATAATTTGGAGTTAAAATATGTATTTATAATTACTACGTATACATTTTGTGGCCTACTTTGCTTCACACTACTCACCTTTTTGTGAACATAAGCACTGCTGACAGCATAAACAAACTATGATCCTACTGCCAATCATCATGTTCCATTTCACCAATTCGAATGAGCTGTTCACTTATCGAGTTCTAGCCATCATTCTCAAGGTTCCCTTTAAGTGTTTCATGCGTGATTTTCAATATGGAGCAAAGCATGAATCTGAAGTGAAGCAGGTTAATGAAGTTACTGAAGTATGTAATATATAATTTTATCAGTTGAGCAATCAAAATCACAGCAAAGTTCCTGTGTAGGACAGCGTTGAAGATCCAATAAGAGAAGCACACGGGAGAATTTTAATCCACTGATCAACTACAAAAATAAAAATCACAAAGTGCTCTCAAACTAGTAAAACCCAGAATTTTGCTTTGAACCAAATAATAAAATTCTTATCCGAGATTTTCGGGGCATTTATTTCTAAAACAAATTTCAAAACATGTATATATATATGCATTCATACAAGAGGAAGATATCTAAAACTTATTTAGGAATTGGGCTGCACGTCATGCTCCTCAGCTAAAGAAAAAGAAAAAAGAGAAACACAAAAGGAGAACTTCAACGAAAAAAAATACAGAAATTTTATGTCGAATTTAAGACTAGCTAACCGTCGTTAAGGATTTGAGAATGATAGGAAAAGAATCCTTTAGTGTTCGCCAACTCAGTAGACTCATACCTTTCGCATTTTATAAAGAAAAGCCTTATCGTGGCTGTAGCAAGGTAACCGGGCTTCTGGAAAGTTCGAATGCAAGATGGTTTTCACCATTTTGTTCTGTCTCATACGAAGCATATTACACATCAGCAACTAAGGCATGCATCTGCTCATGCAACTGCTGGACAGGGCAAGGTTCGGGGTCACTCACTTCGTCCGATTGCGTTGCTGCTGGAGGAACACGAGTGGACATCCTACCACCCACTGAATAGGAATCCCTGACTACAGGAATCATTGGAAACGGGGATGCACGTTGAAAGTGAAATCCTCCATAACAACTTGCATTAGTCATCTGGGAAAACTCTCCCCTGCAGGGATACCAGACGATGTTAGCCTACTTCCCAAATTTCAGAGTGCGACATTTAAAGCATCATGAATTTGCTGCTTTATCGTTGGGATCAGAAGAAAAAAGGATGCTTTGCCGCATCTCCGGGATCACCAAGGCTATCGAACAATGGAAGACGTCTTGGCTAGCAAATGAAGCTATGCCAAAAGATCTGCCCAAAAAACCGCAAAGATCGATGAAGTTACTCGGCATTTCCGGCAAAAACTTCAAAATCCCGAACTTCCTAGTGAACTCCATCTGCCCTCTGTTGCCAACAGACCTCCATCTTGTTGGTGCACTAAGTTATCCCCTGAAATGAGGAATGTCATCGAGACTCAGCGAGGAAAGTGCCCAACGCGTGTCTTCAGACGTGCTGTTGACACGTGGTAGGCTGAGTCAGGGAGCAAAAGACATCGCAAAAACAATTCAGTTCAACAGTGTCGCCTCTGAAGACCTGCTGAGACAGTGTTTTCTCCCCCAGGTTCACCGGCTGCCTCATCGATAACGATTCTCTGTCCCGTGCGAGTAGCAGTGAATGAGAAAGTAAAGGAAAAGTTCGGAGAACATCTTTGAGAACCACTTGCAATCGCAATCGCCTACTTGCGGAGGGAGAGAAAATGATTCGATTCAGGAAGACCAGTTCAAGGGGACCTTCAAAAGATTATGGGCAAACTGACCCGATACTAGTGAACGCATTTCCCTTTCGTTTCCGTACGAAGTAGACTTGGCTTCCGATGGGCAGCGTGCCCTCATCACCAATGTAACGATCCCTTATGAAAACAGGAAGGAGTCCCTCGACGCTGCTAGGACCAGGAAGATCACCAAATACCAACTCATGAAGCAGGACTACGAATCACAGGGTTTCCCGGTCAGAAGAGATGCGCTCGTTATTGGGTCGCTGGGAAGTTGGCACCCCAATAACGCTGCGGTCCTGAGCTTTCTCGACATGAGAAATTGCATCATGAAGCCGGTTTATCCTACTCCCTATTTATTCACTTCTTATTCTCCCTCCCTTCTCTAACACTCTTCACTAGTTCCCAGTAAAGTTAACCCTCATTGTACGGGCCCACATATCTCGGTACCCACGTACCAGTACCCGACTGTAGCGACAGGAGTCCGCAGATAGCTGAGCACAGTTGTTCAACAACAGACACCAGAGATTCCTCAGGACGTCCCTGAAGAGGTCTGTCGAGAACCAACGAAGTGGGCTCCCATAGCTGCCACATCTTTGGCTGCAGCGCTGTTTTCCCTGTGGGAAAGCAATAGCAGGTGTCTACCTGCGAGGCAGGAGTTCTGTACCATCCAAGGGGCGGGGAAACTCCTAGGCAAGTGCACCGCGAAAGTGGCGGCAGACACGCTTACGCCCTGATTCCAGGAGAAAGGACTTCCCTTCACCTCAGTGGGCTTCGCCGGTGGGTTGAAACGCTGAATGTGTCCCCTCTCAGGCGGCAATAAAACGTGGTGCCCCTCTTGCACTGGGGCCACCCTTGCAACGAGCGTATGCATCACGTTGCGAACAGGTTCAGGGCGAGTGGCTCAATGGCTCACCTGCTGATGAACCGCGGCGTCCTATGCCGCTTGTGGGATCGCCTGGCTTCAGTGTTCCCATCCTCAGAATACTCTGATTGAACTGCTGAGTCGCTCTTCCACCCAAAAGTCACAGGATATGCATCCTTGAACGCGAAGATATGTTGCATCTACTAGCTCGAACCATAGCAACACCAACGAGAAGCCATTCGCATTGCTGTTTCCTTGATGAGAAAGACTTGCAGGTGACTCCATCTGAAATAGAAGACAGCAGGGTTCCCGCCATTATATTCGGGTAGTTTTAGAAAAGACGCAGAAATCCCGGCGACTCCAACCACTGTCCTTCAGTAAATTTTCTTATTTGTATTTCCTCTGGTCCCCACCAATGCTCCAAAAAATTTCCGAAGCTGACCTGCGAGTTGACGAGCCCTCCCAACTGAACTTCTATTTGTTTCTTGTTTTTTTGAATCAAAAGGAACCATGCTCTTTGTTCACTGTAGTTTTATTTTTTTTAATTAAATCAAATTTCCCGGAAGAAAAATACCTTTTGCGGAGGCAGACGTGATTTTACATCGGTGTGCTCCTCAAAAGAACCTTTGTTCTTTTGATTCGGTGATGGACGAACAGCCTTTCTGAAGGGTCGTTAACTCACAAGGTGCGTTGCACCTCTTCAAGGTGCATACTAGTGTTTCAGTGTGCTTGTGGTTAATGTGGTTTGCCGAAATAGGAAGTCATCTCCGGCTGCAAATCCGCCTACCACCACGCCAGTAGTGCAGCAGCCCGCTTCTCAGAAGGGAGCCTGCAATTGCTCCAAAGAGAAGCAAGGAGAAATTTCCCCCTCCACTCCATGCTTGTGGAGAGATGTCGCCAGCGAACGCAGAGGTGCAGGCGTTTATGGCCCAGGGCAGTAACCCTGCACTCTTCTTCTATACACCAGGCCACCTTCCTTTCATTGAGCGTTTGGGTTATTAAAATCACCATTGCTGGAATGGCTCTGGTGAATCCTTCGCGAATGATGTTTCCTCCGTGTTCTTCACGGTTCCTCGGTGCTCTCTTCCGGGGTGAGAGCATTGTCCAGATCATCTGGTTGGGCTGCATTTTTTCTTCTTATATGCGTTGCATAAATGCTGCTTTATAAGCGGATGCAGGTGGCCACCATCCGCTGACGTATCCTTATCAGCTTCTTTTTCGGAATTCCCATGTATTGTAGAACGTTGTCGTTTTCAGTATCCCATGCTCCAAGTGAGCTGACATGGATCGCCTGCACTTTGCCCAGTGTTTCCGAGTTGCATGACGGCATCCTGGTATCTAGCTTCCTTTATTTTCCTAGATGTGGTGAATGCCTCCTTTCCATTTTCAAATGGGCAGGAGATGTCCAGCACACATATTCGATCGCTTTTCTCTGAAACAAGGACTTGTTTTAGAGTGTAGGTGGTTCCTGGCACTCTGCGATTGCTTGATACCAGAGTCCACTTGGCTTCCTCTATTGCGGCCTTGATGATTTACAGGATAGCATCATGGTTCTGCGTCGTCAAAGGCGAGTACTTTTTGCATCTGTTCAGCACATACGATAATGTTTCGTCCTCTGTTCCACAACACCAACGTATCCTTTCATGAAACCTTCTTTGTTGGTCCAGCGTTTAGTGGCAGAAGGTTCAGTCTTGCCGCATGGATGAACCAGTGGTCTTGGTATCTTAGGTGGATTACGTTTGTCTGGAAGAAGCTTGAAGAGTGATGCATGCTCACACACTGCATGGTCTTCCCTTGACTAACGTGATTTTCAATAAGGCATTGCCATGTATGCTCTCGCTGCAATGCTCTTACGTCGGAGGCGAGCCGTCTTCTTGAGCTGCTGGTGAAGAGTATTCCTTCCACCGTGATACTGGGTTCTTGTTGCCGAAACTCCCAGCATGCCTTTCTTTGTCTAGAAACCTTCCTTGCTTTCGACCAGAGGCTCTCAACATCCCTACCGGGCCTTGCGATCTTCTTGCCCGTCATGAATTCCCAGAGATTTTCATTTGTCGGAGCTTCTTGCATCCGTGTTTGCACGATGTCATCCAGAGTTGTTCTTGCAATTTTGCTTACTGCTTTGTGTGCCGACGTTAGCAGTTTAAAGCAGCTATCCAAGATGATGGTATCGAACTCTTGAGCTAACTTCATTAGTCCTAGGCAGCCTTTCGTTCTTTCTCCGTAGAGATACTCGTTAGCTGTCCAGGGTGATAAGGTAAGGGCCTTCTTAATCTTCTTCCTTACTTGCTCGTCGACATACTGCCATTCCTTCCTCCAGTGAGTTCCCAGCCTCTCGTAGTGAACTAGGATGGGATAGAAGGTTTTCATGACGTCTAATTTCTGCCATCCTGAGAGTTCACTCTCAAGTATGGCACTCGCCTTCTGGCAGATGTCCTCCTTAGACGGTTGTCTGTTGAAGACCTTCATACCAAAGGGTTTTCCCAGGTATTTGTATGCCTGTGATAAGGCAATACAAATGATTTTCTATTCCTTAACCTGGATGTCCACATCCCTCATACCTTTAGGGGTTCGGCCGCTGTAGTATATCGATGCGCATTTTGCCGGGTTGATGGATAGGCCGGCCTGGTCGAATAACCTCTGGAAATGTGCCATCATTTCCTGGACTTTCTTTTCCTCCTTCCCCGGTGTGACGATGTCATCGGCATAGACTAATGTTGCCTCGTCCCGGTAGATTTGCCTCATCAAGCGTAGAATCGGTTCGATCGATATGGTAAAAAGGAGTGAGCTTAAGGGACATCCCTGCTTCACTCCGCGCTGTACTGAGAAGGTCCCGGTTTCAGCATTTTCCAGTTGAAAGGAGGTGGAACTTCTTATATATATGTCGGTGACAATATTTCTTATGCCATCTCCAGCACCTGCTTTCTTCAGTGTTCCCATCATAATGTCGTGGGAAACTGTGCCGAAGACGTTCGCGAAGTCGATGAAGACCTCGCAGAAGTCCTTCGACAGACGACGTGTAGCATCTAACCTTGCTTACAGATTGAAGTTTTGCTCCAGCACTCTATCGAAGGGCAGAAATCCCTTCTGCTGAGTGCCGATGACTTCATTTTCCAGAATCCATCTTCTGAGTCGGGAGGCCAAACATTTGGCATAGAGCCTGTAGGCACTATTGCCAATGGATATTGGCCTCCAGCTAGAGATGCCCTCTGCTGCTGCAGGGCTTTTCGCTTTGAGTACCGTTCTGGTACATTTCCACTCTTCCGGAATCCGCAGAAAACTTCTTAGCAGATTAAAAATTGCTGAGTATTTCAGCTTCTGGATCGATGCTCTTTCACCTGGCTTACATAATAACATCCTCTCCGGGGGATGAATTCCCTGCAGTGAGCAATATTGCAGCTACCTCCTCCTTAGTGAATGGAGATGGATCCACGGGGGATGCTGCTTGGGTACTTCCTAGCACTATCTTCTTGGGAAGCTCCTTATTCGCTTCCTGCTTCATTTCAAGTTCCTTTGCAAAATGCCTTTCAACTTTCTCGGTCTCCAGCTTACAGGTCGCGTCCTGCTGGCCCAGAATCGCTCTAATTGCTCCTCTTCTATTAACGTTAGTTATTAGAGGGTTAGAGATTATGAAATTTTCTTCGGATATAAATATATAAGGGAAGAAGGTGGATGTAAATAGGAGGAGTGTAATAAGTGGTAGAAGGCTTGTTAGGTCTTTAATGATAAAAAATGGTCGGAAAGGTAGTATGTCTAGGTTTCTTTTAGTGCCTAGGGGGTTTGAGGAAAGGGTTTTGTGTAGAAAGAATAGGTGTATTATGGAAATGATTACTATGATGGAAGGTAGAATGAAGTGTAATGAGAAGAATCGGTTATTAGAGCTTTTAAATTGACGATCTGTTGTTAGGGTCAATCCTTAGTTTTTTTCCGCCTTCCCTCTCTGTTTTTATGTTAAGTGTCTCCTGGATTTTGAGTTTCACCTTTTGATATATCTCAAGAAAGTCCTCCCAGCGAGGATTCCCTTCTTCCAGGATCCTCTGAAGATAGCTTCGCTCCTCTATAGGAGGCGTAGTTCGTCCTCCATGTCCACTTTCCTTTTCTGCCTTTTGGTTTTCATATCTTCTGTATAGCTTCCGTCTCACTCGTTCCTTTTGTAGTTTCTCCATGAGCAACTGTGGCTAAAGGAGGATGGTCTAGGGAGAGGAGAATCACACCATACTTTGTAATCAATGATAGCGGGCTGCAATTGCTCCTTTCCGGTGTTTTCTTCTATCTGATCTTTGATCAGAGGGCTTATAAGTCCTTCCAAGTTGACAAACAGCCCTCTATCGTCTCCTTCTTCCAAGGGAGGGATCTCGGATAATGGTCTGGAAAACTTATGGACGGAAAACTTTCCGATTTGCTTCCAATCCGGCGGATTCCTGAAAACGAAAGGAAGAGCAACGAAAGTCGCCCGTTCTTACAGGGGAAGGGCTCGCGCTTTCCACCGAGGAGGCGCCAGCCGAAAACTCAAACAGAAAGGCACGAGACCTTCAGTGGTCACCATCGCTTCTGAGAACATGGAGATTCCCATTTTGTCTGAGGAAATCCGCGTGGTGTCCTCACACGAGAGGCAGGACGCGGGTGCGATGGGGCCAGGGAAATGCAATGTGTTCCACTTGCCCGAGAAATGCCGCATGAGGACAGTCAGAGCGGAAACTCCGTTGCTTGTTCCCCAGTCATGATGCCAAGGATCGCCTCCTCTTGTCGTCTGTGTACAGAATGCTGGAGCTACGACGTGCTACACTGCAAAGGCGAAGAAAGGAGAGCGGTAGCCAGTACCCTGAGCCTCTCCTTCTTCGTCCTTCTTCAAGAGATTTACCTAATTTGCAGGCGGGGCGCTCAAGAAATCGAGTGATCTGAGTGCAGCCGGTGCCCAGGTGGTGCGGCTGCATGCGGACTCTGGAGCACGCACCTAGAGCTCCGGATGCTTGCAATCTCCTACGCATCACTGGTATCCGAAGCGACTGACCACAGATTGGACAATACCAACTGTTTGTGTGTGCTTTGCACATGGTATATTCCGAATGAATCGTGTCCAGCACTTGCATCAGATCTGATTCATGGTCCCACTTTTAAAGTTCACAGGTAAACGAAACGCCAAACGCCAATCCGGGATGACTACTGAGCTTGGTTCTCATGGCTCTTTTGCAAAAACCTGAGTAAAATAGAACCATCATGAGAGCTTCTGTTACAACCTTGCACAAACACACCTTCAGAAGATGACGCTCGATTAAAATAATTGATTCTCGTCCTATCTCTTGATGATAAGCGCACCATTGGGAAACGATGAACCTGACTACCTCCATTCAGATGATGTGCATTCCAGGTGTCGCTCTTTTTTACGCTCGGTAAGCGGAACTCTCTTAACGTCCATGTCCCTTTTTTATCTTTTCGTAAAGTCCAAATTCACTAAATCCCGCTGGCTATAACATTGCATAATCATCAGCAAGCACACATTTTGCGGTTGCGTTCGTCATTCCGTAATTACACAAAAAAAGAAAGCATTTTTGCAGTTCCAACCCGAGATATCCTCATGAATTTATTAGTTCCGCACATAGATTCCAGTCAACTGAAAAACCCTCTAAGATTCGAAAACAAGTGAACCATATGTGTCGGCACATGTGGCATATGTGGCGCTACTGACAACACCATTCACTGTAAACTGTTCATTCGAACATGTTGAAATTGCCAGATTTATTTCTTTTCGTCCATTCAGATACCGTGAGAATTCAAGTTAGATGAAATACCAAGTCCATGTATAAGAGGAGGAAGTTTTCATGAGAAACATGGCAAACATCTAAGCCCACTGGTCCGACTTCATTATTTTCGCTGGAAATAAATTCAACGTTGGTTTGTGAAACCTTCTATTTAGGGAACGAAGCTGAAATTTGGTAGTCGAAGTGCCATGACTTCAGATTTTTTGTTGACGGAACCGAGGTTCAAAAGGAAGTCGTTCAGTAACAAATGCTCCCTCGTACAAGTATATGGATGGATCTCCTTTCACTTGAACATTAGCATCAAAACAGAGACTAATCAGAAGTAGAGTCGGTGGTTTGCATATTGATTGCCAAGGATTACTTACCTTGCAAGAACGCGCACTCTGCATTGCACTCTTTGGAGATAACATCTGTGAGGAAGACATGTACCATGATATCATGAAATGACAGATTTTGAAGCGAAACATAGTCGACTGTGTGGCCTTGATATTACAGATAAAAGGCTATAGATGTGTGCAACAGCCTGTTTTGATGGACGTTTTCTTAGCCGTCGCCAGCCAGCTATGATGGCTCTCCAGAGGAATGAAGGATGACCTTTTATAATTGGAGGTCGCATCTCGGTCATGAGACTTCTCGTAGGAAGAAAAATCTCCATCACCAATCTGCTATCGGTCTCGAAAGCATAGCTTTCCTATGATACCAATTGAGAACGTTGCAGATACTGAGGACTCAGTATATAAGTTTCCTTATTGAGAATCCAGAAATGGATATTCGCGTACTCGAAGCCATAAGAAGCTAATCATCTTATACACCTGATGACATTGAAGACGATTTGCTCTAAAAACTTAATTTTTGAAGAATCAAAGTGGGGATCTGAAAGTGCCACATGGGTAGGTTTTAAAGCTACAAAATGCGTAGGATTCAGTTTCAGCAATGAAAGCATTCGAGGTTGGACAAGCTTTTTTTTTTAAATATTGCCTCATGTATTCCATCAATCAGCTTGATCTCTCAAAAGTTTCAGATGTTCAAGAGAAAAATGCTCCTCTTGTGACTTCTGTCCATAGATGGAAATGCAGATCCAAAACTGGTAGCTGCACGAAATCGCAAAAGAGTTTACAGAAACTTGTAATTCTCGAAGATGAATCGAAAACAAGGACATTGAAGTGATATTCACATAAGAGGGAGTGAAGGAATCTATTAAGTGAAAGAAATTACCAAATTGCTTCTTTGTACATCCAGTGCACAACTTTAAGAGCGAGAAGGTACTGTCCATTTCTTTTTGCAAGCTCCACAATTGTGCATGTTCTTCTGTCTCAGTGTTTCTATTTGGAGCAGACCGACACATTCAAGGAAAGTATTTACTATAATTTATGTATGTTACTCCACGAATCAAACATTGCAGATTAAGGATGAACAATATCAAATTTATATTTCAGGTCATCAGCTTCCAGCCATGTAGCGATACGTTCCTTTTTCATATTTATACTCACATGGAACACAATAATCAGCCTACGGGCTTTATATCTTTCCCTCCACGGCATATCGTGAAATTTAACCATCCTTTCAGAATTTCGTGCTTTTGATTCATGAAAGATGTTCTCATTCTCGTTTTCCAACGTTCCAGCTGTTCATCATATTTTCTGCGTCACAGTAAATAACAGTATTTTGCTTCCAGTGGATCAATAAAGGCCTCATACAATTACATTCTAAATCTGGTAACTCAGGACACTTTGCAAAATTCACCAGATCAGCGTAGGACAAGCAAAAGTCTACTGTGTAAACAGTGTGCAGAATAGCCACCAAAGACGGCAGATTTCTGTCCAGAGAAGTAGCCAGAGCATAAAAGCAATGCTCTTCTTTTGAACTTCTGTTGAGCACGGCACAGTCTTACGAAATTGTTTTTGACAACTAGCATGGAACTCAAGGAGTTGCATATCACACCCATCATGCCTGCGTGAAAAAAAGCGGCTGATGTTTGATCGGAAGCAAAAATAAGGAACTATTAGGAACAGAGATACCAATTGTCATGCCGGCAATTAAACCTACATCGCCATGAATGTATAAGAGTACAAAAAACCACTGAAAATCAAAATCAACAGACAAATTAAAACAAAATTCTCCTTTCCCATTCTAGACGGAATCCTAAACTCACAAGGTACCTGGGTATAAATGTACTGCTTCAACTAAGCAAGAATTTTAGGAAGAATTTCTGAAATATAAACGAGAAGCATCATGGAATTAAATGAAATGCATGTGCTGCGAATGTTGTATATTTGCAATTACATGGAAATGCAGAATGTTATTAAACAATGGGAATCGCTGACTGAAACCTGAAAGTGATTAGTGAAAGAGCTGCATTTCATTAGTTTTCAAATTCCAAACGAATGTAGGAATCATGTTCGTTGTCTCCACTGTTTCAGAATTTTGAAGAAAGCTTGGAGATGCCGACACGTTTCCATAGTTTCGATTCAAACTCAGTGTGTACATGTGCAGAAAAAGTACGATCAGAAAGGCAAAAATGAAACGAGCAAGCTTTAGCATGAAGTGGTAACGGAAGTGCGTGTGATCCACCCGTCCAAAATGTGGTAACTCTCCATTGTGTTAGCGACCGCCTTGTGTGGGTGTGGTAAGTGCAATTTTGTTGCTGTGCTTGTGTTGTTTATGCCAACCAAACCATTTGAACGAGTTTTGTGCTTTCACTGATTGACTATGAAAGTACGGTGAAACTTCAGCTAATTGTAAAATAATGCATGGTTTACGTGTAAAGGAACTGCCCTTGATTTATGTGGAAATGTTCTGAATATATCATATTTGCAATCACTGGGAGTAAGGCGGAGCAAATTTGTCTGTCTGTCGGTTCTGGATGTTGCCAGCGTTTCCCAGAGGGGTAGAAGTGTTGTTGCCACAGAAAAAAGCATGCAAATTTTGTAAGGCCCATTATTCACTGAAAGTGAATGTACTAGGTGATTGTACTAGGTGCTTTTTGAGCGCCATGAAATTTAATAATTATTGGAAAGCTCGTGTTTTCTTTACTTTATTTCCCATTACTGGTTTTGTATCACAGCACATAAGAAATGTGATTTCATTCCACAGACAATCGAGTTCATCTTCAGGTGTTTTCTGAAAGATGTAACAATTTTTTCTGTCATCATCAGATAACATTTTTCATCCCAGTGCAGTGGAATAGTATCACTGTAGGTGAAGTATGTATTGTGATAAATATTAACCAGAAACTTTCGAAAGATAAAAAGCAAAACAAAAAAAAGTGGCTGCCATTAGGAAAATATTTAAGATAGCATTGTTATAGGGGTGGGTTTTCATAGTTCAAAGATCAGAGATGGAATACAGGAAAGTTGTTTGATCTACATATATATGTGGTGGGGAAAAGTAGAAAACTGTAGAAATTGCTGTGCTGACTTGAGAGAAGATGCTGGTTGTGAATAAATCTTGATATGATATAGTGTCCATATGAGAATAGAACAAAATCGATGCATTGAATCCTGCAAGTACCAATTATTGCAATGGATTGGCATTTGACAAGCAAGGTTCTCTGTGTCACTAGTCAGATGTGATCATCCTGTACTATGTAATCAGCATTGATGGCTATTCTGCTGACCACTGTGTTGATATGCAATGTGAGATGCTTGCATGGTTTGGTTATTTGGTAATTTGAAAAAGAAATTCGATGAAGATTTCATTTCCATTTCCTCTTAAGAATGTAGAATGCAATCTCAAGTGGTGCAGGTAAGCTAAATTGATGTACTCGTTTCATAAGTTCCTTTTCCCATCCCCAAGAAAAAGCAGTGAATTTTGTTGCATCAAGATAAGTGAATTTGGTGAACCAATTTACTTTTTTCCTGAAATGCATACCTGTATGCTTGCAGGTGGTAATCTTGCATGGGTTGGTGTGCACAGACCTGCATAAATAAATGTTTGCTCAATATGCATGGTCATAAATATGTGTGCTCAAATTATTCATGAGGTTTGACAACATCGGAAATTTTTAGGCATTTTTGATAAGCAGACAATGCAAATATTGCAATGTAGTCAACACTGAAAATACTTTTTCTGATCCGAATCAAGTTCCTGTAAATATCATGTCATCTCACATGAAACTTTCAAGAATGCTTTCAGTAGAAATGCAGTCGGAATTTCAGTGTTGTTGATTATGTTTGCAATGCCATGTTGGCATGTAGATATGTGCGTAAAAATTGGATTTTCATTTGATTCTTTAGGGAGCGTGTTATGCAAGCAGATTTCAGTGGGCAATTGGGAACAGCATCAGTAAGGATCTTTGTTGAGTTGATATCGTTTTCATGTTTTCTTAAAGTTGTTTTTATGTGGAAGAATTTCCAGGTGAAACATGGTTTCAAATTCAAGATGCAAGTTAAGTGATACTGGTTCAGGTGTATTTAGTGGAAATTATTTTCTTGAACAGTTGACGGAGTGGAATCTTTGTGATATCTTTTTTTTTTGGTAAGCATTGTTTTAGGCACTCGTTTTCCTGTTCGTTGAGCTGAAAGTATTTGTTTTTGCATCTTATACCTCCTGGAACTTAGTCGTGCACGATATTCCCCGTATGTTTCTCCAGGTTCACAGTTTCAGTCTGCTGACTTTCAAGTTCTCCATCTGTGGCCTGCTACTTAGTGCGAACCGAGTTACGTAACTTGAATTACGTTTTTAGAAACAGACTGTTGACTTTACTGTGGATACCCTTGGCCAGAATAACATTATGGGTCCCTGCATGTGAATTTCGAGATTAGCGACCATGTGTTCTGAGGTACCAATGGTTTGTGGGTGCATGTGAGAAAATGCATTGCTTGGGTTCTTAATTCGAAAATGCGTCTTTATTCCCCTTAGTCCATGTTGTATCTTGTGCTCTTGGTCTTTTTTGTCCTCTTGGCATATTTCGATCTACGGAACATGCTGTCGAGGTATTTTGCCTAGAAAGTGAAATGCTTCAAAAATGCCTGTGGAGTGTGAAGAACTCCTTGAAGTTAGAGAGCTTATCCGGCTGTTCGAAGAGTAATGAAAGAACATGTGATTATTTCCAGGGATGATGCCCGATCTTATTTTTATTTGACGTACTCAGTCATTAAAGGAGCTTTTTTGCAGTGCAAATCACTGTAATTAAGGATACGTATTGGCATGATTGCTTCTGTCAGTCACAGTGAATAGGTGTGTGTTTCAGTGTTGAGTTGGAGTTCCTTCTGTGTTCATAACTGTATAAGTACTCCTGTGTTTATAGAAGGACTGTGGATTGCGGAGTTTCCTAGTGAGAATCTAAAAAGGAGGAATATGAGGCTGCACTTTAGGAAGATCTATGGTTGTGAAGTTCGGCAACACGAAGTATCGTTGCTTTTTCCTTCGAAATGTTTTTGGTACTGGGGGTGATTCACTGTTGCAAGTGTAAGCCAGAATTGTGAATAAAGCTGAGGTGACCATAGATTAGCAGGAACGGTGTCTTCATTGCTGCTTTTTGTATTGGTGTTTCTTTATGCTTTGAATAGCACTCTTAGAGGACTTATTCATATATGCACCTTTAGGGCATAAAGTATTTTTGTCCATTAGATATCGCTGAGGTTTCATATTAGAGTGACCAAAGTTTTGAACTTAGTATTAAGTAAAAATAGTTGGTATGCAGTGTTGAGCAGCTTGCGAAGGAATACATCTTGAATGCTTGAGGTTATTTTTTTCTTTTCTTTGTTTTCACTGCTCACAGTAGTAAGGCAGGTGAGCAATACTGCAATAGACTACGTAGATCATGGTGAGATACAAACACAGTACAAGTAAATTAAGCATGTTCATGCGGTGAGGCATCTAGTCATGCAGCTACACTGAAAAATGATGTAGCACGTAGAACACTCACAGTGGGTAGTACGTTGTCATATACCAAGGGTTAGTTTTTTCCGAGGTTGAAAGGTTTTGTGTTACTGTAGCACACGGAAAGGGTAGTCACATCTCGAAAGCAAAACTGTTAAAAGGGATTGTAGTTGATAGGGCAGGAAACTCCGTATCCTGAGGTCTCTTGCTCTTATCTTGGAGTGTTATATATTGAAGGTAAATGGTTCTTGAATGACCTGTAACCATTGGAGTGACATACCTTATGGCTTTCATTTCCAAATCGGTGAGAGCACACAGGGCTGCAGTATGCAGGAATCAGTTATTCAAAGAATTCATGAGTCAAGCACTTCAACAGCTGCATCGTTTAGGACATTGAACTGGCATTCACCGTGCGACATCCTGTGAATATCGGTGCAAGGAAAAGTTTCCTTGCACCGATAAGGAAAGGTTTTCTTTTCGTTAAAAAAAAATACTGAAGACATTGCTACTTCGTGCATGTTGGGAGCCTATAATTCTGCAATGGCAACTTCTCCACTGGGGATAAATTGGCTCAGAAAGTAGCATGCCCAGTGCAGTATCATGCATGGGCAGTAGACAGTACTCATATGCATCGCGCGGAAACAATATGCATCAAGGTCTCTTTCGGATAAGGACCACCACTCTAGTTTTCTCACAAGTCAGGACGTTGGTAATTGCCATCGAGCACTAGTGGTTCAGTTTCATTCGGTGAATATGCTTCCAATGAGCAAACCGTAGTCCCTCACAATGGGAAGAGGGATCCGAAAGCTGTGGAGGGATACACATTCATGGTTACACCCTAATTGACTTTTCTTGAGGTTGTTTGTCTTTTATTTCTAAGCACCTCACGGATACTTTGGTTGCTTGGTGTCGAAAAGTTCAATATCCATTGGATTGTGGGATGGAGAATTTAGAGTTTTAATTTTTCGTATATGTGCTCGAAGGACGCTCGTACGCTATGTTTGACAACTTGTGTATGAACTGGATACCTTGTTTTATTATGAAGTGACAGGAGGTTAAAAAATTGCTGTATGGAAGTTTACGTACCATTCTGTGAATATAGACTTTCCTGCAGTCATCTTGGATCACCAGTTTGTGCTTTTGGAATACGTTTCATTAGGGATTTTGGTAGTTGCTCGCTTGTTAATGTTAACGAGTTGTCGCATTTTACGACAGGAATGTCCAATTGTATGCTGACTTGGGCATTCTGCCCATAGAAAACCTGAGGAATGGTCTTCACAGTTTTAAAGCAGTAGGAGAAGTACATTTCGGTTGTATCTTGTTTCCACATACTACTGCAATTTGCAGCTGTTTACAAGTTGATTGAATAATGCAACTGTTGATAGAAAATGTGGGAGGATGTCCCCTTGCCTAAGTTTCATAGTTTTCCATGGAAAATCATGTAGATGCGGACATGAAAAGCGAGGGACTATTTGAAGCAGTTTGAAGGAACGAATTTGAATCTCTGTGAAAGCAATTGGTTCGGAAGGCAAAGGAGATGCAAGAGGAAGTACCGTCGAACATGGATGCCGAAAACATTGATTGAAGTGTTGATTTCGATAAATGGTTTATTCAATGGCATTGGTTCAATTGAGGGACTTGACACTGGTCTGAACTGTTAGTGGAGAATGATTGCTGGAATAGCATATGGCTATCTTCTCTCACGACGATGTTCGTCCATTTATCGTTTGCATAAGCGATTTTTCTAATTGTCCATCTATCCATGAACTCTGCTGTTTGGTTTGCAATTAGCAAAAACAATTTTCTACTTTGTTTTAAGGATTGTATTGCTTAGTTGTCATTTTTGGCCTACAAAATATCGTTCCTAAGTTTTCACTGAAGTCGTTCTGTATCCAGAATCTTAAGAGATCCATGCGTACTATGAATTCACAGAACTAGACTGTGCAGTGACCGACTTTTTACAACCGATGAAATGACGCGTTTCTATTGGCGGGAGGTACTTTGCAAATGTGCTTTTTTCTCTACTACCTTTGCTTCGGAGAGGTGCAGTGGATATTTCCTTGAAATTATTGTGGGACATTTAACGTAAAACAATAAAAGCTAAAGTTGGAAGTAATTTCGACTATTGCAGTCATGAGAATGCCAATAGTCCATGCATAGTTTCGCCTCTGGGTGGATAGATTCACCAAAAAGAGGTGAACAGTAAATGCACATACATGACCAAGGGTGGATATTTCATCGAGTTTATGCATACTATTCGTTCGTCATCGTGTAATTCGTGTCCGAGTGAGCTGAGGGGCTGGAGGCAACCTTGTCAACACCGGGAGTAGGGATGATCATTTCAATTGGTCTAAGTGATAGCTCTTTGGGTACTTTAGCGCGGAATGCCTCCCACTCCGGGGAGAAATCCTCCTTCGATTCCACTGCCTGTTGTGTCATGTGCGGGGAGAGACAAAGAGTAGACTTCGGGTAGACGTTTAGAATAAACGAACCCAGTCTTCCCAATGTCGAGTCCGCATCTGCATCGTTGAAGTTAGTCCTCGGTTGCCCCGCTATGTATTTCGCACCGATGTGATAGTGCTTGGAGTTTAACATTATTTCCGCATAAACTTCGCCCAAAAACAACATGTTCTCGATTTCAGGGCAATTAGCGGCTTGGGCCCAGTTCACAAGCCTCTTAAAAGCCTGGTACGCCACAGCGTGTCTGTGAGTACCGGCGGGGGGCGAGAGGAAACGAAGGAGTGCATCCTGAGAGATTGTTACTTGTTTAAACGGTGGTCCTTGCATGTCGATCGGTACAGACGGGATAATCTGAGTGAAACCAGCTAATTCCATAATCCTTAAGGTACTGGCGAAGTGGCCTAAAGTGTGTGCTACATCCATCCCCTTCTCTTCAGATAGGGGAGAACGCGCAAAGAGAGCTCGCCACACCTTTAGGGGGAAGCCAGCACCTCTCGAACTGTCCTTGACGCCAGTATGATGGTTGGTTAGCCACCAAGAAACCTTAGTGGCTACCACCGGTATCATCAAATTGGTCGCCGTCTGCTGGTTGAGCATAGATTGACTGGCAGCTCTCTGGGTATGCCTTAGGTCATAACGCTGAGTGGTTACTCTCCAGTCACCATCAGGGACTAGTGTACCGTCCAATGATCGGAAACGGACCATGTCATACGTTAATAACGCATAGATCCCGTTCACCATTAAGGATATTTGGGCATCTTTGAAATGTTTGGCGGCATATAACCAACCGTTGGCGACAGCGGCGATATTCTCTATGGTTGCCCTCGCGTTTGTCGGTTGGTATACAGGGAGTCGACGATCTTCGGGCAACGCTATATCAGTCCTTGTCGTAAGACCAATCTCGATGTCTCCATCGAGATCGGGCAAACTAGAACTGTATTCCTCAAAGGTTGTTAGCAACGTCATCCTCGCTCGCAGCAGCCATTGCGGAATAGTCACTAATAGCACTGGAGGAAGAAAGACAGTTAGTATTCATTGTAGGCATGATCTGTCGCCCATTCACCCCAAACCACCATGCATACATCATAGCATGCTCGTATCTGGTATTGCTCCTAGCACCATACATGTCGCACATGCTTGGCGTGCACATGCGTTTTGAGGAGGCTACCTGGCTAAGGCATATCAGGCCTAATGTCATGTTATTCCCTGGAATACTATTAGTGTGTTTACTGGATTTCCGTTTATCTGGTTTACGGAGATTGAAATTTGTCACCCGGTTACGCCGGGACGTTTATTAATAATAAGAAACTAATCAGGGACAATGTCCCCAACCAACAGAACGACAGGGAACAGAGATAAATTACTGGCACGCAGGCCTGGTAAACAAACCGCTCGCAACGTGGGAGGAATAAGGGGATAACAAACAAAAATACAAAAACTGGAGGGAAGGGTAACGGGTCTTTGGTTAGGCTCCGTACTCACGGGGATTCAAACCGGGAGCACCTGAAATGTTCCGGAGCCTATGGGGACGGGGATGTGAAAAGAAAATACAAAATTAGTTCATGGAGGGTAGGGCAATGATCACCGGGTTGGCCACTGCTGAGCGTGTGTAAACCGGCGGTGTATTTCGGCGAGATTCCTTTTTGACTCCTCTGTCAAATGAGGCCATCTAGCGGCTGCTTCCATGTAGAAGGATGCTTTGCCGATTACCTCTTGGTGCTACCCGTTGAATACCAACGCCTGGCGGACTGAAACTATCGCGCGTATGCAACCGATGCTTGCAATCCTTGCGCTTAGGGACAGCCCGCTCGGCGTGAAGAATCGTCGCAGCAAGTCTCTTGCGGTGTCCACGGGATGCATTAGTGCTGTTGCCAGCCTACGCCACGGTCCTTGTAGGACACCGCAGTCCAGAAGTAGGTGCGGGATCGACTCCGTCGATCCGTACCGAACGCAGTTCGCAGACGCAAGTCCCCCGGAGTCACGATGCCAACGCTCGTTGCACTGAAAACCCCAGTGAACGAAAAGCAGCACGGCTTGTTTCCAAGCAAGGGGAAGCAGCGAACTGTCAATACACTGTGGAGGGACTACAAGTTCTTCGGGGGTGACAGCAAGTTCTTCTGCCCACCGGAGGAGTCCCTTTGCAGTAACACGAGGAGTGGCGGCGTCCGCCAACTCACTTGTCTTCCAGGTGCCAAGGAGTTTGGTTCTTCCCGCTATCGTGCAGGAAACCTCCCACCTCGCCGGTTGGTAACTGTCGTTTCTTGCCCTGAGGGCAGACAGCGCTGCGGCAAGAGGCGTGGCAGCCAGGGTACAAAACTTCACCTCGTCCTGCAGTACTTCTTCCAAGGATCGCGGAAAAAATTGGCGCAGGGGGCGAAGATCTTCAGGGCGTATTCCTTGGAACGCCGCCCAGGATACAACAGACTCCTGCCGCCAAGCGTCGAAGTTCATTGGGCAGCAGATCCACGAGTGGGCTTCCAGAAGTGCGACCGATTGCCGCAATGGATACCCGAAACCTCGCTTCCTGTATTGGGTGCCCGGCAAAAGCGAGAGCAGTCCTCTGCTGCCGGCGCATCTCCGCAGGAGAATACGTGCAGGCACACACAGGGGGGATGTCCACAGCTCGGCACACGGTGCCAGCAGGAACTGCACCTGCAGTCCGATTCGCTCCATTGTCAGGATACCCAAACCAACATCCCGACGTGGAGCAGCCAAGTCTTTAAGGCGGATCCTGGATCTCTCCAGACCCCTGAGAGCGTTCCTAAGCAAGCGTTTAGCCCGCTGTTTTGCCGCATAGGGGGGGTCCAAAACAAAAAAGAGGGGGCGGAGGAGGGGGGCCAGAAAGGTGCTCCAAATAGTCGCCTGTTCCTGCAAGGTAAGCTTGCCGTTAATGAACGGGCTGACGGCCAACTGCTTTCTGAAGGCAGTCCGACCACGCTTCGGCTGCGCCGAGAGCGCCCAACGGAACGCCAAGGTACTTGACGTACCCGCCCGTGGGGATCCCCAGGCCGATCCAGTCGAACTGCCCCTCCCACGTCGCACCCAGCGGAACAACCATACACTTACTCCTATTAACGCTCACGCCCGCACCGCGACGGATCAACTCAAAGAAATCTTCAAGCGACGCCGTCGGGGTGGACAAGGGCAACAGAAGAAGCAGGTCGTCGGCATACGCTGCCACGGCCGGCGTACCTGGACAGGAGCTCGGCAGGTTGGCTAGCGTCAGCCTGTAAGCCTCCAGCAGCAATTCAAAATAGATGCTGAAGAGCAGCGGGCTTAAGCTATCACCCTGCCTAATTCCTCGTCGTACCGGCACGCCATACACGCGACAGCCACTGAAAACAATGGATGTAATCGCGTGCCGCCAGCAGGAGCGCAAGTACGCCAACAGGGATGCTGGAAGACCCAGACGTTCCAAAAGCTCAAGAAGAAGCTTTTGGTTCACGCAATCGAAAGCTTTGTGCAAATCGACTGCAACCGCCAAGGCTCCCGGTGTCTCCCTTTGCGTCCCGCGCCTCCTTCGGTGAGAGATCGAAGGCGTCGCTTCCGCACGACGATCCACCGCCACGATGCTGCAATTGCAGCCATGTGCGGATGAACAAGAGATTCGCGTCCATGGACCGCCCAGGAACAGCGTACGTCTGCTCCGGACTTACCAAGGATTCCGGGATCCTACCCATCCGCGCCACCCAAAGTTTCGAGAACAACTTGACGTCCGAATGCACCAACGTGATCGGACGCCAGTTGTTCAGTTGGCGCAAATCTCCGCTTTTCGGCAGTAGACGCACCTTCGCTGAGCGAAACGAGGCGGGGACATCGCCCGAGTCTCGCATCAGCGACGAGAGTTGGAGCACCAGGGGGATGAGCTCCGCCGCAAAACACTGGAAGAATTCAGCGGGGAGCCCATCTTCGCCTGGCGCTTTTCGTCTCTTGAGCCCCGAGATGGCCGAGGAAATTTCCTCTGCCGTGAAGGTCTCATCAAGACGCGCGCGTTCCTCCTCGTCTAGAACATGTGCATCAATCGGCAGAAGCAGCCGGGAGAGGCTGCGTTCCGTCGGTGCCTCTGCATACAGAGAAGAGTAATAGCGCCTGACTATCCGTCGCACGTCGGCTGGAGCCGAGCATTCCCGGTCCTGGTCGTCGAGCAGAACTGTCGCCCCTGACTGCCAGACCTGGCGCTCGGCCTTGGCCTTCTACTCGGATAATCGACCAACGTCCGTGCGCCTGGAAAAGAAGCGGGCCTGCAGAAAATCTCTGCTGTTGGCTACGCCCCTTTCGGAGAAAGTCACCGCGTTGGGGGCGAGGATGCTTTCTTTTCATCCGCGCATGGCTCGTTGTTTTTTCCGAGTTTTTGCGGACGACTTTTTTTATTTGCCGCTGCGGCTTTTCGTGCAGTGGTCTCTTGAACTCGACGAATTTCCGCTGCGGCTCTTTTTCTGGCGAGTACTGGGCACTTTTTGATTTCGTGCCCGGAATCTTTGCAATAGCGGCATCTTGGAGAGGGGCACACTTTAATTCGGTGCATATAATTGCCTCACTGCTCGCACGCGCAAGTCTGGCCTATGAACCAAAGGTAAACGACCGTGCCGTTCACCTGCAGATGCTCAGGCACAACACGCCTGTTCGCGACGGTGATCCGCTCGGAGGCTTGTCCGATGTGGACAGAGGAGAAATCCTTCAAAGGGTTCGGCCTCCTCCACAGGGCGTGCACGGTGGCGAAATTCGCCAGCACGCTTACAACATCCCGGTCGGAGATTTCCGGTTCGATGTCGCACAATTGAACGACAAAAGAGTCGTCCATCGCGGTAGGTAGGACTTCCTTACCAGTGATATTCAACGGCGTACTGAGCAGGCGCTGCACAAGTGCTGCGTTCTTGCACCGAATCTTCGTATATTCCATCCTGCCAGCAGGCATTATGGCAAGGAGTTCCTCCTCGCGAACGCCGATCCGGACGAGCTCATCATTGAGCTCACTACGGATTCTCCCGTTAAGGGGACCACTGACCTTATAACGGAGTGCAGGAATGTATCCTGATGACACATATGCCTGGAACTCCGCATCGCAGGGTCCTGGTCTTTGGGAGGTAACGGCGGCGTTACTCCTCACCGGGGGCGAGGAAATCATTACGGAGGATGCGGCCACTTCAAGTGCAGCTGAAGTGCATCCAGTGGCTTGCCTCCTCCACACTATCCTGTGTACTGGACATGTTGCACTATGCTACTTGGCAGATTGCACAGGAACACACAAGTGCGAGGGAAAACGCAGGCACAAAGTTGCCCGAACGTTAGCGCGGATAGACGCGGAAACACGTCTGCACTGTACGAGCGCAAGGGATCGAACGGATCTCCGGAGGGCGTCTTGGTACAGGTGTGGGAGACCGAAAAGTTGCGGTGTCGCCTACCTGCTTCGGCCAGCAGTCGAGGCCGCGGCTCGGGACGTGCGGTTCGACGATCACGGTCGTGTCGGCCAGCTGACTCTCAGGTGGTCCGATTCGATCGATCTGATCGTCACGAACGTGTACGCACCGAGCGGCAAGGACCTGATGAACAGGAGGGCGAGGAAAGAGTTTTTCCTTGCCCTCCGGCGAGACTGGCTGACCGAAGCAGGCGTGCGGAATGCCCATCTGGTTGCAGGCGATTTCAACGTTCGCCTGAAATCAGATGGGCAGAATCCCGAGCGTGACCTGGTCAACGAGGTGTGCATGGCGGTGCACACCTGTAATTTGTTGGCCAGTGCACCGGGGATGGAAGACAGCGTTGACCACGTGTTTCTTGACGAGCACCTGTGCCCTCGCGTGGGCAGGCGCGGCAAGTTACCGTGCGAGCTGTCCGACCATCGCCAGCTAGTCCTCGAGATCCATCCGCGCGACAGGGGCCCCCCCTCGTCAGCGTGGCGTCTCCCAGGGGAGTGGCTGAAGCTCCCGGACGCGGCGGAACATCGCACGTTTATACGGAGCTTCACGCTGCGGACACTCCAGGATTGGCACCGCTTCAAGCGGTCGGTCCAGGAGTTCTGCCACCAGTTCCTTCTGCACCGCCTACCTACGGGTTTTGGGATCGGGGTCCGTAACGAACGAGCCTTTCTGCAGGCCCGTCGTTACGCCAGGACCCCCGACATCCGCAGGCTGGCGGAATACAAAGCGGGTGCCGAGAGGGAGGCCTGGCAGTCCGGATCGGCCAGCTTGCTTGACGATCCGTGCCGGGAGCACACGGTTCCCGCGAAGAAACGCGGGATAGTGAGGAAATTTTACTCCTCCCTGTATGTTGCCACCCGGTCACGCCGGGGCGTTTATTGTAAACTCTCTTTACAATTTGTTGTACTAGGCCCCACTACGGCCAACTCAACAGGACCTGCCGGGTCGCCGGTACGCAGACCGGCGCGACTCTCCTCGGCAGCGGAAGGGGGTGGGGAAAAACAAAAAGAAAAATAAAATAGAAAAACAAAAAGAAGTTGGAGGGCGGGGAAGGGATCACGGTCTACTGGTGGGAAGGCCCATCTTTTCCAGGATGCCCTCGAGGTCCGTCCGAATGATTCCCAGGTGGGGCCATCTGGTTGCAAGCCGCAGGTAGCGGACTGCGAGTTCGACGGCACCCCTCTCGTGGCTCGGTCTTCTGTAATCGCTCCAGCTCGTCACGATCCCTCCGTTGCAGGAGAGTGCTGCCAGGGCGGCGGCTGGTCGCATGACATCCCGCACGAAAAGAAGCCGAAAAACGTCTCTGAGCTGGCTGCTTTCCTGCAGCCGCAGGGAGGTACCAAGACGCTCCCACAGGGGTAGGAGGGCAGCACAATCAACAAGGACGTGGGGGAGGATTTTCCGCTCCCCACACCTGATGCACGCGAGATTCACTGGACCCCTAGTCCAGTGGTGGCGGCGTGCGTTGCAGGGTAGACCCCAATGCATCAGCAGAAGCGCCGACTCCGGCCACTTCCGGGGGAGGATCCTCGTTTGAATAAAATCCGGGGGCCACATCAGGTCATCCATCGGGATGCCGAGCAGCTCGCCCCATCTCTGTAAACCACGCGGGAGCACACTTCGGGTAGTGGCAACGGCCAGCTGCGCCTTGGTCCAGCCGCTTAACTTCTCTCTGCCTGCGATTCGGCAGTAGACTCGCCACCTAGGCGTGCGGCTGCTGGAGAGCGCCCTCCTCAGGAAGGGCATCGCCGTAGCTAGGGACGTGGTCTCGGCCCACGTGCACCGGGCGGGACATTGCAAGAAGGTCCGCAGGCTGCAGCGGGCGCGGTTGTAGAAACGCAGCCAGCTGTAATTTTCTTCTCCTTGAGCATTTAACCTCGCCGACGTTCCAACAGATTTCTCCAGCCATGCGGAGGAGTTGGCGGGGCTGCATGCCATCCAGACGTTCTCCTTGACCAATGTTGCCATGCGCGTGAGCAGTAGGCCGCATCTTCTTATCTTCTGGCCTGGGCGCAGAAGAAAAGACGCGAATCCATCGCAGCGGGACACACGGCTGGCTAGGAGGCGGGCCTGAATGCACCAAGGGGTGCTCCATAACTTCGCTGCGATGGCCAGGGTACGCAATCGCAGCTGAGTCTCCACTCGCTCCAGCATCAAGAGGCCGCGACCACCATTTAGACGCGGAGCACACAAGTCCATCAACGGGACTCGGGGCCTCCCTCTTCCCCAAAGGGCGATCCTTAGGAGATCCTTCGTCCGTTTCTTCAACTGCGGCGGGACGGGGCAAACAAAAAGCAGGGGGCGGAGGATGGAAGCCGCGAACGCGTTCCACACCGCAGCCCGTTCCGGCAAGTGAAACTTGCCTTCCAGGAACGGGCCGATCGCCGTCTCAACTTTTTGGAGGCAGCTGGACCAAGCTTCCGCAGAGGAGTAGTCCCCCAACGGCACACCAAGGTACTTGAAGCACCTCGCCGTAGGGATCCCCAGACGGACCCAGTCCTGCTGCCCTGCCCACACCGCACCTACTGGCACCACCGACGACTTCGCCCTGTTGACCTGCAGTCCGGTCCCGCGGCTGAGCAGATCGAAGAAGTCTCCGACCGCCTTCGCCGGGGTGGACGTAGGTAACAGGAGCAGAACTTCGTCGGCATAGGCTGCTACGGCGGGCGTGCCGGGGCACGAGCTCGGCAAGGGAGCCAAAGTCACCCTGTACGCTGTCAGCACCAACTCAAAGTAGGCGCTGAAGAGCAGAGGACTCAGGCTATCGCCCTGCCTTATGCCCCGCAGCAACGGCACGCCATACGCCTTCTGACTGCTGAAAAAGATGCAGATAATCGCATTCCGCCAGCAACAGCGAAGGTAGCTGATCAAAGAGGGTGGGAAGCCCATGCGACCCAGGAGCTCCAAAAAAAGCTCCTGGTCAACACAGTCGAATGCCTTATGGAGATCGACTGCGAGCGCTAGGGCCCTTTTCCCCGCCCGGGAGTCCATTCCCTGCCCTGCTGGCGGCCCCAAAGTGGGGTTGCCGATTTTTTTTTTTCCCTTCCTTCTGTCACCTCTGCGCGTACATCCATGTGCTCGCGAAGAAGAGGTTGGCATCCATACTGCGCCCGGGAACAGCATATGTCTGCTCCGGGCTAATTACGGATTCTGCCACCTGCCCCAGACGCGAAGCCCATAGCCCGGCAACCAACTTGGCGTCCGTATTCACAATCGTGATTGGACACCAGTTGTTCAAATTTCTAAGGTTTCCCCCTTTCGGAAGGAGCCTCACTCTGGCTGACAGAATCCAGGCGGGTGCATCGCCTGCGTCTCAAATCAGCCTTGTCAGCTGAAGCAACTTGGGTGCCAGCTTTTCCGCGAAGCTCTGATAGAACTCCGCGGGTAAACCGTCTTCCCCTGGAGCTTTCCGCCTCTTGAGCCTTTTGATACTGGCGAGAATTTCGCCGGTGGTAAAAGGCTCATCGAGGCTTAACGAAACCTCCTCCCGTATTGCCGCGGAACCATCCGGAAGCAAGAGCTGAGAGGCATCTTGATCCCGGGGCGCCCTGGCGTAAAGGGTGGAAGAAAAACTCCGCACGAGGTGCCGTAGTCTAGCCGGAGCCGAGTGCTCCCGGCCCTGGTCGCCCAGCAAGCTGGCTGACCCGGATTGCAAGGCTTGACGTTCGGCCCTGGCTCGGTACTCTGCCAGGCGACGGACATTGGGCGTTCTCGCGTAACGACGTGGATACAAGTACGCTCTTTCGATACGGAAGGACGTGTTATTCATGGGCTCCCGAGCTAGTCGACAGAAAGCAGTTTTTTCTTGTGCTGTTTTTGGTGTGGAATATCGGTGGTGTCCGATGGCAGCGATGCCTGAGGACACCACGATGGAGGTAGGTGTTGGTGAGGCTTGTCCACCCCCACAGCTTACAGAATCAGGGGCGTCCGCCCCGGAATCGCCCTCGCCGCTCAAGGCGAGGAGCTGGAGCGCCATGGTGGCCGCGCCGAGCGCGGGAACCGTGGCCGAGATGGCAGCCTACCGGGCAGCAGGGTACAAGCCCAGCCTGGTGTACCAGGTAGGCAATCTCTTTGACGGGCGAGCTGCACACGCTTTTTCGAAGGCGCTGCAGAACGCCAACGTTTTAGAAAAGGATCTTGACGGTCTATCCGTGCTCAGCGGGGGTCAGCGCGTCGAGGTTGTCGGCAAGGACATCACCTTGGCGCAAAGCTTGATTACTACCCCGCTGAACGTGGACGGACACAGGATCCTGCCAGTCACGATGGACCGCGCCGTAGTGGTCCATATTACTGGCATCACCAGCCGCATGACGCGGTCTGCGGTTGGTGATCAACTGCGAAAATACGGAGAAGTTGACGCGTTATGGCCAAATGCCACAATCTTCGATGGCTACGATAGCCATTTCGGAGGGTAGGCCGCCGCGCGCGTGACGGTGAACAAGGAGAGTGGGCTTTTCCACAAACTAGAGGTCAATGACGAAGTCGTAGACCTCTGGTACGTGGGGAAACCCCGCTTTTGTGGCTACTGCAATGCAGTAGGACACTTGCGCAAGCGGTGCCCGAACATTGTGTGCCACTTATGCGGGGAGAAGGGCCACGTGCGCCGCGTATGCCCTAAACGCCCCACTCCGGTGCCGCCTGCCGCAAAGAAAGCGCAGGGAAAACGCGGAAAATTGGTCGAAAGAACAAAGAGAGATAATAGCCGGCAGCAGCCGCTAGCCCCTGTACCTCCCACATATGCGTCGGAAGAAAACCTTCCGAAGACGCGGGATTCCAGGACCGCTGGCAGCTGGTTAAGGCCAGGAAGGAGAAAAAGGTGCC
The DNA here is from genome assembly GCA_036172245.1 of Raillietiella orientalis. Taxonomy (NCBI): domain Eukaryota; kingdom Metazoa; phylum Arthropoda; class Ichthyostraca; order Raillietiellida; family Raillietiellidae; genus Raillietiella; species Raillietiella orientalis. The sequence goes on along the minus strand of JAYWIR010000020.1, from coordinate 2,936,387 downwards.
CCACGCGGAACCCGCGAAAGCGGTCAAAAAGACAGCCGGCAAAACCAGAAATCCTGGGACGCGCTCCAAGACCATGCGGGAATGTACGGTGCCACTGGAGCGCATAGCCGTTCCCGAGACTGCCACCCGGGGCGAGGAGCCTTTCCTCGCCGTTTCGGCCGCACCCGAGGTTCGCGACGGCGAACCCTCTGTTAACACAGAGGGTGAGCCGCGCGAAATAGCTACGGTGGAAGTCGAGGAGGCCGCGTTCGCGCAGGCGGCGGAGGAGCTAGCGGTTACGCTGGCCGAGCGTGAGAACCCCTCGCGCGAGGCCGTCCGAAGGCCGGCTTCCGCGAAAAAGGCCCCCACAGGTGAGTTGGACCTGGAGGCCGGAAGCACACTCTCCTCCTCGGAGGCACCCCCCAGGAAGTCGGGACGCAAGTCGCAGAAACCCAGGAGGCGCCTCCCCTCCACCAGGGAGGAGAAGGAGGAACGTAGCGGAAGGATAGGAATCCCGGAGGGCGAACTCCCACGCTCGGAAGCCGTCGAGCCGGCCACCCCCATGGAGAAGGGTGAGCAGGGGGGCGAAGTCCTCCCTGCAGTCGCCGAGCCTGAACAGCGCGCCCCCATGGAGGAGGGCCAACAGATAGGCGCGAACCCACCTGAGGGTGACCCGCTCGACGCGCCGTTACCTATGGAGGAGGAGGAACAGGTGCACTCAGCGCCCGACCCTCCTCCTCCACCTAGCGTCCCGCCCCAACAGGTGACGGACGCCGCATCGCCATTTTCCCAGGAGTAACACCTGGGCTCGCCAGTCGCCGTCTGATTCGCGCCGCCTGTTGGAACGTAAACGGGCTGCGCGACGACGGTAACAGGCGAGATACGGCCGACACCCTGCGTGAGCTCCACCTGGCCCTACCGCACGAGATCCACGTGATCACCGCGGCAGACGCCCAGGAGATCTAGACGATCGCGGGGGGTTGCTTGTATTGTCGATGCTGCCTCCGCAACACCTGCGGAGTCGCGTTCTTCGTGAAGCCTTCCATCGACGCTGCCGTGAAGGGCGGGCGCTTCGATGACGATGGTAGGGTCGGTCAGCTGATTCTCAGCTGGTCCGACTCGATCGAACTGATCGTCAGGAATGTGTACGCCCCGTGCGGAAAAAAGGGATACAGCGACCGCAGCAGGTTGCTGGAATCCCTGAAACGCGACTGGCTGGAGGACAAGAACGAGTGGTAGGCTCAGCTGATAGCGGGAGATTTCAATCTCCGTCTGCTAACAGGTAAGGCAGAAACACAAGAGAACGCGATGAACGAGTTGTGCGTTCTTCGAAGGCCTGCGGCGAGATTGGCTGGCCGAAGCAGACATGCGAAAAACGCACCTCATTGCCGGGGACTTTAACGTCCGCCTGCTGGCAGGTGCGCCCGACATTCGCGCACAGCTGCTCAACGAGATGTGCGCTGCCATGCACGCGCGCAACTTGTTGGCCGGTGACGCCGGCACGGAGACGAAGATCGACCACATGTTCCTCGACAACCACCTATGTTCGCGGGTGGGAAATCGAAGGGCAGTGCCATCCGAACCTTCCGACCATCCCCGAGTCGTGCTAGAAATACACCCGCGCGGTAGAGGTCAACCCTCCACAGCGTGTCGTTTGCCAGGGGACTGGTTGCACCTCGCAGGAGCAGCGCAACATCTTCGCTCGTTCCTGCAAGGATTCCATCTGCAGTCGCTCGCGGACTGGGACGAATTGAAGAAATCAGTCCGCGAGTTCTACTAGTTTCCCCTGAAGCGTCTCCCTCCAGGTTTCGGCGTTGTCACCTGGGTGCGCCCGGGGCGTTTATTTGTAAACTCTACATGCGTGGAACGAGGCCCCACTACGGCCGTAAACACGCGACCTGTCGGGACACCGGGACGCACCCCGGCGTGGCACTACCCGACAGCGAAGGGGGATGGGGATAAGACAAAAAGAAAAATATAAAGAAACAAACAAAAAGAAGTTGGAGGGCGGGGAAGGGATCACTGGTCACTGTAGGGAGGGCCCTTCCGTCGAACGAAGCCCTCGAGGTCAGTCTGTATATTCCCCAGTTGGGGCCATCCAACAGCTCTCCGCATGAAGCGTTGGGCGTAGGGGATGACATCCCTCGCGTGTGGATCCACTCCTTCGTTATTGGCGTCGCTCCATGCCGCCACGATGCCACGGACACAGCACAAGGCTGCGATGGCTGCGGCTGGCTGCAGTGCGTCCTTCACGAAGAGGGGCCGAAGAACGTCTCTGGGGGTGCTGACCGTAGGGAGCCCCAGGGTCGCCCCGAACCGTTCCCAAAGGGGTCGGAGGGCAGCACAATCCACAATAAGGTGGGGAAGCGACTCCCGCTCCCCGCAGCTGGCACACGCAGGATCCAGAGCTCCCCTCGTCCAGTGGAAGCGGCGCGCGTTGCAGGGTAGACCCCAGTGCAACAAAAGCAACGCCGACTCTTGCCACTTGAGGGGCAGCATCCTGGATTCTTTCATCACCGGGGGCCACTTCAGCTCATCCCTGGGGATGGCGAGCAGCTCGCCCCATCTTAATAATCCTCGCGGCTGGACGCTCGGGGTCGTAGCGTCGGCCAGTTCTCCTGTTGTCCAGCCGCTGATCAACTTCTCGCGTCCCTCGATGCAGCAGGAGACTTGCCACCTTGGCGTCCGGGTGCTGTGAAGTGCTCTCCTTAGGAAGGGCAGCGCCGTAGCTAGGCAGGTCGTCTCTGCGCACGTGCATCTTGCTGGACTCTCCAGGAGATTCCGCAGCGTGCAGCGGGCGTAGGGGCTGCATCGGAGACGATTCCACGTCTCGTGGCTTCTCTGGTTAACTACTGCCCACGTTCCAATATTCTCCTCCAGCCAGGCGGGGGAGTTGGCGGGGCAGCAAACCATCCAGCTGTTCTCCTTGGCCAATGTTGCCATGCGCCCGAGCAGTAGGCCGCATCTTCGCATCTTGCGGCCACGGCTCAGAAGAAAAGACGCGAGTCCATCGCACCGGGACACACGGCTGGCCAGGAGGCGGGCCGGAGTGCACCAAGGGGTGCTCCACATCTTCGCTGCGATGGCGAGGGTTCGCCACCGCAGCTGAGTCTCCACTCGCTCCAGCGTCAAGAGGCCGAGACCACCATTTAGACGCGGAGCACACAAGTCCATCAACGGGACTCGGGCCTCCCTCTTCCCCAAAGGGCGATCCTTAGGGTGTCCTTCGTCCGTTATTTCAACTGCGGCGGGACGGGGCAAACAAAAAGCAGGGGGCGGAGGATGGAAGCCGCGAACGCGTTCCACACCGCGGCCCGTTCCGGCAAGTGAAACTTGCCTTCCAGGAACGGTCCGATCGCCGTCTCAACTTTTTGGAGGCAGCTGGACCAAGCTTCCGCAGAGGAGTAGTCCCCCAACGGCACACCAAGGTACTTGAAGCACCTCGCCGTGGGGATCCCCAGACGGACCCAGTCCTGCTGCCCTCCCCACGCCGCACCTATTGGCACAACCGACGATTTCGCCCTGTTAACCTGCAGTCCGGTCCCGCGGCTGAGCAGATCGAAGAAGTCTACGAACGCCTTTGCCGGGGTGGACATTGGCAACAAGAGCAGAAGATCATCGGCGTACGCTGCAACGGCGGGCGTGCCGGGGCACGAGCTCGGCAAGGGAGCCAAAGTCACCCTGTACGCTGTCAGCACAAACTCAAAGTAGGTGCTGAAGAGCAGGGGGCTGAAGGTATCTCGCTGCATTATGCCCCGCCGCACCGGCACGCCATATACCTTGTGACCGCTGAAAGAGACGGTAATCGTCGCATTCCACCAGCAAGAACGCAGGTAGGAAATCAGGGAGGGTAGGAAGCCCATGCGACCCAGGAGCTCCAAGAGGAGTTCCTGGTCTACACAGTCGAACGCCTTGTGGAGGTCGACTGCGAGCGCTAGGGCCCCCTTCCCCGCCCGGGGGTCCCTTCCCAGCTCGGCTGGAGGCCCCAATGTGGGGTTGCCGACTTTCCCTATCCCTTTCTTTTCTCTTCTCTGCAGGTGCACCCATGTGCTTGCGAAGAAGAGGTTGGCATCCATACTTCGCCCGGGAACAGCATAAGTCTGCTTCGGGCTAATTACGGATTCTGCCACCTGCCCCAGACGCGAAGCCCATAGCCCTGCTATCAACTTGGCGTCCGTATTCACGATCGTGATCGGACGCCAGTTCTTTAAATCTCTGAGGTCTCCCCCTTTCGGGAGGAGCCTCACTCTGGCTGACCGAAACGAGGCGGGAACATCGCCTTCGTCTCGGATCAGCCTGATGAACTTAAGCAGCAGGGGTGCCAGCTCTTCCCTGAAGCTCTGAAAGAACTCCGCGGGCAAGCCGTCTTCCCCTGGAGCTTTACGCCTCTTGAGCCGTTTGATACCGGCGAGAATTTCGCCCGTGGTAAAGGGCTCGTCGAGGCTTTCCATCTCCTCCTCCCCTATTGCCGGGGCGCCATCCGGAAGCAAGCGCCGAGAGGCGTTTCGGTTCGGTGGCTCCCTGGCATTAAGGGAGGAATGAAAACTTCGCACGAGATTCCGTACCGACGCCGGGGACGAAGATTCCCGGCCCTGGTCGTCCAGCAAGCTGGCCGACCCCGATTGCCAGGCTTGGCGTTGGGCCCCGGCGCGGTACTCGGCCAGGCGACGGACATTAGGGGTTCTCTCGTACCTACGAGCCTGTAAATAGGCCCGAAGGTTGCGAGCACCCTCGCCGAATCCGGAAGGCAGGCGATCCAGGGGGAACTGCTCACAGAACTCGCGGACCGATTCCTTAAATAGGTCCCAGTCCTGGAGATTCCGGAGCATGACGCCTCTCAGGTATTCGCGAAGGTGTTCCTTCGCACCTGAGAGTCGCGTCCAGTCCCCCGGCAGACGCCAATCCCTGGATGGCGGTCCCTTGTCGCGAGGCCGCATCTCGAAAATTAACCGGGAATGGTCGGACAACGTCGACGCAACCCTCCCCCGTTTGCCGACCCGTGAACACAGGTCAGCGTCGAGGAAGACGTGGTCGATGCTGCGGACCATTCCCCTCTCACCCGCGAACAAGTTGCGCGCACGCATGGCGGCGCACAACTCGTTCATCGCGTTCTCTTGTGTTTCTGGCTCACCTGTTAGCAGACGGAGATTGAAATCTCCCGCTATCAGGTGAGCCTTCCGCACGTTCGTGTCCGCCAGCCAGTCGCGCTTCAGGGAATCAGCAGCCTGGTACGGTCGCTGTATCCCTGTTTACCGCTGGGGGCGTACACATTCGTGACGATCAGTTCGATCGAGTCGGACCAGCTGAGAATCAGCTGACCGACCAGACCCTCGTTATCGATGCGCACGCCCTTCACGGCAGCGTCAATGGCCGGCTTCACGAAGAACGCTACTGCGCAGGTGTTGCGGAGGCCGCACCGCCAATACAACCGACCCCCCGCGATTGTCTGGATCTCCTGGACGTCTGCCGCGGTGATCACGTGGATCTCCTGCAGCAGGGCCAGGTCGAGCTCACGCAGGGTGTCGGCCGTATCTCGCCTGTTACCGTCGTCGCGCAGCCCGTTGACATTCCAACAGGCGGCGCGAATCCGACGGCGACTGGCGAGCCCAGGTGTTACTCCTGGGAAGATGGCGATGCGGCATCCGCCACCTGTTGGGGCGGGACGCTAGGTGGAGAAGGAGGGTCAGGCGCTGCGTGCACCTGGTCCCCCTCCTCCATCGGTAACGGCGTGTCGAGCGGGTCACCCTCAGGTGGGGTCGCGCCTGCCGGTTGGCCCTCCTCCATGGGGGCGGGCTGTTCAGGCTCGGCGACTGCAGGGAGGACTTCGCCCCCCTGCTCACCCTCCATGGGGGTGGGCGGCTCGACGGCTTCCGAGCGTGGGAGTTCCACCTCCGGGATTCCCACGCTACCGCTAGCTTCCTGCTTCTCCTTCTCGCTGGTGGAGGGGATTCGCCTCCTGGGTTTCTGGGACTTGCGTCCCGACTTCCTGGGGGGTGCCTCCGAGGAGGAGGATGCACTTCCGGCCCCCAGATCGGACTCACCTGTGGGGGCCTTTTTCGCGGGAGCCGGCCTTCGCACGGCCTTGCGTGAGGGGTTCTCACGCTCCGCCAGCGTGGCCGCGAGCTCCTCCGCCGCCTTTGCGAACGCGGCGTCCTCGGTGTCGACCGGTGCGTCACGCGGCTCACCCTATGTTTGCACAGAGGGTTCGCCGTCGCGAACTTTGGGCGCGACGGAAACGGCGAGGGGAGGCTGATCGCCCCGGGTGGCATCTTCCGTATCGACGATACGTTCCAGTGCCACCGTGCACTCGCGTAAGGTTTTCGAACGCGGCACGGGTTTTTTTGCCTTACCGGCCGGCTTCTCTTTCTTCTCCTTTAAAGGAGATTTTTTCTCTTTTCTGGCTGCTACAAGTTGCCAGCCCTCTTCACCTTCCGCCTCTTGGGGAGGTTCACCCTCCGTCTTTTCTTTTGGAGGTTGAGGATCTGGCAGCTTCTGCCGGCCAGCGTCCGCCGTAGGTCTTGTGACCTTTAGTGCGCGTTTCCCCTGCGCCTTTTTCGCGGCAGGAGGATCCGGGGTGGGGCGTTTTGGGCACACACGTCGAACGTGGCCCTTCTCCCCGCACATGTGGCATTGGATGTTAGGACACCTCTTGCGAAGGTGTCCTACGGTATCGCAGTAGCCGCAATACCGGGGCTTTCCCACGTACCAGAGGTCCGCGCTCTCTTGCGCGACCTCCAGCTTGTGGGGAAGCCCCCAATCCTTACTCACGGTTACCCGCGCTGCAACTTGGCCTCCGAAATGGCTATTGAAGCCTTCAAAGATTGTTGGCTTAGGCCATAGCGCGTGCACCTCGCCGAACTTTTGCAGTTCTTGTGCTACCGCAGAGCGAGTCATACGGCTCGTTATTCCAGTGAGATGGACCACCACGGAGCGGTCCATCGTCACCGGTAAGATCTTGCGGCCGTCGACGTTCAGCGGGTTGGTGATCAGAGTCTGAGCCAAGGTGATCTCCTTGCACACCACCTCGACTCGCTGACCTCCGCTGAGAACGGACAAACCGTCGAGATCTTGTTCTCTTACTCCGGCGTTTTGCAGCGCTTTCGAAAACGCGCGTGCCGTTTTTCCATCAAATAAGGGGCCTACCTGGTATACCAAGCTGGGCTTGTACCCAGCAGCCCGGTAAACCGCCATCTCGGCCACGGTTTCCGCGCTCGGCGCGGCCACCATGGCGCTCCAGCTTCTCGTCTTGGGCGGCGAGGGCGATTCCGGGGCGGACGCCCCTGATTCTGTAAGCTGTGGGGGTGGGCAAGCCTCCCCCACACCTACCTCCATCGTGGTGTCCTCAGGCATCGCTGCCATCGGACACCAACGATGTTCCACACCAAACAACAAAAGAAAAAACCGCTTCCTGTCGACTCACTCGGGAGCGAAGGAAACACACGTCCACTCGCCAAGGGTATCCGGAGAGGCAGGCCTGGCAGTCAGGCTCGGCCAGCCTGCTGGATCATCAGGGCCAAGAACGCTCCAGCCCAGCCCAGGTAAGCCGCATCGTGCGGGAGTTTTATTCCTCCTTGTACGCGCCACTGACACCTGAGCGCCATTTCGCGCAGCGCCTGCTGCCGGATGGCGCTCCCGCGCTCAAGGAGGAGGACCGTTCCAGATTGGCGGAACCGTTCACGATGGCAGAGATCATCTCCGCCATCAACAGGCTCAAGAGAAGGAAGGCACCAGGGGAGGACGGCCTGCCCGCGGAGTTTTACCATCGCTTCGCGCCAGAGCTGTCCCCCCTGGTGCTCAGGTTAAGTGCGCTGATCCGCGAACACGGCGAAGTTCCCGCCTCGTTCCGGTCAGCTAAAGTACGTCTCCTGCCGAAGTCAGGAGACTTACGCAACATTGGCAACTGGAGTCCCATCACAGTAGTGAATGCGGACGCAAAGTTGTATGCCAAGTTGTGGGCTGAGCGTTTGGGGCGGGTGGCCGCTTCCGTGGTGAGTCCCGAGCAGACCTATGCTGTTCCCGGACGAACCATGGAGGCCAACCTGCTCCTCGCCAGCTCATGGTGGCCGTTGCGACAACGCGTTGCACAGGACGGTCAAGGGAGCCTCGCGCCCCCCTCTGACCAAGAAGATCGGGCAGAGGGTGGGATGGACTCGGCGGGAGCCTTTGCCGTCGCGGTCGATTTGCACAAAGCATTCGACTGCGTCGACCAGGATCTCCTTCTGGAGCTCCTGGAACGCATGGGTTTCCCTGCCGTGCTTCAATCTTACCTGCGCTCCTGCTGGCGCAACGCTTCAATCAATATTGGTTTCAGCGGCCGGCACGTGTACGGCGTGCCCGTACGCCGCGGCATCCGGCAGGGTGACAGCCTGAGCCCCTTGCTCTTCAGCATCTACTTTGAGTTGGTGCTGAGGGCATACAGGGTAACTCTGGCAGCCCTGCCGAGCTCGTGTGCCGGCACGCCTGCCGTGTCGGCCTATGCAGACGATCTTCTGCTGCTGCTTCCCGGGTCCACCCCGGCGAGTGCGCTCGAGGACTTCGAGTTGCTGCGCCGCGGGACGGGCCTGGAGGTGAACAGGGCGAAGTCGTCCATGGTCTTCGTCGGTTCGGCGTGGGCTGGACGGTCGGATTGGATCCGCTTGGGGATCCCCACGGACAGGTGCTTCAAGTACCTAGGCGTTCCGATGGGGGACTTCTGCGCAGCAGAAGCCTGGTCCGACCGTCTCCAAAAGGCAGCGTTGGCGATCGGTCCGTTCCAAGAAGGCAAGTTCTACTTGCAGGAACGGGCCGCGGTGTGGAACGCGTTTGCGGCTCCCCTCCTTCGCCCCCTACTTTTTGTTTGCCCCGCCCCTTATTTTCTCCGAAAACGAGCAGCGGGCCTCCTGAGGACAGTCCTTTGGGGCAAAGGGAGGTCCCGTGTGAGGCTCAAAGACTTGTGCGCTCCACGTAAGGACGGTGGACTTGGCGTTCTTACGCTGGAGCGCATGGAACTACAACTCAGGTTCAGGACTCTCGCCCTTGCGGCGGAATTGTGGGACACGCCTTGGTGAGTTCCAGCACGCCTCCTGGCCCAACGAGCCTGCGGATTCGACGGACTTTTGTCGTTTCTGTCTGCGCGCGTCTGCAGAAGACCGTACTGTGGCTCTATGCTGCGACGCATATTCGTTGCGGTCCGGGAGAACGCCTGGATCTCCTGCCTCCCAGGGAACTACTCCGCCTGGTTGCACGAGTCAGTCTCCACCTGGGAAAAGATCCACGTTCCGGCGGGCACAAGGAACACTTGTATGAAAAGGCACGCCCGCTGGACGCTGCAGGAGATCGTGCAGTCCCACGACAAGCTTCTGTGGGCCTTGATAACCCCCCTTGCCCCAGTGCTGCCCCTCCTTGTGAATGCCAGGGACAGTAGCGAGCAGGGGAAATGGACCGTGTCCTGCACTATAGGCGGTAGGACACAATCGATAAAGGCGTGGACATCTCGGCAGCTAGCTCACGCTGCGACGCCGAGCGTCCCGCCCAACGGATTTCGACGCTGGGGTGAGCTACTCGGACTATCTCCGGAGGAGATGAAGTGGCCCCCAGCGTCCTGGAACAGTGCATCCCTCCCCCTGAAATGGCAGGATGTGGCGTTGCTTGTGGTACTCTGGGGATTACCATTCAAAGCACGCCTGCACCACACCACCCGGGGGGCTGTGGATCCCAATTGTGACCGGTGTGGGGAAAAACAAAAATTCCCCCACCTTCTCCTTGAATGAAGCGCCCTCCGCCCTTTGTGGGATCGTCTCGCGGCGATCCTGGACTTGCGCGGATGCGGCCCAAAGGACGTTTTCAGGCGCCTCTTCTGTAGTGACGCCTTGTCCCCGCCCGCTAGTGTAGCAGTCCTCTGCTGCATCAGAGGAATAGTGGCGGCTTGGAACGCCACCAGAAGAAGGCGCCAGCCAACCGGCAACGCCTTACACTGGACTCGCCTTTTCGCGCGCAGTGTCTGCAAGTAGCGCCACTTGGGCGCTGAAAGGACTCAGCTTGTGCGGATCCTGAATAGGATCTAGAGGACCTCTCCACGCGCACCGTGATCCCTTCCCGGCCCTCCCACCCCTACAACATTTGTTCCCTCCCCCACATTTGAACTTTTTGTTTCTTTTTGTTTTTCTTTATTTCCCATCCCCGCGCATCGGAAGGACCTCTCCGGCATGGAGCCGGTAACCAGCAAGCTGTTTTGGAGTGGTGAACCTTCGAGTTCGCCACGCGATATTCCATGTATTTTTATTTCCAAGAAATAAATGCCCCGGCACACCCGGGTGTGAATTGCGACATTTCATGTATTTTTATTTCAAAGAAGTAAATGCCCCGGCACACCCGGGTGTGAATTGCGACATTTCATGTATTTTTATTTCAAAGAAATAAATGCCCCGGCACATCCGGGTGTCAATTGCGACATTTCATGTATTTTTATTTCAAAGAAATAAATGCCCCGGCACATCCGGGTGTGAATTGCGACGGCGCGCGTCACCATGGACGACCGGAGGCTCATGCCTTCGCAGATCCTCCTCGGTGACGTCGTCATCTATCTCCGGTTTGCCGGGCAAACCCCCGCTTGCGGCAACTGCGGGAAGGAGGGCCACCGTCCGCGGAAGTGCCCAACACGCAGTTGCCGATACTGTAAGCTGCTCGGCCACTCGATTAACGAGTGCGCCGAGCTAAAACGAAAGACGGCGAGAAACCTCCCCGCAACATCGCCGTCCGCGCCGACTCCATCCGCCCCGTCGTCGGGGAAGAAATCAGGCGCGAACGAGGATTCGCAGCGGAGAAGTGAAAAGTCCGCTTCCGCGGGCAATTCTCGGAGCAATGCTCCACAAAAACCCGCGCGAAAGGACAAGAAGCTTCTCCAGACTGCTTCAGTGAAGCCCCGAGCAACCCAGCCCGCCGATAACATCGGGCAGGCTGCAAAACCACCGCCGCTTCCGTCCGCTCTTGCTCCGGAGCGAAATAGCGGTGGCACGCCCGGGAAGTCCACCGAAGCTACAAAAAAGGGGTCGCGCGCCCTTTTGCCCGCGACAGGCAAGCCGGCCACGGCGGGCCGAACGCCAGCAAAGGCTGAAAAGCCTCGCGCGACACCCGAGAATCCCGCCACTGTGCCCGCACCTCCAAGTAAGGAGGTGCAGAAGGCAGACGTGGCGAAGGAGTCACTGGCCTCCATCGCCGTATCCGAGGCCTTGGAAAGGATGCGAAGGACCCTGGAAGCCCTCGCGCCCAACCGGGGCAAACAGGAAGGCGGCGAGGATGGCAGAACCTTCGTCGGGGGAAAGAAGGAGCGCAAACCGCGCGATCCTTCCCACTTCCCGATCAAAAAGGTAGGCGGAGTGAAGAGGCAACCCCGCGCGCCCAGAAAGGCGCAAGGAAAAGCCTCTGCTGCCGCCGCGCGCGCCGCCGCAAACACCCGCAGAGAGAGGGGAGCTGCCGAAGCCGTGACCCCGAAAGGGGGATCGGCGACGAAGGCACCCTCTAAGAGTGCTGGACCAGCTCCGGGCTGCCAGCAAACAAAGAGGCGGGCGAAACGCCCGCCGCACGCGCCCAATTCGGACTCCGAGGTGGAGTCCGAGGGCAGCGCTAAGGCTCACCAAGCCCCGGTCAAGGCCAGGGCTGCGCGCAAGCCAAAACTTGCCAGGCAAGAGCCTGATGCCGGGAACGGTTCCCGATGCTCCTCGGAGCCCGAGGCAATGGTCCTCGACTCCACCGAGCCGGCCGCGAGCGGCGCGGCGGGGACAGGAAGCGCTTGCGCTACCTCATCCGCCGTGCTCCCGGCTGATGCCTCGCCGGACGGGGCGAGGAACGCACCTCCATGTCCGTAGCAGCAATGCGCGGTCTCGCTTCTTCCCGTCGCGTCCGAGTGGCCTGTTGGAACGTCAACGGTCTGCAGGACAACGAGAAGAGGCGATTGGTAGGTACCGTGTTGCGGGACTTTGATCTGGCCCTGCTGCAGGAGATTCACGCGCTCTCCGAACAGCAAGCGGCCGATCTAGCAGTCCGCGCAGGCAGGACGCTCCATTGGAGGTCAGGCTCCCAGAATACCTGCGGAATGGCATTGCTTGTCCGGGGCAGGGTGATGGGGGCGTGCGGAGCGTTTGTTTCGACGACGAAGGTCGTGTGGACCAACTTGTTCTCAAGTGGTCCGAATCGATCAACCTTGTCGTCACGAACGTGTACGCGCCGAGCGGCTCCGCGCGTCACACCGAGAAACTCGAGTTTTTCGAGAGAATGCGCGACCGCTGGCTCAGCAACTCCGGCCCCGACGTGGCTCACCTCGTAGCCGGGGACTTCAACGTCCATGCGCTATCGGAGGAGACACACCGTCGCCGGGAGAAGCGGCTGGTGAACGAGGTGTGCGCGTCCGTGCACGCTTCGAATTTGCTGGCCGACGATCCCGGAATGCGTGCTTTGCCGGACCATGTGTTCCTCGACGATCACCTGCATTGTTGGGTGGGTCGAAGAGGACCCGTGCCGTCCCAGCTTTCCGACCACCACAGGCTGGAGTTCGAGTTACTGCCGCCTGGCAAGGGCCCTCCGACGCACGTCTGGAGGCTGCCGGCCAACTGGTTGAGAAATCCGGTGGCTGCGGAGCACCTCTGCCAGCATCTCCGAAGCTTGGTCGTACGGGAGCTCGTGGACTGGGACGATCTGAAAACATCGGTCCGCCAATTCTCTCGATGCCCGGACGTCCGGTACTTTGCGGAGTACAAGGACAAGGCCGAGCGCCAGGTCTGGCAGTCAGGAGTGGCTTGTCTGCTCGACGACCAGGGCCTGGAATGCTCGAGACCGGTCGATGTTCGCCGCCTCCTAAAGCGCTACTACTCTTCGTTGTATGCAAGGGAGCCGACGGAACTCAGTGTTTACGAGCTGCTTCTTCCGCCGGATGCTCCTGCTGTCGACGAGGACGAAAGCGCCAATTTGGACTTGCCCTTCACGGCGGAAGAAGTGTCTTCCACCATGGAGGGCCTAAAGAGGCGAAAGGCGCCAGGTGAGGATGGTCTGCCTGCGGAGTTCTACCAGTGCTTCGCGGCGGAGCTCATCCCCCAGGTGCTGAGCCTTTCTACGCTGATGTGAGAGACGGGCAATGTCCCGGCCTCGTTTCGCTCAGCAAGGGTGCGTCTCCTGCCGAAAGGCGGAGAGATGCGCCAATTAAACAACTGGCGTCCGATCACCTTCGTGAATTCGGACGTCAAGTTCTTCTCCAAGGTCTGGGTCGCGCGCCTAGGCAGGATCACCGGATCCGTGGTAAGTCCGGAGCAGTCGTATGCTGTTCCCGGACGGTCCATGGAGGCGAACCTGTTCTTCGCGTGCACGTGGCTCGAGCTGCAGAGGTGCGTGGCGCACGACAGCCGTACGGTATTCCCGTGCGCAGGGGCATCAGGGAGGGCGACAGTTTCAGCCCGTTGCTCTTTAGCATCTTCTTTGAGTTGGTGCTGAGGGCGTACATGCCGACACTGGAATACCTGCCTAGCTCTTGCCCGGGAACGCCTCCCGTGGCTGCCTATGCAGATGAACTGGTTCTGCTCTCCATGTCCAACCAGGCGTCCAGTGTCGAGGATTTCTTTGTCCTGATTCGTCGGGGAGGGGGCGTGAGCGTGAACAGAGGGAGGAGCGTGGTCGTTCCTGTGGGTGCGTCGTGGGAGAGGAAGTTCGACTGGATCCGCCTGGGGATCCCCACGGGCGGGTACTTCAAGTACCTTAGCGTTCCGTTGGGCGCTATCGGCGCAGCCGAAGCGTGGTCGGACTGCCAACATTTCCATTCCAGATATTACAACTCATTGAAAACGGCACAGACGAGTTATACATCCGGAAGAATCACACTCACTTTTATGCAAAGAATATCAATTTGATAAAGGAATGCTTTCGCCTCTCCAGAACACGACTCCATCCGAACCCGCTCGCAGGGCTACAACTTAGAGAATAGCAACTCAGAATACTCGACCTCATCCGACACAAACCCAACGATCGGAAAATCCACTGGTACTATGATACCATAGGAAACACCGGCAAGACAACCAGGGCCAAGTTTCTATTTCTAAAGAAAGGCGGAATATACATGCACAGCTGCAAGAAAGCCGACGCCGCCCATTTTGACAATGGCGAGAGTATCATCGTTGTCGACTTTTCAAAAGATAACATGGAGCACGTCCAATACGACTTCATCGAAAGCCTCAAGAACGGAATCATATTTGATTCCAAATATCAAGGCTCCAATAAGTACTTCCAACCACCCCACATCATCGTTTGCGCGAATTGGGAGCCGGAGTACACAAAACTATCAAACGACCGATGGATTGTACACAACATCGGCAGCTCTACCCTCAGCCGCAAGACCGACTGGAAAGTAGGAGACATCCTCCCGTGGACTGCCTCTTCAAGCACAAGACCAGAGCAGTCACCTGCCTCTTCCCAAGCCAGTACACTGTCTCCCTTTTTCGTTGAAGTAGACCAATAAAAATAATTTATTCCAACTTAACGTTTATTTAGCCATACAATCCATCTCGCAGATGCTTAAATAACAAAACTTTTGGGTTATACGATAAATCGGATAACCTGTTACAAGCTGCCCGTTCTTCGGACACACACCGTGAACACAACCATCTTTCAGATTGTCAGGTATGACCACTGCAGACATATGCTTCAGGACATGGAAACGTCCAAAACCAATTTGCACATGCGTCTCAGAATCCACGCCTCCATCTTCGCCAGAATCCACCCACGGGCACTTTGCATAGCGATGCACCTAGAAACCCGCCATTTCCACCCGTTTCAACACGTACACCTTTGAATACCAACGTATTCCAAAATATCTCGCCCAATAACCAGACGTCTCGGGCGCTAATATACGATCATTCACATTATCGTAATCCAATCCACCCATGTTTCCGAAATGCTCCCCTTGCGGCGCCGACTTCCACAATACCATGGCATCATCTCAAAAATGGCATCATCTTCGACGGAACCCTGCGCAGCCGACTGGTGCAAAATCATATTCCTATACGATACTTTCATCCCGAACTCCTCCGCCATATTCCCTATCGTTAAACCCAAAGACATTGGCTCCACCTTCGTCGCACATCCTTTTATCTTCACATAATGATAATAACGCGCATACTGTTCCAAGTTTAATGTTCTCAATAACGTGCTCAAAGTTTTATAATCCTCCAGGTAAGCAAACAACCACGAACAGTTTACATCATCATTGTCCACCGTCCGCAGAGAAGCATAATGAACCGCACCAACCAACACAGCCCTTTCCACTACACGAAGAGAACAAGCAGTTCTCCAACGAGGACTACGATATAATCGAGCTTTTCTCCTACGACGATTCCAACGACGACGCCTTTTAAACGTATCATAACCAGAGCGCAATCTGGTCAGTCGACGACGCTTCCCTACAGCAACGACAGAACCATCTTTCCTTTTTCGACGAGCAAAACGACATAATGTCGCCATTCGGCTTCTAGAAAGCCTACTGAGGATTTTTCAATCCCCCCACCCCTGTTAACTTTCAGCTGGTGGGCTTGGCCCACCCGACTACACTAGCCTTCCACGGGGTCGGGTTTCACCAGACTCATCAGCTGGAAAGCATGTCGCTTTTCCGCATTCCTAAGTCTTCCACGACTGCGGATAAAAGAACACCAGCCACTCAAAATGAACCTGCTTACATAATTTCCTACGGTATCGGATAATTACTGCGCAATTTGGATAATACTGACCAGATTGCGCTAACGAAAGTACTGCGCACTTAGCCAGTATATAAACCACCAAGAGGATCCGAACCGCAGTCTTACCTGCAGTGAATGACCTCCAGTGACGTCAATATGCCTTACGCACTTAATTTCAATTGGTGCATGACTTTTTGCAATTACACAGAACAAGAGTTTAAAGACATCAAGCAATGGTGCCGACTAAACTGCTGCTTCGCCTGCATTGTACGCGAAACAGCCGAAACCGGAACTCCGCGCTTGCAAGGGTACATCCAACTCAAGGAGCCGAGAACTTTGCCTGGTTCGCACCGCAAACCATTCCACAAAACTCACCTAGAGCGAACCAAAGGCACATCTCAGAGCAACATTTGGTACTGCAGTAAAGAAGATAACGAAATACCAAGGATCCATCAAATATTTCCAGCCACCCCATATTATAGTCTTTGCGAATTGAGAACCGGACTATTCCAAGATGTCCACAGATAGATGGATCATACAAAACATTTCCAGTCACTCGTTGTCCAAGAAAACTGATTGCAAGGTTGGAGAAGAAGGCGACATTCGCCCATGGGTTTGTTCTCCAAGCACAACGAAACCCAACCACTCTTACCGTTAACGAAGGCCTAATAACTCCTGCAATAAAGGAACATAGTTAAAGAAACTTTTACATTTATTTCCTCACCAATTGACACTTCGAACGTTTTTCGAAAAAACAGCATACACAGAACGATGAATTCGCACCACCGGCGCATTCTTCAACAAAATATCAGCTTCACCAACTTTACGCTGCACCCAAGCATCCGGTAGAGTAAAACCGGAAACGCGCCGTACTGTATACACAAGCAAAGTCTCCAACTTAACCTACATATCCAAACCAGAATCCGTGTCCAACTAAGGACACTTTCGACGACTACTATAAGCACCACCTTCCACATTAGTCCTCACTATCATACGAACAACGTAGTACACCCTCACACCTCGAGAAAACCTATCTTCATAAAATGAACCAGGCTTCCGCCTGAAATAATCCAACGTTGAGAAAAGCTTAGAATACTCAGGCCACAAACCAGGAACCACATTCTCAGCAAACGGATATTGCTATCAGCGACACAATCCTTAACTTTATGATACTCCTTCAAATCAAGACCATTGCTCGACTTCGCTCCCATGACATAATCCAAAGGCTCAAAAAATATAGCCAAAAATACAAGGAGCTCGACTCGGCAGGAGCCCTTGCAGTCGCGGTCGATCTGCGCAAAGCTTTCGACTGCTGCGTCGACCAGGAACTCCTTCTGGAGCTACTGGAACGCATGGGTTTGCCGACCGTGTTCCAGTCCTACCTGCGCTCCTGCTGGCGCAACGCATATATCAATATTGGTTTCAGCGGCCAGCACGTGTACGGCGTATCAGTTCGCCGCGGCACCCGGCAGGGAGATAGTCTGAGCCCCTTGGATCCACTTCGAGTTGGTGCAGAGAGCATACAAGGAAACTCTGGCAACCTGGTCAAGCTCGTGCCCGGGCACTCCTGCAGTATCGACCTATGCAGATGATCTTCTGCTGCTTCTCCCCGGGACCACTCCGACGTCCGCGCTCGAACGCTTCTTGAGTTGTCAAGTCGGGGAGCAAGCCTGGAGGCGGGCAGGGAAAAGTCGTCCTTGGTGCCGGTCGGTGCGACGTGGGCAAGACTGGTCGGACTGGATCCGCTTGGGGATCCTCAAGGGTGGTACGTGAAGTACCTCGGCGTTCCATTGGAGGACTTCTGCTAGCAGAAGCCTGGTACGACCGTCTCCAGAAGGCATTGTTGCCGATCGGCCCGTTCCAAGAAGGCAAGTTTTACTTGCAGGAACGAGCCGCGGTGGAACGCGTTTGCGGCCCCCTTCCTCCACCCCTGCTTTTTTGTCCCGCCCTCCCATCATCAGAAAGCGAGCAGCGGGCCTCCTAAGGACAGTCCTGTGGCGCACAGGAAAGTCCCGCGTGAGATTGAAGCACTTGTGTGCTCCACGTAGGGATGGTGGACTGGGCCACCTTACGTTGGAGCGCACGGAGCTTCACCAGATTCCGGGCTCTCGCCCTTGCGGTCGAACTGTGGGATACGCCATCGTGCGTCCCACCATGCCTCTTGGCCCAACGAGCCACAGGTTTCTGAGGACTCTCGTCGTTTCTGGTGACGATCGACGACAGGCTCACGCAATGCAGGCCTCAGCTGCGTCGCATAGCCATTGTGGTTTGGGAGAGTGCCTGAACCTTCTGCCTCCCCGCGAACTGTTCCGCATGGCTGCGGGTGTCAGTTTCTACGTGGGCAACGATCCGTATGGAACAAAAAACACTTGCCTGAGAAGACACGCTCGCTGGACGCTGCAGATGTGAAATCCCACGACAAGCTGCTGTGGGCTCTTGCCCCAGTGCTGCCCTCCCTGGTGAACGCTAGGGACAGCGACGAGGGAGTGTAATGTGTCCTGCGTCATTGACGGCAGGACCAAACCGATAAAGGCGTGGACATCTCGTCAGCTACCGGACGCTGCGACCGAATATGGACTTGTACACCGGGGCGAGTTACTCGCATTACCTCCGGAGGAGGTGAAGTGGCCCTCAGCGTGTTGGAACAGTGGTTCCCTCCCCATGAAGTAGCAGGAGGTGGCGTTGTTCGTCCTGCATTGGGGACTCCCATGCAAACCACGCCTCACTCACTGGACACGTGGAAGTGTGGATGCCCTGTGTGAGCGGTGCGGGGGAAAAGACTTTCACGCACCTTCTCGTGGACTGCATCGCCCTCCGTCCGCTCTAGAATCGTCTTGCAACGATCCTGAACATTGGCGGAGGCGACCCCAGGGACATTTTCAGGCGCCTCTTCTCGCGTGCCGCCTTGACCCCAGCCGCGTCTATAGCAGTGCTGTTTTTGCATTCGTGCAATCGTGGCGGCATGGAACGCGTCCAGAATAGGACAGTATGGCAGGTATGCCATCCATTGGACGCGCATCTTTGTGTGGAACATCGCCAGGTGGCCCCAAATGGGTGCAGAAAGGATGCGGCTTGCTTGGATCATGAACAGGATCTAGAAAACCGCTCCACGCACAATGTAATCCCTCCCCCGCCCTCCTCACCCCTACAGATTTCTTCCCTCCCCACGTTTCACGTTTCAGTTTTTGTTTTTGTTTGTTTTTCCCCTACCCCTGCGCAGTGGATGGACCTCGCCGGTCTTTGCACCGACAAACTGCAAGTTGCTGTGACGTGGTGAGCCCTTAGGTTCACCATGAGAAAATGGAATTGTATTTTTATTCCCTAAATAAATGCCCCGGCATATCCGGGTGTTAAGACATACCCCTAATTCCCAAACTCTTATAGAAACACTGCGCCTTCGTTTTCAAATATACGGACTAGCATTAGAATGAGAGACTGTATTCAAAGAACCCATGTCCTTTGAGAACCTATGTCCACAGTCTCCACCACACGAATACCAGCGTACAAGGCAATCTTCCACAAGAGAACTCTTCCCAGTATTCTGCGGATATGCTGCTGCGTTTTCTCGTGAAAGACTCGAAGATCAGTAACGAAAACCATGACTTCAAGACACAACTTCGCCTCTTCATCAAGTGCTCCATAACTTCCACTTCTATTTTCGTCCGAATTACATTCACTATGAGTAGAACTTAAGGATAATGGAGACGCACGAATGTGGTCCTCACTTGCACCCATCTCTAGTACGTCTCAACTCGTGACAAATAATGCCTGGAATGCCAAGATTCCTTCGAGAAAATACACTTTCTAAACGACACTACCATTGGCAACACTGATGATCTCAAAGGCAGAAAAGATGAAGAGATGCAGGAAACTGCGCAGCATATTTCAACTTTTTGTCCATTTTCAGATCGAAGGAGCTATTAAGCAAAGAATACAAGTATGCAAACAAGAATGACAATTCAACAAGGAGGATCATCGGTCTCCGTCTCAGTACAATACAGGTCATGTGACTAAACCATTTTTGGATTTCTGGTTCGAAGCAATTGAACTCTATGGAAATTTAATTTCTTAGTCTCAATATCTGCCCATTTATTAACAATTGGACAGATTAATTAAAACATTTAATTTAAAAATGAAAAATTAACTCAACGTTTCACCCTTACCAGTGCAGCCCACGCGAGAAAACCCCTAAGCCCTACTGTGCGCGCACTTCGCTACTGGGAAACACTGCAGGAGAGTACCGGATGGTATGAAATCAGAAAATTAGTAGTATCGTACTCCTAAACAAAATGTTGGAATTTTTTATGTAGTTTTCCATTTTCCTTAGTATAAATTTGTTGAATTCTATATTTGTATTGGTGTCAAATTGTTTATCTGTGCTTACAGATCATGCTTTTAGCTATGGCCACTGCCACAAATGTTCACACCATGTCGATAATTATGTGCCGGCCGAAGAGGCCACAAATAAGAGCAAATGTGTACATTCCTGGGATGATCGAGCTTAGCTTAAGGCACAATTTATTGGAAGTTCGGCTCATATTTTCTCTGATGTCATAACATTAGGTATAGGAAAAGCAGTGGCATTTGATGTAAATCAAATACAATATGCTTCCCTGGACGAACCTCAAGTATAGAAGGTAACTAAACCAATTATAGATAGTAACTACACCGCCAATAGCCGTCAGGAAACTCCGTTTTAAAAAGGCAATCCGATTCCACTTCTCTGTGCAAGTTCTCAGTTGATCACGATAGCTGCCTACGTCGGATAGACTGAAACTTACTTGCTTCGCAACAGGAGCCGTCACCAACAAGCCTCCCAGACTGCAACATGAGACCGTTTGCCATAAGCGCTCAACCAATTGAGTACAGCAACCAATTCGCCAACTGTTGCCACTATAAACTTGCAAATAGTGAACCCTTGCTGCCAAAAGAAGGCATCCGACAGATCTAATTACAGCTCACAACGCAACCTCGCAGACCACTGGCACGTTCAAAGAACCGGAAACCGTTATAATCATTATTCACAAGGGTGTTTCCTCTGTCCGTTCCAGGATTCTCGCTAACTCTGTGCGCTTCGTACACCGCTACATCGCTAACTAATCGATCAGCCAGATAATTTTTTTCAGCGAACCCAAACTTCCAATTGGTTGAAACTTCACGACCGTTGGCTAATCTGCATAAGACCCGCACCGCTCATTGTAACCCACGAATCCCCATATGCGTACACACGTTCCGAGTACGTAATTTCCCGTAAAACCCGGGGCGCTGGGAATGCAAGTACACAAAACCTCATCCTAATTGATGGCACTGAAGGAGAGTAAAAACTACTGCATGTCCCATTTCCGTTCGTATTTACATCCACCTGATACAAATACAACAGCTTCCAGGTCATTCTGGTAAGGAATGCAAGTCTCTCTCGGAATGCGTGCTCACTCGCCGCAGCATGGAGAAATATATAGCGATTGCAGGGCTCTTTATTGGTTTATTATTGATGGGTATAATGAATTTTATGTTTAGGGGTTGAAATGTTATGATGATTATTATGGGGTTGCAGTTGATGAGAGGGCTTATATTAAGAAATTAGTTAATGCATGCTAGTACAGTTAGGGAGATTATTGATAAGGGATGTTGCTCAGAAATTCGCTAATAAACCAATTAGCCCCATGAAACCGTTCGTAACGATCGCGGAAGCTCCATGTGACGGAAAACACCCTCCCACCTCACGATTCACAATTATTTCTAACTCCCTCTTCTTCAAGGATCAGAGAAGCAAGAAAATTGGTACAAATGCGTCTCCAAACGAAAAGGGCATTCCAAACTAGTCTGATGTCATCTTTCTCTGATAAACTGAAAATTCAGATCGTCTCCGAATGCACAACACCTGCATATGTACCACTGATTCCGGTATCTTTTTGTGCACAAAAACACTTCCGTCCACATACCTCTATTGCGACTCACGTTCTACCCGCTTCATCATCCTACAGATCTCCGCAGCTTTGATGTAAAAACTAACGCTCACCAGGCACCCTCTTCCGTGAAAACAATTCTGCAATGAAAAGGTTTATGCCATCTGACCTCCTCCTCACTTCCGCCAACAACCTCCTCCCTTGTCAAGCAATCCCTTTGGCTTCCACAAACCCTGTAGCTCAACCAGACCGCTTTTCAAAGCGCGTCAGTTACCAGAAACAAGATTATGTGCAACGTGGTTGCTAACATCTACGAATCTTTACTACGAACATGTATTTCAGGCGCCTCAACTGCTACATTCGACCACCATACGATGCATCACATTGCAGTTTGCCCAATTGCATCTGCCAAAAGCACTGATGGATGCAGCCTCGCACAGAACTACCCATGGCCATAAGATATACACAACCAGCAGTCGATTTACCCATATTTCCCCAAGAGCAAGCAATTCCTTAACTGCCACGTAGGGAAACTCGTGAACATCACAACCGCATCCTCAACCTGTCAGCATAACCACTGCACACCATTCTCCTAATTGTTGCACACTTTGCACTTATTGAAGCCTTTCGTAAATGCATGCTCTTTTCAAGGCATCATTTCGTTAAAGAATTGTATGCAACATTTCTGCATCATCAACTGACGGCCATTACATCATTTCCAGCATGTCATCTGACCTCAGTGTTTCCTGGAAACCACTGCATAACCAACTTTCGCTTTCAACAAGCAACAGGCATGGCCATCTAGCCCTTTGCCATCAAATACGCCAGGATCGTGTTCACCCGTGCACTCATCTAACCACAGCGAGCCCTGCTATCACAAAGCATAGGATAAGCAAAAGGGCCAGAATTCTCAACACTTTCGCAGCGCCGCAAAAACTACATTTCACCAAGCAATCATCCATTACCTGTCCAAGTGTTAATGCACGATGTAATCAAAAGAAGCGTAATCTTGAGACACCTCCTTGCTTCCCCATCCATCGGCTCTTTCAAGAATGGGCATCACAGAACGTGCCAGAGAAACTAACGCAACATTAGCTTCACAAATGCACTAACGGGTTGCCCTTCCATACCTTCACAGCAAGCTTCTTGACTTTCCTTGAATGCAAAACAACGACATTCCACGAGTGCACCCTCTGGGCCCTTCCCTTTATGCCACGTCACTTCAAAGAGAACAAGAATTCCAGCACTAGCTGGTTTACCGTTCAGCCACAACTTTTCCTCGCACCGAACACTCGCATTTTCGAAACCCAAACTAAATCGTGCAGGCCAGCTCACACCTCACATTTCTTTACCACACGCCTCATGATGAACTGAGATCCTACAAAGGATGATGGGACGCCTTCGGATTCTGCTGCGCATCAGTTCGAGCACGTGACGACATCCGCCGGAAAGCGCGTGCGACCAGTGCGCATGGAGATGTGCTTTTCGTTCTACTCAAGGCCGATGGCGCGCGATTTGCTCTCGAGAAGGGGTTCGCGACACTGCACTTGTCTGAAATTCACAAGATCTCAAGCAAAGCTGGTTCCCACCCTTCTTTCCCGTTTCAACATGCAGGAATATGCACATGGCTAGAGGGACTTCATCGACTACTCTTCTCAAGCGTGGAAGGCACATTGCGGATCCTTCCGCATGCAGGCATGGGAAGTTTTCCACTCAATGCACAGACATCAGCAGCGACAACAGCAGCTTGCTGCATGTGATTCAATTCATCTTTTCTGAAGAAATAATTCTTCGATTCTTGCGGGATGTAAGAACGAAAACAACTGCGAACAAATCTCCTTGACTGCTCTGTCTACATCTACGGAACCTCTTGACCATCTCTGTTTTCATCACGAAAGATGCCTACACGAGAGCGCAGAAACAAGGCAGCGTAATGCCGATGGGCACAACAAGAGTGTGCTCAAAACACGCACCCTCGCACGCACGTGAAAAAGGATGTACGCACTGATGAGTATTGGAGAGAGCTTTCACCTGCTCAAAGTGGCAAGCATTACAGGCGTTGGAATTTTCAAACATGGAAACACTGTCTGCACCTTCCTGAGTTGAACGCATGTTCCCGGATTTGAGGAGAAAGGAATATTTTTGTTCCCCGTGTCACTTCCTTCCGAATTGAATGTTTGTTCCCCTTTTTCAAAATAGCGTGCACGCCCAATGAAACTGCTATTGTGGCACATTCGAGTTTAGGGAAAGGAGGTAGCAGCCCTCTTCCTCGCGAAAACTCTCTAGCCTCCTTTCAAAGATCGCCTGGGCTGAGAGAACTTTCTGTTGCGATGGAATTTTCTGCATGGCAGGTGATTGAATCGTTCAACCCTTGACAATCAGGTCTTCTTTCCTTGCATATGGTTTAAAGCAAGAAAGTTAATTTGTTTCTAGGATCGGCAAGGGGACGATGATCAGGCCAGAAAAGAAACTGGGTAGCAAGTGTGAGCGCGTTGTGTTGATTGAAACGGATCAACACCTCGAAAGAAAAACCATTGCCTTCAGCGCTGTGTGGTTGCAGACCTATAAAATTATCCCATAAAATTAATAATGCTTTATACGCGGAAACCTTCTAGAACACTACATTCTTTTACTTTTGTTTACGTAAGAACCTGCGTTACAAGAAACCTGCCCGAGATCTTTCGAATTTCTCCCCGTGAAAGGAGTAGCACATCGCTGTTCTGCAGAGAATATTCTGCAAGTCCTTTCGGTGGACCTTCCTTTTGAAAACTGGTGCATTCCAAACAGCGGAGACGTCAGATTTCATCTGCGTCGATATTTCCTCCAAATTTCTGGAAATCGATCGGAACTTAATTGCATTTACGGAAAGGTTGAATATTGCTTCGATCCAATACAATGCAGTGGAACGCAAGAAAATGCGTCGATTACAATGATTATACTGAGAACAAAGGATGGAGGGTGCAGAAGCTCTTTCTTCTGTCTCACTCAACAACAGTGAGCCAGCAATTCACGACCTTTCGTGAAATTTACAAGCAAAGGGGTTTGAGTGGCTTTCTTTTACATGCTGCCTATATCTCTGGTATTCCGTATCCTTCCTATGACTACGTATTTTGGAAAATCACTCCAGTCATCGTATTCCGTACCTTCGTGTTCTGAAACGAATACTCAGCTGCGCACAGCTGATGCAGCTACTACTTTCTTGCCTTTCCGCGAACAATCTTTGATTTCAGGTTTCGTCTCCCTAAACCAATGAACAAAATACGGATTCCCCACCAAACGAGGAGTACGGATCATCCCACGTGCCTCTAGCAACACGACAAATACGCTAAAGTCGCGGAGATCTTCGGCAGCTGATGCAAAATCTCTTCTTCACGAGGGTGAGTTTGCGAAGATCCACCGCTGCTGGTTTATCGCTGGCATTCCGTAAATGCTCCTCACAGACATGCGTATTGGCATTTGGTGCTCACGTTTGAAGACAATGCGAGCTGTTAGAACGGTGCTTGTTTCTTTCTGATCTATAAGGTATAGTCGACTAAACAATATTTCTTGACACGCCAAAAGACACTTTTCAGTAAGTATTTCACTGAATACACTGCCAGCATCATACACCAAGCTGGTCAGTGTTGAGTAAACTGCTCCAACGAACGGGCTGAGGGTCTCCCACTGGTTCCCACTGTCCTTTTGGAAAATTGTGTTATGCAGGGATCAGTTGACAATTCATGGTTGTCGGTTTGTATGCTTTGCATTTGTGTTCATGGCAGTGATCTAATGCTCTTCTCTGAGAAATAGTTGTGTGTACTTGAATGTGGAGTCACTGCGTGGAATTTGGCTTCCAAAGTGCAGATAAGTTGATGAAAAGTTCTCGTGGGGATGTGTAGCGTGATGGACGCTGGTCTGGCTTGAGGAATTCTGAAAGACTTGTGCGAACCAGTAACAGCCCGTTCCGAAAAGACAAACTGCCAACGAGGAACGGGCCAAGAACTATCTCTGCTTTCGTGAGTGTAGCCTGTACGGGGCGATCGAGTCGCTCCCGCACTGTTCATGGACTGCGACATCCTCGATCGACTGTGGGAGTGGCCGGCTTCAGCACTTTAGCAATGCAAGATACACCGGTGGAGCTGTTGCGTCGCTTCTTCTTGTAACAGTCTTCCACTAGTTCCAGTTCTCCTTGATCGCAACTTGTGCTGCGTCCGGGCCAACTCGCTGCAGCTGCACCAGAGGCCATGAGAAGTCACCCACTAGCACGCCAAGGTACTTGAAGTACCCGGAAGGGTTCCTCGGTGAGGGGGTACGCTCCATTGAACAACTAGGAGAGATGCCCGTGAGGGCTCCTGCCCTGGTTGTCTCCGAAGGGGAACCCCGAAGGGAATCTCCTTCCCCATTCTCTCCGGAGGGACACCTTCTGGGAGGGGGTGGTACTCTCCATTTCAACTTCTCCGAAGGGAACCCGGAAAGGATCCGCTTGTAGGAATTTCTTCTCCGGAGGGAACCCGCAAGGGAACCGCTCCTGTTCACTCCTCTGAAGAGAACCCCGAAGGGACGCTTCCGAAACTCAGAAGGGGCGCTGCAGCTTCCCGCAGGGAATCGCTCTCGCTTGCTTCCTTGCACTCTGTGGAGAGGCGACGACTCGGAGGGTTCCCCCCGCAA
This sequence comes from Raillietiella orientalis, assembly GCA_036172245.1. Classification (NCBI taxonomy): domain Eukaryota; kingdom Metazoa; phylum Arthropoda; class Ichthyostraca; order Raillietiellida; family Raillietiellidae; genus Raillietiella; species Raillietiella orientalis. The sequence goes on along the minus strand of JAYWIR010000020.1, from coordinate 2,910,166 downwards.
CGGGGAGGGCCCGCTCCTTTGAACAACTGGAGAGGTGCCCGTGAGGGCTCCTGCTCCATCTTGAAACCGGAAGGGTCTCCCCGGTGAGGGGATCCGCTCTCCGTTGCACGACAAGAGGGGGAACTCCCCACTCCTTTATTCCTGGGAGGACCCGAAGGTCTCCCATTGTTCCGGCCTTCATCGGGGGCCTCCGGCTTAATCCACCGCCGGTGCCACGTTCGAATGAGTAGGCCAACTAGCGCCATTGCAGGAGTGGCGTCAGTTTCCTACGGAGTATTCGAACTCGCGACGCATGGTGCCACGCGGGCTCCCCTGCCTGTGCGGATCTCATGCGGATTTGGTCAAACTGTCCCTCCTACGAGGCACCTGCACCCACATAGACGACCATTCATAGACCATAGGTTTTTTTTATGTGCACGGGTGTATCAAGTTGAAGATATCCTCGAACATAGACGATGGGGTGGACATAGGCAACAGAAGCACACAGTCCGCATAAGCGGTCACAGCCGGCGTGCCCGGGCAGGAACTGGGCAGGTTGGCCAGCGTCAGCCTATACACTCTCAGCACCAAGTCCAAGATGCTAAAGAGCATGGGGCTCCCGCAACCGTCCTGCCTGATGCCTCAACATCGAAGTCGGAATCTTGAACATCAATTCGAACTGTTCCTGAGAATTACTCCGTCAATCCTTAGGTATCTTTTTCCTCGCTTCTTGATCACCACTACTCCGTAGGTTAGTTTGAACTACAAAGATTGCTTCTTCATTCGGTCCCCCAGACATCTTCCTAAAACTTCACCTGACTTCCGTTGCTCGAATCTGCAGAAGACTCCTAGTGCCCGTACTCCCAACACTCCTAGGCCCTCTTCTCGTCCACTAAAATCATCGTCAATGTTTACATTTTTCCTGTTGTAACTAAGTGAATTCATGGGGCATGCAGGCATACAGTATTGTGGCTGCACAATAAGTACTTGTATAATGTTTCTCATACACATAGGCAAAGTATGAACTAGGAAGACAATATGCCAGTTTGTAACAGCGAGAATGCAGGATCTCAAAGAAACCTACTTTGATAAAGTTAAAAAGGTTCTTGCAACACAAAAAAAGCACATGCGCTTTTGTAGAGACTGAACAAATTCAGAATTGAACCTGCTAAAACATAAAACTTACTTAGGCCAAAGATGCCTGAATCTAGCATCTCATTTGTTAAATTCCACATTCATACTCTACAAAAATCTACAGAACGAAACTAAACATGATATGAAATGCATATGGACCACAATGTTCCTCTTGGTTATTTTTCTTTTATGATTAAGAGAAAAATATGGAAAAATTCCGAAAATTAATTCTGTGTATCTTAAATGAAAGAGAGTTCAATGACATGGGTTTATTCAAATGGTTCAGAAATCAGAAATGCATGTGTAATGATCCAATCACACAGAATCGAAATGGGAAACAAAAAATTTAAGCAAACTATTCGTGTTCATAAAATTTTATGTTTGATCCCATAACTATGTGATTCAAACAGTCACATGCACTGTATCTTTGGATACAAATACCATGAAATATAATATCTAATTAGTAAAATCTGAATCAAAAAGCTAACTGATCTTTGGATCATATGCTTATCTTATGATTGTCTTCATCACTGAATTGGCTATTCATAACATACTTTGAAATTAGACTGCACCATTTAAACATGCTGTATACAAAGAAATGCATTTTAAGTTGCCTAATACATATAATGAGATCATGGAATAGGCAGGTAGGAATGTTAGATTTAGGCGCTTTTAACTATGACATGTTCAACCAAATGAGGGATTTTTGCACTTGGAGAGCTGAGTTCATCCATTGCACTGGCAGAAAAATCACAGGTCGAGCTGACAATATTTGCTGGTTTGGATTCCAAAAGCATTTCGCTTTTATCAGCTAACTGGCATTCTTCCAATTTGGCTATCTTGCCTGAAGCACCCTTTCCTCCATCCTTGCGTTTGGCCACTTTTACAATAGGTCTATTACGGAGAATATCTTCGGTAATAGTCCAATTGGAGAGTGCTAAACGCTTGCTTGCTTCTAATTCTTTGCTCAGTATCTTTGTTAGATCCACATCAGGGTCATATGAAGGTACTGGCACCTGCAATTCCTGCATCAGGAGAGTCATCATGTCATCCACATAAGTATTAATAATTAGATCAGCTTTTTTATCCTTGAAATAAAAACAATTATAAGAGTATATTCAAATAATTTGATTGCAATGAAAACAAAATGCAACGCTTATTGCATCTTTAAAGATGCATTAGCATCTGATAGTGCTTACATGTTTTGTAGGCTGTAAATTGCAGATGACAATTTTGCCACCATTTTTTTTGGTTAATAAAGGTAAATTTCCACTAGGGACTATTTGCAGAGTAGTTCCCAAGCAAATATGTAGATCTGCCTTCCTAGAAAAGAGGTTTATTGGTTACAATCTTTCAGAGGTTACGCCATATTTCAAGATAGGTCTCTAAATTTTACATATGCAAAATCATCATCAAAGCTATTAAGAGTCTAACTAAATAAACAAGCATGCTAACAAAAGGCTACATAATCCTCAGTGTTAATCAAGGCATACAATCTATGCTCTCTTCAATCAGGCAGCACAGCTCCTTACAAAGAATGTGCTTCCGACATAGTCAGATCAGCATAAGGCAGATGACTCTCCCAGTCTAAAACAGTGTCCTGTAGCCTTCCTCTGCATGTCCTGCCTGTGTCTTTCAGCATTGGGCAATCAATGCCAATTAATTTCTGTCCCACAGTAGGAACAGCTCTGCTTTGCACAAACTGACTAGAAAAAACAGGGAAATCCATATAGTTATTAAATTACATACTGCTGGCAACGGCTACACTGAGCTACATATACATTCCCATGCAATTCAGATAGCTGTTTTCTCGGAAATCCAGATCGCAGGTGCAGTCCATCAATGTTCTGGCTTATAAGATACTTTAGCAGCCCTAAAATTATGATCCAGTGTTCAAAACATTCAAATGTCATGTCATCAGTTTACCCTTGTGAGATAGGGCCACAAGGGCCATATGAGTAATAGTGGGCAAGGCATGTTCAAAAGAAATTTCTGAATCAAGCCTTTTCCCTTGTGCCTCCAGAGTCCATATTCCATTTGGACCTCTAAATACAAATAAAATCATAAATAACTTTCTTTCTTTCCTTCATAATAAAAAATGACATATTTCTAAAGTATGACAAAACATAAAACTAGATCATGGATCCTCATCAGATAAGCGCACTTTGATGAAAACAAAAAACTAGGAATAGTGTGTGGTCTGTAAACTCAAATCAAGACATTGACACCAAAATGTATACTGACCCATCCATACCTCGAGTCATTATTTTAAAATATTCCATAGTAAACATCTTAAGACCGTACAATTCACTAAAGCAATTACCTTTCATTTCTATACTAACTTTACTGAAAGCAACAATTCAGATCATCTGTAAAAAAAGCAAGTACACAAAAGCCAATTAACAAAATTATTGACCATGCTTAAAAATGTTTATAATTGTTAATTCCTTCACCGAAAGCATTTTTTTATTGTCAAAATATTTTTTTAATGAAATTTCCAGATACATCCATGTTATAATATTCATAATTAAATCACCATAAGCATTATTTGGATCTCTATCACCACATCACAATTGCTGTGCCAAATATTCATTTATGGTTTTATTCCAATTGAATAATGTGACAAACTGAAACACAGTATGGCTACTTGAAAGAAATACTGAATATGTTCTAATTAAAGAGTAACTTGAAATTCACCAATGCAAAGGTCACATTAAAATATGCAATTAATGATGAAATTTGAAATTATGCTGAAGCAATTGCTTCAGCATTATTTCAAATCATTTTCAATCTTCAGCATTCATTTTTCTATAATTTTCATTTTTCAATTAAGTGCTACACAAAAGGAAAGCAAATTTTACTTAAAAAGAACAAAGATGGTTTACAAATAGGATGATTTACAAATTGTATGCAGCGAACCTAAAAATCTAAATTTTGAATAGGAAAAATACATTTGTTTAAAATAACAAGAACCATTCATGGTTTAATGAGCTGAAGAACTGACTACATGCTAACAGAAAGCTTTTAAATATTGTGCTGGTCTTATCACTACTACTATTTTTGCATGGTATGTCATCTTCTGAAGGATTATAAAGTTACAGCAATTATTTTATGTTCAAAATAACCATTATAAACTAAAAAATGTGGTACATGAAACACTGTGTTCTTATATCATGTCATTCAATGAAGGATTTCACAAAAACCAAATCCTCAAGTGCAACTAACCAGTTTTAAAATTTCCGATTTTTCTTTAAACACTATATAAATTCAGGTGCTAAATAAAAAAAAATCAGCAGATTTTTACCTACTACTTTTCTTTTACTCACACATTATGGATTCACCTACTTTGATCAGAATGTGCAGATGTAGTTTGCATTGAATTCCATGTATATCAGTTTCATTATTTCAGTTTTGAATGAAATCTAATCTTTTCTCTTTGCAAACCTCCAACTGAGAGAAATTTACAAAAAATAATAACGTTACACTGGTACTGTCTCCCTCCTTTGAGGTCAACTGCCAATTTCAAATGAAAAATCTGAATGTGTGAGCAGCATTATAAATAAGATGCACAGCAACTTTGGATTTTCATTTTTATTGCCCTTCTGAAACTATCATCTTATCAAATTTTATGCTTTATCTCTGGTTCCACTTGCACTGTTCCACTAACACTCAATACTGAAAAATGCTAAAATGACTCGATAAAGAAATTAATGTGCATCCTCCTGAAAAACGCTACAGTATTTGTTCACAAACTTTTGGGTGTGGAAGTTTATCGCAACTTTGTTTAGCTTCAAACTTGGATTACATTAAAACATAATTATAAAGCATAAATTGTCATTGCACTTTCATTTCTCATCTTTGTGACTCTTCTTCTGCAGAACTAGTGGTGCATCTGCAAATCTATGCCTGCATTTATCATTTTGTGTACTGGTTCTTTTTACCTAGAGATCTTTTCACTTCTCAGCTTTTTAAATATCTAGTTACAATGTACTCTCAATTTTAACTTCACTTGAGTGTTCTCTCTTACTTCATTTTCCCATCATAATGTCTCCTTATCCATGAATACTTTTACATGCCAATAGATATATAGGTAAACATACAATATAGATTTTCCAGCTATACTTTTGTTACTTCTAGTTAATCAGTCATTGTTTACTTTCAACCTTTTCAATTCTACAATAACAATATCACAAATATTTGTGTTCAACATGTCATTATGTACATAATTCTATGTTAAGAATGTTATCAAGTTTGCATTCCTCATAACTGTTATAAATGAGTAGGTCTATTATTAATCATGGCTTCAATAACTCTAGTTTTCTCAAGTTCCATTGGTAGTATCACACAAAAGATTCTAACTCTTAGCAGATATACAAGTAAAAAAAAAACAAAGAGCTTCAAAATCTAATAATATTTACAGGTGTCTTCTTGTGAAAATAATTCATCTTACTTTTACAAAAATTACAGAATTTTTTCAAACCATTTCCCCACTGCAGCTTTAGCTTTTTGTAAGTCCTATAAACCATGTGTGAAAATTTTTTCAAAACAAGACCATTATTCATCCAACTCCATTCTTTGTAGAACACATGATTCAGATTTTCTATTTTGAATTTTAGACTTTCTTATTGTGAACAATCACTGATTGACCATGAAAGCTCAACAAATGCCAACATTTGAAATGATCTCTTGTGTCTTAATCTTTCAAGCACTTCAAAAACATTACTTTTTCATAACTAACCCTTACTGGCTATGCACTTGTGAAATTTGCAATCCATCCAGCAAGCAGTTGACAAATCTACCCTAACAGTTAATTGGTCATCAAAACATCATGCACTTATCACTATCTGCTGTGTCTTTCTGAGCTTATGAAGTGACAAATTATGGACTTCTAATCCATGCACAGTAATTCTGTGCAGGTGTAATGTCTTTTCATTGACTTCAGAACCTCTAAAAGGAAACTAATCTCTGTATCCTTATGTTTTGTGACTCCCTATCGAGAGAAAGGTGTATTACCTACTTTATTGATCTGTCTCTATTGCTGATGAATGTAATTATCATGTTATTTTTATACACCAGAATGACAATTCGGCTACCCTAATGTTCATAGCTTTCAGTGTTCTGCAAGATCTTTCCAAACTAACAAATCATGTGCACTGCACTTTATATTACAATTCCAACAATAAATATCTTCAGCCCTTCATTTCTCTCTATTTACCCTAACCCGAAGGCACATTCACTCATTCTTACTGACAACCTACAGCTGACTGAATGCTGGCATTTGACTTTTAAAAACCATTTTAATTTAGAGAATTTCTGCAATGAAATCTCCTAAGTAATTCCTAATTTTAAAAATCCGGCAAACATAAATTCATAGTCTCATCATTTCATTTTATAATCAACTTCCTGAGCTTACATTTTGGTGACCAAATATTTAATGGTAATGAAACAAGTTAGTAATCTGTATACTTCCAAGGTTTCGGAAATTCTTGATTTTATATAAATAATAGCAAACTAAATGTTTAAGTGAATGCCTTTACTTGAACAATTGGTGTTTGATATGCATATCAATCGTTCAAATCATCGATTTTGCTGATTTGGTTGATTAAAATTATGAAACCATATCATAAGTTTGGTGTTGCGTGCTGTGTATATTAATTCAATAATTAATCCACATAGCACGTATGGAATAACGCAGTAACACAGAATTTTCCGATGAGTAATACCATAATAATTGGAAAAACCTAAAGTTTAACATGTCGATTTGGTAAGGCAAATACAATTTTGTTGTAAACGTACAATACATTAAAAAAAAAAATCATATTTGCAGGAAATACTGTTTCTTTGATTACCTAAAGTCTGGAATGCCTGCTGCCGTACTTATACCTGCACCGGTATGAAATATTATATGTTTACTGCTGTGAAACCATTTTGTCAGTAATTTTACTTTCTGATGAACTACTTCTTTGTTATCAAATTTCTGAAAGAGGACGTGGATGAATACCTTGCAAGTAACGAAAAATGGCTTTCCTTAACGCACAAAAATTTCTGGTGAATTTCAATGCACAAACATGGATATGAAAACATAAATTTTCATGCCCTTCAAAAGAATTTTTTTGTAATTGTCAATTTACCTCTGGAAGGCCACATTTCCCTTTGCACATGTACTGAGACAAGCCATTAGCATAAGAACTCGCCATTTGTAATGATACTTTTTGTCATCATCATCTATGAACACGCAAAAACCATGGAGTAAATACTACTTTGTTTTTTCGCGAATTTCCTCGCATATATAGCTGTCAGCACCAGCAAGAAAAAAAAAAAAAGGAAAAAAAAAAAAAATGCAGAAACGCCTACCATGCGAGTAAACCAACTGCCTACGGTCTTACAAACCCGATTATGCTTGGAACACTGCAGGAAATTATCTCGACTAACACGATTGATGCTCTTAGCACGTATTTAACGACAGTTTCTATTATAGGCTAATGAATGCACCAGCCAGGGGGAAGCTGTTCAATTTGTTAATTTTGATGTGAATGTGTTCCAACACATTCGTCTGCCGTTTTCTGAAGGTGTTTTCCATTAATGTGCCTCCCTGCACGGCGAAAACTCATGTGGATGGGAAACGCAGAGTTAGCCGTTGTGCCCTTGAGTAATGTCATAATTTAAAAAAAGAATATAATTAATTAAGTAAGTAAGTGCAAACAATTTCAATTTTTTTTTTTTTTTTTAAAGAAAAAAGGATTTTCATTGTAGCTAGGCAAAGCAACAGTACAATTTATGGGAGTACGATATCAGCCTGCGAGGTTATAGCATTTCGTAAACAGGCGGAATCCAACAAATTTCAGTCAGCATCATTTACTTCATTGATACAGTTTAATGCATTTGTAAATTCAGATGATTATAGCAACAGCAGAACTACATTCACGATGTGTGTTCCTCACAGGAGAATTTGTGCAGTGTACATTGACAATTTCCAATCCTAGAGATAATAGTGAGGACTTCAGGTCAGAGAAATATAGTGAATCATCTTCCCTGATTCATGTTTGCAGCAAGGAACAGTTGGCCTGGGCCAGTGTTCAAATTGAGTGTCAATGTTTGGCGAACTTGAATAAAATTAAGATTAATCCCAATGAGGCACTTCACACCCTACCACCTTCTGGTAAGACCACTTGCTGTTATGAAACACTGGTAGATAAAGCAGTAGTAGATACTGCCTTGATTCCTTCTCAAGATGATCGAGGACATATAGTACTAACTACTGTTCCTAAGATTTTGTTCTGTGATTTGCAACTGCCTTGTGGAGAGGCTCAGTCTTGTGAGTTGAAGAACAGTAAAACAGATAAGAGAATTTAAGGAATAGTCAACTACAAGGAAAGAATCCCCTTTGATGCTCCTCCATCTTACAGAGGTCGAGCAGTGCATTATGTCTACAAATTAATCATTGGAATGCAACGTGTTAATTCACCCATCAAGCTCATGCGTATACCTATTTTTGTGCTTACATCAGACAAAATGGGGCTTGTAGAAGTGCCAAGACCTGTTCACAGTGAAAGCACGGAAATTGGAGTACCAAGCAATCCATTTTTGTGCACTCAATCCCAGAGCGAGCCTTTGGAAGAAATTTTACAGAAAATTAATAGCCTAGTCTCAACTCGCTCATTTAGGACCTACAATGTTACATGTCCAAGAGGAATTGTAGCTCGTGTGTTTTTGTGCCATCATATTTATCGCTTAGGAGAAGATATTATGGGATGTATTGATTTGCAGCAGTCAACTGTTAGTTGTATCCAAGTGAGTTAAGAATGAAGGATGCAAAAATAGTTTTTGCTTTTGTAGTTTTTGGTATCTCTTCAAAGTGAAGAAAAAGTAGCAGAGAAGCCCCCTCAGATTGTTTCTCATTCACACTGCCACCAAGTATGTGTGAGCTTACACAGCACACAACTGTTGTTACCAATTCCTCTGCATGTAACCCCATCATTTAACACAGAGTTAGGTATGTTCAGGGTAATTGTACATCATCAAAATGCTATCTGTAGTCTCTCTAAGTTGGCGCCTACACTTTGAATTTGTTAATGCTGTGCATTTGATTCCTTTACATCGGAGTGATGATAAGCACTGGCAGGCTCCTAATGATGTGCCAGTGGAGACAATGGTCTGGGACCTACCCATTAAATTATTACCTATTAATCCCCATAATCTGAATGCTGCCTATGAACATAAGTTAATACACAAGCTTGTTGTGTGATTTACTGCAGCTCTCTTATGGTTTAATATGACATCAATCTGGCCCCCCACGCTGGTGTAAAATCTTGATAGTGTCTACAAGAATGAAAAGACCTCACATTTATAATTTCGATTTCCTGGATTTCCAAAGATTTTCGGCGGTACTGCATAGGTAGTTGCCATGCTTCCAGGGCAGAAATTTTTTTGTGTGCAGTGTTGCTGCAAGTATTTGGCCGTACACCTGTGCAATACAATTAGCAATGAACTTTTTGAATCCTAAACTGACCAGGGAGATTCAGCTTCTTTCTGAATTTGATCAATGGTTTATAAGACTGAAATTTATGAAAAATCATGTTCAGAAATCAACTTTGTGAACAGTTTGAAAAAACAGGCATGTTCAATTATTAAGTAATTACCATTATTGCAGCAATGGATAATGGCTAATTGATTGAAATTACCTTCATTTTAATCAAATCCCTGGTGCTGAAATTTTGTTTCCATAGAAAACCTATTTTCAAATATAATTCTGCCACTTGGATTTGCATTTTAAAGATTGCTTATAGCTGGAACTTTTTAAACAGAACACTTTATTCCATTGACAGATATTTTGTATACTACTATTCTTCCATAAAAATCAGAACTTTCACCGAAAACAATTTTACAAATTTTTGCATTTAATGACGGAAGTTCAAATTTTTGCACGCTGTTATCGTCGAGGGGATGAAAATACGCCTTCCTCTTTAGCTCGTCTGCAGCCGTGCCTGAACACTCAATCCAGCAATACTTGCCAGCGAATCCTCCTTGAAATTGTAATACTATTTGGTTGATTGTAACCAAGGATGGGAACTCAATCAGAATCCACTGTGGAGAGCCCTTGAACTACCGGATTATGAGTAAGAATCTGAGCTTCGCACCTGATCTGAAAACCAGCTGGTATCATCTTTGCCATCGAACAGGTTCTGCTTCCCGTGCTCGCTAACCTTGCGTTGGTGCACAGAACTCACCCTGAATCGTGTACGTTGTTCAATTGCAAACGAGTTTACACAGTGTACAAACCTCACAACTGCTTCACGTAAGCATAATTCTTCCATATTCTCAGAAAATACATACAACGAACCAATCTAGATACATTGTTTAGGAGCAGGCGAGCGCAGTTTCCTGGGTTCCCTGACGAAAACTCAATTCATTGCTTTGCTAATTTGACGTTTTTAATCTTATGGCAAAATGCTAATGCTAAGTCCAATTAATTGGTGAAAAGTGAAATAGATATTGTATTTGGAATGATGATCATCAGAGCGGCACACAAGTGGAGAGCGCATGGAATTTCGCAGTTTCCAACAAGCAAGCAACCTCATTGTCGACAAAATAAATATATGTCCACTCTCATGCATCCAAACTTAAGAAAGGGATGAGGACATGCACATACAGTCAATTGTAGAGTTATGGTTATTTTAGAGAATCAAGTGAAACACTGTAACAGAGAATTGCTTCGTTGTTTTAAAATATGTGCAGTTCCATTCTTGTGACAGTATGAAACCACATAAATGCTGGCAACGGAAAACATGGCTGCACTCCGTAAAAGAAATATCCTGTAGAAAGTCTTAAATAATCCCAAATTTTACGGTGAAATGAAAGCACTATCAATCAATGCTATACACTGTCAGTGATAGTGGGTTAACTGTCATTTTTAAGCACGTGCATATTCTTAAACAATTAGGGATTTTGCTTTGTAAAAGAAAAATGCAGTTTCCAATTTTTCGGTCCCGTTTAGTTACTGGATACTTCATCACTTTGGTGGTAAATGGTACAACTTATTCCTTTTGCTATGATAAAATATTTTATTTTATATTTCTTCTACGAATAGCTTCAAAGATGTCGCAACTCACTTCGTCTTTTTAATTCAGATGTGAAAGCATCTTTGCACGCTGCCTATATAAAACAATGAATACATCATATTTTCGCTGGTTATTAGAATCATAACATAATCGATTATCAGCAGATTTTCGCGTAAGTGTTGGTATTTTCTAACGCAATATAATAATGAATGCAACTCATGCAGATTCATTCATGCTCGGATTCAGGTGAAAGCAATAATGTTTTCTATCACAAGGAAACTTCTAAAGCATCTGAACTCGACAAGATTTTCATTGAGCTTTTTTCTTAGTTCGACTTGGGGTGCTGAATCCATTGAGGGACAAGACAAACAAACTGACAGTTCAGTGTTGTCATCGTAATATTAAAATGCTTATCTTTCATTCTTTGCTTCACGGAACCAAGGTACCATTGTCTCTGTTAGATGTGCTTCACAAGGGAAAGGATAGGGGTATATGGGCTACTAACACTACTGTTTTACTTAGGGCCTTGCACTAAGGAAAGTGTTCACTTCCTGAATCTTTTGGAGAGCATAGCGAAGGGTGCAGTCTGGAACTCTTCTGCATACTCTTGTTTCGATCTTCTGTTTTAGAAGGCTCAGCAAGATGTTTCTCGCAGTCACTTGTACTCCACTCCGGAACTTAGTTCTTCTGATGACGAGACTTCTATTGAAAAAGGCGACGATCATGGTAACTGTGGATTGCTTTCATTAAGTTCGTATAAATAGTTATTAGACTAACAGCTTCCTTTATCAAAGATACCTTTTTATACTTGAATTCTGAAATCTCCTTATGTCCAAAGTCATGAGCAGTGTTTAGTTGGAACACAAATGACTCGATTAGACGACAGTAACTGTATTCAGGGTCATGAAAAATTCGACGCACTCAAGCTGACTTCTGGTTATTATTCATTAGTCACCCACTTTCCTCATGGAAATCCTACTTTAGTGATAACGATCTTTGTCTTGCAAATGAAAACTTATTCAAATGAAACAATGACAGGGGAAATGGTTGTTTACAACATACTGATGAGCTTTTAGTTGATAGTCTGGGATGCAGAACTGGCCCTGGTGCTACCCTACATTGTCCCCGTTCGCCGGGAGGCTTTCACCTGGGTACACAAGAGGCGAAGATTGAGAGTGAAGCATTGCGAACAGTTCGCCACCAGTGGGAACCGCCACTAAGCGTGACTGTTTCGCCTCAGCATGCAGATGAAAGGGAGTTTCAGTTAAAGAACACGGGAGCTTTGGTGAACAGCTGCCTCATCAGGCGTGGCTGCTGATGACCAAAGCCAACATCAAGGAAGAAACTCTGAAGAAACATCAAAACGAAGACGCCCTTGATGCAGCCTCGAACCGCTATGGACTTGCGCATGCAAACGTGCAGGTGGTAGGTGCTGCACTCTGGAGGAGTAACCTTCCCCTGGACACCCAGGATGACCTCCTGTTCTTTTAGGGAGGGATCCTGAGTGGTTCGAGACATCTACAATGGAACAGGAACACCCAGGATGGACTCTGCAAGGCATGTGGAGCGGAAGAAAAGCAGCTCCACGTGTTCACCTGGGTCCACGCTGCGTTCTGATTGGTGGGAGGTGAAGGAGGTGACCGGCCTGCAGAGAAGCAAGAAGACGAAATTCTGGAGGGCATGTTTCATGGGAACGGAAATGTCCCCCTGTACAACCAGATGGTTCCAACTACGTTTGCCCATTTCATCACAGCAATTGTGATCAGAAGGGCAAAGACGAAGAGTACTGGAACTGGACACCTTCAAAGGACTGGTGATAAAAGAGATAGGAATCAAGAACTGTGGAAGAGTCCCAGCCTGGACGTATCGCTACATCCTCACGAAGATTGACGGCTACGTCCAGGCAAAAGGAACCCTCCCCCACCCACCCTGAACCCAAACTTCAAGAGACGCAAAAGTGAGAAAGGGAAGTGAAATGAACGGTGGAAAACAAAACCAGTGCAGTTGCTAGTGATGAAAACATGGAACGGACAGAAAAGACTGACTGTTATTTGTTCAAAGTTTGCTTTAATGAATTCACCCCACGCTTGTCGGTCCTGGGGACACTTTTAGTTAATAGTGATGACATTGGAATTTAAGTGCTTGATAACTTCCAAGATTATATGATTGAGTCCATCTAGACACCCATGAAAGCAAATTGGGTGGTACAAATACAAAGTCATGCCACATTAAGCAGAACATCTCTGAAAATTCATCAAAAAAAAAAACAGCTCTATATTTGTGAAGACTCTTGAAGAGATCTATCATTCATATTGATAACGAAATTTTTACGTACTTTACTTGGAATGCGGTTACAGCTGATTGAGCTAGAAAACTGAATGGAAACTGGCTTTTTTTTTTAATCAGTGAGAGACATGGTACAGTTGAATGCAAATTTACAGTTCGTAACTGATTTTTCAAGTTGCATTACACAATATCAAGTTTTTGATTCTGTAGAATAAAATAAACAATGCTAATTTCATATTATGTATTGTTTTGATACTTAAGTTTATCCAAAGGAGTTATTGTGAAGCGAGGATTTTTGTTGATGTCATTGTGGATGTCTTCCAAAAAACTCCAAGTGTTCTTTATTCATATCTGTAATCATCATTAGATCTACTATAATTACAGTGTTGATGATCGTAGTGAGCACAATTGACTTTGGAGTTTAGTCATTCAGTTATCCTTGAGCTCATTAATCATCGAACTCTCATCTAAAGGATCACAATTTGCATATAGTGTAGTTTCAAGATAGTACTCTACATTACAATCAATACACGCGTGTGTGTTTCTTATTCAGGATTCCTCCCATCATAATTTAAATCGAATTAGATTATTTCATGATTGTTGGCACATTTCGTGATTTGGTTACTGACACTCGATGCTGATGTGCTTTATGTCGACTAATGTGCAAGGTGTGAATAGCTTCCTGAATCTCATGAAAATTCAGTTCCCAACAGAGAAACAGTTACAATAAGAGTATTGAATACCAGAAAATACTCATAATTGAACACATATTCTATCATAATTTTGTTAACTTTTGATTGTATCTGCTTTAGACTCCAACAGTGATTCCTATTCAATTACTTTTTTGCCTTTGTAGTAAGTGTACATGAAAAATACGCTTAAATTTCTTATGTTAGAGAAAACCAAATTATTGAAGGAGCAGTTTTCAATTTGTTGCTTTTGGAATTAATAAAAGTGTAGGAGTTTTATGTCATCACAAATTTTTTCTTGTTGATGTCTGAGTTAATCTGAGAAAATTAGAGATTTTCCAGTGGCTGTTATAACACTGTGATTTAAGACTTGGTAATGCTGAGTGGATTACCATTTCTAAGCGCTTTTTTTTACGTTATGGAATTATGCGTGGTGTGTGCACGTATCTGCCGTATCCTACTTAAGGATCAAATATTAATTATGCATGCTCGATACCCTCAGTATGTAAAATAGTTGCTTCACATTTAAATTAATAATTGGAAAATTGAGATTTAATAAATTCGATAAGATGCACAGAGGTAAGATTATGTATGCTTAATAATTTTGAATCTGATATTGAAAAACTTAAAAAATAAATACGTAAATGGCGAAAATAAGTAAGTATGGCACTATCTCAAATTTATGTTTTTGGTAGGAGAGGCAGTCTCGGATCGAACAACACAAAAGCTCATCAGAAAATATCAAAAGTTTTTAAAACATACAGGCTCTGAGAATGTGCAAGTACCGAGAAATAAAGCACATGAATTTAAGGCAAAGTATGAATGTTCTATATTTTAATGTTTCGTATGTGGTATTGAAAATTTCAGATCAAATATACACTCATATGCATACCAAAAAGCGAAGAAAGCTTTTGAGGAAAAAGAAAAAGAGAGAAAATCAAAAATAGATGAACTCAAATCCAAAAACCAGGCCAGAGAAGAAAAATTAAAGAAAATTCATGAATATAAAATGAAGAAAAACAAAATTTTTAGGCAAAAAAACAGGAAAGGTCAACCAATAATGAAAGGCAGAATTGAATTATTGCTTGAAAAAATAGAAAAGCAAATTGGTTATAGTAAGAAATGATCTGAAGTGAAAGTTTGAAACTAACAGAACAGTTGTTTTGGTCTTTGAATGATAGTGGATCTTCTGTATCAAAATGTGATACAAGTCCCAGTATTTACTGTATGGTAATATGGTCTTGGTAATAGAGAAGGAAATGAACCTTGAGGTGAAGTTATACATGTGAAAGTTGTAGACTGTTGCCTTTTTCCTATCCATGCAAAAGATTTTAGAAATTTAAACGCTGATGGCTTGATAGTTTTCAGTGTTATGATTACCAGCTCTGTTTTATCCTCCTTTGCATCAGGCGTACATTATATATATCCATGTTATAATTAAAGTGTGTCTAAAAAAGCTTTGGCATTTGAGGGTGTTAGTTCAGTTAATTCAAAGCAATATAGGAGTTTCTAGTCTGAAATATGCAGTAAATCATTTTTTGTAGAGCAGGCAGGAGCTCTATGAAAGAGTTTATGGTTTGGGTTTGCTTTATGGTTGATATATTTATTAATTTCTTTGGTGCAAAGAAATCCCGCATTACCATTTTGGGCAGTTGTGTTCATTAGACAATTTTGTTTTGCATACATTAACATAAAATGTCTCAACCTTCTCAACAGTCCATCATTATTTTATCAAAGTTCTGGCATTGCTTGTGGATTGAGTCCATTTTGTGGATTATTATCTGTTTGAAAGTTCCTGGAGATGGCACTGAGATTTTATTAGAAGGATGTCACACTTGGTGTGTCCAGTGAACATTACTATGCTATATAGTTGTTGAGACTAGCAGCTGGTTCATAAGGTCCTTGTACAGCTCAAGAATTCACAGGTCTCCGTGCATTTTTATTTTTGGAAACGAAGATATGTTGAGGGGACTCCAGGATTCCAGAAAAGTAACAACCAGAGCTCAGACAGAGACCTGAATTCTAGGTGAGAGGAGGAGAGCAGGTTCATCATACTTTCTCGCATTTTCCTTGTGTGCCAGATTGGATACAGCTGCTGTATTTTTCAACAGAAGCCTGCTTCCAAAATCATTCTGTTGCCTTTTCGCAGCTTGGTCTCATCTCGTTTAAGTGGTAGATCCTGCCCCTGTGGTTTTTGGCTTCAACTTCTCATCAACTGGCTATCATCCTCTTTATCCTGTGAATGTGGATGTTCTGTCTTTGTGTAGAAACGGGAATGCCACATACTTATTTAAGATCGGCATTAACCAGTATCTCGGCACCACTCACAACTAAGTGAAATCGGTACTGAGAAATGCTGAGAATTCAGCACCCAGGCTGGATAAGATTACATATTCGGGATGGAGGCCACTGAATTCCCAAAGAAAGCTACTGAGACTAGCATTTAGTGTTTGTCTCAAGAGATAGAAGATTCCCTCATAGTGAAAGAACACCAAAACCATATGTTGCTTCGAAATCTTGTTATCCGATGGTTTAATAATTCGAGACCGCTTTCAAAAGGAAACTGCATGGAAAAGGAAACTTTCCAATAATGGAGAATAGCATGCTCTCACTCTTCAGGGATTTTCTTCCCTTTAATGGGGTCCTAGAACAAGTTTCCACTCTGACCGCGTTTGGGCGACTCCAGACGAGGATCCAGGGAACTATGTACAACTTCCATACAGCTTGCAAATTCGTTTGGGACTGCTCGCATCAGGTCATTCAGGCTTCACTGTAATCGTTTCAAGTAGCTACAGAATTTTTGTTTTTCATTGAAGATCTGTATGCTAATGCGACTACGTTTGCCCAGTCAGATGGGCAAACTTATCTGAGGATTGGAAAGGGATTAAAGCAAGGATACCCCGTGGGTGTCTGATCATCCCCTGGAAATGTCTGTCCATCACTGACATAAAGCCAATTTTACAGAGGCTGCGAACCTCGTTCGTAGAAACCCTTGTGGTGTGTGCCGACCACTTAGGAATGCTTGGCGATTCACCTAGGGAGCTCACTAGAGGATTGGCACTCCTAGAAAGCTTTTACCGCTACGCTGATATTTCTGCTGGTTTCCGTATGTACAATGCACGCTCGATGTAGTCACCTTTAATAAAAGAAACTTTTGCCATAAGCAACGCTTGATATAGTCAACGTTTTCAGTTTTCTGTCATTCACTAAAAGAAAATTTTTTCAACTGCGTTAAAGATGGGGAAAAATCAGAGAAATTAATTAACTATTCGACAAAAGTTGGATATTTCACGTGAAACCGAAAAGGGAACGAAGGTAAAAGTGCTGTGTTTGAACTTACCGATCGGCTATTCTACTGATGAAGATGACATATCCATTCAATTTCATGATAAGAGAAAATGTAGCAAGTGACAGATCATGGAATGGGCGGAAGGAGAAAATGAATGAAATCATGTTCATGATCTGGATACCCTTACGAACGCTCCTATGGAGCATGCAGAAGAAAATTTAGATGAGAGTAACAAGGTTCAAAAATTTGATATTGACAAAGTTATTGATCACATTCCATTTAGCTATGGAGTGGTCAGAAAGTGCCTTCCTTCTTGTCCGTGATGTTCTATTCCTGAGAAGAATACCGGAAAAGGCAGTCGTGAAGAAGTTTGAATAAAATTTCAGATCGTATCGTCATCATCATTTACCATACACCATCGTTATTTTTACTTTTGCAATGTTCATTAAATTTGTTCATTCGATTTCAAAAATTCATGCAGCTGTCCCACAATTTGGTTTCTTTCATTTAATTATCCAAAATTATTTTTTTTCTATTTTGACACTATCCATCTCGATGCGATCAACAACCTTCTATAAAGGCAACATTTTTGAAATTTCGATTCCAGCAAAGGTGACTCGAATGCGTACTGTACCACGCTACAGTTCTCTACTGCCACTCCACGGACTACAAGACCGACTTTGCCTTTCGTATCAATGGACATCCCATTCTTGGAAATAGTTGAGACTCACAAATACTTGAAAAAGTCGTTTGGGCGTTTCATCCGATCTCCAAGAAAGGTGAAATACTGTCCAGGACGGAGGCCATTTTTGATCGCGGATTGTTCACCTAGAAAAGAATCGCTGAAAGTATCCTTCTGTCCATGCCTGGTCCATTTCCAGAGGATGTGAGGATTCCCTAAGTTTGGATTCTTGTAAATAGCCATGTCAAGAGGTTTGTAAGAAGGTGTCTTCTTCACCTTCCCAGTCGGGCAGCCAACAAATTCGGAAAAACTCAAAAGGATGTCTGGGCCTTATGAATGTCCTGCACGAGACGGGTATACTTATGGAGGACAACTGCTCTAAGTTTCTCGCATGTCTTAGGATCTGGCATCCTCGCTCGCTCAACTCTCCGTCAAATAGCAAAAAAGGGGATTGCCATCTCGCCTACGGATGTTGACTCGGGTGAGTTTGTACCTGGAGAAATTTCCGTGAAATTCCGAAGTAGAATGGACTTACGAAGTCTGCAAACACCAAGATGGTCTTGCATGGTAGCAAGACATACGTTTGCGGGCGAAAAGCCTCAGGCTGCTCGTCGTCAGCAGCACATTCGATGCAACCGTGGGGAGGAAGTTGGGCACCAAGTATGCGCAATCTTCCGTGCAGTCAGGCGTGGCATTCCCTGATAGCAAACCTCATCACAAGGAAAAGCCATGCCATGCCATGGATTCCACCGGAGCTTGATCTGCTTCTTACTTCAGGGAAGTGCGTCCGATATTCGGATGTCAGATTCATTCATGCTTCCCAGCTCACGATCCCCCTGTCAGGAGGATTGCATATCGCATTCAAGATTGTCGCAGAGGATGCCAAGTCAGGGATGAGACGCTGCCTCGGGTATTAAATCACTGTCTATGGCATTCTATCCTGAACATTCCGCTACATGTCGCAGAGTTTTACTGATTGAAGATGGAGATCAAAAGAAGTTAAGAAGGACTTTCCTAAAAACAAGTTCATACCTGGAGTCTCTGTCTGGATCTGACACTGGGCGACGAGGGAAGAATGGTCATCCTAGACGTTGCTTGCCCTCTGGAGAGTACCCCTGAGTCGTTCACAAGTGTTCGAGGAAAAAGGGATACCAAATACATATATCGGCCTCCTTGTCGTCTGAAGATGTTCAGGTGACCTTCGCCCTTGCCTACTACTAGCTGAGCTCTCCAAGTATTCCCAAAGAAATATGCGAGCACGCCTCGGATTCCGCACGCACGGCCTTCATGCGTGCAGAATGACTTCAAACAAACCTCTCCTCAAAAAATATATTCTGTGAGCACTCGAAGTTACGGGTATTTTTAGATTGCATGTTTATTGCACCAACTCTGGTTGCTTTTTCAGCAGACGAGCTTTCTCCCTTTTAGAGCTCATTTCGGCTTTGTGGAGAGTAACTTTGATGTGAGAAGAGCTTGAAGATTGGATCATTTTTAAGTGAAGTCGGAGGCATCCATTGGGATGAATTTGGGGGCAAAAGCGAACCTGCGTTTTTTATAGTACTAGTTTTTTCAATGGCAGGCATAACATGCATATAGAACATGTGACCCACTAAATCGAAACCCACACTAGCACTCATAGTTTCGGGAGCTTTCAACTGTGCCCGAGATTTGGTGAGTAGGAAGAAGCATTTTACATGTAGCATCAGAAGCTGAGAATGGGAACTTTCGTGTTAGTATCATTACCTCGCTAAGTCATTTAATGTTTCACGTATCTGCTAACCTCCTTGAAACATGAAGTTGAGCACTTTCTTCATTGCTCGTTACCACTTAATTACTTGCAATTAGAAACAGCTACTTTGGTCTATTCGTAGGATGGATTTTTTACGGGTTCAATTTCTGATCGATCGTGTGAGGTGGAGAGCATTGGCCACATATCCATTTGCAGTTCCAGACGCCTATTTTTTTCGAATTAAAGATTCAGCAGCAGTGGTTATCGCATCTTCCTTGTGTTAGGTCTTCTGCTAGGTCATAACGGTTTCTGTAGCACAAGCCAATTTTATTTTTTTCTGGGCTGTACTTGGAATCGTATTATATTATTGGGATGATCCACACGGAATCTGTTTCACGGAAATTCTCCTAGGCCAGTCGTTTTCTATAGAAACTGTACTGTCTCATGTATCACGTGTAGAGAGATGGGTTTCATTCCCAGCGTTTCCAGGTGCACTACGGTAACGTTTCCCAAACTTTTCCAGTGACGGAACACTTCACAAATCCTGAAATTTTAACGGAATACTTTGGTTATTTTATCGGGTAGGTAGATATTCATAATAAATAAATCAAGCAGTAAATATGATGGTTAAGAAAGCAAAACAAACATTTATTCTCAAATTTCAATCATGTAAAACAAAACACACATGAAAATAGTAAAATAAACTTAATAGCGTTTAAAATATATTAATTTTCGTAATTTTGCACGGAACACTTATTGACTTTCCGCGTCTTGACACCAGTGTTCCTCAGGGCATAGTTTGGGGAGCGCTGCTCTACGCTGGGTCTCCCTTGGGTCTTATCTGCTTCATTTTTTGCATGCCATTTCACCGCAGGAGGAAACCAACGGGTTACGCTGCACCCCCGCCGAATGGGTTCCCTTAGTCCTTGCCGAATGTGGCAGGCGTATCGTCCAAAACACTGCGACCAAGGAATTGTCTTTCTGAACTGTTCCTTGCTTGGCATCCATTCTGACCCACTGAATTCTTCGTTCTTCCACATTTGCATTGAATGAACAGTGAATTTTCTAACGATTCTCGTTATGTGGCAAACATCCCTCTCCAGGACCCTTGGAGAACGACGCTGCACTCTTCCTCTTCCCCCCGACTGACTGACTGTCGATTTCCACTGTCGATTACATGCAAGAATCCTGTAAGCCGTTCCTGTTTGGTACAGCGACTTCATATTCTCAAGAAGGAAAGCCTTGTGGTTGTCAGCACAGTTCATTACGCTGCTTCTATCGGCACGCATTACAGAGAGAGAAAAGTGCTCGCTTTTTTCCTTTGTACGATACATGGAACTATGATGGAAAGTGGCTTCTATGTTTTCCACTCTTTATAATGGAAACCTAGATTTTAAAGAACATAAATAATATAAAGGCATAATTTTTCTTTGTTTTTTTCCAGAAAAGAAAAAAAGAAGAGATTATGAGTACTTTGAGTCCCTGAAGAATAGTGGAGTATGATGGGGGAGGAAACGGATAAACACGGCACACGATTACGAATAAAAAAGAACAGAATAGAGAAACATTATAGAGAAAGTTCACGGGAAAAAAAAAAAAAAAAAACTGGCAGCATCTTGGATTCAAAGACCTTTGGAAGGAATTCTTCCATCAAAAGGTGGTGGGTGCACCTTAGCAGCCCTAATGAAGTCAGATAAAGAAAATTGAAGAATGTGGTCTGAGCTCGGAAAGCTGCTTGTTTGAGATTCTTTGAGATGAGACACCATGTCCGTGAATGCTCTACTCTTAGACTCGAAAGATTCATGCCAAAACTGTTGAGAGAAATTTCTCCCAAGTTGTAATCTGTAGGTTTTCGCCCCACTTGTGCTGGGTAATAGGATAGTAATAGGTGATTACAAAAAAAAGCTTACCACACCATGGTTTCTCTGTGCACCGAGGAAGGCTTGCGTTGGACGTAGCCATGTAAGACCAGCAAGCTGCTCTTTCGTGTGCAACACCATGCAACAGGGAGGCCATGCTGAGTTGAGGTTATCTCCGGGAAATAAACATTCCTTTCAATTAAAGTAGGTTGGTCAGTTGGGCGCATCATAACTAACCCTTTAAAATGCCGATTCAAAGTGGTCCAATTTTTCGTTTCCACTACTTACTGCTCACTTGCTCTTATTCGTCGTGAGCAGCACGGAAGGAAACAAAAATGGGAAACAAAAATGCAGCGGCGCGAATTTCTTGGAATGGTTTTTGCACGTTTCACCTAGAAGAAATGACACACCTATTTAGGAGTACAAGCAGTAAAGTGACCTTGTTCGTATTGCCATTTGATAACACGATCGTATCAATAAGCATAAAAAGCAGCAGCATGAAACGAATTAGCGTTTAAAAATCGTTCGGGTGAAAGTGCAGTTCTCGGAGATGTGCAACACCACCACGCAAGTGAGGATCAGCTTTGGTTTCAAGTTGAGCTTCCAAAAATCAAAGATAGAGAAATCTTATTCAGGAAGATGGAGGGCATACTAAGAATCCGCAGCACCTA
Organism: Raillietiella orientalis; assembly: GCA_036172245.1. Lineage (NCBI taxonomy): Eukaryota > Metazoa > Arthropoda > Ichthyostraca > Raillietiellida > Raillietiellidae > Raillietiella > Raillietiella orientalis. Next base: position 2,887,790 of record JAYWIR010000020.1, on the reverse strand, counting down.
ATTGCGAAGAAACTAAAATGAAACCCAAGCAGTTCAGTATTGGCAATAAAATGAAAAAGAAATCTGGCTTATTTCTGGAAACCGGGTTTGGACACTGTCTTCTTCCCTGTTAATGGAAAAACGTGATTTAATAAAAACAGAGTTCCTCGACACTGCATTCTATTGAAAATCGAGTTTCCTTTCAAATTCTTGGCGTGGTGCATAAAAGAACAAATCAGTGCGAAAAACCCCGACAACAGCAATGGAGATCGAGAAAAGGAAGCTGGATTGTGGACCTTGCTTTTGTGGAGAACTCGCATTCTAGCTTCCTTTTCCTTGCCAAAGGCAGTCTCAATGAACAACAACGTCTTTCCCTTTCTTTTCCTATACTTTTTCTCTCAAAGTTGACAGTGAAGAGCACAATTATCGGTGCTGAATTTTCGATGGTGCATTCCATGTTCACGTCCTCTACTAAAAGTGCATACAGAACTTCTGATCTCTATGCATTTGGAGCTCAGTAAACCAGTATATCCGACTTTGGATTTTTTTCAACGCGTTACAGAGCAAGTCCTCTTCAGGCAAAGATAACTTGGAAGCGAGAGTACACACGATGGAACATTCTCCTGTGGTTTAAAGAAAAATCTTCGAGATTTTGGCTTAATTTCTGTACACGTTGATTTTCAAAAGAACCACCTGTTGATTAGATGCAACTGATGCTTCTCACATTGCTTGTGTTGGTCTTCTGTCATTCGATGTGTGCAGTCAGTGTTCAATCTCCTGCTCTCTAGATTTGCATTTATTAAGTGGATACCAAACGGTTAGCACATTCCTGTTGCCTTTCAGTAGTTTATGCCTTTCGCTTCAGCTGTGCAACAACTCTCGAGGACTTCAACTCATCATCATCTTCTGCTTCGCATTAGGATTTTCTTTCAGCCATTAGGAACACTTCGCATTTTCAATTCTGCAATTGCAATTTTCTGGCGATTTTTCGGAAACACACTAAATATTTACGGCTAGCAATTAATTCTCAGGTGATACAAAATGGCCATTCAGCGAATTGCTATTTTCTAATAGCTACATTTATGATTTTTCAGCAAGCACAAATTGTCGCTGATGATGGGAAGAGCACCCTTTCTTCGCCCGAGTCTTGAATGATCAAAGAGCACCTGCTGTGACGGAGCATTCTTCACTGAACCTAAGTGCAATATGTTCGAAACACAACCCTTTCTTTTGTCAGAGAAGGTAGTAATAATTGAAAGCAAATGAGGGATCTCCAGGAGGTCAGATGTTTCCTAAACAAAGAAGTCTCGTGCGACGAAAACTGCAGGATTGAATCACCAGGGAAACTTTGTGAAACGCGTCGGCACGAAGAACCCACAATTCCGTTAAATCGCTCCAGAGTTTCCGTTTTCACTTGACCACTCGCAAAATTCACCTCTCGGCCCCATCTTCGATTCCGCCTTTCCTCACAACCATCGTCTGTTTCTTTTCCTCTGATCCTTCGGATGCAACAAATCTTTGCTGTTGTGCTATGGCCACTCCAGGCCAAGCCAGGTAGCCGGCTGATTCATGCCGGCTTCTATTTCCCGATTCGTTTGCTCTCGGTCGGCTGCTTGAGTTTCTAGGAGAGAGCATCACCTACGACTTTCATGGGATTTCGTTCGATCTGTTGGGTTTTCTTTTCCTCAGCTGATCGCCATCTGAAATCTGGAACATGTGACTACTCTTGCATCTTACGTACAGTACTGTTGCTCTAATCGGCTCATCTTCCAATGCAGCATAATTTGCTAGATAGATGTAATCAATTTCATAAAACGAATCATTTTCTAAAAATGGAGGATGATTTCTCGCATCAAATCGCTGGTATTTTGGAAACACACACGCCTTCCATTCAACTACAGTGTCCTACTTTTAGATTTTGGAAAAACGGTGTTTTGTATATGCAAACGGTGCATTTGTCACCGGCAAATTCCCTTGATTTCCTAAGGAGAAAATTCTTCAAAGTCATCTGAATACTCAGAAGTTGTTTTTTTTTTTTTTGTGTGTGTGTGTGTGTGTTTTTTTTTGGTTATAATCGCATTTTCATTTCTTTCGGTGAAGGTCGGCCGAAGCCAATCGGATTTTAACACTTCAGGAAAGCACAAGAGAATCTTTCAGTTCCCAAATTTTTGTCCTACTTCATTCGTCATTTCGATAGGCATCCACCGTTGAACACTATCACTTTGAAGAGTCCTGCATGTTACCGACATTCTTCTAATCCAGAAATGATCTTTGTGTGTGTGTTTTTTTCATTCCAAAAACAGCTTTCTTGTTATCTTCTTCTTTAAATGCTTTCCTCTTATCGTGTTTTACGCATCAACATTCAAGTTTGTTACGTACTCTGAATGATTTAGGGATGATGTTGAGATATGCTTCTACTGGAGATTTCGTGTAAAAAAAAATACTCAGAAAACAATAATTAATGCAATCCATTTCTATTCCAAAGGAGTTTTTAAGGAGTGCCTTTTAGTGCTGGAAGGGAAACTTGAACTGGAGAGGTAATCAGACATCTAACAACAAATCCTTTGCTGCTTTTGAGGACATTTCACTAGTATTGCATTTCATCTGGATTTCTGAGTGGAAGGATGAGGTGACCTCAGTGTCATGTTTCCCAGAGCTCTGGTCGAAATTTTTCAACCTGGACAGTGGTCCTGCGCTTGTTTCGTATCAACTTAAGGATCCCCTGCCACCACCTCCGTAACCTTAGGGATGCTTGGATGTGAAGTGGCATACTTTCAACAATATACTCACATCTTTGATGGCTCTAGAGAGAGGGACAAGATTCATTTGAGCTATCCGTAGTTGATTCCGAAAGTGAATTTCGATTACACGATGATTTCATCACATATCAAATCAAAAGTTTATATAGGTGTTGATCTCTCAGCAATCTAGGAAGTCTCCTGCCTAACCTTTTTATAGTCTTCTGCGATTCACAGCAAAAAACAGACTCAGTATCATAAAAACACCGTCGTCTCTCACTTATTAGAGATAGCTGTAGATTCATTCAATACATAATATCCTTTTTTCTCATCTAATTCGACCTTTTCCAGGGAAGACGTTTCCTCATTCCATCGGATTGGCTCCGTGTCGTGGGTCTAGAATTTTGGAGAAATCACCCGTAAGGCCACCAATTTTTTTTCTTTCCAATGCAGCAGATTCGGAAACCTTGAAATATTTTGCTGAAGGCACAGCCTTTGCTTACGAGTTTATCAGCATACCATTCGTATTCATTTATTTGCGCATCGGGACAGCCTTTCATCAGCAGTATCACGGGCTTTTTAATAACCGTCTTTTAATACAGTTGAAGTCGTTACAGCTCCCAACAACTCCATACCCCTACGAACACCCCCAAAGTAACTAATACTTTTGTGGGGGTCTCAGTGCTTTTAAATTTCAAGCTGATTCATTTCCATGGTGCATGATTTCCCGATTTCTCAAAACCTCTGACACGGAAAGGTTTCAAAACGTTATTTTAGCCCATGATTTCTTCAACGTCCTCGTCAATAAGAAGTTCTGAAAGGGTTTAAGCGCATCATCAAGGTCGACGCTTCAGTTGCTTCATGTTTGATTTCGTGCTCCTATTCATTACAAGCTCTCTGGATGATAATCCATGATAATAACTTCGATCTTTCCATGCTGACGACGTGTTTTTAACGTTTTAGGCATCTAAAACATACAGTGAGTAACGACTCCACACATCCGTTTTTCTAGGAACGAGATTTTGTTCGTCTTTCTCTCCCAAGTGCCAAGAGCGTCATTTTTTTTTTTTTGCATTAAAATTTTTTGGTATTTTCTCTCTACCTATAATTTCCCATGATTTTTTTTTGGACTTTCGTAGAATTTAAACTCCTGGCCCTAGCGTCTCTGGCAATCCCAGCTGAAAAATCCTCACCAGGAACCTACAGAAACTTCAAGTGCGTTCTCAGATGTCTCGACAGAAAAGCAAAGTCTAGGAATTCTTTTTCGACTACTAATCATTAAGTTGAAAGTTGATCATTAAGATGAGTGAACTTCAGATTCATAGAGGCAATTCTCTGTGTTTATTTAGATCATACATACTTTACAGTTCTCTCTAATGATGTCCTCAACCTTGGACTTTCGAATTCTGAATCTTTACATCCCTTCTGATTCAATTCAGTATCAGCCAAAAAAAAAAAAAAAGAGAAATCCTTTATCAGCTTGCAATCATGGAGCAATATGCTACAACATACTGCTGGATATGTCAAAACATGGCATAAGCTATTTACTTATTTTTGTTTCTTGGTAATTTTTTTGTTGAATTTCATTTTTGAATCTGTAATTTTCATTTTTATTTTTCAATCTCTGAGCTTGTGGGTTCAGCTTCAGCCACGGTTGCTGGTTTCCTCAATCATTCCTGACACCTGCTCCGGGTTTGATAATCAGGCTGCTAAATCCGCTTGATTTGCCAATCAATCTCGGAACAAATCCTGGAAAGGGTGGGGTGGTCAGCAACACCTCGAACCGATCCTGGTCACCTCGTCCACAAGATGATTTCATGGTAGAGCTTGCCAACATAAATGTCGAAGAATGCGGTCGAATGATGCAGGTACAGTGCTCATTCGACAGAGTCACCTTTGCTGGAATCGAAATTTCAAAAATGTTGCCTTTATAGAAGGTTGTTGATTGCATCGAGATGGGTTGTGTCAAAATAGAAAAAAAATAATTTTGGACAATTAAATGAAAGAAACCAAATTGTGGGACAGCTGCATGAATTTTTGTAATCGAATGAACAAATTTAATGAACATTGCAAAAGTAAAAATAACGATGGTGTATGGTAAATGATGATGACGATACGATCTGAAATTTTATTCAAACTTCTTCACGACTGCCTTTTCCGGTATTCTTCTCGGGAGAAGAACATCACGGACAGGAAGGCAGGCACTTTCTGACCACTCCATAGCTAAATGGAATGAGTGGTCAATAACTTTGTCCATATCAAATTTGGCATCGCTGCAGGTATTTCAAAGTGGCCCTTTCCTTTCTATTTTTCCTCCCAGGGGCTGTTACTTCATTTCGATGAGCATTCGTTTTATTTGGTGATCCTTTGTACACCAGTCCTGTTTCTTCACGATTACAGACTTGCTCCATTAGATATTGGTTTTCATCAAGCATCTCTCTAAATTTTTCTAAGAAAACTGGATCCCGTGAGGGCACCAGTTTCGTTCGCACGACAGTTTCTCCCCGGGCATGGTCAATAGGCGACTACCATGTCTTTTCTTGAAGTTGCTCAGCTGCCACCCACCCCTTGCCGGACATTCCCCATTCCATCCCAACCGAACATGAATTTCCTTGGCCTTCCACTTCAAGATTTCGTTTGTCGTGGTGGTTTTTTCCAAGCCCCGCTGTTGTAAAAAAAAAAAAAAAGAAAAGAAAAGAAAAGAAAAGATTACGAATGTGGAGCTCGTTCCATTTCGGGACATTTCAATGGATGGTCGGTCACCCCATTCTTCGGTGTTTCGGAACATCACAGCGTGAGGCGACCGCGGGCCTCCGAGTTCTCTTCGTTTTTCACGATTTTCGAAATTGCTGATTTGTCCACGTTACATTTCGAACACGGCACTTTGACCTTCGTTCCCTCTTCGACTTGAACGCGGTCGGGAAAAGTTCCTTTCATCGAATGGCGGAGAACTTGAAAATGTTGACAACCACCAGGGCTGCTTACGGCCGAAGTTTCTTTTATCAAAGGAGACTACATCGAATGTGCACTGTAGTTAAGTATTGGAGCATTGGTTAGGTGGAGCTTAACGTAAATAATCTATCAGCTGTTGATGGCTCGGTTTTCTGATGACTCATTCGGCAAAAAGAGCTTATAGAATGCTGTGTAGATAGTTTATTATGAATAAGACAACTGTGCTCGGGAGTTTTTTCTCCAGCTTTTCCAAAAAATCAAGTAGCTTTGAGAAGTCTCGAAAGGATGATGGTTCCGTCAATCCTTTTAAGCGTGACGTCTCCCAAGTGGTTCTTTCCACTTGGGAGACGTTCCACGTTCTCATTTTTGTATTCTCTGTTGAAAGCAGGGGTAAAGAAATGAGGTCCACGACGCAAAGGGAAAGGATACCGAATCTGGGGGTAGAAGAACACACTGGGGAGAAGATTTGCCACTGCTGCTTCGAACTGGCCTACTAGATGGGCACTTTTTAACAACTCCAGCATGTGAAAAATCCGAGCACGTCTGGAATGCCGCAGAACTTCAAGCAACCAAAAATAGGAAACGAAATCAAGGCTGAGGTGATTCCTTGAGATGAAGCGCATCTGGAAAGCAGGCATTTTGTAAAGGCCAAGAGTCTATAAAAAAAAAAAACTAGAAGAGATAAGGAAAATATCACATTTGAAAACAAATGAGTAGTGATCACATGTTTAGAAAAAAAGGAATCTCATTTTTTCAAAAAAAAAAAAAAAATACTTCTGCTGATGTTAGCATAATTTGTACCAACGATGCAGTTATGTTTTTCTTAAATAGTTTCGCCATTCCTTATGACGGAATGATGCACACCTTTCTTCCTACCCTCACCAGTCGAGGATGCCTTTAGAAGTTTAAAGGATGATGCATACTGCAGTGTCAGTTCAGGCCCAAATAAATGGGCTGCTGATGTGCGCTATCCATGGAACGAAAGGGGAAAAATTCCTCGCATTCTGAATCACTCCGAGGACCAATAGGGCTTTTCAGCAAGCAATTTCAAACAGTCCTCATCTTGAAAACCGGAATCACAGCTTAAAGAGATGACAGGAGCAACTTCAAAAAGAATCCATCCTCTTCCACTCACACTTTAAGTCTCGTGGAATTCGTCTGATGGCGAATTGGGTAAAAAAAGAAAGAAAGAAAGAAAAGAAAAGAAAAGCAGAAGAAATGGAAAGATCCACCGCACATAGGCGCACCTCAAAGAGTTCGTTTCTGGGTGGAGGGATGATGCGTCCAGAGTGTCGTTCTCTCTTCAGCAGTCCACACTGCCTTGTTGATGCAGCAAAACAGGAAGCACAGTGGCACGGTTCGGTCGCTTGCACGCGCAAACAGACTCTAGGGAAGGGACGCGTCGTTGAATCCAATGTCAGGAAATTTTCGTCAAACCGTGCAGGGAGCGCAGGCGCCATCTTTGTGATGCAGAACCTTCATTCCATCAATCGAGACCATCGGTGATCCCGGCATCCTAGATGAACATCTTGGCAGATCATGCCGGTCTCCGAATGCGGTTGATGGCATCCAGCTGCTGACCAATAACCGTTGCGCGACCTCCTGGCTGGTGCGTACAAAAGACTGAACGTTTGGGTGCACGAAGAAACCTCTGTTTCAAGAGCTCGAGTCAGAGTTTGTCTTTAGTTCCAGAATCCTGCGTTTTCCCACTGGTCTCAGCCGGTCCGGATTTCGTTTTTCCCCTTCCCCTTCGACATGGAAGGGTCATGACCTCGCAGCATCGTAGGACAATCCTGATCAGGATGGTGCGAGGAAGCAGGGACAAGGACCATTCGGTGTAACCACAAGCTCAAGTTCTGTCATCTCCAGGTTCCTCGGCAGCATCGGAGATCAACGCTCCGGGAGACCTGGAAAGGTGCGACCCCTAATGTTTCCGTCTGCGCTGACAACGGAGAGAGAAATATGGCTCTTGGCTGCCTGCCTCTGGAGGGATCCCTCCATCCTCGCGCTCATCTTCCGCTCCCGCCATTCGTTTCTCTTTCCTCCTCCCCGAGGGTTCTCGCCGAGGGACCAGCGAGCAGGACACGACCGCTCGAAAACATCTGCCATGGCAACGGTGCGCGCTGGGAGCGCATTTAGGACCGACTTTCCAAGTGCTCTCTCAAGGAGACAGGATGTCGACACGAGGTACCATTGTTCGTATCCGATTTCCCTCTTCCCCTGACCAATGTTGTGACAGGCGGACCCCATTGTTGAATGCGGGCGCGGCTCCGGAAAGCCGCTTTGTGAGGGGCTCCTAGATAGCCCGCGGCGCAATTCAATACACCCTTTCCAGTCGCAAGTGCCGGGCTCGCTCTTTGAGCATGTGCTCCCGTGATCGATGAAGCCAATGGCCATTACGCTAGGCACCACGGGGCCCGGGCAGAAAAGGGGAGGGACTAACCACTTCCCTTTTCTTTCTCTCTTCTTCAACCGCTTCCTCGCCGGGTGGTGATCTCGAGCGTGAGAGAAAGACGTTGGCTGTGCGAGAAGAGACACCGCTTGTGCCTGGGAGGTGGTTTGGCAAGACGAACGGGGGCAAAGAAGGTTGCATTTCAAAGTCCTGTTGCGCTGCAAGCCGATGGGATCGCCCTCGTATCCCCGTCTCCATGCTACGGTCCCATTTCCCCCTTCTTTTCAAACACCTCAAATCGCAGATCCTTCCAGAACGGTCGCTATGATTATCGCCCGCTTACTCCGGGGCATTTCGTTACATAAGGCAACGAAGATACATTGATGTAATGAGACCGTGGGTTCTACCACGCGCGATGAACCTGCCGAAGAGCGGCACGCAGACCGGCGAGGACCGCTTCGGCAGCGTGGGGGAAGGGAAAACAAAACAAAAACAAACAAACAAACGAAACAGGGGAGGGGAAATCGTACACGGGGAGGGAAGACCGAGAAAGGGGTCACACGGTACGCTGCCAGGCTCCCTCTGCATCCTGTTTCCCAGAGTGCCGGCAAGTTCCGTCCGTGTCTCGCCCCCAGGTGGGGTCATCTCGAGGCGATCCTCAGGAAGATCCGCGCCCAGTGGATGGCGTCCCTGCCGTTTCGGCCTCCTCTTCCGGCGTCCCAGGCCGCCGTGATCCCGCGGAGATGGCGAAGGACTGCGGGGAACGCACCTTGAAAACGTCCCTGGGGCTTCCCTCCGAACGTCGCTGGGGCCATTCCTAGAGTCGCCGCGAGGCGATCCCAAAGGGATGTGAGGGCAGCACGGTCCAACAGCAGCGGGAAGATGGAGACCCTCGCGCACCAGTCGCACTCCTCAGTGTCCAGTGGTGAAGGCGCGCTGCGCACGGGATTCCCCCATGCAACACCAGCAACGCCAACACGTGCCACTCGAGGAGGAGGGCGCCACTGCTCCAGCACGCTGCGGGGGGAGCAATTCACCTACTCCGGGGGGATGTCGAGCAGCTCACCCCAGCGTAGAAGTCCTTGGAGTGGGACACTCGGGGTGGCAGCTGTCCGTCACTTCCCGAGCTGTCCGCGCCCCCAGAAGCTTCGTCTTTGCTGGTAAGCAGCATGTCACTTGCCGGGATCATGCTGTCCCTTGCATTTTTCAGGGAGGGCAGCACCGGAGCAAGGGGGGTAGACGAGGTCCATTGTATCTTGAGTGGGTTGCGGACCATGGCATCTCCGAAGACTTGCTGGCGTTGATGCCTTGTTGATGGAAATGATGTTCACCATGATGGAATTCTTTCTGGTGGTTTGACAAGTCCTCACGAGCAGCAATGTTAAAGAACTTTAACACTGCTGCTCGCCGCCTGAGGGTGCGTGTCACTCCTCAAGTTAGGGGTCAACCGCGGAGGAGCCAACTTACGAATCCGGGAAGCCTCCATAGGAAAGTGTCAGTTCCCGTTGCGCTTGGTAGGGAGCCTCGAAGGGGACCATCGTCCTGGTTATCCCCGAATGTAACCCCGAAGGGATCCTCTTTCTTATTCTCTCCGGATGGAACCCCCGGAGGTGGGACCACTCCACGCTTCTCCTCCGAAGGGAGCCCGGAGAAGGATCCACTCTTGGAATTTCTTTTCCAGAGGGCACCCGCAAGGGATCCGCTCCTGGTTTTCCTCCTCTAAAGGGAGCGCCGAAGGGACGCTTCCCAATGTCTATGGAGACCGCTCCTCGAAGGGAGCAGAGCGCTTCTGGACACAGGAGAGAATCCCACCAGCTCCGTCTGGCACTCGGTGGAGGGCCCCTCACCCCGAGGGGTGAATGAGGACGGCTTAATTTGCACAACAGGAATCAAATCCTTGATTCCTGGAAGGATCCCGGAGGGTGAACTTTCAATCGCGGCCAGTCAACGAGGGCACTCGGCTTCCATCGGAGCCGTGCCCGAAGCTTACAAGGCCGACTAGCGTCATCCTGCTGGGGAGGAGGGAGGGGAGGGGAGGGGACTCGCAACTCACGACGCAGCCCCCATTTCTCGGCGTCGATCCTTCCCTGGCGGGATTTGAACCCGCGACGCTCGATGCCACCACGCGTGGGGGGATCGCAACCACGCGGCCTCCAATCTGTTGGTCCCTGGTCAGATCTTGAGCACCACAGCTTGGGGAGAGTAGGGTGGAGCCTCGAGAAATTCGTCCTTTATCTTCTCGACGCATTCCACCGCACCCAATGAGGACGTTTCTCCGGAGGTTGGGAGCACCTGCTCCAGGATGGGCAGCGCCCTCGTCGCCAAGTTATCAATCCGTCGCTGGGGGTCTCCCCATTGGGGGAGGTTACGATAGGACGCGAGCAATACCCTCTTCAAACCCCCCTTCTCCCCCCTCTTTCCGTAGTCTTTCCGGGAGCGCGCTCCCGTCTACTGAAGGCCGCTGAGAATCAGCATTCCAGAAATCAGCCTCCCTGACCGCCGCCGGCCCATCCAGCAGGTGCGACGACGAGCGTTCCTTCCGATCATGAGGCAAGAGGGAGGCAAACGGTAAGGCAGTGCCTCACAGGCTCCAAACCACCGTCTGCTGTGAGCCGAATCTCGAAGCCGTCGCAAAAGCAGACCTCGTTGTTCTGAAAGGACATGGTCCTAGAAGCTGGGCTTTGCTGCGCGATGCTCTTAACCCGCGGGCGCGGATCATTGGCCACTGTCTCCTGGGAAGGTCTGCTCTCACGGGTACGGTTCCAAGGACGAGAATTTCTTGCTCCAACGGTGCCCCGTGTGCTCTCTTTTTTAGCACGTGGAAAGGTCCCTGAAGGTTTTTCGAGGACTGCCGGGTTTCCCTGGACTGGATGGCTGCTGCGCTTCTCTTCCAAGATGCGCCTGCAATGAGGCCATTGCACTGGGACCATCGCACAGCGGACTGCTGTGCCACACCTGCCGACACCACTGGACCCGGGGGAGTGCGAGTCCGAACTGCAGCAGGTGCGGAGAAAGAGATGCCCTCCCCCACTACTCGTGGACTGTGTTGCCCTCCGGTCCCTATGGGAGCGCTTTGCCGCGTCCCTGTGGAATCTGCGAGAGCAACCCCAAAGACATCCTGAAGCGCCTCTTCCTGCGCGAAAGCCCCCACACCGGCCGCATCCCTAGCATCACTTAGCTGCCTATGCGGGATCGTGGCTGCATGGGGCAATGCCAGAGGAGGCCACGGTGCCAGGGACCCATCCATTTCGCGGTCCTGTTTTTGAGGATAGAGTCAGGAACTTGCAGTCATCCTATCCAGGATGCAGAGGACACCCTCCAGCAACTGGTGATTCCTTCCCGAACCCTCCCAATTTTTTGCGTACGTACTCTTTTGTTTCATTCGTCCCCCCCTCCTCCCCGCTCCCAATCCCCCGCTGCCGAGGCGAACCTGGCCGGCCCTTCGCACTGGTTCTCGGCAGGTTCCCATGGTTACATTTGTGACGGGGAGGGACCAAGCGTCCTGCCACTGACTTGCAAGTTTCTTTTATGTGCGTAAACACCCTGGCGCAACCGGGTGTCAAGCCGAGGTGCGCGCCTGTCGTTGCCGGACTTCCAGAATAGAGGGCCTTGTTCCATCTCGTTCTGACACTCGGAACTTGCCTCCTGCTTGTTTCGTACACACTGTGCGACTTGGACCACGGGAACACTTTCCGTTCCGCTCTTCGGATCAAATTCCTGCTTCTTGCACGGAGTGTTTTCATAGGAAGAAGCTTCAGTTGTATAACGGTGCTCCTTGTTCTCTCGACGAAGCAACTTCCGAACTTCTCACTGAGGAAGAGTCCTGATTTGCATCCCCCGCCCGCTCCTCATTCCCACAGTTCTTGAAGAATCTGCGCACCAACCTCGCATCCTCTTCCCATCATGATCTTGTAAGATGGTATTCCAACGGGGGACGTGGAGAAGAGAGCGAGGGAGAACAGGAATTCACAAATGGAGCCAAAGACAATTCAGGTGCAAAAGAAAAGCGAAGGCATCGGTCTCCGCAGTATGAGCATCACGACCTGAATATTATTGACAGATTGAAATTTGCGAAACTCGAGGCTGGTCACGAATTCACGATTCCGCCAGGGAAGGCCTTAACGATCGCTGGACAGCGTCCGGCGAGCGCTAGGAATGCGAGAGATCTTGTGAGATGGGGACGCGCAGAATGGGTTCCTTAGCTCCCGTCTCAGAATGGGATTCGCACCAATTTAGGATTCAAGATACAGTGGCGGTCGTTCCGTCGCTTGCCGCGCATGCCTAGTCGGCGCTGCAATCCAAGTGTTTCCCTGACTGCAATGGGCTGGACGTATTTCCTCCCCAGTTCCCGCTGCGCCAATCCCCTTCCTTGCGCGTTTCCTGGCGCTTCCGCTCGTGAGTCGACTCCCCACCGCCCTTCCGATTAGGTTCTCTGCTCGGTTGCCGTCATGTCCAACACGAGGCGACGAACATTCGGGTTTGTTCACCATTCCTCCCGGAGGTCCATCTTCCTCTTCACGGGGAACCCGTTCTGTTCCTGTGCGAAGGTAAATCTAGGCAACAGCTGCGTTCTTCCACTTGTATTGATGCAACCGAATGCAAGTGCGCTTCCCCCAAACGGATGACCGCATGTTCCCAGGCCTCCAAGATAATTAACCTTTACAGCTTGTCCGTCGGATCTCCTCCACGCTGTGAATGAAGGGTTTTTTGCTTTGGGGAATAACTGTTGTTCCCTTCGCGCTTTTCCTTCTTCCCTCAGAATCCTTTTTCCTTTGTTTATCTGCTACTCTTCGTCATTTCAATTTTCCTTTCGATTCCCTGAAATACTCTCGTCGGTTGACAGCTTTCTCGAGTGCCAGACTGTAATATCCTTCCCCGTTTCGCCTTTGGGTCGTGCTCTCGAATATTCTCCAGGAAATCCATTTTGGGGGAGGGGGAGAAACTTCCAGTAGGTGGCAGCAAGACCTCCGCGAACAAAGCTTTTCAGCTGTCCCCTCTCCTGCGGTGGCAAATATGTGAAGACCGAGTTCCGACTGAGAGGATTTTGAGAAGTACGCGCGTGAAATTCCCATCCCGTTCGAACGGGCGGTCATCTTTCAATGGACCCATTCCCAACGCTTCAGGAACACTCCTTACACTTGGGAAAAAACACACACACACACTCATCTAAACATTCGGATAGGTGTGTTTCAATCCACATTCCACCACTACTGTCGACACAACCTCACCTACCAATTCAAAAAGAGGTGAATAAAAATCCTGATACATTTTTAGAGGATTCCGAAGGCGAGTTAGAATGGTTCCGATGAGCACCATTTGTCTTTGTTTCTGCTTCGAACTCCTCCTCATACTAGACAGTGATGAATTGACTGAGCTCAGTCTCCGATCTCCGAACAGAGTGACTCCGTTGCGGCGAAAGAGAGGTGCACCCTCCCGATTTTCGAGAGAAAAATCGTTTCTTCATCTCGAGGCATCTTCCTTTTGGTTTCCAAGTCCATCGCTTTCCTCGTTCAGCTTGAGTCTTGCATTTCCTGTCTGCTGAACTGCTCGTCGAAGCGCCAATGAAGTGAAAGCTTATACTTCTTTGCTTGAGAACACTGATTTTGCTCCATTTTCTTCTTTTCTTGTTTTCACGTGAGCACTGTGGATCCCTGATTCTTTGGATCAGAACGTGCCCTTTGCTCCGGATGGTTTCTTCAGACTCCCTTACCGTTGTTTAGCACGTTACCATTTGAGTTTTTCCGTAGGCCCCATCTTATCGCTGTGGCACTGTTTGTTGCTTTGCGTGAAGTTGTCCATTGATTGCATTATCTTTTCGGGATATTCAGTTCGGGTTCTGCTTTCTTCCATCCAATCTTCATCTCCATCTTCCTCTGTTTCCATCCATCTCCACCTCTAGGTTTCCAGCCAGTCAACAGCCATTTTCCCACTGGCATCGTGAATCTCGGTTTTCGGTATACCTTGGAATGTGAAGAAAACGAAGAAGCTTTCATTGGTCAGAGGAATGAACTGGAGACTGTCCGACTGTAACACTGACTGACCTTTGCTTGTCACAGTTGATGACTTGTTTCCAGCCCCCGTACTTTGAAAAGCATTCTTCGCGACGAAATGTTGCGTTAAAGTTCCAAGTTAAGGTGCGAAAGGTTCGATTAGCATCAGCAGGAATTGGGGAGGGATGAGAAACAGAGTCCGGAGCTCAGGAAGAACACTTGGGAAACGAAGGAGCTGACCTTACTGGCACAGGATGAAGTGCGTGCACAATTACAACGACCGGGAGAAGGTACCAGCATCCCGTGAGATCCACAGTAAAGCAGTTTTCAAATGCAAGAATCATTACAAAGTGCTGATCGATGCAGCGAGCTCATGAGGCTCCAAAGGAACAATACAGAGCGATCTTCCTGAAGTCTCGTCGAAGAAGCTGAGTTTCGAGTGACCTGTTGGCGGACCGAGTAGGCAGAAAGACACAAACATTCGGTAAAAGGGCTGTATTGATCCGGCGGATGATGAAATGATCCATGACAATAACCTCAACGCCTATGCCATGCTAATAAATGTGTCTTAATTTAGATGCTCGACCTATCACATCCCTGATCTGTTCTGATCATTTCTAAATTTTCTCCAATCCTCCTTACTGGATTCAGTGCTCATCCGGCTTCAAGGGCCTTAACTTTGAAGTATCTTCTACAATACCTTATTCTTAGAGTGAGGTCCTCGGGTTCTATGGTATTTAGCAATGTTGCTGCAATGGTTATGTGAGCAAGCAAAAGAAACAGGTATTTCTTATGTTGATTCAACTCCTCTCGCGGTTTGTCATGCGAAAAGAATATCCAAAAACAAAGTTTTTGCTGAAATTGCAAAAATAAGCAAGAGCTCTTATGGCTGGTTTTTTGGTTTCAAATTATAGCCCTTCTCATAATAGTCAGGAATAATCAAAGGAACGCAGAATCTACAGATTGACGAAAAGAGCTAAAAATAGGGATATTTTTGCTAACTCTATTTTTTATAGGAAACCACTGGTGCTCAATTTCATTAAAATCTGGTGAATAAGGAGGAAGATAAAGAATTTCAGCACCTACTTTCTCAGCAAGATCATTGACTTTGTTTGATTTATGGAAAGCAACATTATCGAGAATTACAGTTTGTCCAGGCTTTAAATTATGCTTTCTCCTTCATCCAAAGCTTCCATTGCTTTTTGCTTCAGTCATAACTACACGCTGCTGGCATCTTTACCTGCACTACTATAAATCCTCATCTTACCTCTTTTGGCCTATTATGAGAAGGGCTATAAATAAACTGTGTCAAACTGAGAAGTAAAAATATGATAGAGAAAAAAATAGAATAAGAAAAGAGTTCATCAAATGTAAGTCCCTTCCTTCTAGAAAAGTTCTGAAAGTTTCATTTATTTTTGAGCCGATTATTCACTTCCCGTTTTGAGTCCTTATGATCGCCACAAGTACAGTACGGTGCAGTATACCAGTGTCATAGCAACAGGGAAAGTGGAGACTATGGTTGCTCCTTCTGCCTTTCGTTCAGTCGACGGAAGCAGAGCGAACAAGGAGGCGGAAGACGTTAGAGGAGTGCAGTAAGCCCTCTTAAAACGTGGGGTCCCCAGTACGCGAACCCGCGTTATACGAGCCCTATAGCAAAACGCATCTTGAAAAATTATAGCCATAGAATATTTATTACTATTCCACTTTGAAACCAGAAGAAAAGAATTGAACTGTCTATTTATTACTATTTAACGTAAAGCCAAAAAAAAAAAAAAAAGCATTTAGATTCAGTCAGGTTCTATGGTATCCTCTCTGCCGTCCTCCTTGTCGAAAAATGTATCTTCTCGCTCTCTCCCTCCCTGATTCGCGAAAATTTGAATGAAATGAAATTCAACCCGCTCGAATCCTGTTCTTTTTTAAAATCAGCTGAACTGGAACCGCACGTTCCGCAAGCTGGAAATGTGTTATCCACGGGCTTTTTTTCTTTTTCTTTTTTCTGCGCGCCCGCGCGGGAGGCTGCTTTGCCGCGTTATGCGAGGATCGACGCATTTTCCTGCGTAATGGGGGGGGGGGGGGGGAAGGTGAAAAACGCGCATGCCCCGCGCTTTCTCGAACATCTGCAAGAGTATTTTGGAACGTAATCTCTGGACGAAAGGAGAGGGTCTTCCAGCTGGGAAACGTTCGACGGTCGGCAAATGGACCCTTTCTTGAGTGCCCTTTGTGCAAACACCACTTTGCGAAACGTGAAACCGGAGCACTTTCCTGTTCACGTGCTCATCTGAGCTCACTGAGAGCGACGACACACGCGCGCAAGCGACGCTGAAGAGCACGGCGGGCGACACGCACTCAAGAGACGTTCCGCACCAACGCGAAAGCTTTGACAGTTGCGTCCTCGTGTCTTCGGGGAGCTTTCTAATGAGCTCAGCAATGTTGTTCCCGGCGGAAAACTTCAAAGGCTCCTTGTCGCCCATCGTCATTACCGGGAAAAACTTCGTCCCCGACAAATCCCCTTCAGAAAGCCAATGCTGCTGGCACTCCTGGAAGCTTCCATGGCGGGCGCAGAACCGAAAGTGATGCTTGGAAAGTGTGCAACTGGGTCTCTTCGACTGCCACCATTCCTGCCTCTTCTAGAAGGCTGGAAAGGACTGCATTTCCGCATTACTTCGAGCGCAAAATTAAGAACACCTACGGATTCGAATTGCAATCTGTGATTAATAGTGGCTTTCGAAGAAGTGGAGATCACTTTTCCCGTGAATTCGCTAATCGACGTCGCCTCCTGAGAAAGCCGTCTTCAGCGCGAAGGTGCAGAAAAAGCGCCAAGTGAAGGCCTCGCAGTCCTTTTCACTTGGAGGCTTCCGTTTTTCAATCTGGTCCACTTTCCGGGGAGGAAACAGATGCGGAATGATTTCTTCTGGAGCGACTGCAGATGCTCGAAAAAAAATTGGGAGAGCTTAAATGAGCGCTGATGCCGAATCGGGCGATATTATAACTTCAATAAGCAACGATTAAATAGGACATCAGCAGCCCTATTTAATCGTTGCTTATCGCAGTTTAGACAGTTGCATGACTTGGAAAGCAGGCCGGAATTCACCTTAAGTGCTTCGTCACGTGCGCTGCACTCGATTGCTGTCCAGGACGCTTTAGAATTCACTTACGATTGTCAATTACGAGTCCTGACTCTAATTGGGGTACAAAGGTTACTTTCTGCGACTTGTGAGACACAAAGAAGGATTCTGGGAGGCTTCGTTTATGTGCGTGTTTTCCACACAACGACCGATCAGCATCAAAAATCCACGCGACTATCGTCTAAAATTATTATCAGCCAAAAAAAAAGCAAAAAAAATTGCCTCAAAGGGTTATCTTTGGCTGCTAAGGATGCGCCCGAATCTCTGGGCATTGGTTCTAGTGACGCGTAGAGTTTTTCGGCCGCTTACAACGTTAAGCTGTGAAAGGACCACTGAACGCGAACGTTACACCAAGGATGTCTTCATCTTGGACCGGAAACTTGTCAAAGAAACAAACAAAGCAGTCCGCTCTTTACGTCCATCCAGTTCGTCTTTCAAAGTCATCAAGAGAGAAAAGAAGAAGCAGAGGCGAAACCAGCGGGTGCCGATTCACTGAATTTTTCTTCATGAGGACATACCCCGGCCGTTTCAAGAATAAGGAAACTGCGTCGTGAGGATCACAGCATAATGATTTACCACTGGTCAGAAAACATATGGGGTTTCGTTGCTTATCTTGGACTCTCATATTAAGTTTGACTGTCTCTGTTTTTTTTTCTTATTGTTTTTGTTACTACTTTTTCCATCTAATCTTTTTTTTTTGCAGAAGGAACTTTTCAGTTCCACCACTGGTTTCTTGATGAGGACTGGGACGTCCTTTTTCGCCACGCAGATGCCCTTTTAAAAACGAAAACGAAAGCAAACAGCCTATTCTAAAGTTCCCCCGAGCAAGTAGCAGGTGAAGGCAGCGTTGACGTCTTATGCTGCAGAATCTAAACCTTCACCCGGTAAAACAACCCACCAAACACCAAACCTACTCGTGTCGAATAAAATCAGGACCAAACCGCTCAAGAGGCCGCCAGACAACATGGTGATGATTGCACATCCCTACCGGTAGCTTTAAGACCGGATCCACCAATCAGTTCGCTTTTTTCAGTTCAGAATTCCTCCTTCAACGTTCTGAGAGTCTCGAAACCCGAGTTCCGTGGTCACTGCCGGCGGGTTGCATGCGCCTTAGCTACCGCTGCACCTTCCTCTCGCAGTGCTGATGAGACGAGGAAGGGTCTTCAAGGGTCTGCACTTTTGCTATCACGCATTCCATTTTTACTGAGTGGAGGGATGGAAAGGGGTCAAGGCGGATAACTTTGACCAGAAAATCGGCAGGAAGAACAAGACAAGAGGAAACGGTTATCATATTCTAGTTTCTACAAAGTAGTTTCTGACAATGGAAGCATCCATCTTTAATTTCAAATGTGATCCCACCTTCTTCTTCCCTGGAATACCTATTCCTCATTCGTTTTCGTTCAGTGCACGGTGCGTCCAGCTTCTTCCAGTCTTGCCAACCAACCTCTTCCAGCCATTTCGCGTTCCTTCTGTTGCATCCTGACGGCCAAGTTCTCTACTTCCACGACTAATCCGAATCGTTCGATTCTGCCCTTCCATTTCGTTTCTCTTTTTCTGCCTTCCCCTCCCCCTCTCCCCCTTCCTGCAACGGTCTCAGAGCACCCGAGCTGTCTGTTTCTCTTTGGCCACCAGTTCCGTTGGCTCGATGAGTTCCACGAGTTTGAAGTTTTTTCATCCGTCATCCAGTACTGAGCATTCCGATCCATCAGCCAACTCTTAAGCTGTCCCGCCTTTCTTTTACGATTTGTTCCCACGTGCATTAGAATTATGGTGCACACGCAACATCTATTTACGTCATAATTGCATCTCCATTCTCCGAGTGGCCTCTCCATTTCCGTGCAGCGTTTGGATGTATGTATGATCTCAAGGATCCAAGGTTTGGAGAAATGCGTGCCTCTGCTGTTCCCCCGTTTCGAACAGATTCAATGCTTTACAGATTCAATGCTCTAGCGAAGATGTCCCCCCTGCTTCCCTGCTGACCTGCTTGGAAGGGTGAGGATTCTTGAGCAAATTCCGGAAACCAAGGAAATGGTTTCGCCTCTCAGGAACCAGGCGCTCTGCCACCTTCCGTTCCGCTCAATCAAGCTGAGACCTTTTGAGGAATTCAAGGAAAATGGGGAGATGAGGAGTCCTCTGGCTGCAGACAGGATGAGAGGCAGATCACGCATCCGATCCGGAAATGAAAAATTCCGTCTGTACCATGGAAACCTTCCGAGCATCGAGTTTATACTTCGTGCACCCTCCTCAAATTCCATCTCATCCCTTCCTTTCCGTATCAATTTACAGGGACTGAGTGCGCAAACGCAACTGTCGTGAATTCCTGGTCCAAAACAGTTCGCGTTCAAAACAATGATTTTTTCCTGAACTGCTGCGATGTCCTGAGAACTGCTTTGGACTCGAGGAACCCGCCGGAAGAAACGTCTCCTGCTCCCTCCACGACATCGGAAGCGGATCCTGCGTCCTGGTACCACAAAGAGAAGAGCTGCAAGTTTTCCCGGATTTTCATTCCGAGCCGATCTTAGCAAGTCACAGATTGTGGAAGGATGCAAACATGGGATCGGAAAGAACCAAAGAAAAGAGAGGAAGATAAAGCGAACGTTCAGCGCTTTAAGAAGCGCAGTTCCCGTCAGATGAAGACGCTTCTCGATCCTGGTTCACGGAAGATTCGTGTTCCTTCCTCACATCACTGCATCCCTCAAGAGCCCTCGCAACGAGATCGCAGAGTCACCTGTCAATAACGAAAAAGATCAGGATCGGGAGGAATGGCCTCTCTTCCCTGATGAATCTTTAGGGAGGGACGCTGCAGCTCCTTATGATACACAAAGCAGAAGACCCCGCTCTGGATCGGATGGAGCATCATCCAAAGATGCGGTTCCAGAAGCAGAGATGCTCGCTCCCGTTTTCTAAGTGAGCCCTCGGATTGGGAGAACGCCAGCGTACTGGAAGAAAACTCAAGGGCAGTTCTGCTGCAGGAATTAGTGTTCAGAGTTGGAGGAACAGCTGCGTGGATACCGTTGCCAAGAGGTGGAACTCGCATGATACTGCCTGTATGCGAACTCGCCTCTCTCGAAGCTTCCGAGAGTGAATCATTGATCAAAGAGGTCATTTTTCCCCCACAGCGAAAGGAACTCTTCCCGCCAGCTGAACGTGAAAAATTCTTTTCGTTGCGGGAATCGTGAAGTCCTCCGAAGCGATCTTGTGCTTCGGAGGATCGGTTGAGGTGCTCGGCATAGTTCTTCATAGGAGTGCTGCATGTATGGAGGAACCCTTTGGGAAAAAGCGAAGTGGGAGGATCCCTTGAAGGAATAGTAAAAAGAGATGTGTGCAGTGATGCGCAAATCTTCGTGAAGGCAGAATCTCAAGCTATGAGGAACACCCGGATTCTCAGGGTAGTAAAGAAGAGATGCCCACTCAGTTCCCTGCTCTTCAATCCGGCAATTGAGCCGATTCCCCGAAGGCTAGAGACGCCTTCGGAAGTCACTCTGTGCAGCCCCGCGCTGATCTGGTCGCGCAGTTGTCCGGAGCAAAGAGTGGGCTTCGCGAATTCCTCGGGTGTTGACACCAAGGGAACAGACTTTTAGGATCGGTGAACCAGGCATCCCGACCTTGGTGGCAGCGGTGCACAGCACAGGTATCCAAGGAAACCGTTCAGTCTAGACTTTTCATTATGGAAGACCACTCGAAAGCAGTGACCATAGTGGATTTCTCGTTGTTCCCAAAGCAAAAGGTGGATGTCCTTTCCCCGACCTTGTGCATTCGAAGCGGCGGGGAACGTTCGGGAAAGCGAGCTGGAAATTCTTGAACAGCCACGAGACAACTCATCGAGAAGTTTTTAGATGTATCAAAGGTGGCTGCAAAAGAACACGTGTGTTCTGATCTTTCAGGGGCGTGTCTCGGCCTTTCCAGTTTACCAGACAAGACCGACAACTTCGCCATAGATGACTGTTTCAAACTTCATTAGAAGCTTCATGAGATCCAGAAGTGCAGGGGTTCTTGTGAGGAATACTGCGTTCGATAGTGGAGAAGAGTTCAGACACAACACCGAAGAATGGGAACTTGGGATGAATGGGCGCCAGGATCCAAGTTAATAGGTCCAGTGGCGTAGTCGAGACAAACAAGCGTCTAGCTTGTTTGTCTCGACTACGGGCAGGAGTCAACTGGAATTTTGTGTGTGTGTGTTTTTCTCGTGGGGAAGAATGAGCTCAAGATCACATCTGGAGATGCAACTTGCGATAAGTGATACCAGGAAGAAAATCACCTCCAGTTCGCGAACGATCCAGTGCAAGAAAAGGTACGGCTTCCTCCCGCTGCACTTCATTCCGACCGAATTCGAAGGCAGCGACCTGAGATTAATAGCATCGGATGGTCGGTACGCTCAACGTTCAGCCGCCCCCAATCTTGAGATTTCAGGGACCGCCAGTTGATCCGCTCAGGGTCGCTGAATCTTCGAAGAGAGCCGCTCGCGCTCTTTGCAGAGCAGCGCACGCCAGGGACGGTGCCAATCGCACTCGCCGATGTGTGGTGCAGGACGAATCTTGAATCCACGTATTTCCAACCATCGCGCTGGAGACCCAGTGGGATCATCGAGGGCCTGAGGGTGAATCAACCCGTTCACGGAGCAGATTGCAAACAGCGAGATGGATGTGGGGTTCCAGGGAGACGGAAGGCATCATCGCTTGCCCCAACGAGTCGTCGTCAGTAGCATCTTTCCATCACCAAAAGAGCACTTGAATCGGTCGAAGGATGCGGTGACATCACGAAAGGAACGGTTCGTTCAAGCGTGCAACGCTCGGGATACAAAAGTTCGTCCATGACGGCCCAAAAGGAAGCTGGAACTCAGAGGATCAAAGGAAACCGGGAAGAAGGGACTCAGGAGAAAGAACGAGTCTCCCCATTGGCAGGGCACCGAAGTTCCCAAAATTGAGATGCAATTCGTTGTACGTCAATGGCACTGGGGAGCGGATGCCGAGTTTTCAGCAAGCATCTCTTGGAAGCTTCCGGCAAGAGCGCACGCCTCGCGGGTCAGGGTGCTGGAGCGCTGCCTCAAACGGATGCTCGATCAATTGCTCGAGAGAGAGCAGTTGGTTCCACTGCAACGACCAAATGCAGAAGGAGGGCAGACAGGGTGAAGCGAAGAATAAGGGCGGTCAGATGGTCGCAACGTCATCCAGGCTTCCTGACGATGAAGACCACGTTAGGACAACAGCGGCTCTGGAGTTCCTGTTTCGTATTGAGAAGGGTAGAAAATGATGGCAAGGCCTGATGAAAGAAGTGACAGCCATGTTCGAAAAATGGTTGGTAATTCCGAAACTTCTCCATTCTGTAACCGGAAGTGCTTCCATTGCTTCACAAAGCAACGTTGCGGGGACTTGCAGTTTCGGTCCTCCTTCCAGCCTCGAAGTTCCGGGTTTGGTCCTCGGCCTGAGCTTGAAACTCAAAAAGGTCGGGTCTTCCGACCAGAGAGTTCCTTTCCTTCTCAGCGGCTGGGCGATCCGCCTTATGGCAGGCGTTCCTCAGATGCGAGGATGCTGTGAGCCCTCACCCATGTCGAGCTCAGAATTGCCGCTGAAGGGAAAGGAACAGGAGGCGGCGGCGGAGACGTCTCTAGCGTGAAAGAAGCCGGCGGTTCCGTTGGATGCCTGCTGTTAATCCCGATGCTGAAGAAAGGAGCCACGCTTTTCCAAGAGACTACGAAGCAGACCCGCCCTCTTGCACTGCGCGACCTTCGTTTCCTCGTGTTCGAATCAATAAGCCTTCGAAATGAGTTTTGCGTCTGTTCTCTCAACGTCTCCATTGTCTCTCCCCCCCTCCCCCCCACTTCTCAAAAAAAAAAAAAAAAACACTTCTTTTGCAATGCAGCGGACCTGGCTTTTGTGCTCTTCCTTTCTTTTTCGATGCTTCGTCGATACGAAGGTCGGAATCTCGACAGTTTGCGTCCTCGCGAAGTCGAGGCATTAGAAAAAAAATAAACACACACACATACACACACACAAATGGCGGGTTCTCTTGTTGAAGCTGATAAATGTATTTATTTAATCTCTAAAAGAAGCGTCCTTACTCTCTCGCGAGCCTCCTCCGTGGTGTTTTCGCTCCTGGCTCCGCCGCGCATCCCTAGCAGCCTCAGGAGGTTCTCTTGCTCGTGTCTTCCAAAAGTTGGAGGAAACCCCCATGGTTTTCCCCCCATCCTGAGCTCTCTCGGCATCGGCGCTGTCCGTCGGCAGGGCATTGCAGGTCGACGGGCGGAATCGCGAGCGGCGCCGCCTCCAAAAAGTTCTTCCTGCGCGGTCGAAAGTGGGAAGACCGAACGCGAAACGGACCTAGGGCGAAAAATATTTGTTCCCCACTCTCGTGACAACTAATGAAAATCGCTGTTCTACGCCCTCGCTGCAGGGCAGGGCAAGTCAGCTAATGCGACTTTAATGGGGGGGGGAGCGATTTTATATATATATTTTTTTGTGTGTGTTCCTTTGCCTCCTCTTTTTTCAAAGAACTTGTTTATCACGTATCCCTTCAGAATTCGGAGCAGTCATCCAACTACTTTCTGGCTGAAGATGAAAAGTAAGAAGAGAGAAAGACCAGAGTGGTAATAAATAAGGGATGATGGGTCGCGGGGCACTTTTCCGATAAGTCCCTGCACTCGCAAAAGATTGACAAGCAAAGGGAATGAATGGGGAAGTGACAAAGTAATGAAAGAGTGGATCACAGGCGTGATCTCGAAGCTGAAGGTCGAGATGGAAGATGAAAGTGCAGCTTAAAGCACCGAATGCATCTTATGATTCGGTTTCCAGCACGATGATGGATGCAGATAATGCAAAAATATGCCTCCGGTTCTATGCAGTATCCATGGAAATTGCAGGAGTTTCTCTTGATGCTTCTCTTTGTACTCTAGTTTTTCGTTTATTTTTCATCCCACCGTCTCGTTTATACGATCTGGGTGATATCAGAAAATTCATCTCCACCTTTCTCCATAATGAAAATGCAGAGAACCAGGTCGTTGTGAGCACCGCATTCCAAACAGGAGGCAGCTGCACACTGTAGCTGTAACTCGAGAGTGCATTTCGTTCTTTCAAGTTCAGGCGGCGTTCGTCTCTGATGGCTGATGCAATGAAAAAAAGGGACGAGGATGAAAGTACCTCATCCCCGAAACTCGCCCAAATCACATCTCAGCATGCAGGACGATGGCGTGCCTCCAGGACTGCGAAAGATGGTGGAATGCAGACCAACTCTGATCACTCGACCGAATTACACAAAGAGTAGTGCAGCCTCACGAAGTCTTCGGAAGCAGGAATGAATGATCTCTGGAATCGACATTTGCCTTCGGAAGAAACATGAAATTGGGGAATGATCTCATCCGAAGAAACGTGCGGTAAACGGGAAGCTGCAGAAACCCCATCCGTGGGCTGTTGGTCTCGGGAAGCAGATTTGAAAACGGCGAGGCGTCTCGTCGAATCGCAGTCGCCCGTTTCCACATAAAGGGAAGCTGTCAGTTGGGATCGGAGTCATGCCGTAGAGTGGGCATGTGTGTTTCCTCTTCAAGAGTTTGCAGTGACCCTTGCTGAGCAAAAGTACTCATTGGAAAGGACGATCGTCATCGCCAATCCGTACATGAAAGTACTGCTTTCCCCATGATTCAAGAAATGCTTCTTTCATCCGCACACTGATGTTACCGAGCCAGTCAAGAGACTGGAAAAAGGATGATAAGGGAGGAAATTCTTCCGATCGTAGAAGTGGGTCGCCTATTTCATCCCTGGATGTGCTGGAAGCAATCCCAAGTCATGTCTAGAGCATCCCTAGCAAAATGGATTGGGATCTGCTTTTATTTCATCACCCGAAGCGTCTCCAATGAAAATTCTTCTCCACGGAATTCTGTCTTTTACCCTCCCCCCCCCTCGAATTGACGCAGCTGATCCAAAGATTTGCCTCAAGTCTTCTCCACGCCTGTGTTCAGAACCTTGACTTCCTTCCTATTCCCTATTCGCCGCGGAACCATCTTCTGCTGAAGAAATTACTCTCTGTCCTCCCTCCGTTCTGATGGGGAACGGACCTGACTGTTGAGGAACCTATCCCTTATTTATCACCACCCTAGCATCTCTCTCCTCCTGCTTTTCATCTTCAGCCGGAAAGACGGGAAACTCAACGAGGTCCAGCATCGAGAGTGATCTTCTCTTGAGGCCAACTTGCGTGCTTTGAGATTTGCACCTTGGGCTGCACGTTGAAAGAAAATGGCGGGCAAGTGGTTTCGAGGCGAATCGGCTGGGACTTCCTGCTTGCGGCTATAACACTCTGTGCATTTAGAAGCAGGCTGGCTGGTGATTTCCTCGAAAATGCCGGCGGCAAGTTACATCTCCCCCGCCTTTCCAGCGACAGGCTGAAGTGATCAGCAAAGCGTATGCTTCCCGAAAGCGTTCGCAGGTGTCATTTGATGCAGCACCATACTTTGGCCACCTTCCTCGCATTTTAAGCACGAGCCCCGCGGCATCATTTTGTGGCGCTTTCGGGACTATTTTGGAAGCTACTTGAAAAACATGATCCAACTGTCGCCGAGGTTTTCCTCCAGAGTTCTGCGATTTGGGTTCCGCCTCCGTATTGGTTCTGTTTGATGCTTTGTAGATGTCGGTCTTGTTTCGTAACAGAAAAAAAACTCGTTTTTCTGTCTCTCCCCCCATTCTCCTCCGGGTCTATCTCCGGAAACAAATCAATATGACGAAACTTAACAGTTCAACCTGTGAAACTAGAGAGAGGGGATGTGACCGTAAGGTAAAAAAAAAAAAAATGGAGAATCAGACTATCATAAATTTTCAATTTAAGAAATTGGCGTTCGTTGTGTTCAAGGTCGCGGTCCGCAGCTCGCGTACGGAGCAGGCACGAATCCATCTGCAACAGGGTGGCTGCTTTGCACGAAGACGCGGCGGTCCTCTTGAAAACTTTGGCTTGCTGCATGGACCACATGTTGCAGCCGGCCACCTGGCATCTACTCGGTGAATGGCGCCTTGACTCCGTTCTTTAAGGACGAGTCCTTCCTAAGGATAGTCAGTTCCATCGGAATTCAGTTTCTGCTTTCATCTTAACTTGAAGGTGGTCTTGGTGGAAATCTTCGAGATGCCACCTTGAGAAGAAAATGAATTTAGAGAGTGAAGAGAGCACTCGAATCTTGCTATTCGTAAGAAGAGTTCGTAAAACTAATGGAGTCAATACATTTCTGAAAAGTGAACAGGCAGCTGAAAAAGTGAGTCCAAGGGCAACCTGGGCAACTATTGAAAGATGTACCAATGTGGCTCTTTGAGGACGAGTTCAGAACGGTGGGTTACTCCTGGTTGGACTTGATAAAACACACACAAAAAATGCGAGAAAATCAAGTGGGGAAGAAATATTCCTCTTGTCCGCCATGTTGAAGCACATGCAGCGTTAAGAAGAAACGAAAAGATCCAACCCATCTCTCTGACTGTTGGCAGGATTCTCTTCAGGGGATTTGACGGCACCAGACGGTGAGGTGTAGAAAATTGCGGATGTTCACTTCTAATTCCATTGCAAACTGAAATCGACGATTTGGAAACGTGATGTTTGGCAGGTGGATGCAGCTGATAAAGCTCAGGGAGTTCTCAAGATTCCAAGAAACTTGAAGAAACAGCAATTTCTTCTTTGGTACACTGAAATCAAAACGAAGAGACAAAAAAAAAAAAAAAATCGGATGTCCATGCCAGCAAAAGTTCCAGGATTGGACGTACCTCCGATCCTGGAACCCGGAAAAACAGACACCAGTGTTCTGATTCTTTTCAGTGCATCAAAGAAGCCGACTTGAGATCAAATTCAAAACTCTACTTTAAAAATTTTTAGTTAGAAAACATCAAAAGTCGCCTTTTATTTAAATATATATATATATTTCGATATTTTCCATGATTGCAGAAGAATCGCACACGCAGTTTCAATTTGAATGCTTCCTTTCAATTTCTTTCTATTTTCAGCAGAAGTTAAGATAGAAATCCCGAATTACGAATTTTTTCCCTTTGTTCATAGGCCGAGGAAACATCTAAATCGTACACATCGATAGTGAGACTTTTGGGTTCGGGATGACTTGCATCCCGGTCTCTAGACGCGTTTCGCTGCAGAGGGAAACGGAGGGCGACGTTCGTGAGGGTCTGCAGATTTTCCAATCGTGGAAGATGGTAAACAAATGAATAAACAGCTTTCCTCAAGACATGAAGAAGTCCTCTGCAATCTCACACTGCTAGTCATCCCCATCAGAATTTTCGCTGCCAACATTTTGCCTCAGAACACGGAACAAAAATGCAAGAGGTCGTCTTTCGACGAGCAGAACCGAGCACAAAATCGGTCCATGGAAGCTGCGGAATCATCATTGCAAAGCAGCGAGTTTCGAACGGATGGGCAGGTTCTTCCAAAGGTGTTTTCTCGGGATACTGCTCGTACCTTGGGAGACGTGAAATCAACAGATGCAAACACCCATTAGACGCTTGCTTTGCGCTTTCTGGTCCTCGTAGATGAACGAGAAGATCTGCTGCGTGTGAGGTGGAGTCTCCCGTGGCTTTCTAGTCACGCTTTTGGTGAGATTTCTAAATTCCTTTAGCACCAGAAAAGAAGGAAAAAAGGAGCAGCAGCAGCATTGCGGCAGGAATTCTTCCCCAGCGCTAAGCTGCCTACCTTTTTCGAAATCCAATCCGGAGCGAAACGGTCGGCTGGTATCCGGGGGATCCTCTCCATCTGATGCAGATCTACCGGCAGACAGGGCTTTGGAACAGCAGTGCTGCACAGGACGACGACCTGAAGACGCGCCGCTTGCGTCGGCCCCAAGTGGTCACGTTCTTCCAAACGGGGCCGCTTCGAAATAACGAACGACCGAAATCCCAAATGCCTCAATCTAGAAAGGTCGCAAAAAGTAAATATACGTACTTAGTATGGATG
Source organism: Raillietiella orientalis (assembly GCA_036172245.1). Lineage (NCBI taxonomy): Eukaryota > Metazoa > Arthropoda > Ichthyostraca > Raillietiellida > Raillietiellidae > Raillietiella > Raillietiella orientalis. The sequence goes on along the minus strand of JAYWIR010000020.1, from coordinate 2,859,697 downwards.
TTCATACACATATTTATATATGGGCTCATATATATTAGAAATATTATTAAAAAATATATGCTTATTGTGCATATATATGTATGCACAATAAGTACATATACTGTGCATATGCATATACACATACATACATACATACATACATACATATATATATATATATATATATTGTGCATAATTGTACATATATATATATGTATAGAATGCATATTACGAATATAATTAATAACATGTATATATATATATTATTGACGCAAAAAATAAATACGTACGTTTATAACATACGTTTTTTCACTATTTTTAATTTTTTATCCATCATTTTTTAGTAATTTAACGTTCATCTATCCATTTAATTCATATTTATTATGTCTAAAAATATATATGATAAGCATCTATATGTATATTTTTACATCAGTAGTATATTAATAATATGTATGTTAAAATAAATTCGTGTATTCATCACTATATATATTAATATGCATAATAAGCACACATGTTCGTTTTTTGTAATATTTTTAATATATATCAATCCATGTACAAAACACATGTGTTTATTGTTTGTGAGCTTTCCAGATGAGGGCATTCGTCGTGCTTCCACGCATCCCCTGCGACAAACGCATTCACGGTGCTTCCTGTCATTTGCTCCACTCATCCTCCGGGAAGTGCTGCCCAACGTGCACGATGAAGTGCATCGCGCAATGCGGGTTTAGGGATTCAAAGGACGCACGCGTGCTTCCCCCTGAAACCTGAAAGGTGCTCCCGCTTCTGCCGTCATGTTTCCACCCGGGAACAAATCGCTCGTGGTAGGGAAAAGTGGCAAACTGTGAAAGGGCTCATTCGGCCGTGCGACTCCCCTATCCCGAAAGTCACTGTGGTCCCCATTTGTTGCCTTGCCAGAGCAAAAGAAGGCGGACAAATTTCAGGCTGTTGCTGAGTGCCTGCAGAGAGAGGACACGCCCGCTTCCAAGTACCCATTGGGTGTTCTCTATGGGTTAGTGGGGTCCGCTCGCCACCCCAAGAACGCTCCTGAACATCCATGAGGGTTCTCGTAGCTCGGCAACCTCTCTGTGAACATCCGTTCGGCACCGAGATGGGTTGAAGTTGGAATTTCGGCAGCTCACGTGCAAGAAGAGTGCTGGCTCGAAAACATCCTCCAAGTAGATGGAATGGGACTTCCCTTCTCGTATCGCTTTCCCTTTCAATATGCTCTTGAGCGGTCTTCGGAACCTTCTAAAGTCGGAACGCTCTTCCTGAATTCTGGTGGACACTTGCCTAAGAGCCAGGTTTCTAACATGGATTAAAGTGCGACTGAAAGACTAAGAGTGACCAGCGTTGCCTTGGTGAGAGTGGGAAAAGCGAAAAGGATCGTATAAAGAGATGCGGTGACTCATGAAACTGGGTCCGAGGTGACTCTCTGCAATATTTTTCTGTTTTCCCTCGCGCTTTCGCTACTCGAGGACGTAGGGAGGACATTCAGAAAGAAAGAAAAAGACACAGGAAGCAGTGGGGGTAGGGTCATATCGAGTTAGAAAGGATCAGTAGGGTTGTAGTAGGGGTAGTCGTCAGTCGATTGTCAGAAAGCATCGTATATAGAGATGCTCCAGCACTCTTCTTGCACGTGAGCTGCCGAAATTTCAGCTTCGCCCCATCTCGGTGCCGAACGGATGTTTAGCTGAGAAGAAAAAAAAAAAAAAACATTGCTTAAGGGCAGAAAACATTTCGGAAAGGAAACAGCAAGAGCTCTTTCGATGCAGGAATTTCGAGGTGGAATTCCCTCGGAATTGCTGCACGTAGGGATAGGTGAGCAACGTAATACGAGCCAAGAGTGAGCGGTGACCAGCTAATAAAAAATGGGCGCCTCAGCTGCGATCACTTTGGAGCATCCGCTCGATACACACCTCGTGGCTGGGCTTCTGCCTGCTCGCTCGAGCGCAGGCGCGCGACTTTCCTCCTGCCTCCACCGGCTACAGAGGCGCAGCAAGATTGCAAAAGAACTTCTTTGGCGCCTTCACGCGGGGCGCGCTATCTCTTCTGGACGAGCTTTCAAGCGAGCGGAGCGCGCGGGAAGGGTGCTGCTGCCTCGAAGCCTAAGGCGGTTCTCTTGTAGTCCGGTCACGTTGTGAGGTCTCGGCCTCGACGTGCTTGGTGTCTCATCCGCGACGTGCCGGCTGCGGCAGTCCCGAATTCAATAGTACCGAAGGCAGCCTTCGCGGAGACACACAGAGTTTCGCCATCCCATGCTTCCAACAGCCGCCTTTCCCGACTGCCAAGCACAGGAACTCTTGAGGGTTGCTGGAGAAAAGAGACATCTCCTAGAGCAATCATCTCGATGAGAAAACATCCCGATCCCAGCTGCTTTGCGCCGGAAATCCCATTCTTTTGGTGACCGACCTCGAAGAGTATCGCTAGGGACTTGTGCCTGACTCGTGCCAAGAGCCTTCGAGGATCCACCATACCAAGAAGATGAAAAAGAACCGCGCGCCGCGGGTTCCAATCCTACCCAGAATCGACTCCGTGGCGGGATTCTCTCGAGAGAGTCAAGAAGTGCGCTGCTCCCTTCGAGGAGCGGCCCTTCAGAGGAATCTGGAAATTTCGGGTTCCCTTCGGAGAGGAAACGAGGGAGTGGCCCCACCTCTGTTGGATCCCTCCGGAGAGAACAAGGAAGAGGTTTCCTTAGGGATTTTTCTCCCCAAGCGTAAGAGAGGAACGGAATTCTTCCTCCGGAGCCTTCCTACGAGTCCAGGAAGGCTCTCGAGTGGCGTGCACAGTGCTCCGCTGGTCACATCAGAAGCTTCTTTGCAAAAAGTAGCTCGTAGGTAGTGCTGAAGAACTTTCCGGGCCCCACTCAAGGAGGCGAACGGTTTGTTTGCCAAGCCAGAAACAAAGGAAACTCGAAGAGAGAGAAAAAAGCCGGAGGGAAAGGAGCAAGAACGGAAGAACCCATCGTCCAGCATCCCTAGTCGCAACAGCGGGTTGCACCAGCGGGTCATGAGAATCCTGGATTCTCCTCTGCCACCAAGGATCAGACGCGCCCTGGAGCCCTCGCGTTCGCGGTCGATCTGCGCAAAGCTTTCGACTGCTGCGTCGAGCCAGGAACTCCTCCTGGAGCTCCTGGAACGCATGTGACTCCCGGCCTATCTGCGCTGCTATTGGCGCTCATTAACACTTGTTTCGTTAAGGCACGTGCGTGGCGTGCCCGTTCGCCGCGGCGTAAGACTGGGTGACAGCCCGAGTCCCCTCCTGGTCTTCAGTGTCCACTTCGATCTGGTGCTGAGAGCATACGGGGAGACTCTGGCAACCCTGCCGAGCTCGTGCCTAAGCACGCCTGCAGTGTCGGCCTACCGGACGATCTTCTGCTGCTGCTCCCCGGGTCCACCCCGGCGTCAGCGCTCGAGCGCTTCTTCTCGAGTTGTCAAGTCGGGGAGCAGGCCTGGAGGCGGGCAGGGCGAAGTCGTTCTTGGTGCCGGTCAGTGCGACGTGGGCAAGACGGTCGGACTGGATCGCTTGGGGATCCTCACAGGCGGTACGTGAAGTACCTCGGTGTTCCATTGGGGGACTTCTGCGTAGCAGAAGCCTGGTGCAGCTGTCTTCAGAAGGTAGAAATGGCGCTCGGCCCGTTCCTAGGAGGCAAGTTCTACTGGCCGGAACGGACCGTGGTGTGGGACACTTTTGTGGCCCCTCTCCTTCGCCCCCTGCTTTTTGTTTGCCCCTCCCCTCCAGTCATCAAGGGAAAGACCGAGAACTTCCTGAGAAAAGCCCTTTGGGGCACACGGAGGTCTCGTGTCTGCTTGCAAGACTTGTGAGCGCTGCGTAAGGATGGTGGACTGGACCCTCTCACGATGGAGAGGATGGAGAGTCAGCTCCAATTCAGAAGGCTCACCCCCGCGGCGGGAGCATGGACCACGCTCTGGGGCGCTCCAGCACGGCACTTCGCGAAGAGAGCAACCGGCTGCGAGAGGCTGCCTTCGGTCCTCGTGACCAATCATCAACCAGTTTGAGGTATTGTGGTTTTCAACTGAGAAGCATGATTGCCTTTGTGGAGGAGGACACCTGAATCTCCTGCCTCCTCGCGAACTACACTGCCCGGCTCCAGGAGTCGGCCTTCGCTTGAGGGAAGATCCATGGAGCGAACGAGGCGAAGTGAGTCCACCTGCAACGCTCGCAATTCTTCGGAGATGCAAAGGTCCGCAACCCGCTCAAGAGAATCTCAAACCGCATCTCATCCCCGAAGTCGTCTCTGAACCGCTCAAGTTCATGCGGTGGACCTCGTCTACCCCCCTTGCTCCGGTGCTGCCCTCCCTGAAAAATGCAAGGGACAGCATGATCCCGGCAAGTGACATGCTGCTTACCAGCAAAGACGAAGCTTCTGGGGGCGCGGACAGCTCGGGAAGTGACGGACAGCTGCCACCCCGAGTGTCCCACTCCAAGGACTTCTACGCTGGGGTGAGCTGCTCGACATCCCCCCGGAGTAGGTGAATTGCTCCCCCCGCAGCGTGCTGGAGCAGTGGCGCCCTCCTCCTCGAGTGGCACGTGTTGGCGTTGCTGGTGTTGCATGGGGGAATCCCGTGCGCAGCGCGCCTTCACCACTGGACACTGAGGAGTGCGACTGGTGCGCGAGGGTCTCCATCTTCCCGCTGCTGTTGGACCGTGCTGCCCTCACATCCCTTTGGGATCGCCTCGCGGCGACTCTAGGAATGGCCCCAGCGACGTTCGGAGGGAAGCCCCAGGGACGTTTTCAAGGTGCGTTCCCCGCAGTCCTTCGCCATCTCCGCGGGATCACGGCGGCCTGGGACGCCGGAAGAGGAGGCCGAAACGGCAGGGACGCCATCCACTGGGCGCGGATCTTCCTGAGGATCGCCTCGAGATGACCCCACCTGGGGGCGAGACACGGACGGAACTTGCCGGCACTCTGGGAAACAGGATGCAGAGGGAGCCTGGCAGCGTACCGTGTGACCCCTTTCTCGGTCTTCCCTCCCCGTGTACGATTTCCCCTCCCCTGTTTCGTTTGTTTGTTTGTTTTTGTTTTGTTTTCCCTTCCCCCACGCTGCCGAAGCGGTCCTCGCCGGTCTGCGTGCCGCTCTTCGGCAGGTTCATCGCGCGTGGTAGAACCCACGGTCCCATTACATCAATGTATCTTCGCTGCCTTACGTAACGAAATGCTTCCGCATAACCGAGTAGTAATCATCCTAGGCATAGGAACGATCTCTCCGCGAGGTCGCTACTGACAGTTTTTTTAAAAAATAGAAAAAAAGATAAAAGACTACTTTCCTCTGGAAGAACTGCTTTGAAAAGATCATGAAAACAAAGCAACAAGCTGATCAATATTAGTCCGAGTAGAGTAAAACAAGAGAAGAAAAGGTGAATGAAGTCGGAGAAGGCATCGAATGTGTCGTAGAGACAGTGGTTTCCAAGATCGTTCTCGTTTGCTTTGTGAGGATGCTGTGAAAACATTGAGCTTTCCGCTGCAACCAGCTAGATAAGTCTCTCGCTGAACACAGGGATGTTTCTATCTTGACGCTGGGATGTGCGAAGTCTGAGGTGCGAAGTCTTCTTAGGCTCTGGTAGAGCTCATTTAGTAATCCTGAATGTCTACGATTTTGCTATGGCAACTCTTGCAGGCACGTTGTCAAAATTCCAACCCATGTAGCAATTTCACCTGATTCCTACAGCTTCTCATTATGATAAGAAGGCAGAGGTCTCAACTACTGACAAGTTATTCCCCTCTCTCCCTCCCCCCCCAAATAATAATAATAATAATGTTGGCTAATCTTGGGTATTGTGTGTCAACGGATCCTCTCTGGACGAATGGCATTTTCCCGAGAATGAGTGGAGGTAGGCCGAACCTGCTGCCGCTTCTGCGGTGGAACTGACTGACGGCCGCCTCCACTTAGGCCTCCCCGCCAAGACCTCGAGGACCTTTGCCGACTTCGCAGCCGCTACGGCAGCCAACGAAAGGACGTGCGACATCACGAAGTCGCGGGCCCATGCCTGCACTCCGTTGCGAGACAGCGAACCTCTTCATGCCGGAGGGCGTTGGAGGCGAGTTCGGGCTGCATCGGGGTGGAAAAGAAGGGTCTTCTTTCCTTGATACCCACGGATGGGCAAGGAGGATATTGGAAGATATCTTGCAAAGGATGCTTCCTGGCGCATCATCTGCTGCGCATCTCGATCGACATTGAAGGGTGAAAAGTGACCGTCGATGACTAGTCGGTTTAACCCGAACCCTCGTTCAAATTGTGCCTGCCCCGCCATCTGGCAAGTTGGTCCCTGTTTTTTTTTTTCTTTTCGCATGCGCGCTTGTGACCACCCTTGATATGCAGTTCCCGACCAAGTTGGTAGTTTGGGAACGCAGTCCTGTACTTCCTCGATCTCCCTCTCCCTCGATTCCAGAGGCCAACCGTGTCTTCTCTTATCTCAGGGCAACTTATCGTTCGCATCTAAACGAAGCCATTCGTTTGTTTGCCGTCAGAGTGGGAGCGGACAGATCGTCGCCGCCGTTTCCGCGGAGCTGTCCCTTGCCAGTTGCCATGTCGTGCGGTCAGTCTTCAGTTTAAGGTCGATACAAAAGGGAAAGGAGGGAAACAGCCGTCAAAGGAGGTGCCATCCGTGAAGCAGCAGCTCCTGATTTTCGTGATCTGCTCGTCCTCACGAACCCTTCCAAAGCGAAGGCGTGGGGGGACGCTTCCAGCCTCAGAAATCTCTTCCTCTTGTAGAGTCTTCACGACCCGTTCTCTCGGGAGAGTGGCTCCTCGATCGATAGCGGGTCCAAGGTTCAAGGAGAGATCATCCGGAAGGCTCCCAGCAGGAAACCAGGCCTGCTTCTATTTTGCCACACTCACGTGGTGGTGGACACGAACAAACAGAATTCGCTCACCCTTTGCCGATCCCCAGCCGCGCTTGATTCATTAAATACTTATGTAACAAATCGGCGTCATCACGTGCAGTCCTTTTCCCAATCGGATTTCCAGCTTTCAAAGGATCACGAAAACGCGGTGTTCCATTAGATCTCACGACTTGTGAAAGTTTCCATTGTGCTTCGGAGTTTTCCGCCGGCGAGTCTCTTTCGGGCGTCCACGCAACGCGTGCATCCGTCAGGTGCAGATTTTTGCATGGGCGAGGGCAATCTGACCTGGAGCGAAAACTAGCGCGCAGCCAGCTTCTCAGGGAGCACAGAAAAGTGTCTTTGCTCGAACGTGCTTCAGAGCGTGGCAGCGTCCTTTGTCGTCCTGTGGTTTCGTGGAAGAGACGACTTGGCGCCGCCATCGCGTTGCTCTCGCCATTCACCAAGACAGGCTCTGGCTCTGCGCGAGACGGCTTCTGCTTTCCCTTCCTCGCGAGAAGGAGCTGCCTTGACGTTCTTTCGGCTGCTCCCTGTCAAACGCGCCCCGGGACCGGAATTAGTAGTTCCCGATCGCGGCTGAGCGGTTCCAGGAGCATGCCGAAGGTTCCAGTCTTTCCTTATAGAAAAGCTTGTGCGCAACCTGCGAGACGACCCGGCGGAGATGCAGCGAAACTGAACGGCAGAGCGTAGGCAGCGACTTCGAGCCCCCATCCCGAATCCCGGAGTCCGAAGAGAGTGGGTGAGGCTCCCGGCATCAGCATCGGTGTCGAAGCCGGGCTGGAAGCTATGAGATGAACATAGCAGAAGGAAGGAAAAGAAAGAAATTCCAGACGAAAGCAGTTTGGCTCAGATGTCGTCTTGCATGCTGTTCCGACAGAGCTCCGGGCGCGTGCAGGCGTTCCTGTCCACTGGACCTCGAGCAGGAAAAAAATCTTCACGCTCTCTGGTTTCGCGATCATGGGGACCCAACAACCCATTCTATCCATCCCGAAGATGTCTGCGAGGGATTCCGAAGAACCGACTTCTGGTAACGCGAGAAACCGCAATCTTTTTCGGCAACTGGAATTTCCTCCCTTTCTCCGCCCTGGTCCAGGGATTCGCGGTGAATTTCTGGAAGCCTCTCCTCAAGAACGGAGCGCGCGACAGTCATCCACGTGTCCAAGAGAACCTCTGGTTCACGAACTCACAGGACCTCTTTCAGGGCCACTTTCAGAAGCCGAATCTGGACAGAGAAAGGTTCCGAATTGCTAAATGTCTGTCAACAGTCATTTTTTTTTTTTTCTTTAACAATGGAATCATTTTGAAAATGGAAGCGTGAACTTTCTATCCGATAAATCAATTGCCCAACCGGTGATTACACCACGGACAAGAAAAAGCCCGGAACGACCACTTCTGCAGGGGTCGCACACTGTTTGGAGTTGCATTCGAGAACGGCTCGCCCTCAACCTCGACCAGAGGCTAAGAGAATGTCAGGACTGTCCCTGACGTGGGGGCTGCGGAATGGCCACGAACCAATGCCTCCGGTTAGGAGCACCAGTACCAAATGCCAATCTGATGAACGCTTGCGCGCCCATGCATTTTGCCGACGTGTGCTTCCCGTGTTCTTTCACCAGAGGCCTATACTTGCTGTAAACGGAGAGATGAGAAACACACGGTCCTTCTGTGTCGCCTCTCGGGATTTGCAATTACGTCCAGTGTGAATTTGTACAAGATTCCAGGATAGAAGAAAAAAAACACAAGTTGCACAAGAAGCCTCAACCGCGAAGTTCGGGTGTCGGAATTTTTCGCCACGAAGAACGCACCGACCAATCCGACTCGCATTGTGGGGAATCCATCCGTGGACGAAGGCGGTGCATTTCCGAAAAGCAGCGTTCTGGAGCTTTTTTTTCTGAATCCGCAGCTCCAAAAGCACGGAAGAACTTCAGAACGCCACACAATGACCCCTGGGTGCTTTCGCCATCTGCATCCCTCTTGGCTCGCTTCAGTGGTGATGAAGTACCACACAAGCCCCCACCCCCATTCTCATGCGGCCTGAGCATATTTGAAACTGCACAAAGCGTTGTTTGCACGATCATATTGTTCAGTTTGAAAGCGAGAGAAAGAAGGGGAAGAACGTTGCCTAAACAACTCTTCTAGATGGCTGCTGAGAAGTGGAAGATGGATGCATTTTGTGTGGGAGCCATGAGAAGATTTCCATCTCTAAAGTAATGTCTCTACGGTGCCTCCACCAAGCTGAAAGAAGTAGGAAGGGGGAAGCAGAAGGGAAGGAAACCAAACCGGGATGCGTGATGCGGTGGAATTTTAATAACTGTCCAGCGACAGTTATTAAAACAGAAAACATCATCCGACAAATAATGTGAAAACATTAGCATATACGGGCACGAGAGGTTTTAGTATTATTAATGTGAGATCTCTTTTTGTCCCTGTTGCCTTGGAATCGCGCCGACACGCTATTGAATAATCAAAGCATGGAGCGCGGACCAGACGTCGTGACAACCTTAAAAAAAATTTTTTTTTTTTTTTCGTACCAGTGAATAATTACAGTCAGCGGATCTGCACCGGGTTGTTACGCGGAATAAACGTGACTTTCTGTAATAGCGAAAATCGCTGTTCCCTCCTTGGCCGGGGAGCTGATTGAATGATTAGCGGCCGCCCGTAGCCGCTGCTGGTAGTGGTAGCCCTGGCACCTGTAACACGGTCGACGAGTGTGTGCGTACAGTAGTTCTCGACACTGTGTGTTTACGCGTACTGGGCCGCAATCTGATTTCCTCGTAAATGGGAGTAAATGACACGGTTGCGCCTGTGTGGTAAATAAATGGTGGTAGTTCTTGCAGCGGGCACAAGGGGCCGCGGCGCGAGCGCCCGCTGCGAGAACCCGTGCGGCTTCGGGGTCACGCGACCTCGCGTCGCCTCGGAGGTGGGCGGCCAGAGCCAAAATCCCTCCCGCGACCTGGGTTGCGTTCTCCCTGATGCCGGCTCCAGCCGGAAAGCAGGGAAAGAACGTCCCCCGGGACGTGTGAAAACCTTCGAAATGACCTGGATTCCCCGAAAGCGGCGGGTCGACTCTTTTCACTAGCGCTCCGGATGCGCAGATTGCGCATCTCTCCTTACTAGCGAGGATTAAAAGAGGAACTCTCCGTTGTGCAGGAGGGAAACCCACCCAAGAGGAACGCGCATCCCCGACGGCACTCGGCGCAGACGGCCACGCACGGGCAGACACGCTAGGACGCGGCATGCTTGGCCCGAATTAGCACGCGACTGGCATCGGTCCACACGAGCTCGCCACCAATTGTGGGTCTGAGGCGTGTGTCCCACGGTAGGCGGGCCTGAGGTGCAGAGGGATCCTCCATAGACAGAGTCTCTCATCCGGCTCGCCGGACCTTCTCTTCCCGACTCTTCTTTCAGACCTCGAGACGTGTCTCCCCGCAGTCGTCCGTTGACCTGCTTTTCCTCCTCTTCCCCCTTCTCCTCCGTCTTCCTCCAGGTGCGTCTTGATTCCTGGATCGAAGAGAGTCCTGGAGAAACGCTGGTGGACCGGGGTCGGTGGGCGGAGGGAGCTGTCCGGTTGGACATCTGGAGACCGCGTCGCTCCTCCTCCGGCACCCCCTGCAGAGCCCTCCGGCAAGCACCGGTTTTGCCATATCCGGGAAGCCATCAACTCCTTCCGACCGGGCGTTGCTTCCCTGGGGAGGCGGCCGGGATGAAGGTTGGGGTGGGGAAATCAGCTGGAAGCGGACGCGGCGGTCCGGGACGTCTGCCCCGTGAAGGAATCGCGAACGGGGGTCGCCTCCTCGCTATCGGGAAGCTCGGCGGAAAGGGAAGAGCGAAGCGGGGCGGCGTTTCCGTCCGCGGCCGCAGTGCGGATGGGTGCAAGAGCTCAGGAGGGCTGCCGGGAATGGCGGGATGGTGTGAGCAGTCTCCCCGCTCCCGGAACATGTCCCGAAAGCGTGCGCCGAACTCTTCGTCCTGCAGGGGTGGCGCAAGGAGATCCCTTGACCCTGCGGGAAGAGATGAAGACGGCAGATGGTAACCACCGGAAAAAAAAAGGAAGCTGCTGCTGCTGCATCCAGCAGGTGCGTCTCATGGACATCTCCACGCAGCGGAGAGTCAGAGGGAACGAGAAAGAAGGGGGAGGAGGGGGAGTCACGAGGATCCTCCGCAGTCCCCGAATGCCTTGATGATCCACAGCTCCTGGCTCAGCCGCCACCGCCGTCGCCATTTGCATGCCGCCACCGAGATCGGTTCGGGGAAGGTGGTATTGGGGTCGACACTTCCGGGACACTTGGACCAAGAGCGATCGGTTCGGTCGCCGTCGAGGTGGCAGCAGCAGAGTGCGCGCTTCCGTTCCGTTTGATCGATTGATAGAGTTGCGTTTCCCAACGACGTCGCTTGCGTTCGCGTTCCCTTTCCCCTCTTTCCCCTTTGTTCTTCGGAAACAACCCTCGTGTACCTGTGAGGAGGCAGAAAGCAAAAGATAAAACAGGAAAAAAAATCCTCCTGGTGGCAGGGCGATCGCACTGCCGCCATGAGGATTTCACCCAAAGTCCAAAGAGACCGCTCCTGACTCGTCCGGCTGCGCGGGCATCCCTCCTCCCCAGCCCAGGCGCAAGCGAAGCTCTTGAACACCCAGCTCGGCACGCCGCGGACGCTCGATCCCTTCCGGTCGCAGACGCCCTACGGCCCGTGCTGACTTCGAGGGGGCTGCGGGTTTCATGCCGCGCGCCACGCGCCTTCTCAAGAAGACACGTTCTTCAAGGAAGATCATCCCTTCCTGTACCTCGGGAGATCCCTCAATCCAGGAGATCTCTCTTCGCTTTTTCCCTCCGGAGGGCTCCCAAAAGGTTCCCCGCTCCGCGACATTCTCTGGCAACGGATGGTCCGGGACGCCCTTCGGGGACGGCCTCATGCGGCAGCTCTGGGACCTGGAAGATCCGAGCGTGTCCGGCGTCTTCCAAGGTGCCTGATCCCCTCTTCCCCTCTCCCGTCTGCTGGCGCCTCAGGGAGCAGTCCAGCCCCTGTGGCGGCCCGGATGAACCTCGCTCCTCGGTGTGATGGACACAGGAGAGGTCCCCCGCGGCGACGGAGCGGGCGGCGAGGATGGAAACGACGGCGAGAACAGTGGCGCCCTGAGGCGCAGTCTCGGCCGCCAGCCGTCCGGACAACCTCCACCACCTCTTCTCCCGTTCCTGAGAGCGTCTGGGACGCTGACGCGATGCAGGAACGAATCGCGGCATCTTCCAGATGCTTCCTCTCCCTCCCCCCTTCTCTCTCTCTCTTTTTCTTTCCTCATTTTTTTCTCCCGTCTGGCAGTCGTCCGGGGTTCCTCGCTTCCGCGTGCCCCACGGCCCAGTGTCCCATCCAGATTCCAGAGACTCCCGCGGGATCTCTTCTTCCTCCTTCGCGCATTGCGGTCTCGACATGCACTCCTGCGGAAAGGGCGGACCTGCTCGTCGTCAGAGACACCTGGCGAGCGCCGAGCCTCTCCGTGACCTTTCCAACCACGCGAGCGGTGTGTGTCGGCCCGTCACGAAGACGCGCTGCTTTAGGCAGGTTGTTTACTGGCATTCCTTCCCGGAGCGGACTCGGCGTCCAGCGCGCCGCGCAGGCGGCACTCCCGAGCAAAGGAGGCCAGGACCAACAGCGAGCGGTGGCGGCAGCAGTGAGAGCATTTCCGGCATTTCGCGGACGCCAGCTGCAATGCGCGCAGGGAACTTTCTCGAACTCGTTTCGACACGCCGGGTGCTCCCCTCTCCTCCCCTCCCCCCTTCCCGCCCGACTGTTCTCTCGCGCCGACTTCCGCTTCCTCCCGGAAAGCTCGAGGTTGCGCGCGGCCCGCGCGTGCACCTGACGGGCTGCGAAGAGGGTGGGCAGCGTAGCCGCCGCCCTTCCTTTCCTTTCCTTCCGTCCCGTGGTGCTGGACCGCCTTGGTGGACGGCGGTCCTCCCGCACGGCGGTCGGGACGCGGAATCCCGGCGGCTTTTCGCACCAGGCGTGGCCGCCAGACGTCGCTGCAAGGCGAACCTGGCGGCGCGCCAGGAAACGCCGCTCCCGTCGCGCGCGCACGCGCTGCACGCCGGCAGCACCTCGCGTGCCGCCTCTCTCCGACCCTCACCTGGGCGCTTCCTTTTTCCAAGGGAGCGGACAATTAAAGCGCCTGGTGGGGAGGAGGAGGAGGGGGGGAAGTCCAGCGCTTGGTGTGCCACAGGGAGCGCACGCACTCGCGAACCGCACGCGAATGCGGGGTGGGCGGGTGCCATCTCGTGGCGATGCTACTGCTACGGGCAGCGGCTGGTCCTCCGCGTCGGCGAGAAGGCCGTTTCCATCGCTTTCGCAGTTTCCGATGGGTACTTGGGATCTTCACAGCTATAAAAATCGGCTTGAAGACTCATCCAGAGGCCAAATCATTTTCGACGGAGCACGCTCGAGGCCATGAGCTTCTTCTTTCTCCTAGCCATTCCTCTTATTTGTTGCGACAGGGCTCTCAACTGGAAACAGGGAAACTGTTAAAATAAATGATCACCCACCTGGAGTTGAGCGGAACAAGTGCCCATTCGAGAACAATGAACGTCCCTGCATTCCTCGTTTCCAAGCAACCCCGTTTTGACTTCCTTTCCAAAGCGCGAACGGTCAGCGGCGCGCCCTTGTTCTCTTTGGGAACGGGTGAAGCGGTAGGCTGGAAGGGAAAGGGCTCGGAAGTGCCCTGAACGACCAGCGTCCGTTCCCTGGAGATCAGTACGAGCCCTCGGGGGTTTTGGCTCCGTGTCTTTCCCCATCAGCTCGTGACGTAAGGGAGGTGATGAGCAGTGATGCGCCAGAGCGATGCCGCGAGGCAGCAGCGTGCTGTAGCTGCCCCGAACTTCTCTTGCAGCGACGCGCACCTCGGCGGAGGAGGCGAGCACACGCGTGCGGGAAGCGAAACGGGTTCAGAGAGAGAGAGGATCGAAAGCAGCGTCGCCCGACGGCGAGCATCGGGAAGCACACGGGAAGTCTGCGAAGGCGCGGAAGAGAGAGAAGATGCCGACGCGAAATCAGCAGGACGGAGGAACCTCATCGGGCCACACCCATTTGACCCACGCAGAGGGGGGGGGGATGCAGATAATCGACGTCCAAAAACAGCGTGGCGCCCTTACGAAACGTTCGGCGGGACCCACAACCACGTGGCACCGGGCAGCCCGCGGAAGGAAGAAAGAAGGAAATTCGCTCTTCGGAGAACGTTCGTTGCTTTCCCTCTCGCCGACGTCCGCAACTTTTTCCGCGGATACCCGCGAGGAGTTCGAAATCCAGGAATGCGTGTCGTCGGAAAGCGCGGAACGCCCCGAGAACGACTGGAGGTTTCGCGCGTGAAGGAAGGGCAGTGCTGCCAAATGCGCTCTTCCTCCGCGTCTTCGCTTTTGTTCCGAGCGAACGCGGGGAACACGCGGGAGGTTCCCGCAGGGCGGCACCCCGAAAGCGGATGACCCGTTTTCCTCTGTGAGCCGCCTTCCAACCCCTCCCGCAGCTTTCGACGGTTCCGCAGCGTTTCCGGAAAATCCCTTTGGGGGGGAATCCCTTCGTTTCGTCCGGAGAGACCAGACAGCCAGCCCGGATCGCCGCCATGATTTCGTCAGGAGGCGCGCGAAGCAACGCAGCTCCTGACCGCCGCCGCCGTTTTGCCTCCCCCCTCCCCCCATCCTTCCTGCAGATCACTGACGATGATTCCGACCCGAATGCATCTTGCATGCTCGCACGTCAGCTTCTCACAAAGGTCGAATTTCAGCCGCGATAGTCCGGGAGTATCTCCTTTCCTTCCTGGCCGTTGATGGAATTCCTACACAGAGGAATCGCATTCTTCAGGAGCTGACTGTTCGGAGAGTGGACAACTTCCCGACGCGAGAGCCAAGCGAAACCGCACTCGGAGAGGGAAGAAAAAAGTGGACAAAGCAAGATGAGGAAAGAAATTTTTTTTTTTCTATTTTCCTCGAGTTGACAAACGTTGCAGAGACGATTTTGCTCCTCGTCAGAAGATGCTTAGTGCTTGCACAGCAAGCAGTCCCAATTCTTAGAGAGAACGCTGTCGTATTTGATTGCAGGCTGCTCCCAGTGCTCTTAGCAACCCCCCTCCCCCCTTCTCCCCCAGAGAAAAAAAAAAAAAAACGGGCCAGTGGAATTTACTGAAATTCTAAGAGAAACGGAATCCGCGGTCACTCGCGTAGCCAAGATGCATTGAACAGCTCTCAGACAGCGACGTGGACGAGGGGATGCCCCACGTGACGTCACGAAACGATGAGAGAGCTCCTCGATCCCCCGAGCAAGTGCGGCAACGTGCGCGCGCGTCCGCGTGCAGCCAACGAGCGGAAGAGCGGGGGAGAGGAGGGAGCCCAGATGCAGAAGACAGGGTCGGGCAGCACCACGCTCGGGCGGATAGGGTCGGCTGTGCCCTGTCGATCGGAAGCGGCGGCGCTGGATCTGAACTCCCAGGGCCTCGCTTTGCCGAAGCGAGTTCCGTCGTCCCTGCAGCGGAGCGGCTCCGCCAAATGGGCCGCTTGCGGCGCGTGGGTGGGGCCGTTTTCTCCGACTGCCAGCCAGCACGGGCGTTCCTGTAATTCGAAGAAGCCCAGGCGCGGGCGCCCGCAAGGGAACGCGGGCGCTGCGGACCGCCGCTTCGCGTGTCAGCGTTCTTCCGATGCCACAGGCCGCAGGTCTTGGTGCGCGCGCGTTCCTCCTGTCCAGGCAGTGCGCGGCCGGCAAGCGCTGCACGAACGTCTTGCCAGATGTGCTCTTTCCCATTAATTTCGGCGTTTTCATCTGGAAGATTTCCATGTGATCCTCTGCATTCCCTGTCCTATTTAATGATCCTCTTCGCAATCCACTGCAAGCAAAACTTTCTTTAAGCTCTTTGTTTAAACTTTGAGCGCTGTGGACGCATCCATGCGTCCGACGAAAAGTACCAGCGTGCGCTACGGGCGCATCTAAGCGTCTGGCAAATGTTTTCACCTCATACTGGTCACATAAGTTGACACGTTTGAGAGGGACGCAGGCACCCACGTTCTTATCATTCCCTTAGCAACGACAGTAAACAAAATTCTATTTATATCGGCTGACTGTTGCCGGTTCTTCTGTCAGTGCGGCAGAGAATTCATTGCAGTTTTCCATCTTTGTGATACCTCAGAGAGGTGAATGAATTGTCGGTTTGTTCGAATCGTAATCATAGTTTTCAAATAAATAACATATGCTTTGGAAAAACGAAAATGTTCTGTTTAGTGTGGTGTAAATAAACAATTACAATAGTGACTTGAATCAGCACTTTATGTGGTCAATCGGTACCTCGATGGAGCACGCGAAAACGCATTCCGTCCACAGGGATGGCCATTGTGGCTCGCGTGCCATCAACACGGAACGTTTCAATGAGCTCCGCACCCAAAAGGGTTAATCTATTTATTTGGCTCATCGTCCATCGAGCAGGCACCGAAGAGGGCTGATGCAGAAACCTGAATTTCATCGAGATGCTCCTGCCTAATAAGAAACCGTTCTACTTCCAATAACAACAGTGCTGTTTAGCATCCTCACCATGCTGAAAGACATGTTCTGCAAGTGGAAGCTTTCGGTCATCGGGTAAGAGCAGAATCAACCGAGGCGAGGGATTGCGGGCAGCAGTAGCATAATCGGCGAGAAAAGAAACAGAGAGCTGTAAAGTTCCATAAACATTTCCAGAAAATCGTGCGGCTTTTTTTGTTGTTGTTATGGACGTAAACTGTGGCAACGTCGGAGCGCCGGAAACTCGAAAAAAGGCGGTTTTACGAAACGGAATTTCCGGAATGGGGGGAAACCCTGTTTGCTTGTGCTCTTCTTTCGTCGTTGCTTCACGGTGTTATCTGAGTTTTACAAATCTGGCTGAGGAGTTTAGGTGGTTTCAGTGCTCATTGTCGCACACTACTCTTTCTCCCAAAAGAGGATGGTTTCCCCAAGGACTGGCACACTTATGGAATGAAGATCCCATCCCCAACTCTCTTGTCCCTTCTTCGAAATGCACAAGCATCTCAGAAAAGCTCGCGAATGCTTCTGATCGCTGATTCCAGCTTATTTCCGGTGGAAATCCTAGAGTTCTCAGAACCGAAGTACTTTCCAAGACCATTACGGATGTTGAAATGCTTCCGAATGGAGAAGGTGGACCTCTGTCCATAAAGCATGCCACTGCTCGAAAGACTAACATTTGCACTAGGAAGCATGTGTCTTGGTCATTGAGTCGTGGTCTCGCAACTCAAAAGAAAGCAAAAGGAATACGTGAAACAGTGAAAAATGAAAATCGGGATGCAAAAAAAAACCTGGATATCTTCTTATCTTTTGAATATTCTTAGGATATATCCAATGCCTTTCTTCGTTTCTCATAGCTGCTTATTCTGTTCTGTTTCTCAGATTCTAGATTTAGAGGTTTATGCAGCCAAATTGTGCCTTTTAAGACGTACACACAGTAGCCACAGTACAAGGCTCTTAGCAGCCAAACCTCTTTGTCAGCCGGTAATCTTTACATCTTTGATTGCTTCCGTATGAAACCAGCACCAGAATCTTCGACTGATTTTCAGCAACTGCATCTTCCGCATTCCTGATCTGAACAGAATCGAGGGAAGATAGAGGGCAGAACCCAACCGATTTGCCGATCAACGAAGGCGAAGCATTCGGCGGAAACCTTCGTGCCTTCAATTCTGGTCTACTCGTTCGACGAGGAAGCGAAAATAAAAAGAATATATATATTAAAAAAAATAATACTATTAAAAAAATTGAAAAAATATACGTTTTTTGCAGAAGGAAAAAAGAAACCCTCATTGCAACAGGCGGCGATTAGATGTCCCTGCTGCTGTTTGTCACACCTCCTACGTGTTTACTTGAACATAGGGAGTGGTTTTACGGAAACAGCTACATTTTAGAATAGCACCACGGACTTTCGGAGGAAGTATTTATTATGATACGATAAGACACACACCCAATCATGATTATACACATTAGTCTTATTCCATTTATTACTTGATTCCGTGTAATTATTTACTTTCCTTCCTTCCAAGCTTCACGGCGCGTTTGAAAATCCCTTTGCTATGCGTTTCCCACCCAAGTGAGCAGCGAAATGGTTGCTTGGATTTACAGAGTTCATCCCGATCGTGTTACAGAAAACCCGGTAGAAGGGCATTGCAGCACTGGTTGAGGCGTCGCTCGCTTAGCTGGACAGGAAGTTGTTTCTTGAAATTCTCGTGCTGGTCCCTTGCGTTTGTTTCTGTATCCTTTGCCCTTCCTGGATGCCTTTTTGCTCAACGGAAGAAAATCAGCGGTTGACTATCCACCCTGACTGCACCCGTTGGTTCGAAGCTCGAGAGCTTCGAACCAACGGGTGCAGCGACTTGCGACGGCAATTCAGAAAGCTTGGGTTTCGTGCAGTTGACCTGCACTTCGCAGAGCCAGAACGCACTTTTCCAGAATTTCGCTCCTGATAGGGCATTTCACTCTGGGATCTCGTGAATTCTCCAGTTTTTCAGCTTGTCAGACTAACGAATGATTTGGAGGCGAATTCTTGCACTGCTTCTGGTCAAAGGTTGCTTCCTTATCCGAGCATTCTCACTGACTGCATTGCTCTGTGCCAAGAAAGGAGGGAACGTAGAATCAAGGACACGATTTTTCATTTCTGGAGTTCTCCCTTTCCTGAATGATGAGACTTTTACCATTCCTCCAGGCGACGTGGCAGTTTCTCCGAGATGAACTTTGCGAAGATTGTAAGCATTTCCGCCGTGCAAGACACTCACAAGACCTGAGCAGGGCGAGCTTTCATCAAGCCTGTTTCGGTTCTGAAAAGATTTCCATTCGTGAGCTTCCTCCTTTCTGCCCTCCTTTCCACCTGTTTACAAGGAAGAACTCACGAGGAATCGTATTCCTGACAACAAATGGAAAATCACACGTCTCTCGCACATGAGTCCACGTCGGATTCATGTGCGAGGGCATGAGATTCATGCGTGTGAGGTCTCACCAGAAGCCAGGAAACCCGGGGAGACCCACAGCTTCTGGTAGGGCCGAGCGCGCTGCCTTGTCCTCTTTCTTTACGATGCTTGTTCGTTGTAAATTTCAATGAGCTCCCTGGGGCTACCGGACGTATAAACTCGTACACTAGCATGTAAATCGAAAAATTCACCTGTTCTCTCGTGGAGAATTCGTGACCTTTTCGTGGCCAATAACAAACCAGTCTCCCTATCTCCGGGAACAAACCGAATTCACCTGGTCACGCAAAAGCGCGCAATTTACATCTCCTTCAACCATCGTAGAGCGATTCTGCATTTGGCTGGATGACACTAATTTGTCCTATAGATTTGCCTGTTTGATCTTGCAAAATTCTTCGAACCACACGTGGCCTTCTTTCGGCACTGATGAGCCTGTCGCCTTTGAAAAATCGTCCTTTGCGAATTAAAAGCGCAGACCGAGCACCACTTTTGCCCGCCACTTGTGGCGCCGGTTCGAGAGAATGAAGAGACGTCGTAAGAAGAAAGTTTCCGGAAGTTGGTTCCCTCCGACTGCTAGAAGATCGAAACTCGGTTTCGCTCTTCCGCGAGCTGCTAGGCCTCGAGTCCACTCGATTTTAAATCAGTGAGAGGCACCCATGTGAGGAAAATAAATACATTTGCTCCCCGGTTGTTTTCTTTCCCATCCGGAGAAACTTGAGCCTGCACAGCGGAGCGTGACTGTTCAGCATTTATCTCTGCCCAGCGGGGAAAAACGCTCTCAGCTTCCTTGAGGCTTCGTTGATCTTGTTACAGAGTGACTCCCGTTCCACATGTGAGCATCATAGCTTCGTTCTCATTACTCTGAAGCTGCAAAAGTACCGAGTTTCTGAGAGTCCAGAGTCTTAACAATTATCGCGTTTCTGATAAGATGAAGATGTTCCAGCAAATGGTTCCACCAGCAATTTGACAAACGACTGACTGATTTCCTGCTAAAGACTCCTTTATCTAGCTTGGAAAGCAGCCTCCATCTTCGTTCAGCCCAAGGCAACAAGGCGAAGTTTTCGTTTTTTTTTGTTTCCTTTTTTTTCCTTGGCAGCTCGTAACGCTCCAACCTGCTGCCACCTCCAGAAAAATCCTTCTGGTCCGAGTAATGTCGAGCGACATTTCCGCCAAGACGCAGAAAGCCTCTGTTGAAGCAAGAACGGCCCGAATTCGGATCTACGGATCCATGAAAGCTGACGGATTCACTCCTGCCTTCAGAGAACGGACGCTCCACCTGGAAGGTTTCAGGAGGACCCAGGAAGACATCCCGGTGGACATGCGCCCGTTCGAGGAGCAGGAACCGCCGTTGCAAACATCAAGGAAGGATCTTTTCCTGCCTCGCTCTGACGGTCCTTTGAGGCTGGTCAAAGAGAACGAAGGACGTAATTCTAATTCAGAGGTGCCCCCTTGCAACTCAGGAAGGACTGCAGTCTCCACACGGATGGCTAAAGAGATGGCTGCCTGTTAGTCTCGAGAAGTATCTCGAGATGGTCGTGCAGCGCTTGCCGGCCGCGCACTGCCTGGACAGGAGGAACGCGCGCGCACCAAGACCTGCGGCCTGTGGCATCGGAAGAACGCTGACACGCGAAGCGGCGGTCCGCAGCGCCCGCGTTCCCTTGCGGGCGCCCGCGCCTGGGCTTCTTCGAATTACAGGAACGCCCGTGCTGGCTGGCAGTCGGAGAAAACGGCCCCACCCACGCGCCGCAAGCGGCCCATTTGGCGGAGCCGCTCCGCTGCAGGGACGACGGAACTCGCTTCGGCAAAGCGAGGCCCTGGGAGTTCAGATCCAGCGCCGCCGCTTCCGATCGACAGGGCACAGCCGACCCTATCCGCCCGAGCGTGGTGCTGCCCGACCCTGTCTTCTGCATCTGGGCTCCCTCCTCTCCCCCGCTCTTCCGCTCGTTGGCTGCACGCGGACGCGCGCGCACGTTGCCGCACTTGCTCGGGGGATCGAGGAGCTCTCCCATCGTTTCGTGACGTCACGTGGGGCATCCCCTCGTCCACGTCGCTGTCTGAGAGCTGTTCAATGCATCTTGGCTACGCGAGTGACCGCGGATTTTCCATCAAACCCATGGAGGGAACGCCACCCGGGAGGCGATGACCTCGTTTCGCTTAGGGCACAACCCGCTCTTCTCGATTCCTCACATGAAGTGTATTTATCTGGCTGAAGATCCAAGAGGCAGTTTCCAAGGTTTCTAGGCGCTTGTCCTGAGTGAAGCAGGGAACAAAACGCCAACAGAGTGGGTCCATAAAGGCAATAAACAGATACGTGGCTGTCTGGGTTTGTGAAGAGACGAGAGAGTAATTCTTCTCCCGGTGCGAGAGGGGCAGCACACACACCCTACAGCACACGCCGCGTGTCATCCTTGCGCAGGGGCCATGCTAATCTTCTCTGTATCGTTCCAATTTTAGTATATGTACAGACGAAGCGTGTGCGTATGCTGCACACAGGTGGCGTCACCGTGCGGCATACGCATGAGACATCCGCAAACAGTATTAGAACGTCGTGGGCTGATAACGTGTGTGTTATCAGCACGCACGGAATGTGTAGACGTAGAAGACACAAAAACACAAGATACCAAGAAGCAGCAGCATCCGTGAGTTCTTTTGGGGGAGTCTTAAACGCTCCTGGTTTAAACTTGGATGGGGGGGGGGACGCTTTCTTCCCATCGACGCTCGGTTGGCAATCGGCGAACAAACTGACTGGGAAATTCCCGACACAAGCATTCCCGACACTGGGATGCCGCACACAGGCGATTCGTGGCTAGACAATGAGACCACGCTGAAGAATCGGGGTCTAAAAATAGCTCACCACTCCATCGAAGGATCCTCTACGTCGTGAATGTAGCGATAGGAAATTTACCATAGAGGAATTATGAACTCGGAGGGCAGCGGGTTCAGCTTCGCTCACAGCAGCTTCCCGTTCCTCTTGAAACAGGCATCACAACAGAGAAAGTGGTTACTCCCGTTTTTAACGGGTGCCCGACCGGGCGACCCCGACTGTTGGCTCAGGTTGCTGTTTCTCCCGTTCCGTGCCTCTCCACGAATATCTGTCCCCTCGGAAAAGTGTCATCCACCCTAACATGCTCCAAGAAATCAAGTGACGAGCAGTAAGGGGTCCTCCAAGAGAACGGAAGACTTTTGAAGACACTTTCCCTTCAGCTCACGTGCGCCGGAATGAACACGGCCGGCATGAAGCGCTCTGCCATGTTGCTTTCTCTCTCAGCCCTCTTCCTCTTTCGGATGGGAAAACTTTAGAATGGTCCAGCAACTCGGCAACAACCGATAGCTGATCTTTTTCGACGGGTTGCATTTGGATCTCCTCGTCGCGCCACTGACGTCAGCAGCAGCTGCGAATTTTGATGTAGTGGAAGGCAGCCAGCGCCTGTGTACACTACGGCATTCGTGGGACAAAGCTGCTTGACCACGCGGTTTGTTCTGGAGAATGCTGACGTTGCCTCCTGTGTGAGAGAGGACCGTTTGGTTTCCCTGCGACATGCAAAAATCACTTCCTCCACTAATCAGCGGAACGACAACAAAAGAAAGCCGAAGAATCTGCAAGTTACGGAAGCTGAATCGTTGGAACCGCCGCCATCATCTTCTTCACTGTCCAGTGATTCCTCTGGAAAAGGAAAAGCAGAAAGACGCCTACAATTTTCGTGCTTACAAAAGTGACAAGAAGAAATGAGAGAAAGAGAGAGGGGGAGAGGAGGGGTGGGAGGATGCGGCAGCAGTTCTCGCGGCGGCGCAATCGTGAATCCGGCAGTTTATTATTATTTTATTTAATTTTTCCAAATTCCCTAAAGGAGCGACGCCCGGTCGATTTTCCGCTCGCATCGCTCAGAAGAACATCTCGTGCGACGCAGCGAGAGGGGCGTTCGCGTCTCGACGGCTCCCTGAATGAGTGTGCCCCGTTAGAGGCACGACAGCTGCTCTGCTGCTCCCTCCTTGAACGAGCCAAGGTGCTCCCTGGCACAGGAGAAGGTCACGTCTGCGAACACCGCACGCCCGGGTACCGAGAGGAAACAGTTCCTCTCGCATCAGTTATTGGTCCTCGATGGAATAATGTCATCAAACTGACTGATGATGTGCTCAGCGTGAAGGACAGGCGATCAATCATCGGATGAAGAATACATGGCAGTAATGCTTAACAATGAGGGACCCTCGGGGCCCTTGCAGAAAGCCATGTTTAACACATTTGCTTAACATTTTCGTTCCTCCACATAATTTACTGCCCGAATCGGATGTCTTTGTTTGTTTGTTTTTTTTTTTTTTTTTTTCGAGGCGCTTCGGAGTGCCATCCTCAGACACATCGGCTCACGTCCCACATTCACTCGGCTCAAGATCCTCAAAAGAGACGAAAAGAGGGAGGTAAAACAGAGGCTTCGAAGGCGGCGGAAGAACTCTTTCAGATCCCAGAGGATGCGAAGGTCGACGCAGATCACCGTACCTTAGGAAAACCCGCAGGCCATGAGGCGGTACCTCTCCTGTGGGATTCTTTTCGGCAGAAGGGAAAAGACGACATGCCGATGTGGAGTTGAACTTTCTGCAAACGACTGTCTCGGGAGAGAAAAGGCGCAGTCGCCAGAGGAGAACCAAAACTCGTCCCTGTTGCAAAAACGGAAGAGGAAATTAGCAGACGTGACGCGTAGGTGCTTTGCAGTCGAGAGGCACGGGAGCATGAAATCTTTTGCCTTTTTTTTTTTATCGGGGAAATGAACAGAACATTGCGAAGGCACGAGGAACCAAGTCTCCAATGAATGAACGCGAGTATGATAAATCGGACTGCTTGAATAAGGCGGAAGACCATTTTTTTGTGAGAAAAATTCCCGCTTGACGCGGGAACCCGGCTAGATAAAGGACAGATGACTCTCAGGAACGAAGGAATAAATATGAACACGAAAGCTCTATGAGAGAGCTCCGAATGTAACCAAAAATGGATTCAGGGTCTGTCTTCACATATTTTTTATATATATATGTTTTTTCGGATGAAGAAAGCACAGTAAGTCCTCGTATGACGCGGGGGATATACGTTGTTCCCCCTGTATCCGCGAATCCGCGTTATACGAGCCCCATGGCTTATCTTAAATACATCTTGAAAAATTATATCAGTAGAACATTTATTATCATTCCACTTTGAAACCAAAGAAGAGATTCAAAGTGTTTCTTTATTATTCAGCGCAAAACCAAAAAAAAAAAGCTTTTACGTCAGATTTGACCAGGTTTTATCGTTTCCGATCTATCTTCCTCGTTGCCGAAAAATGTATCTTCCTGCTCTCTCCCTGATTCTCAAAAACTTGAATGAAATGGAATTCAACCCACTCGAATCCTGTTCCTTTTCAGATCAGCTGAACTGGAACCACACGTGCCGCAAACTCGAAATTCATTATCCACAGGTCTCTTTTTTGCGCGGGGCTGATCTGCCGCGCTTCATGAGGATTCGCGTTATAGGAGAGCGCACCGAATAAAATTATAGCTCTGACCAACAGTAGCCGATGCTACTAAAAATCTTTCTTGTCGACGCAGAGACCGATGGTCCAATGTTCGAAACGAGCAGAGGTGGACTTGCAGAAGTATTTCAAGGGATGCTGAGCGAACTTTCAAAACTGGACCATGCAAAGCATCGCGTTTTTCCTCGATGAAACCAGAGTTCTTCGGGTGACTTGAGAGAACGCATCCTCTCTAACGCTCAGATTTGATCCTGGGTACAACCTGGGGACACGTGAAATATGTTTGAGATGAGAAGACAAAACGGCGATGTGCACGTGCAGTGTGCTGAACTGATGATGGAGACGCACTGATGGAGACACGGGATGGGATGGCGAAACAGCACGGATGATTTGGCGCACATTCGAGTGGAAGAGGAATTTCGAAAGGGCTCGAGTGGTTCGAAGAAAAGAAGAGAAAACAAACGCCACCCATGTAATTAGAAAAGCAAATCCAGGACCAAAGACAAGTTGCACAAGTGAAGTGGAACACTTCGCCTAAGCAGGGGCGTTCGATGCAAAAAAAGGAAAGAGGAATGCCAGTCAAAAAAAAAAAAAAGTCTTGCAAGAGGGACAATAAAGTCAACAGCATCGGAAAAATAAATAATCATGAAGAAGCACGCTGGAGAAAGCATTCTCTGGAGCGCCGAAGAGAAAGCGGAAAAGATCAACAGCCCTCTGACAGAATAGCCGAAGGACACTTCCAAAGATAGGAGCTGGAGCAGGCAGTCCGAGGAAAACTATCAGACAAAGAACTACCCCTCCGGTTCCCTGGTCCTGTTTGGGCATGCGACTGGGAAACCGGGAAACGGAATTTCAAGGGTGGAACTTACTCAAGATGGCTCCGCGGGGAGATGGTCTTTCTCTAGACTGGAGTACCAGAACCTTCCCTCTCAGGGGAAATTCCCAACGGTGTTCCTTGTCCCGAAATGGACCCCAAAAAGTTGTTTATTACATGCCGATCCTAGAGGTGAACGAAAGGGAAAGTAAACCAAGGAACGGTTTCCTGCACGATGTTTGCCGCTCATCGGACAAAATTTGTACCTGGAAACACTGCGAGATGCTCAGCAAAAGTTTAGCAGCAAGTAGATGATGTTCATGAATGAGATTTTTTTTTTTTTAACGTAACCAGGATCAGCTGCGACAATTAGCATGCATGTAACCAGTAGGAGATGAAGATGAACAAAAACCGAGAGGAGGGAATGGGGATGGGAACACAGAGCTGTCGAGTCGTCCAGGTGAAATGGTCACCTCGATGAGGATCACGGATGAGAACACTGCTTTGCTGATTAATCAGGAAGTGTAAGGAGGAAACGAAAGCAATGGATCAGTGGGATTAGGAATAATCGGCAGGAAACCTTAACGAAAAACAGCGAGGACCGCCGCATTCTTTCGTAGGGCACTTCTGGGGAAAAAATGGATTGCAGAGGTCCCTTAATGAATTCTCAAGAACTGATCTCTTTAGCGGCTTCCCAGCCAATTGTTTTTGATTCCTGAGGTACCGCACTGGTCGACAACGAATCTTCATCTGTCAAGATGTGAAGACTGAGATTCCTTTGCTCTTTGCCCCTCAAGATACGGGATGCTTCTTTATTCTTTCCGCTCTCAGTAGAAACCACAACAGCATCTCCACAACAAAGGATATTCAGTACCCTTCCGTGTCCATCTAAACTGCATTCAGGACATTTTCTCCTCCTGGAGAGACGGCGTGCTCATTTATAAAGTCGTTGCGTAGCACGGATACCAACCTTCAGCTGAGGGGTTTGTTTGTAGAGAAGGACTAATCCTCGTTGTCATCGAAATCTTAGACTGAAGAGAAATTAATTACGAACTGTTCACTTCCCATGCTTTAGTGACGATGCGCTGAAGAGCATGCTTCCAAAGTCGAGGAGGGAAGGGAAGATGCCGAATCCTCATCAACCTAAAGATGATAGAAAATCTTCGCATCCTATTATTAATCTCCGCACCTCCCAGAATTTAGCTTGGAATACCAAATGAGCAGAAGAATCGCCGAAGGGCGAATGAGCAAGAGTGGATACAACAGGAACGCACGTGCAGACCTTTGTGGGAGAATGTTCCAAGGCTTACAAAAAGCCAAAGTTGGTCTCGTTGGCATCAGGGAAATGAAAACGAAAAAAAAAAAAAGGAAAATGAAAATAAAAATAGGAATCTTGATTGATGACCTCCTTGGGGTCACAATAAATGAACGAATCTTTGCCGAAGCATCAGAGTGAAACTTGCTCTTGATCTGGATTTTTTTTATGGAGCAACGAATGGTTCTCTCCGATCATTCTTGTTTCAGTCGAAGAGAGTCCCTCCAGATGCGGAGGAGAGCTAATGTGCGGTCGAAGGTCGTGTACAGAGGGAATCTGGAAGGCCCTTCGCATAGCGTACATTCGTATAGGGCAGCGTTTTCCAACCTCTGTTCCGCGGAGAGTCAACAAGTGTTCCGGGAAAAATTATGAAAATTCTACATAATTAAAATTTGAGAATAAATGTTTTTGTTTCGTTTTCTTGACTCTTAATTCATTTGTTTATTGTTAATAGCTACCTACCTTATGAAATAACCACGGTATCCCGTTGAAATTTCAGGATTTGTGAAGTGTTACGTCAAAGGAAAGATTTGGGAAACGCTGGTACAGGGAAATCTCGCTTGCAATACGCTCAGTTCAACGAATCAGCAAGCTTTTTTTTCGTGATTAACCCTTCCCTTGCATCAAAGTTGGGGACCCAGATCTCATTGACAACTCTGACGTCATCTTGGTGAAGTGGCTACTTGCTGCTCTTGATGCTCTTTCAGAGCATCTCGCAGTGTTCCCAGGAGCAAATCTCCTCCGATGAGCGGCAAACATTGTGCAGGAAACCCTTTCTTGGTTTACCTTCCCTTTCGTTCACCTCTGGAATCTGCATCGGAAAAGGCAGCTATGAAACGAAAACGTTTTCCGAAAGGTTCCTCTTGTGATGGAAACAAAACTTGGGTTGCCTAGCCAATCAATGATCCAACTTGCTTCTCCCAGAAACACATTGCAGGCAAGCGCGGAATCTTCCGAGCTTCCATCCAGTTCGGCCGGGAAGTGGAATGGAAGTTCTTCAGAGTTAACAACAGAAAATGGCACTCTCGAGGGATCTATTCTAACCAAGCTGCTTCCAGATGATCCGCGATGGAGATTTTTGCTCAAAGATCCTCCAGATTCCAAGTTTTCTTACAAAGGATTCCTCTAAATCAGAAACGTTCACGCTCTTGGATAGCAGATTCCCGAAGAATGCCATGTATGCATGCAGCCTTCCCATCAGAAGGCATCACGGGTTCAGCTGGGTGCGTTTTGCTGCTTTTTTTTTTTTTTTTTTTTTTGTCTTTTGCACCTCCAGGCCGACCCGAAATGACTACAAAGAAATTCCACGCAGCGAAGTTCGCGACATGAGGGGCCGTGCTTGGTCCAGAAATCAACCTCAAGGTGCAGGCGGGCACAGGTCGTCTCATTTCGAAGGATGCGAACTCAGGTGATACCACCTGGACCACCCGGCATCAAACATCCACGAGCCGAATCATTTTAAAGGCAGGTTCGACGTCCCACTGAAGATGCGTTCTGTTTGTGGAACCTCCCTTTTCTAACGTGTATGACCGGGCAAACCAGCTTGAAGTTCGATACCGTTTTTACACTTCGTTTACCCACTTGATGTGATGGGATGACTGCAAGAATGTGGATGTCGCTGGGAGTGATGCCCGCTGATCTCTTCTGCCAACAAATCACGAGTACTCTGGGCAACGATTAGGATTCAGTGGATTCTCGGATGTCTTTCTTTTCCAGTAATCCAATTATAAAGGAATTGAGATTCTCACGGAAAGTCCCTCTCCGCAATCTGAGAGCCAACAGTTCGAAAGTTCGTTTTGGCTCCATTTTTCCAATGCAGTTAATCGGGGAGGGGGAGAGATTTTCTTGTGGGCGGGTGTTTCATAAAGGTGAGCTTTCGCTTTGTGGGGTGGGGCAAGTACCCCAGTTTATTGGAAATGCTGAATTTCCTCCGCATTTTCCAAGTTGTCTGCTTAGCTTCACTGAGCTCGCAGGAGCGTTTCATTTCATCGCTCCGGTTGCATACATCACTTCCACCAAGACGTCCTTCTTCACGGTTTATTGATTCATGTTTGTTATTGTATGGACAGCATTTATACACAAAAAGAAGAGTGAAAATCAAAGGAAACATGACTTCAGTAGGAAAGAAATGGAAAAAGCAAAAAAAAAAAAAAAATAGTCTTCGCAAGTCTGATTCTTTGAAGAGCAGCTTTTTTTATGTGTATCTGGAGTCCTTTCACGAAACAAAATAGTAACGCTAACTGGGCATACCTGAAGGGAACATAGAAAGAAAGAAAAAGACCTGCTAACGAGAAAAACACGTATGTCTGGAAAGGGAAACTAATTTTGCCAGACAGCTACGGAAAGGGTTTTTTCTTCAGGTAAATTGGTATGACAGCATTACAAGTTCTCCGAAGCTTTGGCATCTAGTAATGAAAATGAAAGCAGTGTTCACTGGCAGTCGAAGAAGGGAAGAAGTGCCTCCAGTTTTCCTCCAGGACCTTGACGAAACACTGAGCAGCACGCTACTCGAAAAGTCGGAATCTCGTTCTGCTTGTCGATACAGATGTGTTCGTATGACTCATTCGTACGTGCAGGGATCAAAAGCCCGAGTGCAGTAACACAATGTGATCACTATCATGCAACCTATGCAAATAAATTTCAAAACTGAGATAGCGAAGCGGAAGATTGGACGTGGAAAAGAAATTTGAATAGCGGCAGACTGCGTGATTAGCTTGTGGGATGCTTGGTAGACAGGATTAGAAGCAGAAGACGTCTAATAGATCACTGAGCCATTCAGCTTTTGTGTGTCGTCTCCGGCTGCTGGAGTTCCTCCACCGCTCAAGCAACACGACGATACGGGTGATGATGATATAAAAATCCAAGCACTACGTTCCAAGCATGGAAATTTCGTCTCCAGAAACATTCCTTGCATGCGAGGGATGGGGAAGTCTTTGTTAAGAAGTTCTTTGGGCATGAAGACTTCATTAACCCCAGAAGACAAAGCGGACTAACTGTTTAGAGACAAAGAATTCATTTAGCCGGGGAACTTGTATAAGGAAAACGGACTTTCGGCTTGCATCTTGGCTGAGATTCTTTAATTATTTACTGGTTAATTATTTAGCATAAGTTTTTTACATGGCATCCTTGTGGACCCAACGATGAAATTCAAGTGGGCGATATTTACTCGGTAGGGCGATTGGCGCGTATCCTCGGATGGTAGATAGGTACAGAACACAAAGATGAACGTAATATCGAGGCTGAAACCTCAGGTGCAGATTGGATTGGGTTCATCTTCTACCAAGAGCAGCATGATCCTCTCATTTCTTGACATCAAGTGATTCTTTTTCACAAACAGTGCATTTATGAACTTGTTCCAAGAAGCAAGGAAAACAGAACGAAACGCTACTCCGCAGATAATGTACAAGCATACATTTTCTCCAGCAAAATCGTACGTATGTAGTTTCAAGAATTCATGTTAACTTTCCGCTAATACCACGTATTCCTGAAGTATGAAATACACCTGCACGTGTGTGGTTTTGATGGCAGACACATATGATGAGGTACTTTGGCCACTCTTTGTGTTCGTGCAATCCCGGGTTGTTTTTCGGATAGGGCAGGCATCCAGGAAAAGGGTTAGAATGTTTTTTTTTGTGTGTGTGTGTGGGGGGGGGGAGAATCTCGCATTGTGAACTTTTTGAATTTTCCTCTTTGTGCTTGAATTTTTCAAGGGAAGATTCGAGCACAGTCAGATTTACGATCGCGGGAAAGTTTCCACAGTATTTTTCGAACGGTTTTCCACTGATGGGTCTAATCTTGAAAAATGAGTACTGAATAGCAGTAGTGTTTACGATTCCATTACTTGCATCATGTTAATTCTTCACATCATTGCGAATGCTTTCATCTCTTGCTTTCGCCACTTGTAAATGTTTCCAAATTTTCCAAACCTCTACGCTACTATGTTGGCTCTGAACACCATTTCTAGGATAAGTGAGGAAAACAAACACACACACACACACAGAGAGAGAGAGAGAGATTTGGTTGATAGTAGCAACAAGATGGAAATGTTCTTGTGCTCTCCATAAGATAGAATATGAGTTCGAGGAATGGAACCATTCCACATGTGAGACAAAGTCCGGTCGAGTGATGGACATTAGGAAATTTTCATGAGTTGGCAGAGGACATTTAATTCATGGATACAATTCTGCATCATAGGAAAGCAAAATGGATTTCAAATCTATTTCTCTGCTCCACAGATGACTCACATTCATTTCTTTCTGTTTCTTTCCTTCTTTAAATTATTCGAACCTTATTTCTCCAGCGAGCACATACCAAAGCCAATACAAGAAGATTTGTGACTTTTCCGATGCCTTTAGCAATCGAAACGCTGCTATGGAACGAATCTTCTAACGGTGCTTTCCTTATCATATGTAATTATTAGTGTTTTCCGTTGCCGAATCATTCCTTCATGGAAATCTTTAACCTTTTTTTTTTTCCTTTTTCTTTTTTGGCATTTCAGAATTTTCCTTTGACTCGGATCTTTTATTCTTTCTGTTTTTGCTCTCTGGATCTCAAGTTGCATCATGCCTCCGCATGGCTGCAGCGTTGTTTTGGTCTCGAGGAATTCTTTCCATTTGCATGCAAACATTTTTCTGCTCCAAGTCTGTTACGGGATCCCAACTCGGTGCACTTCTGGTTCCATTTCAGCTTAGTTCTTCCGAGGGACCTGCACTGATCAGCATATCGGCCTTCGTTCATTTTCCCACCGTTTCCATTGGCTTCTTCTGGTGCTCCAGGCATTCTCTCTGTTGCATCTCAAAGAGCTAGACAGTTCTGAATCTTGACTCCAACTCGCTGTTGTCAGAGATTGCATTACGGATTTCTTTCTGCAACAGCTGTCACGAGCCCGTGGAATGCATGATCGTCGTGGACGGACGTAAGTACAGAGGCTTCCTCTTGAGATCTCTTTCGTAGGAGTTTTGTTTGATAAGCATCGCACTTTCTGGAGCACCACGCAGATCGTTGAACAGGAAATGACTCTGCAGCGATTTTACACAGTAGCCAGGCTGCACGAGCAGTGATGCATGCAGCGACTGTCGTTTCGGAATACGCTCCCTGCTCAAAAAAATAATAATAAATTTAAAAATAATAAAAAAACAAAAACAAAACTGTGGAATGGTAAACACCGTTTTTTCGATAGGCTTTGATAAAATTAAGCGAAAGTTTTCCGCATGAAGACTGGAGTTGCCGGAAGTCCAATTCGGAAACGAATCTGAAAGCAACTTGAAAACCCTCTACCTAATTAGTGACAGCAGTAGAATGCATTCATTTTTAGAAGAAAAGATAATTTCGTTCGCCTTCAACAGATTCGGGATCGAAGGAAAAACGCTGAAAAATTGTTCATAATCTCTGACAACAAAACCCCGAAAGATCATAAAGAAGAAACATACGTGCTTATTAAACGTAGAGAGTTTATTTCAATATGCATAGTAATTCATATTCATTAACATAGCTACTATTAACAGTGATAGTATTGTAACAGATATATTTATTGAGACATACATTTTCTAAATATAAGTAATAAGTTGTTGGTATGTATGCAACAAAGATTGCAAAAAAAAAAATCAAATATATATGCTTATTATATATATAATAACATATATATTTATGTAAAAATTGGCACATTAATTTACTTTGGCATATGTAGCTATTATTATTTGATTAACGTATGTAACATTAATGATAAAATATTTAAACTTATATATTTATTAACATTTATGAAAAAACATTCGTTTATTTACATATGCATTTTCTCTTAATGTACCTAATAAACTACTGATTGTATTGTTTATACATATGATTATAAAAGGTAAAATATATGTGCTTATTATTTATTTTGATCTTTAAGTGTTACCAGACCTTCCCGATCTCACATCGGTCAGTTCGTACGGCCACGGCGCGAATTTCCACTTTTCTGGAAATGGCGGCCACTCGCATGTGCAAATGGCAAATGGCCACAGGCTGTTTCGCCCCACGGACTACATGAAATCTTGAAAATCCAACGAAAAAAACGACCAAACGGACGAGCAGGTCAAACTCTCGGATCGAAATTCGCGTAAGACACAATTCGCTGGATTCTTCAAGTTTAGCAAACGAGAGTGGAATATAAAGAAGCTCCGTGGGAACATGGAACCGCTTCCCCCTCTATCTTTCACCCCCATCCACCGAATTCCAGTTCAGTGCGTTTCGCGGTACGCCAGAGAACTGCAAGAAACTTGCCAAGTCAGCCTTCGGTAATCGAAGAGTGACCCCGGAACGGACGTTTTTTCGGAGGCTGCTCCCGTCGGAAAGTCAGCGTATATTTCTCCTTCCTCTCAGAGTGATCCACTGTGGAGAGGGGGCACGCAGGGCTCCACCGATGTGATGGATTTCACGATCACATGCGATCGCTAATTCGTCGCGATGCATCCCTGGAAGTCTTCTCGGTCCAAGAGTTCATGTCGTGCTCTCATCTGGCCTCATGGCATCCTTCGAAGAATTGCGAAGGCCGAATTTCGAACCGGGGCGCATTGGAAATTAAAAAGAAAGGAGCGTAATTGAATCCATACATCAAGCGCACCACCAGGTGCTGGTGGTTTCCCTCAGAGAAACCACTCGCCATTTCATTTACTAATGATTGCAGTTAAAAACAGCCTCTCGTTAGGACGAGGTGTGGTAAGAGGGCATTTTTCAAGAAAGAAGATTCCCTTTTCTGATTTCTTTTCGTAATTTCAATCAGCAGTTTATAACAGCAAAGTCCTAGGAGGAACGCCTTTTGAGCCAAGGGTTTCATATCCTGGATGTTATGATAGAAGTTGCTTAGAGTAATTACTCACGAGGAAGTTATTGCTCATAAGCTGAGCCTGGACAAGCAGCTTCTACGGAAAGAAAAGAATATAAACTGCGAGTTTGCGCTCGAAAGGAATATTCCTCCCGAATGATTGTGAAGAAACAGGCGAAAATGAAATTCCGAAACGGTTTGATTATAGTTGGTATTTATAGGAGTGTTATGACTTGATAATAAATCTAGTTTCCACTCGACAAGTCACGCCTGCTTTTATCACATTCCCCCTCGTGAAACATCATTTCACGAGTAGTGCCTTTGGGGCGATGCGATCAGTTCTCCAGTACCCAACGAAAGCATAAGGAGGCTGCGCAAGCCCCTCACGCTCTTTTTTGCAACAGATGAAATGAAGACGACGACGGAGGAGCGACGGAAAACCCAGCGTCGTCTCCACTTTTCAGCGGCGATCGAGTAGCTTCCCCGGATGCAGCTGGCAGCACTGACCAAGACCCGCAACAATGCTTGGCTCTTCCTCCGGAAATGAGGATTTTCCGAGCGCTCCGCAGAAAGCCTTCTCACCTGTTTCCCCCTCCTCTGTAGCTCCGTCCCTCTTTGCTCCTTGTCTTCTGCACCCTCCGCAAGATCCTTCATTCGGACGGCGATGGTGGTTTCCGGGGAAGAAACAACAGGAGGACCGAGGGACTCTTCGCAGGATATGTCGCAGTGGCTCCGTTGGCTGCGAGTCCCGATCTTAAATAAGCTCAGGAACTTCCCGGGCAGCGTACTTACAGAGGCATGTTCTCCTCTAAAATGCATTCTCCCTCGTGACGAAGGATGCATTTCGCAACTAGCCCTGACTGACGAGCTTTGATTTCTCCTTTTCCATGGTCTCG
This sequence comes from Raillietiella orientalis, assembly GCA_036172245.1. Taxonomy (NCBI): domain Eukaryota; kingdom Metazoa; phylum Arthropoda; class Ichthyostraca; order Raillietiellida; family Raillietiellidae; genus Raillietiella; species Raillietiella orientalis. The sequence continues at coordinate 2,825,589 of JAYWIR010000020.1, read as the reverse complement.
CCTCTCTCCGCCCATCGTTTGAAGAGGCAAGGTCCATTCCCTATGTACAATGATGAATGAGTTGAAAGAACAGTTCTTGGCTCCTAGTACACAACGGAAAAGTCCCGGGAAGTTCCATGACGATATCTGGTTGAGTTCTGTTTGAATGGTCTTGGAGTCATCCTCAGTCGATGAGATGAGAAGAAATGGCGAATGCAGTGTCATCCTGTCCATTTCAAGGGATACCATAGTCTTGAGTTTCTAGCTTGTAAAGACTCGAATAGATAACAGACCTGGTAGAATATCATTTTCTGATGAAAGTTTTGTCATCATGAAGCTGGCGTCACTGCAGTAAGCTACAAGGCGTCCTCAGTTAAGTCGGCCACAAATCCTCACAGTTCTTCCTCAAAAGTTCCACGCAGCAATAGGGCGACTCTGAAGTCCCTTCCCTGAATTGCAAATTTCCACACCCTTTGTGCTTGCATGTTCCACGAACGGAGGTAATTCATCGAAAGATGCAGATCTACAGCAACCGCATTTCGAAATCTAGGTGAAAAGAAAATTCTTGAATCTTAGAACTTCTGAAAGAGGTCACTGTGAGACGGGAGATGGCTTCCAAATGCTAAGTACATCAGAACCACTACTTGGAGAACACAGAGATGATTTTTGTCTTTTGTTGCATCACCGGACTCACGAAACGAAATCTCTACTTCAGCTACAGTCCTACAGAACCTGAAATCTCGACAAAAAGAAAAGAAAAGAAAAGAAAGAAAGAAAGAAAGAAAGAACAAAATATGAAGAATGCTAATAAACGGCAGAAAAGTGAATCTGAAAGGAACTCGAGAATGGCTGCATCAGTCCATCTTTTTTTCCATTTTCTCTAAAGCTTGAAAACGGGATCGACTTCAGGAGAGATTCTCTGGACTTTACACAGAACAGCGTAGAACAAATGAGGGACGCCATAGGCGCACTTGGTTCCAGTGCTAAGGAAAAGCACAAGACTTGTACAGTCTTGTGCTCTTCCTTGGTCCCACGGGGCATGATAGCCGTTAACACAAATGGACCGGTTTATAAACGAATCACGAGCCAGGGTAACTCTAAAACTGGGTTCAGTGTGTTCATTTATTTTTCCATTATCAGTTCTCGTGCGAAGAGCGAATCGATATGCACCACAAGATCGGTGAGTACATATTTATTTATTCATTCAGATACCAGAGTAGCAAGAGCTTGGAACTTGAAAAACGAAAGGACTGTATTTCCTAGTTTGCAATTGTGGAAATCCAATCTTCAGAGGACAAAGAGCAACTTTAATTAATTTGAGGTCGGAAAGAACGCAAAATTTGTTTCTCTTCTACCGTTCTTCGCTATTCTTTCCCTCACTGTTGCGGAAGAAATATCTCTAAACGCATGCCGAACAAAAGGGAGCTCTATAGACGGAACAGCAATCTATCTTGAGATTTAGAAGGAAAACGCGAGCGGAAATCGATCCACTAATGATCAGATCGACAATCGGTTTGTCGATGCTGATTCCTAAAGATCAAGATTCCCAGCTCAACATCCGTTCTCGGACAGCAGGAACACTGAATCCAATCAGACGCATTGAAAATTAGCATCTCCTCGATACGTACGTTTGCCGACGTGTACACAAGGGATATGTTGCCGAGCTCCAGCTTCCTTGCATAGATACAGGGATTTTGCGACCTCGTTCCTGCAGGAAGAATCAGCAAACTGATGCTGGCAAACGAAAACAGAACTTGGATCGCCTCTTCGAGAAGGATTCGAGACGGTGGACTTGCAATGAAGAATCACGCACTCCTCAGCAGCAGCGTAGGTACAAAAGAAAGAGTGAAGGGAAAAGAAAAAGGGAGAGCGGCTTGCAAGAGTAAAGTAGTGACTTATCTTTGCGAGGGCTGTTCGGATGTAAGTGGATCACGAGCAGAAAAACGCTTTCAATCATCTGACTCGACTGATCCCGAGAAACTGCCCCGACATCCGAGAGTCTGAACTCGAGCCGATCCTTGTGTCTTCGTGAAGTAGAAAGTGCCCAGCAAGATACTCCTAATTGGGATAGTGAGAAGGATGCTGAACATCATCATTGTGTTTTCAACGATCTATTTCTTAATCGAAGTTTCTCCAGTTTGGTTGCTGGGCGTGGCTGAGGACATCTGCTCAGAGGTACTTGGAGGCACGGGTGTCTAAAACACAGACATTTTGATGAGGTTGAGAGACAGTTCCACAAAACACATCATTCATGCATACATATATGTATGTATACATTCTCAGCAGATTTGCAAGCTTTGGCAGCCTCTTTCAGAGAAAGTTAGCATGCAGGCTTCTGGGAGCTTTCAACGACCACGCACTTCCTCGGTGACTAATCCTCGGGATTTTCATACGCCAGCAAGAGTGATTCCATAGACCTCCTGGAAGCTCCCGCGTGCCTGAACTTCCTCCCTCGGTCTGTGGAGAATCGCTGTCTCATTTACTCCCTTTTTATTTTTATTTATTTTTTCCTCCTCTCACGCGCCCGAGAGGAACGCGCTGCACCAGCCAGGCTCGCCTTCCACGTGTGCCGTTTGAAAAACACCGTGTGAGCGTCGCCATTGTTACCGTAGAGCGATGTTTCCACGCGAGCCAAAACATTTGGAAACCAAGCAACATGTTCCGAGCTGGGAACAGATCCGAGAAAGAATGTGGCCAATTTGACAGTGACGGACGACGCGGAAGAAGGTCTCCGCCTCGCGTTCGGGCACAGAGCGAGGAGTCTCCCAGCACCGCTTGGGGACTGCAGTGGAATTCAGGAGACGCGACCTTCCACCTCGACGTCCGGGCTTCCGAAGATGTCTCGGCATCTGCGGGACGAATGGAACGGACGAAAGGGCTGCCGTCCATGTGCTGTCCCCAAGGAAAAATCCGCACACGAAATTCGCATCAAAATAAGAAAGCAGCAGGCGCTCTTCGAACAGGAGACCGTGTTCTTCTGGTGCCTAGCTGCCTAACACCTACTCAAGGGCATTTTAACAGATTCAGTCCATTTTCCTTTTTCCTGCAAAAAAGGAAAAGAAGGAAGGAAGCTTTCCCAAAGGATCGAAGAAACGGGTCGGCCAGCTTAGTATTCCAAAGCAATCAAGAAGTCAGTTTGCTGGTCGATTTGTCGGTTATGATTTCTTGCGAAAATTAGGACGATGCATCTGCAGCAGGAGAGCCCGAAGGAGGTGAGGCTCTCTCATTTCCATTTTCTGGAGGACGCAACGAAGGAGGGAGAGGAGCGCATGACGGCAACTGCCACATTCTCGGAAGTTTGGCGCGGGAATTCAAGCCGAGGGCTGTCCCTCATAACGGGGACAGCGGATTCGAAAACCGGAAGTTGAGCGGGAACGGACGTCTTCATGTCCGGGTTTCTGTCATTAAAGGGGGGGAGGGAACAAGAGTGCGAAAGCGTGGTAGACTTGCGTGGCAGCAAGTTGAAGAACTAGGTGGTTCCCTCTGAATCAGTGAATCCGGCCTTGGCGGATACGGTGAACATCGTGAAATGCATCCGCGAACGAAATTCAGCATCCGCCGAATGATTCACGGAAATTTTCTCGAATTCTGTTTTTTTTTTTGTTGTCGTCGAAGCCGCTCTGGCGCTTCCCTTTCCAGCAGCGCCAGACAATCATCAGAATGAGATGCCACAGTTCGCTGAACGGGAGCGAGCCCGAAGATCTGCAGAGGCAATTTTTTTTAATTCGGTCTGGAACGAACTCTCCAGGCAGCAGCACAACATCCCACGACAACGTCGTGTGCTGCACGGCGTGTTCCGTACTCCTGCAATTTGCACGTCGGTACACGGGGGCACTCGGAGGAAATTGCCGAGTACGGCTGGTTGCCATGGCTGCGGGATCGAGTTCTGTGTGCACTTAAAGTGAAACAGATCGAAAGTCTCGGCTGCGGCTCGGAATGAGGTAGCCGCTTTTTTCGCAACTTCTTGTTGGCTAATGGGTGTCTTCGGGGTTCTTTTCAGAACTCTCGAGTGTTCCGTGAGCAAACACTTGCCCTCACAGAAGCTGACAAAAGGCAACAGCTGTGCCTTTTCGGATTTCCGTGCCCATCCCTTCTAAAACCGGGCTTGAAACGCGGACGTCACGCGTTCCGCTAACAGCGGCCCGCAAATCTTAAGTTTGGCTTTCGCTCTTGCTGGAAAAAACTGCAGCTAGGCAAGCGCGACTCATTCGAAAGGAGTGCTGCTGCTGCCTTGCTGGTCGGAGACGTCACCGCTTCGTCTTCCGGCCTCTCGGCATAGATTCACAAAGTCCTTTGAGTGGCACATTCTCTGCCAAGAATGACATCACCATCTCACAAGCGTTTTTTTCCAATTTTTCCAGATCACTGCAGCTTGGCGACAACAGCACATGCTTGAGGAACGTTAAAGTAAATACCAACAAACGGATTCAAATTGAATTCTTCCCGGCCTGATGAGACGTTGCATCCTGGATTTTTTTTTTTTTTTTCAAGAGTTGAAGGAGTGAAAAGAAACGTACGTGCACCTCTGGCTGGACAGCTGCTTGCGACAACCGGTGGCGTCAACCCATGGCATGCCATGGTACCTGTTCTTAAACGAGAAGCATCCCGAAATGGCAAATGGGTTTCCTTCTTGAGGTCTGCTTGAAGTCCTTGAAGTTTGCTTAGAAGGAGCCACTCAAAAAGTGGCTCCTTCCAAAAAGCATCCTCAAAAAGATTCTCCACCAGCGGATGATATTCCTACAATTCTGGTTCCTTTTTTAGTGCTTCAGACCGCCACTGCCCCGCGAAGGCAGCAGAGAACTGCAAAGGACGCGGTTGGCAGCAGTCCGGAACATACGAAGAGACGTTTAAAGATGTCCCTTGGGCTGCCAATAGGGATTTTGTCTGTGGGTCGTCGGCAAACGATCCCAAAGGAGTCGAAGGGCAGCACAGCCAAGAAGCATCACGAAGAACGCTACTCACCCAACTTTCAAGGTGAAGATTCTTTGTGAAATGGCCGGTTTAGTGCTCCCGGAGGATCGCTCACACATCTGAACTTTCCGTCGAATGGCGCGGTTGAACTGAAAGAAATGGGACGCACTGCTTTACCCCCGGGTCCAAAGAATTGGCATCTTCAAGAGAGGCTACTCGAGAAGCTTCGTCGTTTCGGGAACTTCTTGCCATGGAAGATCGCTCAGGAGCCTTGGACGTCCTCGCCGGGGTTCACAGGACCACCGCATGGACAGCATGTCCCTTTTAAAAAGCTTCACAGTGCTCGAATTTTATATTTTCATTCATAAAAAATATATATATTTTTTCCATTTTGTATTTTTTTCTATTTCGTTTAAAATGATTATCGACATTTATTTCTCAATGTAGATTTTTATTAAATAATTATCAATCAACGGAACACTTGATTCGACACCCGCTATTTAGTATAATGTTTATCATTATAAATATTATAATATAATTTGCATCATTATAAACAGTATAATTATTATATAATTGCTGTATTATATAAACATTATAATCATTGTTATAAATATTATATGATTATTATATCATATTAATATTATAATTATCATTAGAAATATTGAATGGAAAGTTTCAGTGCAGCAAGCTTTGAATAACAAAAACAATTCGTTTTCTGAGTGCGAAACTCGTCAGTGGCGAGCAGTGGGAGCACTGCCGACGATCACGTGACCGCACGCAAAAAAAAGGCAGCGCGTCGTAGGTGATGCCGCACGAACTGCCGGGGGGCAGGGCGGCGCGTCGACTCGGGGAAACGAATTCTCGACAGTTTACGGGAAGGGCGGAAGGAGAAGGTCTGCCCTTCTCGTCCGAGCTTGGGCCACTTTCCCGCTCCCGGTTTGAGTGGAAGAGCTCCGCGGGGAGGTGAGCGCGCGCCTTCGGAGCGGTCGAAGTCACATGGTCCGCGCGGGTCGCGCGAATCCTCCCTGCGAGGAGCGGACGTTCCGCGGCAACCAACGGGAGGGAGGGAAGGCTCCTCGGGGAAGACATCGCCGCGAGAAGCCCGGAGGGAACGCGCGCGAAGGACATCGTCGTCGGGACTTCCGTGTGACGTCACCCTGGTGCTGGCAGCGGCAACGCCGCAGGACGGAAGTGGCGACGCCAGGGGGAGGAGAGGGGGCTTCTTCTCCGCGTCGCATCTCCTTGACCTTTACGTGAAGGTCAAGGAGCTAAGACTTTGGCAGCTTACCCTCGACCTGGTCCGTTTCTGCCCCTCCCCCCCATCCCAGGACGCAGGGGAACGAACAGAAGGGAATTCCCGATCCCTGCGCACCCGTTGCCCGTAGCGACGAGAAGAGTCGAGGCGCATCGGCCGGCCCTCCCGGAGGCGGGGACGACTCCCACCGCCGGAAGGGCCGGGCGAAAGCGCTCTGCGCGGAGCCCTCGGCCGCCGTCCCCGAGACGCAGGGGTCGCCCGCCAGGAAGAGACGAGAGCCCCTGGGGATGCGGACGCAGCCGCCCCTTCCCCCGAAAGAGGGGCGGAAGGCCACCTGCTGGGCTCCCCCATCTGCCCGGCGGACGGACGAGGGTGCGCCTGCGGGGACGACCCGCGTCGTCAGGGATACGCTCTGGGCGGCGGCAGCCGGACTGGCGCGGATCGTCCTTCCGCCCCTGCAGCTCCCCCCCCCTCCTTCCTCCCTCGCCGCCCTCCTGCGGACCGCGTGCGAACCGCGCAGGAGCCGTCCGTCCTCGGCGGGTCCGGGGAGGACGGGACGGATGGGACTCCCGCCACGGATGGGGTCGTCTCCGCTCTTCGACTCCAGCCCGCGGGTGCCGGGTCCGGAAGGGGGAGGTTAGGGGGTTTCACGGAGCCACCGAGCGCGCCCGCGTGACGTCAGCCAGGAGAGTTCCCGCGAGGTCATGCGACGGGAGCCTGGGGCGACCGTACGGGGTAGCCGCCCTCTGCTCCCCCTCCCCCCTCCCATAAGGCTGCTGCTGTCTCTAGCCGGCGGCAACCCTGGAAGAGCGCCGGTGCGCGCCGAGGAAGATACGCGCGGGCGCACGCGCGTGGCGAGGTGGCGGCGGAGCGTCCTTTCCGGATGGAGAGCGAGGGGCAGCGGCGGACCCGGATCCCTCCCGGTAGGAAGACACTGGACCAGGAGATAAAGGAGTCCCGGGCAAGGCGGGGAGAGGGCGAGTCACCTCGGAAGAGGGCGGGGGGAAGGAACGGCAGGGCGACGGCGGCTACGGAGGGTCTCCCCCGAGGAACGCGAGCGAGCGAGGCGGTTCGGCTGCCCGTCTCCTCCATGGTAATGGAATAAGGTAACGGATAAGGAGGATCCTAGGTCCGCGGCGACCCCCGAGATGCGGTGGCGAGCAAGCGGGGAGCTCACCAGGGCGCCTCGGTCGCCGGAAAGCGGAGTCCGGGAGGGGTGTTTTCCTGGGGCATCGCAGATGCTCCCTCTGCCACCGGAGGGTGAGGGAGGCCGCCGCACACGCGGGGAAAAGAGCGGGAAGGGAGCTGCGGGATTCGTGCGCGTTTTCCCTAGACTTCCCTCGCCGGGACGCTACGGCCGAGCGGGAGCTTCGCCGCGCACCACGGGAGGTGCTCTACCGAGGTCCACCCCCGCCTAACGGACGCGGATCCCCCCTCCTCCCAGATCCCCCGCAAGCTCCTTCCCGGAGACGGGAGCCTCCGGAGGGCCCTCCCAGACCGCAGAGGGACGCTCCTGGGGCGCCCGTCCGCTCCGGTTCCGCCGGCGGCAGCAGGACGAGCGGCGGGTGGGCGCGCGTCGCTCGGCAACGGGGTGACGGGCCGCTCGCTGGGTGGGGCGCGCGGAAGCGGCAGGGGGTGGAGACCGCGGCGACTTGTGGGATCCTCGCAGGAGCGCCTCCCGCTGGTGGAGGAGGGAGCGAAGGGTGCGGCGGCGTTCGGCCTTTTCGCGGGAGCTCCTGTGGTCGGATTTACGAGCGGGCTGGTGGGGAGGAGGAGGAGTTATGCGGGCTAGACAAGGGCAGGGGCGCTGCCCCCTCCCCCGCCCCCCTTTGTCCTTTCAAATCGGATTACGCGCGGCTGCGCGCGCGCGCGCGCGCGCGCGCTCCGCTTGCGGCGGCTGCGTTTTCGCCGGGGCGCCCCGCTCACCGACAGAGGCGCCTCCGTCGCGAAAGTCGAGGGGACGCTGAGGGCCACCCAAGGCACGGTCGTTGCTCTCCGCGGGTGGCCATGGGAACGTCAGACCCGACGCGCCGTGCCGGCGTCACGTGAAGCGTCGAGTGGGGCGGCGGCGGCGGCGGCAGAGGACGGCATCCCCCCCCCCCTTTCTCGGGGAAGAGGCCGACGCGGATCCCTCCCCCTCTCCAGGAAGTGGGGAGAGGAACCGCGCCCCTCCCCCGGACGGGGTGGGGTTCGCCTCCCCCTAGCCCCAGAGGGGCTGCGGGGAACCTCAGATGGGAAGAGGAGGACCGCGGTCGGCACCCTCACGTCACGCAGCGGTGACGGCGGCGGCGAGGAGAAGGAAGCGCGCGCCACCGCCCGCTGCCGCCGTCACGGACCGCCGGGGCTCCTCCTCCCCTCTGCGCAGGCACGAGACGCTAACCTTTCCGGCCCTTCCGGCGGTGAGGAGGGGAGGAGCGGGAAGCCGCCGCACGCGCGTGGCAGACTCCGGAGGACGAAGGGGAACGACGCCAGACATCCCCTCCCCCCCCCAGGAAGTGCTCACTGGGGTCACGGAACGTCTGCTAGCAGCCGGGATGGCGACCGAGCCCCTTCGGGCAGAGCGGCGGACGAAGAAGAGCCGGGAACACCCGCCTACCTGGAGATCTCCGGAGGTCAGCCGTGAAGGGGGAAGGGAGGAGAGGGGGAGAAGAGCCGTGGACCCGCCCGTCCCACCCTTTAACTGCCGGTTTCGCTCCTCTAACAGCCTCCTTTCCGGTCTCTCCCCGGCTCTGCACCCCGGCGGGGGGGAAGGGGAGCGGTCGCCGCCGAAGAAGTCCGTCCCTGCACCTCCCGGGAGGTTCAGTTTCCCGTTTTCCCCGGACAGCGGCGGCGGCGCTGCCTCTCCTCCTCCACCACCAGCTGCGCGGGACTGGCCGCTCCCGCCGCGGAGGGGAGGGGCACACGAGCTTGCGGGACTTCGATGCCTCCCGCCCCTCCTCGCGGCTTTGTGTGGTCCATCCCGCCTGCCTCCCCACCCTGACTTCCCGGCAGAGAGCTGCCTTTTCGCGGGCCCCTTCTTCCCGCCCACCTCACACGGCTGAGCCCAGGTGCAGGTCATTCACGTCCCTCCCGTCGAAGGCTGGGCCCGTCCCGCCGCCGCTCGGGAAAGGGGAAGACACAGATAGGGGAGGGATCCGCTCGCCTTCCCGAGAGAGTCGACGTCAACTCGAGGTCACCGAGGGCGCAGCCGAACGGGCAAGTCGCGCGGCACCAGGGACCTGTCGCTTGGCGAGCCCTTCGGGAACTCCGCAGATCCTGAAAAAATAAAAAAAAGTCGCAGACATTCGCAAAGCCCTTTGTTCCCGAGGAGTGCAGAGGTCCCGGGAAAGCTTTGTGCTCCCGGACAATGGAGCCGCCGCCTCCTCCGACAAAGAGCGGATTTGTCCCGCTTGGACCCGCAGGGACGAATCGCAGACAGCTGAGCCGCGCTGACTTTTCCCGTCCGCGGGGCACCTCAAGTGGGGCGCGGGGCCGCGTATCGGTCGGGGCCGCAGCGACTTTCCCCCGTCCTCACTTTTGTCTTTTCCAGGAGACCTCGGGGCAGCTGCCAAGCCGCAGCCGGAACGCATCCGAGGACCGAGAGACCGCAGTCAAGACCCGCGCGTCGCTTCCGCGGCGCGAGCCAGGAGGGGGCGAAGGCGATTCGCCGGCGGCGAAACTGACCGCTACGGGAGGAACGGCCAGCACGGCAGGAAGCGCGCCGCGGACTCCGGGATCTGCAGCCGCAGCCACCGCCGAAGCGGCGGCGTTCCGGAACGCCAGCGCATCCGGCGGCGGTCCGTTTCCAGGGACGCGTCGACTGTGGAGGCGGAGGGAAGTCGTCAGAGAGCCCCTTCCGTCCGCAAGCAGCGGAAACTTCCTTCCTCTCTCCTCCTGCTCCTCCCTGCCTTTCCCCTTCCTCCCTTCCTTCTCCCTTCCTCCTCCTCCCTCCCCCCTCTTGCTTCTCTTCCGAGAACGCTTCTGAGGAGGGGAGGAGGAAGGAATGGTGCTTCCGCGTCCCAAGAGGGACGCTGCTGATGAACGGCAGGATCTCCTCGGTGCTTCCCCTTTTTTGTCTGAGGTCCGAGGTCTCGAAGCTTCACGGCAGTGGCAATGTCTCTCATGCCGGAGGGACCTCTCTCTGTCCGCGGGCGACACAGGTGTTCCATCTTGACCTTGGGTCTTCTCCCCCTTCAGACCGGACTCCTCTGGACATCGTCGAGTTCTTTCCTCCTCCTGCCACGGGCCTCACGTCCTCCCACTCTTCAGAAAAGCAGGAAACAACGTCCTCTTAGATCTTAGATCTCTTGTGGCGTAGTTTGAGAACCGAGGAGGCTTGGTGCTCTCCCAGCTCCATTGACGTGGCACGGTTTAGTGCAGTCCAAGATCATTTATTTATTTATGTGATGTCACTTCCAGATGCAACAGCTTTTTTAGATTTCCTTTATAACGGTCACAGCGGCGCTGCTTTCCCTCAATTCCAGAGCCAGGCGATGGCCGTGCCTCGAATGAAAAGCCGCGCAGGGAAGAGGAAACGGAGGGGCGCCGCATCCCCAGGAGGTTCTAGAAACTCCGGCTCGGTGTGGCCCGTGCGCAGCATGCAGCACACGCAACTTTTCCCTTCCTCCTCCTCCCCTCTTCCTCCACCTCTTCCTCCTCACCTTTCCTTTTTAGATTTTTTTGTTTTCAGCTCTATTAGAGTTGTCTCCTGCTTCTCGTGTCCACGCCTGCAAACGGCCGTGGTAGTGGACGCGACGTGCTGATTCGTTTCCACTCGAGCGACCAGGAGGATCGGTTCGACCGATGGCCATGTAGGTTATTTTGCAGACAGCTTCCGCAGCCTTTCCGGAAGATGCTCAAGGCCGTTTCCGTGACTCTTTCTCCCCTGAGGAGGAAACCGCGCAACCCGTGGCTCGCGGAGCCCTCTCGACCCGCAGCGACGAACCCGCGGCCGCCGGGAGTCCAGATTGGAAGCCTGGACTTTAGGCGGTGGCGGCAGGAGCACCAACAGCATCTGCAGGACTAGCGACGAGAGCCTCGAAGTTTCCCCGCAACCTCGCGATGCGGGCAACTCCAGCGTCGGAAGCATCACCTCTGGAGGAAGGAACACCAAAGGTGCATCTGCCAGCAGGGTCATCAGCAGGAACAGGGTTGACAGAAGCGCCGGCCACCCTGCTGGTCTTCGCTCCAGGAGGCCCCACCCTTCTGCCCCCATCACCCCTTCTGGGAGTGTCTTTCTCGACTTCCTGCAACTTCGGAAGGGGCAGACGGCAGCGGCGGCGGCCGGAAAGCGAAGGTCACAGGCCGGGGGCAGCGGAGCGGTTGACCTCGGAATCAGGGGCACAATTCGGAATACTCGGAGACCACCTGGAAGACAGGAGTTCCATGCCTCCTACCCACCGCGGCGCGCCTTACCGCATTCTACGAGACCTCATTGCGGGGAAGAGAGAGGGCAGTGATTCCACGCGAGCATCCCCGTATCCCCAGGCAGCCTCCAGGGAGGGGGGGGTTTCATCGTTGAGTCTTTTGCGGAGGAAGCGCGGACGGGTTCGATAGATTTCGGTTCCTCGCCCCCTTCCTTCCGCTAGAGGAAGAGTTGCCGGACACGACCTTGAAGCTGGCCTAGCCTTCCCCCATCACCTCGACTTTGCATCCGCTTTCGACCGGCCGTCTGTCTGCACCCCCTCCGACTGCTTGAGGAACGGCTCAGCGGTCGGAAGCCGCTCTACTCCGTGTTCAGGGTGACTTTTATTTCCGAGGAAGCGCTTGGCGGGGGAAGCGAGCCGCGTTTGCGTCCCCGGTGGTCTCCAGCACCCGTGAGTACAAGAACTGGCTTTTGGGGGCGCAGCGCCGCGACGTTCCCCCTTCACGTGTCAAAGACGGCGGGAGCGCCGAATCGTTGTCTTTGATTTGAAAAAAAAAAGTTTTGCTCGGGAGAAATCTGAGGGAGGTCACATCAACCGCTCGCGCGAAGAAATGGAGGGGGGGGGGGGATGGGAGCCGACTTTGGAAGCAGCGACTTTCGCGCCCAGCCAGCAGCGAAGCAGCTCCTCCGCAAAGCGATCAAAGAACCTGACCTGGGCGAAAAGTCAAGCACTCGTTCCACGGCCGGAAGATTCCGGATGGCATCCCCTCTCTGCAGAGCTTTCTACAGATCACTCGGGAACCGCCATAAACAGGCCGAAGTTTGGCTGGTCGACCCAAGGCATCGTCAGCTCTAAATGACTGCGTTCCTCCGTGCATGGTAAAGTCGCCTGCTCTTTGAGACTGCCGACATTCGAGCTTCCGGTTCGGAACCTCCAGCTCGTCCCTCAATAGGGCGGAAGGGACGTCGTGGATTTCGACTCCTCTCCCCCTCCCCTCTTGTGATTTTTGGTTTCGAAACTACACTCCCCTTCCTGAAGAGAGCTCCTTTGCTCCGAAGGCTGGATGGTGCGAGCAAACTCTGCGTTGTGCAAGAAACCGATGTTCCGCGGAAGGACCTCTCGCTTGAATGGCGTACCATGTCAGGGACCGTGATCCCCCACGATGACGTTCACTAGCCGGAATTTAGTCCCTCCCCGGCTTTTGTCTATTCCAGGAAGTCTTTCCACTCCAGAGCTGGGAGCCGGGGTTCTATGTAATGGATGTATCTCTTGCGAATTCTAGAAATAGTAGATGGACCGATCTGTTTGTAGAATCGGCTTACCTGCTACCGTCGATTTGCGACTCCAAACGTCTGGGAGATTCAGAGTTCTTTCAAAGGTCCAAGAAGCTATTGGATCCGAAAGGTGGACCTGGGTGCCAGACATTACCAGAAGCAGCCATCGAAGTACGAAAAATCAAGGTCATGATGATTTTTCGTACTTGGATGCCTGCTTCTGCTCATGTACACAACTCGCGGAGAAGCGCATCCATCTTCAAATGAATTCTCGACTGATGTCGAGAACGAAGCTCCTTGTAAGCTGGGTCGAATCTCGAGGACCAAGCTTTCGCTTTTAGAAAAAGAAATGCTGTCGTCTCTAAAAGCGTTCTCAGCTTTTCCCACATTGGCAAAGTTGATGTGATCGTGGACTTTGTAGGGTAGTAAAAGGGACGGAGCGTCATTTTGGCGAGCTTCGAGTGTATAGCCTGCCCTCGTGTCCTCATTTCGAATCCTGCTCGTGTAGCTGCTTTTTACTTTATCCTTGGATTTTCCTTTCTACGTGCACTCATTCTTCATAACTAAAGATTGCTTACGCTTGTCTGAACAGCCACCTGATGAGCTTTTTGCTGCTTGTAATTTTCAAAATATCTCGTACGGTTAACTGGCTGGACGAATTTTCTTGAATCTGTCCTCGAAGGTGTGACAAAACAGACTGTCCAGCCAATGAGATTAGTCCATGGTTTCCGTTGCTTTAGTTTTTTTTTCTAGCTCCACTGCAAAACATAGCTGCCTACCGAAAGATGTAGAAAAATCAGTGCATCAACATCACCACCTACAGCATCATCAGCTTCTCGACTGATTGAATTACTTCCATGCACCTTACAATTTTTGGTTTCTTACAGTGTTTCGTGATCGAATGGATTCCCGTCGTGGTGGATGCAGAAATTGTGGTTGCGATTCTTTTTGGTCGAAGACCACATTTGTCCATTTTTGGTTGGCTGGCAAGCAAACATGTGCCTGAAACAAGGAATCCCCTTTTCGACTCTGAGATGAAGGAGGACAGAAGAGCGCCCGAAAAGGGAGAAAAATTCTGGATATTTTCGTCTTGGGATGCTGAGATGCACTTTGTCAGGGTTCATGATTACGTTCCCCTGTGTGACTGCTTGTGAACATTCGAAACATCCTCATTGACAGATTTTCCAGATAATGTGATCGTGGCTCTATAACAGTGGCACAGTAACGATAACTGGAATGACTGACTAGGAAGCCCCTGCCCATTAGCTAATGATGCGTCATCATCAATCGTCTTCGTCGACTAATGCTTTTAAATTGAAAGTTGTCCATCAGGTCGTTGCACACGCTTGTGTGTGTGTGGTTGTTGCCTTTGGAAGCAGATCATCTCCATAGATAAGCGACCAGTAGTTCTGAGGATGTGATATTTTAGCAGTACGATGATCCAGCTGCACGGAATCAAATGACTTTGAGCCACCCAAAATTTTCCACACGTCAGCTCTAAAGTAGCAGTCTTTCCGCGAGCCACAACCCGTCACCAACGAGCCTCGAGCGCAAAAGCACGACGTTGGCACGAGAAGAAACGTTTGCTCACGAAGATTGATACTTTCCGTTAATGTTGCTGCCTATCGGTCAGGGATATGCTGACCGATAGGCAACTTCCTTGACCAGTTTTAATAAGATGTGATACCTTCTTATGAACGTGGAGTTATTATCCTTTTATGCAATTGGAAAATTACCTTCCGCTCCAGGTACCGGAAACTCTTTACGAATCACCACACAAGTGAAAGATGTTATGATCAACCTAATGAAGGATCGACTTCCTACCAAAGACACAGCATACAAGAGCCGACTCAACTGACACTTTCGCCGCATTAGCGAAAGTGTCAGTTGCTGGTTTTTTTCCTGCGTCGAAAAGCACCTAAGATAATGAGGCCGTATCCGTAATGACAAGAAAAGCTTTTTCATACCAATACGAGGGCCTGTGTGCCAGATATTGCATTAATCTTCATCAGTTTTGCAATGCTCACGACAGCGACTCTTTAAACTGGTTCTTTTTCGCATAATTACCCTATGCTCCAGCTCTTTAAGACGAAATGCAAACAGGTTGTTTGCAGAGAAAAATGAGTAAGAATCGATCATGTCTTCGCTTTCTGAAGCGATGTAAGTAGCCCGTGACCATGGAAACCAGTGCAGCAGTCTCCTCAACGATTCTCGCTTCACTCCTGATATGACATAAGCACACACGGAATCAATCAGATTTCCGAGTGACTGGCTATGCATCACTGTCATCTGGCTGCCTTTTCTCTCTTGAAAAAAATCGAATGGAAAAATGCTCCAGTATTCCCCTTTTCTTTTCAGAAACTCGCACGTCCCTCACACACCTGCTTTAGAATAGGGCTGACTTTTCCGCTTTTTATTATTTCTACGTGGAGCACCTCGCAAGGCTATCCAACTCAGGTGTGCCAACCGAGGATTTCAACCAGGAAATGTCAACAGGCAAACAGCTCTTGATGCTTTCTGCTCGTAACTGGACTCAGAATCGCACATTCGTCCCTTCGGCGCGTGATTACGTGCATGGGTCCCTGAATCTGGAAAAGGTTTGGGAAAATTCCGGCGCAAGACACATGAGCATGAACGCGGGCATGGAAAGTTCCGGCAGCCGAACGCGTTTCCGGAAGAGTTCACGCGGCCCCGCAAAAATCTTGGTATCCTTGGTTCTTCTCACTTCGTATTCATAATGATCTGCTTTTCCACAGGGAGAACAAAACGATCAGATCAAACGCAAGAAGAAAATAAAAACGTCGGTATCCCTCCCCCCCCCCCCCCCCTTCCCCTTCCCCAGCATCATCATTCAAGATCGTTTCACCTTCTTCGGTTGCTAATATTCTTCATCTGTTCCCGATTTTCAAATCGAAGAAAAAGAACAAAGCGCAAGTCAAGGAAGCAAGCGAGTCTGGAAGCAAGAAAGGAAAGACCTACGAGAATTTGCATCTCGTAGGTCTTTAAAATTTACCATTCTAGTAAGATGAGTGCTGTTGCGGTTCGATGAGGAACGGTAAGCCAACCAACGTTCTCGAATGTGAAAGAGGCAAAATGGCAACAGCTGCTGCAAAGAAGCAACAGACGTGTTCAAGAAGAACGGCTAAATGAGGCACACACGTGGCGGGTTTTGAAAGTTTCTTGCAATCATGCTTTCCTCCCTGGATACTTCCTTAGATACGTCCTTAGATATCTCCTCCTTAGATACGTCTCCTTCAAACTGGGAGTGTTCTTTCTTGGCTTTTCCCGTGGCTTCAAACTCTCACGGAGAAAAAACCTGTTATTTTCTTTGTCTCCTTGTTTCAGATTCCTTCCTTCGAAATGATGGCCTCTGTGGCCATCATTTCTTGCTTGCTATTTGGTTACAATCTGAGGGCGAAATTTATCGGTGTTTTGCGGATGCTTCTTCGGAATGAGCAGGCTTAACGAATACTCAAAGATCGCAACTTTCGGGCAACTCCACGCAAAGTTCCCTTAAATAAACGACACGGCAACAAGATGGCTTTCCGTTGCCCGATCTGTCGCTTCGTAAGAATCTTTCAACAAAATTTTGCTGCCGGAAATCAATTACGTCCTCAATGCTAAATTGCATTCGAAGACACACGTTAAAATGGTGGGTGTTTTCAAACGCAATTGATTGTTGCTATCGTTACTTCCAATTGCCCACGATGGTTTTATTGTGTGTTCTTCCACGTGGAGCATCGTATCGTGCTGCATGAAGCACACACAAGAAAAGAAAGGAATAGTTAGAAATGGAAAGAGCTACCTCAGAATCGCTCTAGAGGTCCAAGATGGGGGCGTCATTTACAACGTAAGAAATGTAAAGTAATGTAAGAATGCAGGCCCACGAAAAATGTCAAAAGATCTCAGTTGGTGCTGCATCGGGATTTCCGGCTTTCGGCAGGAAAAGTGGCACTGGCAAATGCGTGCTTTGATGGTAGAGGTGGGAACCATGGAGTAGTGTCTTCAGCACCGCGCACTTGAGAATCTTGGGCGCGTATGCTGCCCAAGATTCTCAAGATCATCGGGTAATCAAACTCAGAGCAATCAAACTTCTCCCCGGGATAAATGAAGATGCCCTGTCTCTGGTCCAGAATATTCTAACCCTAAACCTATATGCATGTGTGTATTCTAACTTCTTAAGGACTGCATGGTTCACTTGTCAACATCGAAACACCGCAACCTCCATGGAATTTCTGGAAAAAAGAAAGAAAGAAATTCATTGATTACCAGAGAAGGTACCACCACCAAGGGAAGGCGTGCTGGTTGCTTTCATTGACATCCACGTCACTCGCTTGCCAAATTTCTGACCGATCCGGTTCGCTACTTTGTAGAAATCTGTGAAACTGGAAAACGCGTCCGCGTAGCACACGGAAGAGTTTCTCTTTCCTTAATTGCTGCGCACGCGTGGCGAAAGGCCCTCACGTTCACGTTCCCATTAGCAGGAGTCGTGCAACTACGTCCCCGAAATGGGAATCAGCCCTGGACCAAGCTGCATTCTTTCGTTTGATTGCATTTTGCTCAACTTGTGGAAAAAAAAAAAAATCCATTCGGGAGTTCGCGCAATCTTCCGCGACGAAGGCGATCTCGTGACCTCAGTTGAGGGGTTGACCGTTAGAGTGGACCAAAGCCAAAATTCTGCAAGACTCTCTCGCCGCAGCTGGCCTCCGTGCCGTTCCGAATTCAGCCGAACGCCGAGGGAGCCTCCGAGATCAACCTGCATTGCTTCGTACTCAGCGCGTGGTCAAGCACGAGAGCCATTGGCAATCGCAAATCCTAGAAAGAAAGAAAGAAAGAAGTACATCCGTGTTAGGAAAAACAGATTCCTTGAGACGGATCGGAGATGCAGGATGCAGCCACAGTGCATCCCGAAAGCGCAGAGGCGGCTGCATCCTATCTGCGTCGCACGTGATCCTCGGTTCGCACCACAGAAGCTCTGACCACCATTTGCCAGAAACTTCAGGAGGATAGCGTTCCCCTTGGAAACATCTGTCTCGATTACAATGCGCAATCAAAGCAGATTGCGTTGCTCGAACATCCGAAAAACAAGCAAATCAATAACCTTTTGACCTCTGCAAAACTGACACTAACGACTGTCGTATTCCTCTTGACCGAGAGAGAGAGAGAGGAAGAGACCTCAGGCAAAAGAGAAAAAAAATAATAAAACTGTTATTCACGTACATCTTGGCATCCTCCTCATCACAACTGCATTCATAAACATCGAGAAAGTTCCATTCCGGAGCGAGCTGGAAAACTAATGAGAATGCGTAAAAATAGAATGCCCCGAACTTTCACCGGAACGAATTTGATGCCTCCGCTGGTGATCCTGGTGCTCGCCGCATCCCCCTTATCCTTTTCTGTTTCGCGCTCGACGGAAAAGAGACTTCGCCACCGTCATTTCGATGGCTAAACGTCGAGCTGCCGGGACGTAAAGCGCTCGCTCACTCCGAAAGAACCGCGGTCTGTCCTCGCCATTTGCCCTTGTTTCCTTTTCCCAGTCGGAGGGGGTCCCAATAGGGTCCTGGAAGGACCCGGGGAGGTCGGCGAGCGGGGAGACTCCTCAGCCGCGCGGCCGCCGGAGCCGGGCAGTGCGCCTCCACCCCCGCTCGACACCCCTTCCCCGCAACGGTTCGCTCTCCGAGGCAACACCACCGGAACTCCCGGACGTCCCGCTCAGGGGAAGGCCAACAGCTCTCGGAACCGCCTGCGTCTCAGGAGGTGTGAGCGAAGCTGATCCTGGGACGCCTCGCTCAGTCCGGAGAGGAAAGCGGGAAACACACACGCGAGCACGCCGCGATATCAAAAGAGGATCCCTTGGCACCTCTGACCGTGCGAAGTTCCCCCCCCCTCTCCCCTCCGGAAGAAGCACTTCCCGTCTGGAAAGGAAACCGGGATGCGATATCTCTCAGTCGCCTCTCAAGAGGACAACACACGTCGCCTTCCGCGAATGCCACCGGGCTGCGATTTCCTTGTCCCCATCAGAACAGAAATTCCGATTGCAAAAGAACGAACCGGAGTTTTCTTATCTTACACACACATACACACCTGTTTACTGTACATATATATACATATCCTGTATAACTCCCGTATAACGCGGGGGATACATTCCACGTTATAGCAAACCGCGTTGTACGAGACATGCATTGTCAGATGTTGTTTAGACATGTCCGTATTTGCAAGCCACAAGTGATCTGGAAAAAGAATTGTTTTCCAATAACGATAATGATAAAGCGCAGACTATGGACTCTCGAAGCGATGAATCTGTACAGCCAATATGAAAGAGACGATGTCGTTGGGACTCATTTGTGGATACTTCCGATAGTAAATAGATGCGAAATTGTGAAGCATTTTTATTTTTGAATACAAATATTTTCCCCTTATATCTTTAAATGTGTACTTCAGTTTTTGGATAAACCTTTACATCTTTTATAACTATTAGCTTCCCCGTGTATATATAAACAACGGGCAAGTGTACGCATATTGCGTTTCTAAGCAAAAAGTCGAAAGGCATGTCAAGATGCAAATACGCGTTATACGGGACTGTTTATCGCGTTGTATGAGTATTCGCCGCAATTTTTGCCGTCACGTTACACGATTTCGCGTTATAAGGGAGCGCGTTACACGGGAGTGCACACTATGTATGTATGTACATAGAGAGAGAGATTTTCAGACTGGCGGCAGGTGGAAGAGGACTTGCGAGCGACAAACCAACCGCCAACACCGTCGGAAACACACAAACACACGCATTCCTCTTCCGTTCCCTGCGTGTCCGCAGCAACCCCTGTTTTCCTCACCGGTTGGTGCACGGCTGAAGATCCCTTGCGATTCGACACCACAAACTCGAGGCGAAAGATCGCAGGAGAGGCAAGTGGCGGCGCACGAGGCGCCAACTTCATGGGGAGGAGCAAGAGGAACACGCGCACGTGTTTACAGAAATCAACAGCCTTGAATCGAATAAGAAGGGGAGGAAAGGGGGGGAGGGGGAGGCGATTTCCATTCTTCCCGCATGGCGTGGACCCACTGAAAGAAGCGGTTTGTGCAGAAGCGGTAAACACCAAACTCTGAACGCGCAGATTGGGATAGGAACGGCAGCCACAAACCTCTCTTAAGCAGATGCTCTCTGCTCTTGAGAAAACAGTAGTTGGTCAGCGGCACGGTCAGCACCTACTTTCGGATATCCAAAGCCGTTCGCAGATACCTGGAAGCCTTGCTTTTTTTTGTTGTTGTTCGTCCGAGACACGATCTCTGTCAAAAGGGAAGAGACGGAACAGAAATCTTCTTCGTTCGCAACGATTCGTGTGCCAGGTTTTATTTTTGTTTTTTTTTTTTTCTCCTCCTTAGAGACCTTTTCAAAGGAAAGGAAGAATATGGGTTAATGGAAATTGCACTGCATCTCGGAAGCAAAACCGGACTAATGACGGCCGAAACCCGTCTTGAATCTCATTACGGGATGCAGTGCTGCGCGTCCAGCAGGCTGTAACGAAGCGCAAGGCGTGCAGCAGGTCCACGTTAACCCGTTTGCCATCAGAAAGGGCAGAGGAAATGCCTAACGCTATCTTTGCGCCTGTCTCCCTCTGTTTTGTTGGCAGCCCCCGTATTTTCTCGTCCCGACCGTTCTTTTAGAGCCCCCTTGCCAATCACTTACATCTGACGAACCCGTGATCTCGGACGAGCCTTCTTTCTAACGCCAATAACAGAGAAAAAAAAAAAAAAAAATCTTCAGCCTTCGAAAATGCAGCCGTCTTGTGCGGAAGTGGACAACATCCGTGTGGCTTCAGGGTTGCAAGACTTGAAGCAGGAACTCGCGTTTCAAGCCCGGGTTAACACGCGGCAGGAGCCTGGGCGTTGTCTTGGAAATGGGTCAACCGCGACACAGTTCTCTGGTTTCACCAGTTCACCTCCACATATGCAAAGCAGGAAAGGAAATCGAAGCCCGGTCACAGAGGCTGTGACTGGCCAGCGCCAATTTCACCGAACCTATTTTAATGAGGAACGAATTTTACGTGATGTGAATGTGAGCCGAATTCACTGATGTGAGCACGTGCATCTGATGGCAAGTCAGAGCCATCTCGGGCCGTCTCTTGACAGACCAAGGATGCACGAATGTTTGGGAAAGAACCTGGACCGGGAAAATTTAATTGTAGAGCATCTCAGTGAACTCTTTTTTTTGGAGGGGGGAGGGGTCAGAAAAAGTGGAAGAGGCTTCCATTCTAATAGTTTGCCATACACCATCATGCAGAAATCTTGAGTGCGTTCCAGGAAAACGTGCATGTCTCTGTGATGAAATGTAAGCACACTCTTGAGAGAAAATGCCTTTAGGGGGAAAAAAAGCATATGCCTATGTATATATGGGAACAAAAGTCATTGCAATTGCTCTTAGTGGCTGTGAATTCAATGATTAGGAGGAAAAAAAAAAAAGGCGATTTGCTTGAGAACGCGCATGACACAGTGAGCCTGTGGTTCCCTCGAACTCCCGAAGCAGAAAAGGACATAACAGTCCCCGGAAAACCTTTCACAGATTCTCTAAGGGAGGAATGCTAGTCAGAAACAGATCCGAAACGTCGGTGGTACGAACAAGTCGATAAATAAAGTAACCCATGTACATTTCCATGTGAGGAACTCGTTGAATTTCTACTTCTCTGAACCTGCAATTAAGGAAACCAGCAATTAAGCATGGATCCTTTTTTCTTCCTTCCCATATTCCTCGATTTATCTCGGATCCTTTCAAAACTACCTGGAGCGATTCGTTCCCGAATCCGAGCTTCTCGCAACGACGCTGAGGAATGAATTGAAAGGAAACTTGTAAATCAGTTTGCTGGGCTTCCTTCTGGTACGAATAGAACGAGCTATTGAACGAGAGAATGAAGCAGGGAAAGAGAAGCACAGAAAGTTTCCCTGAAGGAGTTTTTCCAATAGGGGTCAGACCTGACCGAGTGTCAGAATGGGGGAACGAGTATCATGCATTTTATTGAAAGAATAATAACTGACAGACTTCTGACGGGTGATCGATGCATTCAGACCTCGAAGCTGCTGAGATTCCTCGGCAACGTGGGGGGAAGAAATATTCCTAAAGGTGAATATTAAAAACTCGTTAGAAATGCACCAGTGGTTTTCTATTAGTTAACCGTCACATTCATGAATTGGAAAGTTCCTGGACTACAATAGAAAAGCGATACTTCCATGAGCTATTGACACCAAATGGTCAAACATCTATTACGTAAATTGAATGGATGGGCAAAACAAAAAAAACAGTGAGAGAGAAAAACAGCAAATAAGAATGAAATCAATAGCCGATGTGGGGCTCCTAATTTTATGCATCTCGATTAAAATGAAATCAAGCAACCACCATGAAGCATGTGTAAAGGGTAACCGCGAATGCAACCTTATATCGGCAAGCATTGCGTACATCGTACGAGCAAAGATGTACAGCACGCATGTGTTTCTGCATGCGAAAAGGAATTACCCTTATTCGCAAGGGGAGGGCATCAGCGAGGCTAATGCTGGAGGAGGTCGCTGAGGGACTGTCCTCGGAGAATTCGATAGATGATGGCACAAGGTCGTTCGAATCCTGTTATGGTTCCCCAAAAAAGATCGAAGCCGTACGGATTTACCGTACGGTTCCCTGTGCTGATTTTTCGCTCTGCTGCCTTCCCTTGATTACAGTTGTTGGAGGAACCACACAGGCTGCAATTATTCCACCATGATGGCAATTACTGTTTCTGGCAATGATTTGCATTATAGGTGATCAGCACGAGCTTAGTCGTCACTCTCAAAAAAATGCTGAAAATTTTTCTCTAAAGAGGAGAACGAGATCTCAGGATTTCAAAGTTTCATCTTCTCACCGCAAGCATCTGGGGAGGGGGGGAGGGGATTGGAAAACAACACGGGACGCAAAACATGATGAGAGCAAACTCGGATTTTCAAACGGGATGAAAATGGAAAGATCTCCAAGATGAAAAGGAAGGCTGCACATCAAAAAAATTTCTGTTACACGAGGACCTGACAGATAATTGAATGCAAAAAAAAAAAAATGTCGTCTGTTCTGGAGGAACTCCACGCTGTGTTGGATATTCTTTTCACTTTTAGATATCTTAGTTTTAACAAGTCATCTGATTCCTAGCCATAATTGACGGAGGAAGACCGAAAACTGGTGACACGGAAAGTATTTCAAGTGAATGACAAAAGATGAACCCAAGATTAAAATGCTCGTGCGAGTAATGTGATGTATGAGTGCTTTTTGATTAATATGACGCCAGCCGCAAAACTCATAAATTTGTGCCTTTTTATTTTCCTTTATGCAGCTTTATAGGCATTCGATCAAACTCGGATGCAGTAAAAAAAAATCTTTGAGCATCTGGCTCTGAACACTGGTTGTAACTGCGATGCATTCGAGAGACTTTGGAAAAAATGAACATTGGAAGAAGAAAAAAAAAAAGGCAGATATTATGGTGCAGATTTGGAGAGAGAGAGAAAAATAAAATACACTCCGTTTCGGCAGCTGGACTGAACAGATTATACGTGATGGCTACTTTCTGGCAATAAAGAGAAAAATTCGTTTTGAAGAAGCTGTTGGCTGGAACTGAGCAACCCTGCAAATGTTTGCGGTTCGCGGGTAGGCGCGTGCGTATCATTTCGCGTGAGTCATCATTGGGAAACATCATTTGCAGCAGCACAGATATTTCCTTTCGCAGAACGATGATTCCAAATCAAATCTGTCATGAGGACATCCGCTAGGTTGCGGGCATCCCTATGCACGAGAAAGGGAAGAGGAAGTGTGACTCAGACGAATGAATCGGCAGGTTGTTCTCTGGAAAACTGTCGTGCGCTGACCAAGAAGGACGTCCACGCGAAATTCTAGCTAAATCCGTAGGTCGAGATGAGGGGGGGGGGCCGTGGGTAAAACCAGAAACAAGAAAGTTGCGCGCGTTTCATCGGCATAATTTTCAACATGGCGATTCGCCGCATCCACCACGTACTGTTTGGCTAGGCTGCAGTTTCCGTTACCAGCGCAACGGAAAGCTGCAACAATTCCGCGCGCGGTCTTTACGGTCGGCTCATCGCACGGCGGCGGAGGCGGCGGCGATCTACCTGCCTGCCTGCAGTGCGGTGCGAGAGCTGCGAGCGATGAGTGGTGGATCGCCTCTGCTCGCATCTGTTTCGTGCTGCATGCAAAGCGATTTTTTTTTTTTTCTCTCCTCCCTTCCCTCCCCTCCCCTCTCTTACCCCCCCCCCTCGCCCCCTCTTCCCCTCCCTCGCCATTGCGATGGATTGTGAAGCCGACTAATTGATTCCTCCCAGAGAGCAGATTTGCGTTTTTGCACAGGAATTTGAGTGCGAGCCTTCGATGGACGCAGTGGCACGCGCTGCATCCTAGGGAGAAACGATGTGATGCCATGACGACGGCCGCAGCTTGGCTCCCGTTTTCGGAATTGTCGAAGATCTGCTCGGGTGCACGGCGATCGATCCGTTGTCATATCAACAAAGGCCTCCACTTCCTTCATTAATTCGAGAAAACATTGATCAGTATCAAATTGGTCGAAATATCAGGAAGTAGCGGATAGAACCCCTGGACCATTCCAGTCGCTGGTGACCATTTCTTTTCGATTAGCAGTGCCCTTCCATCGTTCGAGTGCTCTTTTCATGGATTAGAAAAAACACGTGTTTGAAAGTGTTGTGCACGTCGAGCTTTCTCAGCGACATTTACCGATGGTAGTCCTTGCAGTTGAAGTTTTGCCTGTTTGTGAACGTTAAAGGAGTTTCGCTCTTTTTTTTCTTTCCTTTTTTTGGGGTTTTTCGAGTTGTTGCTCAGCAGCACGAGGAAGTCTTCTGCATCGGGAGTTCTTCCGCCGAAGAGCGCTGAAATGTTGCAGTAGTCCTCGAATCGAAGAAAGGAAGAAAGATGCGAAAATCAAATATTGCCCTGATCCTTTTCCTAATCCCTCTTGTGACACCAACGTATGTTCGACTCAGTGATGGTGGCTACGAAGACATTGTGGTCGCCATTGACGACAACGTTCCTTCTCAGTTTTGCAGCGAGGTCATCGATGGACTCAAAGTAAGTCTCGGCTCTAAGAGAAACGATAGAATTTGCATGCCAAAAAAAAAAAAAAACTTTCTCCGTTTCCCCCATGACGTTCGTTGGTCTCTATCGAATGGCTATTCGCCCGTTTGCGCAAAATTCGTAGAAGACGAACGTCGTACGTCTACTGAACGCTTCCACTCTTCGATTCTGTGGCTTCTGTGGCACGGAACGAGGTGACGACGGATCCAGCGCCCGTACACCCAGGTGATGCAGTCAGAGTGAGATGAGCCGTTTCCAAGCGACGCAGCGTTGAGGATGGACCGGGTTCGTTCTCCCGCAAGAGTGCTTTCCCTCTCATCCTTGTAGAATTCCGTGGAGAGTTGAATGCGGTCGGTTTTTTTTTTTTTTGGGGGGGGGGGAAGCGGATGAACTGTGCAGCAGTGGCCACAAGGGCTACTTTTTACGCGGCGGGGCGATTTCGGCTCCTGATCTTGACCTAGAAACGTTAGGATTTGCGATGTGCACTTCCGAATGCTGGTCGAAATGCCCCAAAGGTGCTCTCGAAAGGACAGCGATGATTCCCTCGGTTCAGTTCCAACCTTTTTTTGTTTTGTTTTTTTTTTTTTTTTTTTTACGCATCGTTAGTTTCTATATTTGGGATTTTTATTTCCGGATTGGGAATCCGTCGCTAATTGACAGGAGATCCTTCATAGATTCGCTATTGATAACTCATGGTCCACTACCCACCCGTCCGGAATCGGAAAGTATCCGCAGTGAAGAAGAGAGGATTCTGTATTCTGGACCGATATCCTGTGTGATGGTGATTCATCCCGAAGCTCCGTAATTTTCTGTTGATCGATGGATCCAGCGTCTACCTTTGCGTAGGTACCTTTGGCGGAAGTTATAGGTCCTTCCGCCGTAGGAGGAAACGAATCACTCTTCCCCGCTGCTAACTGGTTTACGTCTTCGCCAGGAAGCTGCAGCAATGGTTTCCCGTTCCGTCTCGAAGATTCTCTTTCTTTTGCGTTTTACTGTCAGTCTCGACAGGGAGATTTTTGCCTTTGGACCGCTGAGAGGCAGTCGCAGGCTCGGCAGCTTTCTGGTTTTGCCTTTCCGTGACAGGAAGAGTGTCTGTTCACAACTCGAAATACCCTGTGTGTTGTTCCACTGAAAATGTAGACACACACACACAAACAAACAAACAAACCAGGTTTTCCAGTTCATTTATTATTTTGAGGAATAATAAGAAAAAAAATCCGTTTTTCCCAAAGATGTGTAGACAAATGCCATTAATATGTGTGTTTGGTTTCCGTCATCAATAATATTCATTTATCATTTCATATTTTCATCTCTAATTTGTTATGCTTCGATGAATTTATCGATCGGAATTCATAGCCGCATTAGACGAACTTTTACCAAAACTCAGTGTTGCTTATTAATCAAGCATTAGGTTTATTTATTATTACTAGGTTCTGAAAATGACGATTCAAAAGAATGATGGTGAACGAAATGTATCTATAAATCGATACGAATGTTCAAATATGAATTCATGGATTGGATATTAGGTTGCCTATTTGCCATGCGCCAGGGCACTCAGGTATATACGACTGACATCATTAGTGTGGTACCCCTGAAAGTTACTTGATTGGACACGGCTTTCTAAGAAACATTCTGATTCTGATTAATACAGTGGGGTTTTTCTTTTTCGTTTTTCGAGAAATCTCTTTAGAGAAATCGGGATCACAATGCTGTGTGAGAAGAATGTTTACGTGCTTCTGTCCTCTGTAAATCGACCGATACACCCTGTACGTTGCTCCTTGCAAAAGAAAAGTCGAAAAGTCTGCGTCAGATGGACCAAAGTGATTGGAAAAGTTTTTCTCTATCCTTTGCTTCAAGAGCAACTTCAGGAAATCTGCAAAAACTGTTCAGCAAAGTGAATTTGCTTTTTCTGTAGTTTCGTGTTTACCGAGTACGCCTTTTTTTTTTTTTTTTTAAATCATAGATTTTTTTTTCCGAAAGTAAAAATAAATAAATAAAAATAAATAGTAATGCCCACTGTCAACGTGGCTAGGCGCTTATATCTGGCAACATGGAATCTTTCACTGTTCACTCTAGAAATATTCCTTGAGCATATGGGCCTGGAAGTGACGCTGATTCAAGTTGAGAACAAAGATTTAAGGTCCTTTTTTCTTAAAAAAGAAAGAAAGAAAGAAAGAAAGAAAAGGCAAAAGAAAGAAAGGGAAAGAGATCGTTGTTTTAGAAAAGTTATTAAAAGCGAAGATTTCCCAGGTCACCCTCAACGCTGTATTATGCTTAAAAATAATTCGACTTTTAGGTTTACCCTTCCCTGATTTACGGCATGTTAAAGTGACCACAGTAGAAATTTCGATTCTATCGCCGGCCGTTACTCCATTCCGCCGGCGACCTGTAATTAGCAGGTAGCTCTACTAGCTTTACTACTGCGGGTGATTTATGTACGTGATGCGTAAAAAATTGGAACTCTGCCGTGCGCGGCAGTTTGGCCCGCACCAAATTGTGCGTTGTGCGACCATCCAAGCTCATCACCGGACGGACACTGCCTCAGGACGTGGCCATCCGCGAGGATGGGGACAGCAAAGTGGTTTACGATCCGCTATACTTGACTTCTGGAAACTTACGGCCTCTTTTCGGCTGTAAAAATGAACCTTCGTCAAATGCGCATAGGAAAATTATGAATGAGACCGATAAAATATGGCGAGCATAAACTTACATGCCCTGATAAACGTGTGATGCCTTTTTTTTTCTTTCCCTCTTCCAAGACGAATCCTCTCTGATGAATCGAGCAGAATTCACCGGGAAAAGAGAGAGAGAAAAAATCACTCTTCTCAGGGAGCTTTCCTTTTTCTTGCAGGTGAATAGCAGGTTCATATGAAATTTCCGTAAAATGGAAAACGGATGCCAACCAGTCTGAAATGTCTTTTTACATTTTACTCTTTCCTTAAGAAAAGCACATTCAAGAAGCTCTGGTTGACTTTTGCCGTCTGCGATCGTTGTGAATGCTCCAGAACGAGGACGGTATGGTTCCTCTTTCCTGTTTCCTCCTCCTCCTTCCATTTTAACATCTCCCTATGTATTCCATCTACATAAGATGGCATGACTCCAGTGTTGAGCACTTTTCATCAAATAATTCAGCGGACTGTCGACGGAGTTTAGCGCTCAGATGTTGCATGGAGTTTCAATAGAAGGCGAACTCTTGATGGTTCCAAGAGACATCTCTTGTGCTACGTGGCAGAATCATACATTTCTTAATGTGAAGAGAAGGAAGGAAAGTTTTCCGTGAGAGCATCAAATATTAACCATGACTGGAAAATGCGCTGGTTGCATCTATAATGGAAGAAACGTTTTAGCAGCGAGGCATTTTGACCGGAAATAGGTCGTGGATGCACAACTCTAAAGCACGAATCTCGCGAAGAGCATCCAAGAAACTCGTTTCATCCAAATGGAAAACAGGATCGAGTCTCGGTTATGAAAGATACGGTGGGAACTCGAAATCGATTTGCTATTTATTCTTTTCATTTCAATTTATCCTGTCTATAATTCAGGAAAACTTCCACGGCCGCTTCTATCGTTCCCGTCGAATATTATCAACTCGACATGTAATAAATAATAGCCACTGCAGGAAAATTAAGGAAGAATCAAACGAAACAAAATCGTCATCATCGAGATTTCCGGGAAATCAAGTTACATAGTTATGTACTGATGAGAATCATTGTCCAAGATTTTAACGGATGGGCTTTCTTGCTGACTTCGTTCTTAACGCTGCAAATGCCTGAAATATTTGGTGAGGCCTATCCCAAACTCGGAACAGACTGCGAAATATCTTGAAAGGTACATTAGAGGTCTGTCTTCTCGTCTACTGTTAATTACTTCTAAAAGCCCTGATGAAAATTTCCACCACCATTTCCACCCACAAGTCCGGAACCATTTTAGTGATGACTGATTATAAATCGTAAGCATAGGTCGCCGTTTTGGGACGTCCAAAGATATATTTTTGAGAGAAAAAAAAAGAGGAGACTCTCAACGTAATCAAATTTAGCTAATATCAAAGTTGCATGTGCCAATTTGCCCTGAGCTGCTGAATTCAGCTTTGGGGGGGTCTTGTGAATCGGACACATGAAGTATGAACTCTTGTGTAATTGGGTGTTGATGCGTTTCTGAGCAAGTCCCGATTTCATCATTCTTACAACTCCTTTTGCAGCCTTTTAAAATGTTTCTAAGGATGCTGTATCAATGACAGTTGTTACAGATCAAGTAGCAAGCACAATGGCTAATGGCGATGTTGGTGCGAACGGTGAGAAGGGCTGAACCCTTCCCAGTTTTCATGATTCCGAAAGGGAAAAAAAAAATCCACACGTCCATATTGGCGACTCCTTCATTCTGATCCTTCTTTCTCCTGCTTTCGTATTTATCGTGCGATTTCGAAGGATTCTTCTCGCGTCAACCACCGGTTAGAGAATGGTGGTCTCACGGTCTGTTGGTACTTTTAGAACCCGGTCATCACCATGTGGCTGTGCACCATCGCAAAAGCCGCCCCTGTTCTTCAAATTATCCAGGAAACGCAGGCGCTTTTGTTTGTTTTTGTCTTTGGTTTTGAAAAGGGGAAATATAATAAATTTGCTGCCGTAATGTTTTCCGCCAGCTGCTATCACAGATCCGCTTTACGATTTTCGCGCCTTTAATAACAAACTGCACAAGAACACGTTTCTGGTTCCCTAATAACGTGTCTGGATAAAATGCTCGGTTGGTGGATGTCCTGTGCCTGCATTCAGAAAATTTCTGATGAGAGCTCATCTCGATTTCTCGGCTCAAATAACCACGCCGGTAAATGGCGCAAAACGCGGTGATGGCATTGCCGCTATTAGCCCCAAAAAGACGTTCACGGACATCACGAAAAATAAATGATTACGTGCAATTAGAGACGATTTGCACACCCGGCTCACGAATCATCTATCAGAGTCCCGGAAAGTGTTCAGTTTCCTAAATGAAACAGGTTTGCTAATATATATGCTCCTCTGATGCTCCTCGGACGACTGCGATTCCAGAAAAAGGGTAGGCACCTGCGTTGCGCTTGTTTTGATCGTGGATAGTCGAAAAACAAATGCGTGATTTCGATTTTTTTTTTTTTTTTTTCAACGTGGAATGTGACATAGGAGGCACGCGCTCTCCACTGTATTGGTCCACTCTGTTAGTCGGGCATTCTGCCCACATGGTTTCAAATCTATAGAAGAAATGGAGGAAACATGGCCTTCCATCTGCCATGAGGCGAAACGCGACGGGTCCGAGCAATTTTCCAAGCACTCCAGCATCTGGTGGCTGCAGGCGTGACGCGCGTCTTCTTCCTCCTTCGGCAGATGAGAAGTGGCCCAAAAACCGGTCTTTGGCTCTCGTTGCGGTGATGAATGCGGCCGAATGAATCAATAATATATATAGAAAAGCAGAAGATGCTCGTGTTCCGTTTGCAAACTCTACTGACTGCTCCTCAATCTTTTACGATGGAAAAAAAAAATCATCACAGATCAATGCCCCGAATCAGATTTTAAATCAAAACTGATAATAAAAATTCGTGAATGCAAAAGGCCCTTATGCCAACAAAAAAGAGAGAGAAAGTGATAAAACTTAATGTATGTTAACTCTTTATGAAGAACTTAATCAAATGTGCATTCAGAGGGGGAGAGAGCACGGAAATAAAAAAAAAATGATGTGTTTCGGATGAGGAATAACCGAAATACGGGTTTCACTTCCAGGCTACTGTATGCAAAGCTTTCTGCATACAAAGTAACTGCTTGAAGATGTTTTTTTTTTGGGGGGGGGGGGATGGAGAGGTCACCTCGGAAAAGACTCTCAGATCGAAAACAGAACTTGTGGGCTTTACTGAATGTATGTCTTGTTATGCGTTTCCGCTTGACTTTGGTGTCCAAAGGTGGTCCGTAACTGTTCATTACTTTTTCAGCGAATACTACCAGAAGCCTCACGTTATCTGCAAGAAATCACTGAGCACCGATTTCATTTCAAGTCCTTCAAGATACTGATACCCAAGCACTGGAAAAAGATAGAATGTGGTTACATTCCCATTTCGGATGCTGCTTTCGAGCGGTATCTCACTTCGGATTTCCGCATCACAACGACACATCCGGCTATGGGCAATTCCCCGTGGACCCAGCAAAGTGGGGAATGTGGACATCCGGGGCAGTACATTCAAATGGGATTTTCTTTCTTGCTACCCAAGAATCTGATGGGCGACATCTCGTTTCAAGGTAGGTATCGTGACTGGAAAAAAAAAAAAAATGCACATATTCTTTTCACAAGATAACATTAACGCATGCAGTTAATTAGCTGGCAATTCGTTTGATAAGATCTTGCTTTTATTTGAGCTGTACGTATGGATTTTCAGTATAGTGCTTATGTTCAGATTACGAGGTCAACACCCTAGAGGTCTTGCTTTCTCACGTAGATTTCAATTGAAGCCCCAACAACATATGTGAGAGACGAATAGAATATTGCTTTATTGCTTTTTCTTGGTTTATTAAAAGATCTGCCAGCTGCCGAGATTTGCAGTTGGCGCATTAAAAGTAACGCTGGCGATTTGAAAGATTTTCGTCTCGCTGAGGAATCCGACGAGCTTTTTTAAACAGAGATCTCGGAGAACGATAAGCGTTGATTCATGCAGTAGGAAACACGCATGTGTAACGAAACATGTGATTCCCGGAGCATTATCTGAATCTGCAGAGTAGCTACCACACGTTACGAAGAACGAAAGGATCGGACCCGAGGGACGTGGGCGTTTCGCTAAAAGAAATCGCAAAAGAGTCGCAACAACTCAACATTGACGTCTTTGGATAACCAACGTCTTTCAGATAAGAAAATCGATGAGAAACGAAATGGAAACGAATTTTGCGTTGCTGCTTCGCGAGATGTGTTGTACCGCCCCAATTCATCTGCATGAAAATAGTGCACCTGCGTACACCTTGTGTAAGCAGGATGCATGCCACGCGTAGCACTGCAGAGCATCTCCATCACACGCAGCATCTGCATGTGTGATTTTTGTTTTTCTATCAACTGCTGTTACGCGGAATTGGCAGTTCTTTTTTTTTTTTTTTGTCCTCTGGCGGACACGATCTCGTTGTTTGAAGTATTTTGTTTAGAGCCCCGCCTCACATATTTCTATAACGGAACTACTGGAGTAGTCTTTAAACAAATATATCTTTAAACTCCAAACCTCATTGGTGACACACTATTTCAAATTCATTGTAAAGATGGGGAATTCCTCCCCCCCCCCCCATTTTGGTGGAACTTTCCATTTTCCTTTACTTTATAAACTTATTCGTAAATTGTTCCTTTCTATGTATACATTGCAGTGCACGCTGATTTCACATATGTTTCCACGAGTCTGTAATAACACACGCAAATGTCCCGATCTTAGCACAGTTCTTTGTAGAATTGTGAACTAAGATAGAGTCGCAGTGCGCATAAAGAGTCGAACTTGCGTTTTCCATCATCGACACCACATGGGATATTTACTTATCCCCTGGACATTTCATTTCCCAGGACCACATAGCCACTTCCTTGGCCGTGAGGTTCGCTCTTCGATTCCCAGCACTTTCCACCCGTGTTCTCGGCATCACCTCGATTCAAGCCGCGGTGCATCACCTGTTTTAACTCGAAATACGTGCACATGGACACTTTTTGGATTCGATTTTATAAACGCGAAGCTACGCCCACTTTGGAGCTAAATCTGAAGATAGGTACACCGGAAGGTCTCTTGAGTTCTAATCTGCACGGGGAAACCACCGCAGCACTCTAGGAAAACAAGTTCTTCGTGAACGTCACAGCATCGGCTCTGTCCCATCTTACGTATAATTCGAATTTGCCTTTAGTAATATTCTCATCGAAGCTACTTTTTCATGAATTGATAACTCATGATGTCCTTCGTAAATTTTAGAACAGAACACGCTTTTAAAACCCTTTTCTCTCTCTATTCCTCTTTTTTTTTTTTTTTCCCCTTTTTAGCAAGAGTTTTAATTCAACAGTGGGCGAAATACCGGTACGGGATTTTCGACGAGTCAGGTTATCCTGGCGATGAGCTTTATCCGTCGTATTTCCCTGGAGAAAATTTAGTTCCTCTTCCCAACTATTGCTCCGATCGTTCCCTGCAAGGATACAACCAAAGGTATGAATGCCATCAGAGTGTCTGGAGCTTCTCTGTTTTAGTGTTCTTTGGAATTCGACTCTTTCAGAGTTCGTAGTTGATACGACATTGAATGAAGATGTCACTTCATCCGTGATGTCTCTTCCTCAGTTGAAGAATGTGCGCAGCTTCTGTGACCAATCTTCTCACAATCCTAGAAGTCTCAATAGACAGAATGCCGTTTGCGACTGGAAAAGCACGTGGGATGTCATTCGAAGTCATCCGGATTTTGCGAATTCACCTGTAACGCATGGGTGGGTTGTAGAAAAAAAAATGCCCGTCCGGTTGAATCAGCTCGTTGCAGGTTGAGCCCAGATCCCACCATCAGCTTTTGCAGGGAAACACCCCAAAGATTCCTAATCATCTTGGACAATTCTTTACGGATGAGAGCGATGGTGAGCACCATAAATGCAACATGCATCTGTGTATTCTGGAACTTCTCAGGATCGTTACATATATGCTACTCGAGCTATAGAAAAATTCATCAAAGAAATCCCTGCGGGCCGGAAATCAGGCGTCATCAATTATGGGGATGTAGTTGAAGTGATCAAACCTTTGACTGACGAAAAGAACACGAAACTTTCCATGCGGGAGCTACGTCCTACCGAAATGAATGACCTGCAGGCTGCGGTATCGAAAGCACTGCAAGTAAGTCTTCCGTCTGCCGCCCCCTGCTGGTCCACTTACACTTCCTCCGCATGAAGATGCTGAGGAGCGACGAACTGGGTACGGAAGGAGCAGATATAATACTCCTGACTTCGCAAACCGAGAAACCTCAGCACATCCTAGAAATTAAGAACACTTTGAAGGAGAACAGGATTAGGATGTCAGTAATCGCATACCCGTCAGCAATCAACAACGACCTGCGCCTTCTCGCCCCCGCAACTGGTGGCCTTTATCTGGAAATTCGAGAAGAAGTCGCTAAGCAGCAAGGATTGCTCAGCAACATGGCACGCCTTTTAGACAGTCTGCTTCTGGTGTTACAAGAAGAACCACTGTCAGGACCAAAGGTACCAATCAGCCGAGTGCTGACGTTAGTTACTTCTTTCATCCTTCAGATCTATTCTGAGAGTTTTCTGTCAGCCTCAAAACAGCAGTTGCATGTGACCCCCATATCTGGAAGCTTTTCCTTGGAGCAAGAAACAGACACTGCAGAATTCAGCGTCTATTTTTATTTCTCCCAATCTGCGTATTTTGCTCCAACTAACCTGAAGCTGATCCCTCCGTCCGGTGCGCCGTACATCCCCAACTTTGGCAACCAAGAGGGCGTGAGAAGCACCGTCTTGAATCGTCCTGAACCTGGAAATTGGACGTATTCAATGGATATCACGGCCCTGTATCCACAGCAAACTATCGTGGAGGTGAGACGCAAGTTGGCTCGTGAATTTGAAGCGAAGCACAAAGCAACTTTGCGTACTTGGTCAACTTGGGATCAACTGGACAATGTGACGAATCCAAGTGACCCGCTAGCGATTTATGCCGAAGTTTTGTGGAACGGCGCTCCGGTGAAAGGCGCCAATGTAGTCGCCTACGTAAAGAACGCTGATGGTCAGCCCATCGCTGTTCCCCTTATAGACGATGGAAAAGGAGGTGAAAGATTGACAACATGGTTGCATTTTTGTTATTTTATCCTGCAGTCCCCGATCTTGTTATGGAAGATGGAGTGTATTCGACCATTTTTTCCAAACGTTTGCAACTTTCTGGTGCATATCGGATAACTGTGAATGCCACGGATGTTCCTGAAGTGACCAGTTACCTCGTTGGTCTGGGTGAAGGTAATGATTTATTTGCGATTTTTCTTCCGATGCGAGGGTCGGTGGTAGCACAAGTCTTCTGCTGCGGAAGCCGGATTCCAAAGACTGCTCAGTGGTCCAATACTGAAAGTTTCAACTTGGAGGCAATAGGAACCATGTTTGTGATCGATTCTATTCCGTCTGCATCGGATTACCTGCCTCCCGGCAAAGTCACTGATCTGCAAGTGGAATACGTTTACGGAGGAAGCATCCTTCTGAGATGGACTGCTCCGGGAAACGATTACTTCGAGGGGACTGGTAAGCCTTGGGCGTTTTCAACCAGAAACTTATCCGACTTTCTAGCATCTTTATACGAATTGCGTTACTCTACCGATTTCCGTTCGTTGCTGTGGCATTTTTCCAACGCAAGGTTGCTTAAGAATGTGACAGATACCCACGTAGCAGGTTCAAAGGAGCAACTGCATGTTTTCCTTTCCGACTTGGACATGTCGACGGAGCGGACGTATTACGTAGCCATGAGAGCCAGCGATGGAACGAACGTTGGTCGCTTATCCAACATAGTGAGCGTATACATCGAAGCAGCAGACGTCACTACTGTAACCCCCACTGACAATCCTCTGCCCGTTATGCGTCCCTCTCTTTCCCTTGCAGAAATTTTGATCATTTCTGTTTCTGCCATCCTACTGCTTTTCTTACTTGCCTTACTGGCTGCTTACCTTGGTACACGCCGCCGACGTCGCAAAGAGCAAGCCCTTAAGGAGAAAAAATCCACTTTGTCTTTCGAAAAATCCCCTGCACACCTCCCGGATATTAGACCACCCTCCATGCCTCGTCCCGACGGAACTCTATACTCTCCTGTGCATTGGACCGCTAGTCAGTTGTTGGGAGAACACGAGCGGCGTCAGCAGAATTCTCCTTTCCCCAATGATCCGTGTAGACCAAATCCGTTGCACGGAGACTCGGTCTCCACCCGTAGTAGCTGTACCGACACCACTACCAATTTGCAAAGACCTAGTGTTGCCGAAAGAAACGACTCCTACCTCGCATATGAAAGTCGGTCCTCTCACAGTTCCTCCCATCCGTCGGAAACATCCCCTCCTTGTGAACAGGTCCGAAACACTGTGCCTTTAGTGCCGCCTAAACCAAAACCACAAGTTTACGATGGTGGGACTTTACGTCAGTTCAGAAACATTACAGAAGTGTAGCTTTGTGTGCTGATTCTTTTTTGATCTCATCCGGTGTCTCCCAGTGCAGGCACGACTTATCTGTGACCCGAGTTTAAGATTTTAGATGCAACTGGCGACCTCCGCCTGACTGTTTTGTGAACATTTTCCTCGACAAGACTTTCAACATCGAAGGCCTTTAGAGAGTTTCTAATACAGCTTGCATTTTTATGGGAATCCTGTAACCGGATGTTGTGCTTTCACTTTTAAGCACTCGATGCATTTTAACAGTACACGTTTTAGCACATCAAGTTTACAGAAACCCCAAACTCGTGAAGATGCTTTCGCAGATTTCTTAATGTTGACAGCGTACGGAAAAGGCAGTTCCGATTTCTGATGGATACAGAATGTGATTAGAGTGATTTTACGTGTGAGCAATGTATTGACGGAGGGCTGTTTCAAAAGGTCGAAGATTCAGGAAAGCTTCGGATCGAATGCATGCGCAATGCGGAAGTAGCACCACTGTCCCCTCTTTAATAGCTCAGCATCCTAAACAGTGCACCGATCGTACCAGTCGATCACCGTTGGTGTTTTGTGGGCATACACAGCGAATGCGCGCGTATATGCGTGTGTTTGTTAAAATTAAGCATGGATGTCGAAAAAATTGCATGGATTACACTTGGATGATGGAGGGATTTAGATAAGGAAGCACTTCTTCAGAAGAAAGGGTGATTATCAGTGGATGAAAAATTCGTTTTTCGATTCGTTTGAATCCTGATTGAAAATGCTGACTTAAAAGGTCAACACGTTTGTACCTGTCTAACATTCCCAGAGGAATAAAGGCAATTCGGGAGATACTGAATTTTTTGCAAGCGCCTCCGGGAAATGCAGCAGCCAAGACTAATTATAAAAAAAAAAATGCCCTCGCTTCCTAAAATGTTCATGTATTCGACAAATTTAAACCGGAAGTTTTACGAGAACAAATTTTTGTAAAATGCATTTCAAGAAAACACATGAAGGTCATCAGATTTAGATCGAAAATGAAGTCCACCCTAACCATTGCAACCAGTTAAAACCTTTCGCTTCCCCCCCCCCTCTCCCCTCCATAAACGATTTCTTGTGGAGATTCGGTGTACAGTGTAATGAGAAATATCACAAAGTCTTGCGCAAGATTGTACTTTTCACTTGTTGTCGCGTTATCTGGATCTCGTGATTCCATGACCTCTGTAAAACCGTTGCAGTCACAATATGTAATGAGCTTGAACTTCACTACTTTGACTGCATGGCTTAATCGCTAGAATCTCCTACAACCTATATGTAGTGATGGACCGTCGTCGCTCTTGGCGCAGCGATTCCAGAAAGCAGCTTTTTGTTACGAGCGCACATGGCCCTAAGGATCATCCCAAAAGATACATTGGTTGCCACTGCCGCCACTCCGGAACCGATCTCTCGCTGTTGTAAAGATGATAAGATGAGATCGTGCCGGGGGGAGATACTTCCAGCAATCAACGTAAAGCTAACTTTTATTGCGATATTTTCTCTCACCTGATAACGGCCGCTGATAAACACCAGACAAAAGGGCGAGATCTCAACGATTTACCACTGTGTGAACACGTGGGAGTTATCCATCCGGCCTACAGTCAATGGGGATAGAAATCCGAAAAATGCAACCTCGCTTCTTGGAGAATCGTGTGAAAATGAGAAGCTCCTCGGTCGTGGCATTTCTGCAAACCACTACAGAACAGAAATATCGGGATGGATGTGATTCAGACACCATGGTGATGCAAACCGTCCCAACCCATGGGAAAACACGCGTGACACTTCATCAAGTTTCCTGACCCGATAAAGCGTTACGCACTGCTCCACGGTCCTGAATTCGACACATATAACAGACACACTTTCAAACATCTTCCCAGTTTCATTGCTCTCATCTGAAGTGAAAGTCCTTCAACTCACGCGGCCACGCGCGTTTTGCACAGCACCACAATTCCAGAAATTCAAACAGCTCCGGAAGGCAGAGATCGCAAAAACGTGAAGCTGACTTTTGTCAGCCACGTCTACGGCCTTTGTTGCTTCTACTGTCAAAGCAACGGCCGGGTCAAACAGCGGCAAAGTCATGTAAAGAATACGTACTTATGCTATGTTACTGGTGTCATGGACTGCAATACCATGACAAACGATTTCAACCACCCATTCCACCTCTTCAGCAGAAAATCCGCCAATGCTCCCATTTGGAAATAAATCTGCAGTACTAAATAGTTTAACCGACTGACATAGATCAAAGCAGCCGGCAAACATGCAGATGCTGATGAAAGCCGAATTTCAACCGGAATTTCACAAAGTTACAGTGCAGCTGAACTTAAGCTCACCAACACCTAAGTGTCCAGCCGAAATCTGCCAACAACTTCTGTTGAGTACAAAGGGTGCTTGCTGCAATTTACTGGAGCTTTTTGCACTGGTATGTGGCCAAAAATAAAAAAAAAACATTCAACACTTTCAAAAATCATCTTTTGCTAACACATCCCTATGCTGCCTACCTAGATGTATCATTTGATATGGCCACGCCCAGGCAGCAAAAAAGGTTTCAACTCAACTAGTCAAATCAGAGCCCAAAGATGCTCAGGACAAAAAATAACGGAAAGAGCGGAAGGTCGCGAGAAACCATCGAAAACTGCGATCACCAACCCTGTGCTGTGCAGCTAGCAAATGAACTGCATCTCGATCGCCCGGTGACCCTTCAGAAAGAAAATGATTCGAGACTAAAATCATCATGGCAATGACAAGCAAGTCAGCATTCTGCGAATTACTTACCTCACAGGAATCATTTACCAAACTTCCCATGTCATGATCGTCACTGACAAAATGTCTGGGAATCTTATCCTGTACATCGAACCATTCTGTGTACCAAGATTCCATTTTATTGCCTTACAAGTGAAGTCTGCATGCAGAAGCAAACACCAATGATGCAAACAAACATGGTCAAAAATTCATTACTCAAACCCAAATACTGGAGCACAGCTTTCAAGAGTTTAAGAATTGCTGATTCCTCTACTGCAATACTTGAAATGAGAACCGACCCACTGGTACTTTGGACCATCATATGCACTGCATTCCTGCATGCAACTCCAACATGGAAACCAAAAATCATACTGATATGCCAAAAATGACTGGAAGCAGCTTCACACGTCTGCCTACAGTCATCCACCAACTCCAAAAACTGAAACTTCCCTCTTTACTGTACACAAATTACACACAAGCAGGTTGTTGCTGTTCCATTTATAATCTAAAATTTCCACAACAGAATACCCATTAAATTTCAGCACCTCTTGATTCCATAATCTACATGTAAATAAGCTTCAAATAATATATTAAACATCAATAAAGAATTAAACAAGAACAATGAAATGCAACCTTTTGTCTGTCCAGAGTGACCAACAATTCTGATTCCTTTAGCATACTCAGAATCCTATAATAAACATTAATTTTGTATACATTTCCTGAAATGTCTTTTCATTAGTATCTGAGAATCTCCTTCAGAGTTTTGATTAATTAATTAGCTGCACCAAGAGCAGGGATA
This sequence comes from Raillietiella orientalis, assembly GCA_036172245.1. Classification (NCBI taxonomy): domain Eukaryota; kingdom Metazoa; phylum Arthropoda; class Ichthyostraca; order Raillietiellida; family Raillietiellidae; genus Raillietiella; species Raillietiella orientalis. Next base: position 2,786,046 of record JAYWIR010000020.1, on the reverse strand, counting down.
TTTTTTCATCTTAGCATAAACCATTAGTGATCACATATGGAGCCAACTGCAAAATAACTGTCAACACATTACTGTGATGCAACAAATAACACCACAATCAACAGCAGTTATGTGGAAAGTTACAAGGAAGAAAATCCAAATTGATGCGACAAAAAATTTGATGCATGAATGGCACTGTGAAAAAGTTTCAGAGCATTGGAATTGTGAAACAAATAGCTCATAACTGTGATGTCAAATTTTCTGGATTGTTTCTATTATACAAACATCTTATGATCAAGTGTAATGAGAAATACACTTTTTTTTCTGGAATCCGGACCTCTTGAAATTTAAAATCAGAAGTTCCCAGTTCATTTTCCGTGCCTCCAGGCTGCAGTATGAAAAGACAGGCCTCAACACTTTGATAATTTTCTTTGCATCAATGCCCAATTTTTGAAAAATTCAGACAGTTAAGTATTAATCATATTGTGCTTGAAAGAAGTGACTGAAACACCTGTTCTGAGAAAATATTTTCAAGGAACGCTTGGGGAATATTCTCAGGCACCTTTTCTTTGCCAAATGGCAGGAGCAACAATATTGGCAATGCCATGCAAATTTTCACAGAAAAATACTTACAAATCATTGAATTACCATGCTGCAAGCCAATGCTTAAAGGCCTTTCAGCTATACTTTTTACAAGTCTGAAGGACAAGATTCTAAGTAGTTGATCCTACTAAAACGAAGACTAAGATGACTTTATCCGTTTTCAACACTGTGTTGCTTTCTTCTCTTGTCTTATCTCTAAGTTATCCCACATCATCACTTTCATTAAGCCTCAACTTTGAGTTGTACTTAATTGCATGATTGTTTTCGAGAACAAAGAATGCCTAAATGTTTTGTCTGTTGTTGTTTTGATCTTTTCCTTTTGTCAAATAACTACACTTTTTTAATCACAAGAGGTTTTTCAAGTTTGAACGTTTGGCCACTAATAAGGTTTACCAACTAGGAATAAATGCTAAACATTATTTATGACTGGAAGCAGCCCTAAGTAAACAATTTACCCTTAAAGTAATGTACCCTTAAATAAAAAAATTTCCATCATACAGAAATACAAACATAATCAACCCATACTTTAATATGAAACAAAAACTTTTTTACACATGACATATTCCTTTGTAAATTCAAATCCATTGCATTTAAAATTACATTAAAATTTAATCAATGCATCTGCCTGTCTATGTGATTGAAATCTGCCAGTAAAAGTCTAATGCTGTTTGAAAACTTATCCATACTCGCTAAACTTTTTTTTTTTTTTCTTTAAGAATTATATAATCATCTTAATGCTCTAAAGTAACATTTTAAAATATTTCACGGAGAATTTTTAAGCAAACAATGCAAACTTCGACTGTGAACAAGAATACAGTTTGCAATTTAACTTGAAGCCCAAAGTGAAAAACAGTTGAAAATGGAATTATCATGAGAAATGATAACTTGACACAAGTTTACCTATAAAGCTTTTTCTATACCTTAACAAAACTGAACAAAGTATTGTGATATATCAACTTGCTCTTTTCTGATAATCTCTTAAATCCCTATTTGAGACAGATAGAGGCATAAATTCTTATCAAGTTACTCAACTGAAATGACTGCTTTTTCTCTTGCTTTCTTCAGCTACTGTCCTTGATACATGAAAAAATCCTCATTATCCTCATTATACAATGAAAACAAAATTTATCTTAATATGTTATGATAACGTATTAATAGTAGAAATTACTATCAAATTAATATCCACAGCAAAATCAGGCATGTCTGCATCACCACTTTGCTTTGAAGAAATAATAGTTTACTTGTTTATAACAATCATCTATTAACTCTTGTAGAATTTCTTGCAGCTGCCCCATATTAACAATTCTATAAATATCAAAATGTTCCATACATTCATAGAGAATTTTCTAAGAATTTTTTTTTTTTTCATATTTGCTCTTCGTGCACCACCAGAGCAAATAGGGAATTGACACTGATGGCATAGTCATTACACCAAAGGCTAGCCAGTCAAACTACTTTAGGAATAGTACCTTTTCATTAAGCATGGACCCTACTCACTGTATGAGAAGAAAATTTTCTTTTAAACTCCATGCTAGGAACAATGTATCCTTGTCCAGCTTCTGAACTCCATCCAACTTGAATCTGATAACAGAATTAAAAAAAAAAAATCACCTATTTTTTTTGACTTATTCTCACAGCTTCAGAATCCTCAGAGAGCCGGTACTGGATTTTGGCAGAAGTGAAATTAAAGGAACCTGTTATTTTGGGACGCACAATAATGCTATGGGTCACATTTGCACCTCTAAATTCTGATTAAGTGAAATTTGTTACTCTGGTCACTCATAAAGGATACACAGAAAGTCTATCCCATTTAGCAATGGGGAAACCAGCTATAAACTCAAAAGCTGTGTCACGAAAATTTTCATCCTCAAGTATAACATCGATGGCCACATCTTTACCAGCATTATAAACATCATAGCGTACAACAACATCTTGTCCTTCTACTAAATACTTGTTTTGAATTACTTTTGAAACTAATAATCTCGCCAATATGCTTTCTGAAGTAATGACGGCTATACCCACGGCTATCAGGCTAAATGCAAAAACTATGTGCATCCACATTGTCTTTGTTCGGATCACAGATTACACAATAAACACAATAAAATCTAAATACGATAATACCAGAAAATCAATTTCACAATCTCATCAAAAATGAGATATGTTGATATTTATTTTTTTATTCATATTTTTATTACTGTTGAAGGTGATGCATCTAAAATAAAATAAAATAAACGTCAACTTCCAAAACGATAAATCATAGGAATCTTTAATCGGCAGACATGTTTCCATTATTAAATAAACCGTGCTTGTGATGTATTCTACAAGCACCGTTACACTTAAATGGCACAATGATCAAACAAACCTAGAAGAAACACTCAACTACCAAAATAACAGTTTGCTAAGAAAACAGCACAGAAAAATTTGAATACAATGAACCATTTTGTGATACAACAAATAAATTGATTATCCGTTTAATAAAAACGTTTATCCGTTTAAACCAATTGAAACTAATTTGAAACCAAATATTTACATGGATTATAATCTTCACATTAATGTGAACTCTCTGTAATCACATTATGCAAACATGAAAACACTACTACATCTTCATAGAAAGAAAATCCTAGGCTAGATTAATTCATTGGATTAGGCTGATCTGGTTTCATCAAATTAAATATCCATGAGGTACTGAGTGAGTACTGAATACCATCCATGAGCTATGGGTGCGCTAATTTGATTTCATGAGCTTTTCACATGTGAAACAATATTCTTGTACAAAAGATTATCCCACCAAGAAACAAAGCTACCTTTCCCGAATACAGGTAAACCTTTAATTTTGTAACACCAATGCAAGCAACCTTCACATCAGCTTAGCACGTATCTTTGGACTGCAAACAGTAACCCGCACAGAATTCCTTACGCGCTTCTGAACCAAAGGAAATCGTAGTCGTGCTTTGATGTACACAAACACGTTTCCATTCTTCAGGCTTATCAAAGCTTACTTGACTTTAATAAATAAATTAATCAACTTTAAAGTTTTAGAAAATATCATATAGTTAAAAAAGGAGTTCGATGAGTTTCTTCCTCAAACTTCTTGCAACTCATAATTATAATGCTCTTCGATTCATATCCTTCTCATATTGAAGTAAATCTCTGAAGATCTCGGGTATGCAAGTTGCACTACTCCAATAATTAACCCTGAAATCCAATTCAGATCGAGATTGTTCAAAAAAGTGCAGAATAAAGGTTAAGAATCTTCTACCCAAACAATTCCTCAATGCCCAAATTCAGTTTGGAAATAGTTCTTGGAAAGTATTCTAATTAAGACGAATTGAACCATCCACTTAATTGGTTCTATAATAGGCCAAAATTAAGACAAGAGAATGGATAGAAAAATATTTTCATTGTTTATATTGCAACAAGCATAAACAGCAGAAATAGATGAAACGATGCGTGCGTTATAAGATATTAACGAAAAGTACGTATTAGTATGTGAACACATGATTAACTTTTTAAAGAGTTTTTGTTGATTGAATTGCATATCTTATAGGGCAATTACTCGTCCTGCAAATTCTGTAGACAACTTTGTCTGAGTCGGTAGATGCGGCTGCATTTAGTGGGCTTCCTTCCACTCCCCTTCGCTGGCAAAGCAATAAGCTGAAGATGAAATGCGAGTCATTTCTTCTGCAAGTCAACTCCAAATAACATAAAATCCTAGCCTCCTTCTCTGAATGCTAATGTATCCCTCTCTGGGATATATGCAGACTAGTTCACCTTCTGGTCCCGAGTCCAAGAGTGGAACATCCAGGATCGTTCAGTTTCTAGATGTTGATGCGAGGGTGTTCCCTCATGCTCTAGATACAGCAGAATCTGCAAAGGCCTTTGCATTTTATTAGCACGCTTCCGTTATCAGAAATGCTGCAGAAAGTCATTCCAGAAGAAACCTTCGAGACTGGTAGCAAAGTAGGTAGATTGGTTTATTAAGCAGGAGTAGTCTTTACGATTGTTGGGTCGTGTCAGTTTTCCAGATGTCATCAACAAAGTTTGAAATCTGAAAAGGTATTTGCTTATACCACCTTAAGTTTTCAGGATAATATCAAGTATGCGATAAATTTTGCAGTCCTTCCCAAGATGCGAGGAACGAATATGCAACAGCTACTACCCCTCTTTAGCAACTGACTCAATTATGTTGCTTGTTAAATTTGAAAAAAATCCCAAGTGTCAATAAGTTATGTGATGCTTCTCCAGAAGTTCTAAAACATGCAATCAATAAGACATTATTCAACCCACCAGCCAGCTGTTCCTTAGGAAATTCGAGACAGTATAGTAAGTTCAGATTTATGGTAATCAATGTTGAAAAGTCCAGTGCAATGCGGTAGTAATGTTTCGGAACCTGCAAAATCAAAAGAGACTTAATACAAAGCACTGCTAGAGTCAGCGACATTTTTTTATTTTACAAAAAAGCAGTTAGAAATTGAGGCCTAATAATTCAGAACATCAGTAATCATAGCAACTGGACTTTTAAAAGTACAAACTTCGAATAGATGGATAGGTAAGTAGCCAAAATCTCAACAAATTGAGTATGCATCAGAGACTTTTCAATGCCTTATTAAAGAAGAGAAACTTTGTTCAAGGAAACTTGATGAAATACAAGTACATTGACAATCTTGGCTACTTTTGCACAGTAGCACCTAGGGTATCAAACAGTACCGATCATAGTAGCAAGAATCAACAAAGCATCCAGTTGTTTCTTTACTTATTCTTTTATTAACAGGGTATTTGACACAAAAAGCCTTCCACCGAGCTATATGATGTTTTTGATGAGTCTCTAATGTGGTCTGGTGAACAAAAGCATTTAGCAATCGTGAGTATCCACAATTCTTTCATTATTCTACAATGATACGGAAGCTGTTTTATCCATTTGTTCGTGTACAGATGCTCACTCTTTCACGGACAGAGTACCACAGTGCATCATTTCGAGTTCGACACTGAATAGGATAAATAAAATAATGAGGAAGTGCGCTTAATTCTGATGGATTAAAAATCATAAAGTAAACAAAAAAGGTAATTCAAACAATCAAAGTAGCGTTTTCTCTCTCCAAAGGACATATCTTCGCTAGTTTAAAAATCTTATAGACCTTTTTAAAATATGATAACCATATTGCAGCTATTATAACCGGTAAGACTAAGTTCCTAGATAGCAATGCTCATTAAAGAATTATAGGTATTCAGAAGTCACTATAAAGGAAGATCTATGATTTCATTTTTGATAAATGCATTTTAGAAGAACCAAAATTTAAAATTGCTCGTTTAGATAGGCAACAAAGTCAGAATGCTCTTAACTGAAAAGGGTGCATGATTTCAAATGTAAATTTTAACAAAAATCCTGTTTAAATGCCTCATGTCTGAAAATATTAAGTTTTCATTAAGAAAAAAATTCATATAAAGACTGTCTTTCGAATCAGACATATAGCTAATAAATAGTACGAAGGAAAACGCAATGAATGTCACCACGTGATTGCACTCGGTGTTGAGTTTGAATGCATCCCCCTCCACTCAGAAAAAAAAAAATCCAAGTCCTTTAGCATCTCGAGAAGTATATTTGCATATCATTCGACAAGAACTGTTATCACAGTAAATTAAGACCGTTGCCAAATTTGTTTTTATATGGTTCTGTAAACCTGCATCTCTGTAGGTAAATGCAAGCATACAATTACAGACATGATGATGCATATGCCTGATTTGCCTAATAATTACAATCTTTTCATGACAGATTATTTTGACTTCAATGAAAAATTATGAATTATTAAGATCAAGTATTAAAATCAATTATTAAAATTATTAAAATCAGTTTCCATCGGAAGTCCACTGTAAATCAAAAATGCAAGGGCTTTAATTTGAGGACTTTAATATGATGACCCATTACAGCAGCTTCAAAATTACTCAAATAATCAACACTAATTCACAAAGAGGGACACTTTTGTATTTTAAACTATACCGTTTCGTTGTGTACTAATTGCGAGCGAATCGCATTATGAATTCGTACATGCAACTTGCATCTTCAAGTACATGTTTTCAGAAAAAAAATAAAAGGAGCACGTATTTTTACTCTGTTCCTTTGTGGGATGAGCACTTTTCTGGCAGATTTTATAAATTACGGTAATAATCCCCGGATTTAATTCTGATGGTAAAGTAAAATTTGCTGAATGTCGAGGGTTTTCGGGGGAAGAATGACTTTCCGTGTACAATTGTGCGGCGCACGTTAGCGTGTGTGATGTTTCGGTGTTGTGGGCTCTCCAGAGCAAGTATTAGTTGTGTAACCATTGTGATTTTTAACTTTTAATTATGAGGATGTGCATTTTGAAAAGAGGTTATATTTAAAAAAATGGTAAAAAAGAAGTACATTTTATTTGGTTTCATTACTCTAAAATTTTATCCCGCGTTGGCTTCTATGGAAATAGATTGTATTCAAGCAAAAGAGCATTCTTTGGATAGGTTACTCGTATTGCAAATATTGGAAATTTCAATATAGACAATTTAAAATGTTTCCTGGAAAATTTCTTGTAAAGTAATCAAAAATGCTTGCATAAATGTCTTTGACCTAGCTGATTCCAATTATTGCATGTAACATTATTTCTAGCCTTGTACTCAAACTTTAGTCAAATATACGGAAACAAGGAATGTAATTTGTATTCTGTAAAATGTGTGTTTTGTTTTTTACTGAAAGTTTTGATAAGAACATGTGTGAGTGTATCATAAATTTTTTTTCAGGTATTATAGGTGGTCTGTTCAAAAATGAAGTTAAAAAATTGCGAGCACTGCAACTAGAAGCTAGCTGAAGAGACATGAACCGAACTAATTACTTTGAAGCCAGTAAAATGCTTGAGGCTGCTTTGGAACAAATTGATGGAATATTGGATAGTAAGTTTTACCATTCATAGCTACCATTCATTGCCCCCAAAGCTGTATATTTTATTGGTTGAATATTTTCATTTGATAGATTTATAATGTTTAAAATTGAGAAGTAAAACACTTTAAATAAGGGTATCTTGATTCATATATATATATATATATATATTTATTTATTTTTTTTGGAAAGTGGGACCAAAAGAAAATGCGGTTTGCCTAACTGTTGAAGAAGCTGCAGAACAGTTGTTTGAAGTTCTTTGCTCAGACTTAGAAAAGGCAAAGTGTTGTCGTATTTCTGAAAGTATTCAGCTTTGTTTATTGGATTGGCTTCATGACTTATGTCCAAAGTTCTTCAGAGCTAAGGTTAATATTTTGTATGTTTAAGAAACACCGAATAATGCATTAGTTTAATTCAACATGTAAAGGGTAACATAAGATTAACGTAATTTTAATTAATAAAAAAGGTAAGTATTAAACACAATAATGTGAGTTGCCTTTGTATTTCAAATTGAGCTCTAAAAAAGTTTGTCTGATCATGTATGCAAGGAAAGAGTTTTTCCTGTGGCCTCTCTGTAGTTTAGTTTAAAAGAAATTTTGCGGAAGCATTTGAAAATATGCACTTACTAATTATATGCTAATAAATTAAATTTTTGCGATGCATTGTACAGCATATTTTAAAAATCCAATTCCCATGCATGCTGTGTAGAAAAATTTGCTATCTTTGATTGCTAAGCATTATTATTTTAATGTGAAACTAAGCACAGAGTAAATCGATGATGCTCAACTCTGGGATTTTTCCAACATTATTTGTACTGAAATTTCCTGGTTGTTGTTTTAAGTCAGCTAGAAGGGAAATTTTGGAGATCTTTCATAAAATAATTTCCTGTCATTGCGACAAGGAATTAAAAATACATGATATATAATGCATGATAACCTCCAAGTAAATCAATCTGTAGTGATACTCATCCAGAATCGTCTCTTCTGTTCTTTCTGAAATTCCAATGTTTTTTAAAGTTCATTCAGAGTGAATAATGAAGAAATAGTTCATTATACAGTGTTTACTTGGATTAGACTGAGAATTTAATCTAATTTTTTAATTCATAACGTTAATTTCTCTGTTGTATTATTTTTTATTTTTGTTTTATTTAGATCAAATTCAATTTCAGAAGTTGAAGGCGCTTTTAAAGCTAAAAAAGGTGGTTTCTTCTAATAAAAACCTTTATATCTAACATTGTAGCTTAGTTTTGTGATAATTGCTATCTCAGTAATTTATAAACAACTTTGCAAATTTGTTTCAAATTTCTTTTTTTGTTTTTAAGTGTTTATCCCTACAACACTATTTAGGAGATTGAATTTTAAAGCATGTATGTTGATGTGAATCGATATCCAGGATAAGATTCATTTGCTTTTGAACAGTTTTGTATTTGAATATGTAATGTAATTATCTGTAAAATTGATTTCCTTTTTTAGGTTGGTGTTGATGAACTTAAGAAGTCAATTTTGAAATTTCAAAAAGAAAAGCATCAATTAGAAATGGAAGCATCTGTTTTAAATGATCAGATTGAGTTACAGAGAGCTAAGCTGACTAATTTGGACAAATTATCTTCTGATAAGCAGCAGCAGATTTGTCAGCTGGAAAAGAGTTTAAAAAAAGTTAGTATGCCTACATACTATTTCATTTAAACAATCATTTCTTCTTTCAAATCAGGAAATCGATTGCAAGAATCAGTTAGAGAAAGAGAAAATCGATTTGCTAGCAGAAGTCAATTCTCTTCGTACGCGATGCTTAACTTTGGAATCAGAAAATCAGGAACTGCGAGAACTGCTCCAAGTGGCAGATGGTCAGGTGCTCACTAAATTTGCATGTAAACACCATGCTAGTGGAAGGCTTCATCTACAAAATGGTGGTGCAGTCTTTCAGCCCCTTATTGCATTATGGCACTTTACCTAAGAGCAAGGATACTATGATTAAAGAAAGGAAAGCTGAGATGCATGAAAAAGGATTCTCATCCTTAAAATTCCTGAAAAATGCTGAAACCAAGTGTTATTCTGCCCCAAATCTAGGTAAGAATGATGTTTTGTTTTCGTTTTTTGTAATCTACTGTGTGTTATTAGTGGACCACTTGGTGCACTCCAAAGCTAGTGAAATAGTTTTAGGAGGTTCTCTATCAAGGCCACCTCTACCTTCCAGTGCTGGAAAACCGAAAAAAGGAAGGAAAATATTTGGAAAGTACGCAATGTATTAATGAGGGCGCTGCTTACTTGAGCTATCAGGTGGAACGGATCCTCAACAATAGCAGAATCTGTGGAGAATGGCTTTGATTTTAAAAGGGGTGGATTGAGAGCTACTTCCTTAGCTCGCATTACCCATCATGATGGCAGGTAAGATGGTTTTATTTTTGACAGTGAGACAATTTTTTCAGGTGTGGTAAACCCTTCAGAGAATGGACTGTGGATATGGTTTGCAACTGGCTGGAGGAAATGGGTTTAATTCCATATGTGCCACAAGTGCGTCGATGGTGTGAAGGGGGACTGCATTTTTTGGGAGTGACTTCACAAATTTTAGAACGGGATTTGCAGATCAAAGTTAGTAATAGGTTAGAAAACCAAAATATTAATTTTCGGCAGAACCCACTTCATCGAAAAAAGATTGAATTAGCAGTCAAAGCAGAAACATCAAAAGACCATTATTTGACTGCTGCAGGGAAGGTGGATAATCATTTAGTCATACGCTGGCTAGATGATATTGGCCTACCCCAATGCAAAGATGCTTTCTTGGAGGGCCGTGTAGATGGACGAATGCTGCATTTATTGACAATGGATGACCTTGGTCATCTGAAAGTGTACAGCTCTTTGCATGTAGCTAGTATCAGAACAGGCATCCAAGTCAGTTATCATTTGGGGGAAAGCAGGTTGATGGATGGTTAGGTATTGCGCCAGCACAATTTTGATCCACACTGCTTAAGAAGGCGTTCGTCACCAGAAGAAACTTCCTTCAGTGCAGATGAGGTGGCTTTATGGACCAATCATAGAGTAATGGAATGGTTACGAAATGTGGACTTGGCTGAGTATGCTCCCAATCTTCGAGGTTCTGGTAAAGATAGCACAATTCATTACTGTGGGACATAATTGTGATGTAAATATTCAGGTGTACATGGAGGTTTGATGGTGTATGAGCCTCGCTTTACAGATGGTCTGTTAGCAACTTTGTTATCCATTCCACCCAGCAAAACTCTCTTGCGCAGACATTTGACTAATCATTTTCGTGACTTGATAGGCCGCACAATTATGCAGTCAAAACGAGAATCAGAGGTGAATTCAAGTTCTTTATCACCAGCAATGAGGCTAAAAGTAAGTTACATCTAATGTTTGACTTGGCAGTCATTGATTTGGTTACTTTTCTAGATGACCAAACGTCCTTCCCTTTTTCCATTATTAAAAAACAAAGCAGAAAATCATGCAGAGGAGCTTGTGTGTCCTTTAGAGTGATCGACAGTAACAGTGTACCCTTAGTGCCTTGGATAAATTTCATATAGTTTGTAGTACATAAAGCAAACCATTCAGTCTTTATTGCTGTTACTTATTTACTTTTAATTAAGGTTCCTTTAGAGTAATAAACTTGCATTACACATTTTTAATGTGCTCTTTGTTTGCAATTAACGTGAAGAAAAAAAAAAGAAAAAAAGATTGTAAAACAAAAGAATTCAGTTTGAGGTATCTAGTTTGAAATTTGGTCAATTGGGATTTTGTCCTGAAAATGTGGGGAAAGTTTAGGTATCGAAGGAAAAGCCACATTTTACCTGTAGTTATAAGAATTCAACACGAATGATTATTATTATTATCCCCCCCCCCGTATTATAAGATGATTGCTCACATACTGAATAAGCCTAATTTTGCATTACAGTTCAGATCAGGAAAAACAGATTATTGGAGTTCCAGGTACTGGGTGGAAAAAATAAAATCCGAATACAAACCAATAGGAAAATACGTCTCCGGATGGGTTCGGGTCATAATCTCGAAAGACACAATCCCGAGAGACTGAAATGTCCCGAAAACATAATTCATCATTTGCTGCAGGGGTTTCAACACACGGATAAATAATGCCTGCAAAGCCGACGTTGTGATGGTGCTGTGTCGGCAGGTGTTTGGCCGTTCGCTGCGCTTCTTGCTGTCCTCTTCCGGAGGGCGGTGTTGAGGACACCACCGGTGTGCGAAGGGGCAGCAGCTGCACGCGATTTGGCAGGGGAGATTTTTCTCGTTTTCTTCCCCCTACCCCCGTGTTTTTCACCTCTGTGATCTTCGGAGCAGTCCCTGCACTTTCACCTGAAGCGTGGTTGTGATCCACTAATTTTGTGAGTATATGCTGTCCATTTGAAGGTCCGGTTATTGCTCGGTCATTGCAACCAAACAATTTTTTTTGTTTTCGCAGCGTCGATAGCATCTTCTAAGTAGACTTTTATCCTTGACCACTAAGTAGTCACATACACAGCCGTTTTGAGAGGGAACAGCGTCACAAATATCTCATTGCATTGTAAGGAATGCAGTAAAATGAAATTGTATAGGAAAATAGACAAACCCTCGATACAGTATCAAGCAATGAACGAGAGCACCCACCAATTACCACTTCGATTTTGTATCCCCCTAACGTGGTCTTTTTTCAATGAGAAATAAGGGGATTATGACATGCATGATTGTGATTTTCGTGCCTTTAGACGAGGAATTCTGATCTTTAGGGAATGTGATCGGCGCTGGGCAACATGATGTTGAGCATTGTACTGTGGTCTTCAGGTGCACATCAGCGAAGTAGGTTTATTCTAATTGTAGAAACGGCCATTCTCGTTTAAAGGTACATACGAAAATTTCTGTCATATTGTAATTTCAAATTACTCCTGCAATAGAACCATCATGATCTTATCTTTTTCAAAATTTGGCAATTGAGCATTAATCAGATCAAGATAACCTCATTTATGCAATCTGTAGCATCTGAAGGCAATTTGCACTGAAAAAGCAAACTGCCATGGAATTGAAGAAAGACTGATATAAGGCAACGAGTATGTTCTCGTGAACTGTTTAATTAAAAAAATTGTTTTGATATAAGACTAGAAGTGTCGAATTAAATGAGCCTTAAAAATACAATGCATACATTCCAGAGGGAATTTTATGTATTGTGACAGTACCAAAGCTGAGGATCATTGATCATTTTTTCTCTCTGGAGATTCCTTCCATGAAATGCTGCTTTCATTTTTAATGCTAGGAATTAATTGAATATAGATTCCAGAATGTTGAAGATGTACCTCAATTATTGTTTGTCTTCACTTCATGTTTCTCATGTGTAAGTCAGTTGTATGTGTTCATAACTTCATACATAACTGTTTGTTAGATAAAACATTTGAGAGATTTGTCCAAAAGAATTTTCAACAGTTATTTTGCACATCTGGCAACATTTTAAACTTTTAATATCAAAAACTATTTAGTTTAAAACAATAAATTTTTCCCATTTTTCACAGCAAAAATTTTTTCAATAAATTAATTGACTAGATCATAAACTTCTCCCTGGATATAAAAATATCTGAAAAACGGCCTTTGATAACAAGACATAAAAGTATCATTTAGCTTCTGAAATGTATCAAAAGCTGAAGAATTCCGAAAAAACAACAACCTGGCTTTTAAGGCCAGCAAAGAAAATGTATCATTATAATTGTATACTTCATCTTTGATGCAAAATTGCGGATCCTCTGATGTTTCTGGTTCATCTTTCGTGTGATCATTTGAATTTGAAGTCTGATCCACCTACACATCTTCATGAAATCAACATTAGCAGAAGCTCTCCATACCACATGTTTCTTTTTCCATTCCGTCAACAGCTCAAATGGTATTCGGGTTGGAAATTGCACCTTCATCAGAGCTTTTAACTGATCTTCTTTGTAGTCATTCAAGTAACTGAATAAATTCTGACAGCATGTGAGAGCTGCTGGATCAATTGGATGAGCTTCTGGAGTACAAATCATCAAAATGGAATAAAAAATTAACTGCTCGTTTCACCTGTGTTAAAAATATAGCCACCTGCATCAACAACGCATTCCTGATTATTTGAAAGAATCAGAGTGCCTGATGTACCAGAATTGTGAATGAAATTACCAGGATCAAACAAAAGAAACAAATATTTGGTCGTTTCAGCAAGAAAAAAGGATTCCATGCGATCTTCCAAGTGATGAGATCGAACATCTTTCACCTACAGTGAGTGTAAAATGCATAAAGGGGTGATTACTAACTGTAGCATAACCACAAGGAGCTCTGGCAGAATGCTGGATGCTGCGTAGCATATCTTCTCCAAATGACAGAAGCCAAGGATCCTTTGTAGCACGGAATAAATACATTAATGACTCTGCTAATTCAGGACGTAATGGATAAACTGCTTGTCCTTCTACAACACTACGCTTAGCAATATGATAAAAATCTGGAATGAAGCCAAACTGCTTCCAAATTTTGTGATAGTTATGCAGGCTTCGCATGGCTTTATCAATATCACCTGATTGCAAGCATAAGCTTTATAAAAGAAACTGTTAAATTACCCAGCAAGCTAAGTAATCCAGGCCAAAAAGCTTCCAAGCTTTGAAAGATTGGCATAGTGATCTGAGCTTTAGTCATAGTAGCCCAAAGATACCAGTCATGATGGCGAAGATACTTCTCAATTGCTGCATTACTGATCTGAAACATACTCAGTAGGCGAGATTCTTGTAGTAACATGCTACCCTTGACCAAGTATTCAAAATAAGAATCAACTCCAGCTCCTATTAATAAAATATAACAACAGGTCTAAAATTACAAACCAACCAATGCCAGCATCTTGTGCAATCCATTCTCCTGTCAGTACATTAATGTGATTTCCAAAAAGACCAAGGCTTGATCGATATTTCCAGAGGCTAATAATGGCACGTAAGGCAACCTAAATACTATATACTTGATGTACGACTACAAACTGGATCTGCCTACTTCTTCAAAGATGGAGTTACCAGTTAAACGAGAAATAGTAGCAAACTCAATAAGAAAAGTACCAACTCCTGCTGTGCTAGTCACAGAAGTCTCATCCACTGGTACACCATGCTTCAAATTCACAGTTCCAAAAGGCATTCCTGAATGACAGAAGTCATGAAAAAGAAAAAAAATAATCATTTCACCTGTTGGAGTATCAAAAGCTGGAAGCAGCCTACTTGCTAAATCCACTGCTAAATCTAAAAGAGGTCCTTTGCATGGCCATTCTGTATCTTTCACAGTTCCCATCCTGATATTATTAGCAAGTTATATTAAAAAACGTGCTCATTTTTCACCTATAACTTAAGAGATGCGCACTGAGCAAACCGCCCACAATGCGAATATTCGTTTCAAAAACAGAAACATTGATGTTTACATTGAAGTTACTGTTTTTCAGCACCATTTCTTGAACACGGGCAAACTCAGATACGTTTCCCAAAATGGCTAGCATATCCAAGGAATCAATTAATGTTAGAGAATAGCTAGAAGAAAAGTACTCCTCGGTATGTAAGATTACCAGTAACTCACCTGCCCCAAGTATCCATTCCACCACAGCTCAGAGGACGGAGCTCATCTAATGGATAAGCATACTGCATGTAATTGGAGTAGGCAAAATAAAACATGGAGCGCACCTCCTCCCTGGAGAGAAATGTTCTGTTAAGCAAATGAAGCCATGGCTTCACTGACCTCAATTTCCTTATATGTAGCTCATCAAATACTCTAACTGTATTACAAACAGGAATGACCAAAAATACATAAATAACCCATCTTACAAGTGTGAAATACACACCAGACAGCCACATTAAGGCAAAAGGTCACAAAAGTATCATCCGTCTTAAGTTCATAAATACTGAAATGAGACTTGTTACAGAGATTATAATCTTTACTAAAAATACAGTCAAAACGTTACATGGTATTTAAAACCACCCTTCTTCCAGAACAATGTACAACACATCTAAGTATTAACATCAGAACTGGGAGAGAGAGTCTGTAGCAAAATTTTATGAAATTCTGGATTGGAATGATAGTATTGCTCCAAGGTCAGCATAGTCTTTGGATAATGTTGCCTGACATGCAAGAGTAACAAGCGTGCATGCTGTATTGGTAATGCATCCATCATATGGAACAGAGCTGCCATCAAGACTTTGTCCTCTAGATAGCACTTTACATAATTATAAAAATAATCCATAATAGCACATCGCAGTGTCTCAACTTCATTAATAGGAGTTGGATGGATAATGAGTGATGATGAACAAATAACATGCAGGAACTGCACATTGGGATGCAGTCTTCCTAGCTGTTCTAATGTTTGTAACACTTCCAAAGCTTGAATCAAATCTTCAGCCTCATGTGTATCACAAAATTCAAAGTCCTGAGTTGTGCTAAAATGATGGATGACATGATTTTTGAACAGCTGCCATAAATCAGAAAAAATGCTTGTGTCACAAGTCAAAGGCATCTGCATTTCTGTTAATGGGAAACCCACAATAAGCTGGTGCAGGACTTCAGTCAGGCAAGGCATATGCTGGCATGCCTGCTGAACTGCATAGTCTGTGTTTATATCTAATTCAGATACTGCTTCAGAAAAGCCCTTGAGGATACCTACACATCATATGCTCAGTTGCATTTACTAAATATATTACAGCTCACCAGCTTGATGCAAAGATCGAACGTATGCAACCAATCCAGTCTCAGAAAGTGAATTAAACATGCAGTGGATGACTTGGAACACCTTCAGGAGAAGATCCTCTACTATGAAGTCAAGCAGATACCTATTTGCTTGCATATCTTACTGTTAGTGCTACTTAATAGGAGATAT
This sequence comes from Raillietiella orientalis, assembly GCA_036172245.1. Classification (NCBI taxonomy): domain Eukaryota; kingdom Metazoa; phylum Arthropoda; class Ichthyostraca; order Raillietiellida; family Raillietiellidae; genus Raillietiella; species Raillietiella orientalis. The sequence goes on along the minus strand of JAYWIR010000020.1, from coordinate 2,769,707 downwards.
TGCAGACGCTCTATAATGGAAGTTTCAGAGAGCGCATCTACCCATTTTTCCAACTGAAGTGAATGATGGTGAAGGTTCCATAAACAGGCCATCCAAAGACGACATACTTGAATCAGCACTAAAGAATCTTGATAATAAAAACAGAAAGTCAAAGATGTAAGCAGGGAATCATCTATGAGTGACATGTTCTGCCCAATACGATGGCTCAAAACATTGCTTAGAATGCCCAAACAGATTTCCTGAATATCGACGAAAATGAAATCTGGGCTTTAAGTGCCCTTACTGTGAGACGTGGTGACTTGCTGTACACAGCTGTTTCTGCTAACATCTGAGCCACATTCAAATCCACAAGTTTGGTTGATACTTCTGTATCTGCACTCATATCCCACAACTGGCATAGATCCTCATCCAATGTCTCATCCAGTTCCATCAAATGCTCACCACTTCCTTTCAATTCAGAAGAGCAGTATTTTGGCACTACCTACAGCTAACTAATTTGCTGTATTGCTTTCCGCTTGCCTGTGTGAGGTTCATAGCCACCTTGATCACCCAGCTTTCACTGAACAGTGTGTGTCCAATAGCATCACCTTTTAGATCTTCCTCACTGCTGCACAAGTCTGGACACAGCACAGGATTCTGATCCTCTTCTCTGTTCATTTACAAGCTACTGTAGACTTCAATTAAATATATTTACGGGCTTTTATTACAACAAAATGTGGTTTAATGGCCATAGCCTTCCACATTTTGTGCAAAGTACTACTTCATTATGCAACTAGTCAACTTCGCAAGAGCCACAAAACTATTTTCAGGGAGAAATATGCGAGTCCTAGAGTTCCAAGCAAGAGTTCGCGATTCTGCCGTTGGCTATTGCATACTTCCAAGTCATGTAGCCGGGCATAAACTTGGGTCAACTGGTATTTGAGCAACTGGACATCCTTCTCTATCAGTGCTGGATTGCTGTTGGAAATAACACAGTTTTGGACAGCTTTCTCTCTGTAACAGCATGCATTCAGGAATAATTGCAAAGAAGATGTAAATATCTCAACTGTTCCAATGCAGATTTGCGATCGTTTTCAAGAAATTCCTCAGAGCATTCACTTATAACAGGAAAATGATGCTGATCCAAGGTAATGACAGAAGGAGGGTTCTGCACTGACACAATTTTCCAAAAAAGCATCTTGCAGAATCGAGACTCACTTGCACTTTAACTTGCCAGTCTTCTCCAGGAAGTCTGGGATATTCAAATGATAATTCTCTGGGAAATGCATGTGCAGCAATATGCTGATCACCACCTGGAGATGCATAAAATAAGTAGAATACAAAAAGAATGCATGAATTTTCAAAATTCTTCAAGTTAAAATACCATAGAATCCAATACACTTATTCTCAAAAATTACAGATACACTAAACAGATTACAGGTTGGAATTTTAGAGTCTAGACTTTTCATTAATTTAATTTACAATCATCACATAGTTAATAACTAATAAAGATAACTGATTCAACTTCTAATATAAAGAATCAAAATCTGTTGGATAAATAAAAATTTTTTCCTATAGATACAAAACCAGTAACAAGGATCCTTTCAGGGACTACCATATCTAATGGATTGGTTGGCTTTCCGGCAGATGCTATGTCAGAAACGCTGTAACCTAATGAAGAAAAGGATATAAATTATATGAAATTTTCACATTCAATAAATGCAAACATCCATAGGAACTGCTTTTAGTTCTGACAACAAAACAATGAAACAATGGCGGAAACAAGAACATTTTGTATAACAAATGCAAACTCATTCATACCATTCCTACCATTCTACAATGTGTTCAGTTTTGCAACATATACATGAAACACGGAATTTATAGGCTGGCAAATCAACTGGGAAGGCAATGATTGGATACTCAAATGACAGCATTGAAACTGAAAACTGACACGGTAACTGTGTCAGCTTTTAACATCAATAAGCAGCCAAGTCGATAGAAACTATAGCAGTTCGGGGCGTAATATTATTTTGTAAAAATTAGGGATGATAGAATGTTATCTATTGCTTGTACGAAACGAACTGCTAAATCCCCTCAAAAGACCTTAACACATTTCAAGAATGAATGCATAAAAATACTCCAAAGTCTAATTAAAATAAAGAAAAGTATTAAATTGTAAACAATAATAAAGGTACTTTACTAACTTCTTGGTCGCGAACCATTGCACACATACATGGAACTGAAGATGTTTTCTGAAAAACACTCAGCTTATTTATTGGCAATCATACACAAGCTACACTAATACCAGACAAAATAAATAGACAAATAAGCAAATAATGTCACAACGCATTTCTGCATACTGTAAAATTTGAAACCACCTAGAATCACATCTGTACGCAACGCTGGCAGCATTCATGGTAACCTAATTCCGTATGCTGTAATGCTTAAAATACGCAGGTTAATTCACAGGTTCCTATTTTATAAATCAGAAGGCTTACATTTCATCAACCCTTTATTTTCTCGAAACGCGGGACTCAGTTGAGATGAAACATTCTGTACGCCAAATTTCACCTGAAACATAAACCAACGTGTTTTTACTTAGACCTTAAATTACCATCCTCAAAATGTACAATTAAAACACGTAAGAGTTGTAAAGAAATTATAGCATTAAGCTTGCAACCCTTCGAAATATACACCACGGTTTGCGCTGGTGTGGCACATTCAAGAAAGTTTCAAGAGATTAATTATGGAAACAAGCTAATGCATAAGCAACGGTAAAGCACGAAATTTCCTCTTTCATTGAGATCTCATGCTTCATGGTGATGAATAGAAGAAATGATTGTCCGAATGAAATTTTGCTTATTTACTTGACTTGATACATGGACATTTATTAAATAAATTTATTATTGCCAAATTTATTGAAAACAAGGTATCATTTGTTTTTATTTCCGGGAATCTGGATCATATACAGTGTTTGGAAGACTTCAAATGAAACTTGCCCTTATTATTCGTTAAAACTGGTATGATGAATGGATCCAACTCTCACTGCCTAAAAACTGCTACTTACCTCCTTAGAAATTAACAGTCACCTTTTAAATTGAAGATGTTAAATTCCTCGAATGTGACTGCTTTTATGTCTGAGTAACTTTAATAGAAATGCAGAATTCTCACTATGAACTATATCAAACACAGGCACAGGTATTGAATGCTTGCATACATGTTCAATGAAATCACTTTATTTTCGTGTTTTTTGAAAAATCTGTCTCAAGTACCACTTCAGTTTCGTTAGCAAATTAATACGTGTCGTCGAAATCTCTGAGAATTCATAGATTTATTTAAAGGTGTGTCACATTCATGAAATTTTATAACATCGAAAGTGACATCAGTGAGTAAAATAACAGGATCATTTTAGTTATGTATTTTGGAAATTGCATACTATTTTCTCATTTGAGATGAAATTGATGGATATTTTCCTAATGATTTCTAAGGAAGTGCTTAAATATTTATAAATTCAAGGTAACTATGTGGCTTAAACTGTAAATATTTACAGCTAAAGCCTCATAGAATAATATTCGTATTGAAACTGGAACATCGAACAAAGAGATTTCTCATTTCATCCTTATCAAGACGGAAGCGATTCTGTGTTCAGAGAGATACTCTCGGTTCGAGTAAGGATGAGTGGATCCTTTTTGGATCAATACTTTTTCTTCCTTTTGATTTTGATATTGGCAACCCTGCCATCTGACATTGAAATTATACGATCCGTTCAGCGTACGTGGTTTATGTCCGCATAGGGTGTGTAGTGTGGTGGAGGCATCCTGCGGTCCGCAATTTATCCCGTGTTTTTGTTGGGGGAGTCGCGTGTGCAAACGATCCTCTTGTATTGCTTTCCTTTCTTGCAGAGTCCCCATTTCGCATTTCCAGGTTTTGGTTTTGTTGTGTGCGAAATGCTTTCGAGTTCAGATAATTAAAAAGAAAAACTTTTGTTGTTAGTATTGGAAATAGTAGGTGCAGTGATGGAACCCTGACGTGCCTCTAGCATGGATATAGAACGGATTTGCTGCATTGGAGCAGGGTATGTAGGTGGCCCAACATGTAGTGTGCTGGCCTACAAATGTCCGGAAATTCTTGTCACTGTGGTGGATATGAACGTGTCTCGTATTAACGAGTGGAATTCTGAAAACCTCCCCATTTACGAAGTAAGTGATGCCATGTTGATTTCTAGTTTAATCAGTGAGACAAGTGAAATAGGTAAAGGAAGCAACTTTTAGTTTCAGTAACGTTTCGTCCTGAGGGTCTGAGCTGATCTTTTTTGTAAGCAAAAAAAAAAAAAACAGAAAAACAGAATTTCGTTCAGCTTTACTTGTTCCTACAGCAAGTTAGGAAAACATGCACGTGTGTTCCACGATCTTCCAGTGCTCCTTGTCTTGATCCTGTCTATTTTAGAATTTAACGTTCCCTCCTTTTCTAAGAAATGTTGTGTTGGGTTTCTTTTTGATTTTTAAATTTTTTTCATGGCAGCTTACCAAAGCTGATGGAAAAACGCATGCCATCCACCATATTGGGTTTCAACCATTCCTCCTGTCTGATGAAGAATAAACGGGAAAAAAAAAAAAACAAAAAAAACGCAACATGGGGTTTTGGATTTGGTTTTAGCACATTCTCGAAGACCAAAAGAAATTCAATCTCTGATGAACCCTTTTTCAAATGCTCAGCAGCTTAATTTTCATATGTGTTTCACGTGTAAATCTGCCAGCGAGTCTGCATCAAAAGTGCCACGATGTGGTCTTTTGCCCATCGGCTTGGTGACACATGGTTATTTTTTTTCGTGAGGATGTTTCGCAGATACGGGCTGCTCTTGAGCATCGGTAGGGAAGTGGGAGAGCCCGTAGGGAGTGTAGAGATCCAGTCACAAGTGCATCTGTCATCAACGACAGTAATAGCTGCACTCCTGGTGGCGGAGCTCCACGCGGAATTCCAGGAACGTGGTTTTGACCCGGTGTCCCTTGGCGGTCCTCAGCGACCGTTTCATCATCATGTTATCGCGTCTGTTTTCTGCAGTGATTCGAACGGGCCTGTTTCTCCAGAACTTGAAGAAGTTCCGTTACAAATCAGAGTTCAAGCACATCGACAAGAGACACCTTGTTGAAGGGAAACGTGGACCCATTACCGTGGGCAGCGCGTGGGGCTCAAGAATAGGCTTTGGGTGCGGTTGGGTTGCAGCCGTGCTCTTCTCGTTGTGGTGGTGGCCATTTGTGTTAATCATTAATTTTAAATTCGATTATCTACTCAAATTCGAAGGTTTTCCTAACTATTTTGCTCTTTATTCGTTCATTCTTTCTTTTATTTTATTTTAATTGGATTCAAGATTTCTGCAGTGTTGAATGAAACTTAAGATTCGCAAACATAATGCATGGCATGAAATCACTTTCCAACAGAGGGAAGAGTGTTTTTGGCTGTTTTTTCTTATCTCAGTACTGTGATGTGGTTCGTAACTGAAGAAAAGGTATTGGAGCCCAAGGGAAGCTTCAGGGTCCTTTTTCACAATCCGTCCTTGGTCAGGAAAACTTCGCTGTACGCTTTTGAAGACTTTCAAATCTCCAAGCCTTCGAAGGATACCGAAGCATCCTTGTCACGTCAAGTTTTGCAAAGGACATAGAATAAAGTTCCGTGTCGTGGTAATGCTCGAAGATTCGCACTTTGTGACCACAAGGGGCTGTGCAAGTGCATTGCACGTCAGCTATCTATTTTGCGTTTGTTTATCACCCAAATCAAGATGTGAATTCTTTTTGTGCTGTGCATTCGGAAAAATCATTTACCAGGTGGATGACATTTTTTCTGCACAGTCGACGGTGCCTTCAAATGTAAAGTTTCAGCACCCGCTTTATGAATCGCTTTCTAATTTTTGTGATTCTCCAGGAACCGTCGTCATTTCAAAAGGAAAAAGACTTGCAATGATCAAACCCAATTCCTTTTCAGCCTGGTCTGAAAGAGATCGTTGAAGTTTGTCGCAACCGAAATCTTTTTTTCTCCGCCGATGTTGAAAAGGCGGTTAAAGAAGCACAGTTGGTTTTCATTTCTGTGAATACCCCTACGAAAGCTGTTGGCCATGGAAAAGTAAACACAAAATTTAATAACCCGTTCAGACAAGAGGTTTAGGGACGTGCGGCGGACATGAAATACGTAGAGGCGTGTTCGCGTTTAATCGCCGAAATTTCAGATGGCTTCAAGATTATTGTCGAGAAGAGCACCGTGCCCGTGCGCTCTGCCGAAAGCATCAAGAAGATCTTGGACGCCAACGTCCGCCCTGGATTCAAATACCAGGTCTCGTGACGTTAATTTTGCTGTCCACATGCTTGATATAGGTTTTGTCCAATCCGGAATTTCTTTCAGAAGGCAATGCGATCACCGACCTTCTCACTCCTGACCGCATCCTTATCGGGTGCGAAAGCACTTCCGAAGGTTTGTCCGCGATGAACACTCTTCGGAGCATTTACGAGCGATGGGTTCCAAGCGAGCGCATCATCTCCATGAATACGTGGTCTTCAGAGCTGTCGAAACTGGTAACCATCGGCTGCTCGTGGTAACGCCGTGACCCGGGCTTAGGTTGCCAACGCCTTCCTGGCGCAACGGGTGAGCAGCATCAACGCCGTCTCCGCGATTTGCGAAGAAACGGGAGCAGACGTCGCCGAAGTTGCGCGTGCCGTGGGACTGGACTCCAGGATTGGTCCGAAATTCTTGGAAGCGTCTATCGGTAAGCCCGGTGGGTCGAAGCGATCGAAACATGTCCGACCTTCAAGGTTTTGGAGGAAGTTGCTTCCCTAAAGATGTTCTGAATCTGGTTTACATTTGCGAAACGCTGAAGCTGCATGAAGTGGCAGCCTATTGGCAGCAGGTTGGAAACTGGGGGAAATCAGCGCACTGTTCGCTTCCAGGTCATGGATCTGAACGCGTACCGGAAGAATCGATTCGTCTCACGTATCCTCAGTGCCATGTTTAGCACGGTGGCAGACAAGCCGATCGGTGTTCTGGGCTTTGCCTTCAAAAAGAACACGAGCGACATCCGTGAATCCCCAGCCATCTACATTTGCCAAAGATTGCTGGAGGAAGGAGCGAGGTTGAAGATATTCGATCCCAAAGTGCCCAGGGAAGCTGTGTATTCGTCGATGGGCCTCGTAGGAGATAGCAAACTGCGCTCTTCTGTTACAGTGTGTGATGACCCCTACTCCGTGGCGCAAGGGACCCATGCTCTCGTCGTGCTAACAGAATGGGATGAATTCAAGGTCCTTTGCAATGGAATGTGTGTTTGTCATGTATGTTTTCGTTTTCAGACCTACGATTACTCGCGCATGTACGATACAATGGTGAAACCAGCATTCATTTTTGATGGGCGCCGTGTCCTCTCAGCGGACAAGCTGACGAGTATAGGGTTCTACGTGGAATCTATTGGCTGCCAGATCCCCACCGTAGGGCTGCATAATGGTAGTTTGTGAATTCACGGGGTGTGCAAGCCTGCTTTGTGTTTATAATTTGGGACGATTCTTCATGACAAATAAAATGTTCTTTGGTTCTGAAACCCTTGTATGTATGTGTTTAATGACTTCGCCTTGCATTCTGTGAATTCGGCGTGTGCTTACCGCGTATGCTGGTCTTGCTTCTTCGGAGCGTAGGACCGTGCTGTGTGTCCCAACAGTAAAATGGCGTGATTTACATTTTGTTTTCCTTTAATTAAGGCTAGAACGTGGTTTCGAAGAGGTAGCAGTCGGGTCCGTTTTACGAACTCAGTTCTTCTCTGAACGGTTTCAGGTATCTGATCACCGTACTCATTGGAGTTTCCCCCATAATGTCCTTGAAAAACAAACTTTCCACAATGAATGACCTTATAGCACGTAGGTGGGATAAAATGAGGAGCAGTTTTCCAAAACGTGCTATTTGCCGGGGGTATTCATTTTTGGTGTGTTCGAGCAGTAGATTCTGAGCTTGGTCCTGAATCATTTCAACGGAAAGTATCTGGCTCAGTCCGATTGTCTCTGAAATGACGTAACATCAGTAAACACCAGTTTGTGAGCAAAGGGTTTCTGTTTGAAGTTGCAGAAATCCTTGCTCAGCTTCAGATTGCTACGGTAACACCCCAGTGTACAAGAGCGTAGTAACCACGCGTGCTCAGGAAACCACTTTTACTTTTGCTCTACGAAGAGGGCGGATCGAGAAGTCGCAATAGAAATGAAGGCAAATTATCATAGCAAAGATTGTTCACGGGGAGGACAGAGCCAATCACCAAAAGGTAGCACTTAAGCTAGAGGAAACACGGAGTGTTTAGACACCTTCCTGGAAGTCTGGAGTTACGCAAGCCAAAGAGTATTGCGCCGGTGCTTTTTTTTTTTGTTTTTTTAAATAACTTGCTCATTTTAGAGCTTTAGACATTTGTTTGCCTACCACAGTCATCGTTAATCATCGTAATATTCCCGAGAAAGCTATTAAAATGATCTTTTCAAAACATATTCTTCCTCTTGGTACTACGTATTGCTTCCCTCATTGATCTTCCTCTCCCCTCCCATGATTGCGACCTATGACGCCTATCTCTTGCAAATTTTTTAGAACTGGTGGCAACGATTTTGAAGGACACCGAAAGTGTTTTTCGAAGGGAACGGGAAAAAAGAACGGGCAAATTGCAGTTCTTTCAAAAATGGCACTGGATCCATGGATTCATCTTATCCTTCCAAGAAGCAACGTCCAGTTTGATGCGTGAAATCACACCAGGCATTCCTAATTCACTGCTCATCTCTACGCCTCATTTGCCAATTTGCAAATTCGAAATTCGCTGGGACGATGTTACCAAATTTCCCATCGTACCGCTCATCTTCTAATGAGTCTTCATCCTCGCATGCGCAACTAACGCACCGTATCCAGCATCTTTGATTGGAGTTACATGGTTTTCTAATTGATATCCAGCATTATCATTACATCAATGTTTCTGAGCGTTGCTCTGTGTTGCCAGTACTCAAGGATTTGGTCCTTGAAATCCAATTAGTTTTTGCCGCTTTACTGTTGATATCTCTAGAAGATACCTACAATAAATGGTATGTGGTAGTAATCTGGTAATCCTTGCATACTGCGGTTCCACTTTGATGTGATATTATTCCACCCCTCGCAATCCTTCCTGCACAAGTTCTTCGTAAACGTGGCATTGCAAATTCGCAAATACGTTTGTTCCGACGAGTGTGTGACTTTTGGCGATCTGCGTCGCTGCTACAAAGAATGGGAAGCTGAATCTGATGCATCCGTGTTCCTTCTAGTCACTTGATCCTTTCTCATCAGAAGTTGAAGAAGAAAGTTCTTACACTGCCTTTGCGTTCGCGGAGATGCGTTTTTCATCTTTTTAAGATCTTTTAGTAACAGTATACCTGGCGACTGCAAACCTTACTTAGGACCCCGGGATGGATTGTATTCTCCGGAAACTGAATACAAGGATAGATCTCTCTCATACACCGCGGAAAAATCCATTATTTCCGAACAGCTAACGTGTTTGAAGTTCTATGGGAAAAATAAATGAAGTCACTGCATGGGTGATATGGTCCAAGCGACCGGTGCTGTTGATGAAACTACTATCGATCTCTGGAATCATCTAAGCTATTCCGAAAGGCAGTTGCCGTCAGGCAACTCTGCAAGAGAAGAGGGAAATGGGCATTGCAGGCGGGACTGGAAAACAGCCAGCACTGGCAGCAGACATGCTTGCAGCATACACGAATGCGGATCGCGTTACCGAAACAAAGGTCGTCTGAATTGCGCAAAAGAGCAATGACAGCAGAGCATCGCGATTGATTGCAACCTGATGCATCACTGGGAACAGCTGCCACTGCGTTCTCAGGAAGTAACTTCATGTGCTTGGGTCGAATCCGAAGTTGCATCTTAGAGAATGTTGCATGAGGATCTGTTTGTAAGAAAACATCCAGTAGCTCTAAAAAGCATGCCCAGTTTCTGCCCAGTATATCCAGCAACTGCCAAAGAAAAACAAGAGATCTTGGTACAGTGCTTTCTTTGCTCGGAGACTTTTGCCTTTTCTCCCTATTCGGAATCTGAATATGACTTCACGTATGAGGACTAAGGAGCAAAGAAAATATGTATGCGGGCCTTCTTCAAGCGGGCAAAATGTAAAGTTCTGTAAAGTTCTCAGATGGTTGGGAGTGATCTCGGATGCTTCCTATAGTAACCCTTCGAACTACTGGTGATACAGTTGCTTTGAGTTCCAAGGACTATGGCGATTCAGATCCAAAAAAGATTCTGATATTTCATGCGTTCTTTCTGGTGGGTGATGCCACGTGTCGTGTCAGAAGGTGTATTTTAGGGTTTGGATAATTATCAGAGTACGAGTATTTCCTTGTTTTTCTAAACTGTTTACTCTTTGACGTAGGAAGTTCCCTTCCGAGTTGGCTTTGAGCTTTACAAGAGTTCGCCATGAGGGTTCCCACGTGGACGCAAAGGAAAAACAAGAGCTTGGTGCCCGATCTAGGGGGTCTTACCACCTCACGAGAAACTCGCATTCAAAAGCAAAAAGATTCACAATTTTACAGGTGCGTATTAAAATTCATGCCATGTTAAAATCCTGCATACGTTGGCTTTTCTGGTGAGCGACGAGGGGAGTTTCCGAATTCTTGCGATCTTGCTCGGTTTGAGTTACTGAGCTGGTTTGATTTCTAGTTTAAACTCCTACGTGGTTTCCGGTGCTCCCACTGTCCTACAAGTAACTTTTTGTTGGGTGGATTTCACCGCATTCGTCGTAGCGTGCAAGATGGCTTCATCCCGAGATTTAAAGGAAAACAGCAAAACGTGGCAGCACCTGAGCTTCATTGGTTCATAGACAAATGGCAGACACCTCAGTGGAAGATAACGAGCGCATTTATTTGTGAGCGAGCCGTGACCAATAGGTGATGATGGCTCAGGAAAAAAAAAGCGCCGACCTTCGAATTTTTGATCCTTTTCTTGTTGAATTATTTATTTTTCAATATGTGGGGAAGAAGTTCGACTTTCTCCAGCGAGCGGTTATCTTATTCGCAGGAGAAACCAGGCGTATTCGCGGTTTTTGACAATCTTCAGCAGACTGGTGGTCCTTGCGTTATAGCTTTTTAGTCGCCCTTATAGAAGATGAGAAGGATCCTTAAGGACTCTTGTCTCAGGAGGGAACAGACGAAGGACTGTTAATCTACTATAATTTCACAGCTTTCTTCTATTTGGTTAGCGATTTTCGAATACGCCTCCAAGTAAAACTTGGGCAGCCAATGCTGTGCTTACTTCTGGCCAAAGTCAACCGCACATACCATTTTGAACGGAGGAATTTCCGTGCAAAAGTGCTCTCATGAAATGCAAAATGTACGCTCATTTCATGCAGTGCGATTTTGTTTTTAACGGATTTACTAGCACATATATGTGCTACGCTGATTTTCTTGCTGTATCTCTCTCTTAGGTATTAAACAGATACTATTTAATGAAATTCGGATTATAACTTGAAGTTTGATTTAAACAAAATCTATCGTGGATTACTTTTTTTTAAGAAAATAAAAATCCTCGTGTCATGTTCGTAATTTGCCGAAAGCATTTTCTTTGAGCCTTTGAAGATGGCCAAAGCTTTTCAGTGATCCCAGTGTGAGAGATCAAAAATGAAAAATTTAAGCTTGTTTCGAGACTACTGTGGCTATCGATTTGTGCCACACCAATGCTTTTGGATGCTCTCTTTTACTTTGATGTGGACTGGGAAAAGACACGGTATGCAGAACAGATGGACATTCGGGGAGCATTTTTGATTTGGGATGTTTGAAGCGGAGGAAGGGAGGCTCGGTATCCTGTATGAAATAATGTTCCAGACAGTGGTACGTCTGTCTACACATTGCAAGCTGTTTCCAGAAACGCCTCGGTTTCTTTTCTGGGTTTCGGAAACCTACGCTGTTTGCGATGTGATCATTTTTTTCATAGATACATATTTCATCGGTTTTCTCATCTAACTCTTTATCTGAACTTGTTTTCCATCTCAGTCAAAGATTTCTATATCGAGAAATCTTTTCGATAAGCCTCTATGGTTCAAAGTACGATTTTCCTCGTTCTCCTTTGGTTTTCCATTGGTACATACATTGAGTCGTTGCTCATCTCATCTCATCTTAGAAACGAAATGTTTTCCGTTACATTTCTGATCCCACTGAGAATTAAGGAACAGAACCGCCCTTTGCAAGTGCACACTTTGATAGTAGCAAAAAGGCTGGGAGGCGATGTACACCGCAATGCAACAAGCGACCCTTCACACGAAAGAGCGCCAGCCAGGATGCCAGTTTTCAAGTTATCAGTACTCAAGAGTCAGCTCGAAAAGACACACACATACACAAACAAAATAGCTTCGGTCAAGCAACTCCTGCTTTTCTTCGGAAACATCTTCTCTGCAGACCTGTGCAGGGCATGATTTCTCTACCAGTGCTCTTCCAAGAAAGATGGCCTCTGCTTGTTCCCTTAGATAGGACATCGGATTTGCTTGCTCTTTCCTTCTTACTGAAAAAATCAAAACTGCTTGCTGAAACTCAGCTTTCAGTGAGGAGGCAGCCTTACTCAAAGCTGAGTGCACGAAGAAATGGTGGATGCAAGTGATGGTGACTATGAAAGACTGCGGGGAAAGTTTGAATCAAAACGCGTGATGGAACCGTCTGGAGCCTTTCGATGGCTCTTTCTGCCTACTGAGTTAGGAACCAGTTCAGAGTATCAAGGCGTTCTGAGGAGCAAGAGCAATCCTATTCGTTCTTCTTACGGGCTTTTTTTTCAAAATTAATTTTTCTTTCCGAAGAGCAGAATGGGTCTAAGACTTTTTGGTCCAAGATTCCTCACGCAGTTTTTCAAGAGAAATATATCAAGAATTGGTACGAGTACCAAACAGTCGTATGTAGGCACAAACTTCACTCTAGATTGGATTGGTTTATCTGTAACATTTTCACGCCGATTCAGGAGTGTTGCAGATCAAAGGCTAGCACGCTGGTACTAGGTGCTGGACCTTGCGCCATAACGGAAGCAAGCACCAGTGAAGCTATCGACAAATGACTTCCAGACTCAAATCGAATCGAAATGAAAACGCATCAGCAATTCATGATGATGGATTTCTGTTCCCAATGCCAATCAGGGTCTCAGCGTTCGACTGAAGTATCTGTCTGAAACTATCAATCATGCTAAATACGCATATTGCTCGAAGCACAGCAAAAACCTTCCTAACTGCACGCTCTTATCTCGGTTTGGAAATTCCTCCACCCACCCCATATTTTCATTCCTTCATTGGAAGATAAATCAAATCCATAGAGGGGTCGTTTCAAAAATTACCTGGAGCGCACAGTGCTATCAGCTTCAGGTAATTCACTTCCGCTACATCTGGTGCCAGCTTGAGGAACTGATCCGAAGATACCTGAAAGACATTCATGAACAGCAAAGCTTCATCATCCGACCGTTTTTGCCTCTCTACGTCTATATCTACTGCGAGTTCGTATCTTTCGATCTTTCCAGCTCCTTGCTAATACGAAAAGCACCGACGGAAGCCGCGCGCTTCAAGTTTCGACCAGCGCAGCTCGTGTCATCAATCCGATGCACCGAGGAGATCCAAAGTAGGAATGCAAAAATTGAGACTGGCAAATAGCAGGAAAAAGAGGGAAAAAAAGAATGGAAATTCCCTGCCAGGAAGAGGCTGCTGTTCGATGTTCTTAGCTGGGAGAGGGAGGGGAGGCAATTCGGTATAGGAAACCATTCCGTTCGTCTCCTAAGCTGGAAGGAGGAAAAGACATGGAAGCAAAACGAAAGCGAAACGCGTACACGCATGCAGCCGCTAATTGTGAAGAGAAATCGATTTGCCACCCTCTTCCTCAAGGTTTTCTTTTTTTTTTGACTTATCGTACGGAAAAGCTACATGCATGCTGAGTTCCCGTTGATTGCTTTAGGGGATGTCCCAAACTCCTGCCTTCTTCGACACTGCGGATCACGCACCTGCCAGGATTCTTCCTGAGCAAACACTTCTAGGGTGGATGCGGTTCTCTGACTGCAGAAGGAAGCACAAGTGCCCTGTCCAGGCAAACAGAGAGAGAACTGCGAATCCTACGAACGCGACGAAGGAGCAGACGGAAAAAGGAGCTCTTTCCTCGCATCCCTGAAGACATAATCCGACATTGACCATCAAGATAAGGAAAGACAGTCAAGCGGCAATTCGCTTTTGATCGTTCGTCTACGGCAAATGAACCGCAAGGGTTGTTCAAAACCACCTTTCGACGAATTCCAAGGGAAGTCTTTTGGAGTGTTTGGAAGAGATGTTTCCATTTCTTACGTGGCTTTTGAGAAAACCCTCGTAGGAAAGCGTTAGATGTCAGGAAGAGGAGGTCAAGTCAAACTCCATCATCTAAATGGAAAATAAAGAGCTAAGAGTGTCGCCATGAAAATCCTCTCAACCGGCATGCACGACTTATTTTACTTCAGACCACCTGCTCTGTGAAATTTCAACACGAAGTGCCTATTCATCCAGAAGCACCGAAGGGGAAGATTCCAGATTGGGGAGTATCGTCACGAGCAGCAGTCGGGAAGAATGGGAGGGAGCATTCAGCGTCGGACGTACGGTCCTTTTCTATGCGGGAACACTGTTCCCCACCCTTCTTGCTTTCGTAAGGGTAAGATGAAGATTCCTTCCAAGCGCTGCAGATAGTTGGCGCGGGTCTTCCGTGCCTCCATGGTTCACAGATCCCAGCGTACGTGACGGTACGAACCCTACTGGCCTCGGCTCTTAGGAAAGATGCGTGTTATCTCACGTACGTGAGCTTCACGGCGCTATCACTCTTCAGGCAATTTTCAGCGACAGGTCAACCACGAGAATCAACTTCTCAAGCAAGCGCCGCAAGAACGAGGGGAAGCAGAGGGTTCTCTCTTACCTTGAAAACGTAAGTTTCGCTGACGTCCACGTTGTTTTGATACCATTCATTGAAATCTAGACTGAGGTCACAATTCGAAGTGTACTGGAAATAACTTAGCAGAAACAGAATGGTCCAGTGCTCTTCTAAAAGGATAAGCTGATCTGTGTGGCGGAGTATTTTAAGAGGAGCTAAGTTTTTCACCCAACTGAGGACCGAAAAAAACAAACGCGCAATCAGTTCTTGCTGGAAAAAGCAACTAGGGTGAAGGCACCAGACAGGTTACTTACTTGCATGTTTTCTACCATGCATGGAGGGAGGAAATAGGTACTCTTATTTTTGTCTTCTTCGCCGAAAGCATTTGCATGGGATGACGCTATCATTTTAGAGGCAAGAGTCGAGCAGTTGGCCCCCCAGGGTTCCTGAAAATCTCTTTTAGTGCTTTCGGAAGCAATCGTTTCGTAGGGAGAAATAGGGAGAAAAGGTCAATACCCTCGAAGAAACACCGAGCCTTCCTTGGAGCTTGCGGAGAGAAGCTCGGTCTTCGAGGACGATTGGAAACTGGGAAGCCGCTGGCAGGATTCTAATTCTGGCGGCCAGAGGTCGTTATGAACGAGAACCATCGCGATCACGAAGCTCGCACGGTTGCCATGCGGAAAGATGAACCGTCGAAGTCGCTCGTGTGGACTCGGTACCACCGCTACGGATTCCTATGAAAGCGGAAATGTCCTCTCCATCTTTGGAAACTACTTTTCATCTGCCTGCCGCGGAAATTCTCTTCGCTACATTTTCAACCTTGCTGGTATCTTGCGATCCCTTCCTAAGATGACCGCTGGGTTCGGGAAAGCCTACGGGGCCCTGGTCTGGGTTGCTTCTACAACACCGCTGTCGCTGCAATCTTCAGCTTTAGTTCCCTCCTCCTCCGGGTCCTCTTTATGTCGTCACTGAGCATCTTTTCTTCTTGGCTTCTGGTTTTCCGCAGAAACATTTCTTTCGAGTTCCGTTTTCATTTTGCTGATGATGGTTTCTCTCAACAGATCGTGGGAACATTTTCCTTCGGTTCTTCACTCCACCGTTTTGGTGTCTACTTGCCAGCTATGCCCCAGTTCCTCCAGAACAACACCACCTACGAAATCGACAGGTGCCCCTATCGGAGACGAAACTTCATGCACAAAAGGGCAACAGTCGGGGTTTCACGAGCCCTATTTCCATTCCCTTCCCAGGCAGAAAGCTCTGAAGACATCAACTTCCCCGTCTTGCTGCTCAAGCCATTCGAAATCCCGAAAGGTCACAAGAAAATAAATACCTATGCTCATTACATATATTTGTGGATAGATTAATGAATGGATTAATATATGTTATAAAGATCATAGCAAGTAAATCTGTATGCTTATAATGTGTAGTAATACAGATCATTACAGAAGTTTATTTTAACATACGTATCATTACAACTAAAAATGCGCTTCAAAGAAATGAAAATCGTGTGTGTTCATAAATAATATATACTATTGATAGTAATGTTATTTCAACATATATATTTATTAATGTTTGTTAACATGCAGATTATTAATATAATTTATAGTATGTGTATCATATATATTAATGTGGATATTGGTATATAAATTAGCATATAGATTAATATATGTTCTAAACATTATTAAAAAATAAATGTCAACTTAAATATCAGTATACGTATTAATATATATGATACACATATGTTTATTTTTTATAACCTTTGTAATGTATATCACTCTGCATACAAATATATAATAGACATATTAATTATATTCAAATATATAATGAACACATGCATCTATTTTTATATCATCTTTATAATATATGCTCATCAGTCTTCATTTAAATTTATACGGCAGTATTTACTTTTCGTAATCTTTCGGGATTTCGGAAGCAAACGGATTCGGTTCGTCCTCTTCCGATTTCCTCATCGAGCGCTTTTCCCGGTTTCCTGGGGAAACTTCGCCTCCAGGAAAGCCTTCGAAGACGCATCGTGGGCCCACAAAAGTGTGCTTGGGTCCGCGGCCCTCTATCCGTGATACGCTGCACTCCGGCGATGGCTTTGCCCAGGTCGTGACTGTGACCAGCAGCACGTTTTGGACCATGTGCTGCTTTGGAGGTCGCCGCTGTCGAATCAAAAAAGTGTTTCCTTCCTCCCCCTCCCCCTCTCAAATTGGGGACGATAACTGAAGCATTATGAGCCGGTTGAATGATATTCGACGGTCTTCGATATGGGTTTCAATTAAACTGTTCTTGTAATGACGATTTTCATTTCTTTGCAGTGCACCTCGTGACATGATCATCATCAGCGCATTCGTGGTTAACAAATATGATAAATGGATAGGAAAGCTCATCGTTCTTAGCAAACCAATGAAAATCTCTACTTACTTATTACTACTTCTTTTCGTCATAAAACGTAAATCGGAACGGATAGTAATAAATAGTGTGAATGCAGCATAGGTGCTGCCGATTTTTTCCCCTTTTCTTCTAGTTATTCTCATCAATTATATAGGTATTAGACAAACCAAAGGCTGATCCCGGAAGGAATTCATCTTCGTTTGTTTCCTCCCTTGCATCACACCAAGAGCTTCTTTAGTTTATGAATCCCAAGGCGGTTGAAATAGAATGCACCACCCGTGTCGACAGTGCATGTGTAGAATACGAGACAAATTAACGAACCAACTCGGTGGACGAGGGTAAAATGCCAAAGATGGAGGAGGCATTGCAGCAGCCAGAAAAAAAAAAAAAAACAATTAAGGTCTCTGAACGAGGAATGGGAAAGAGAGGCATTATGGCATCTCAGAAACATCTTCCAGGTCCCACAAAAGGAGACGGGGAATCGCTTCGAGTTCAAAGTGGATTGTAAATCAAAGGGCCTCTGATGGGTTTCTTGCAACGAAAATGCATTGATGCACAGCGTCACATGATTGAGACATCGTGTGGCCTTGGAACCGTGTTTTAAATTTCGCATCCTAAAATCTTCACAGGACGCAGGATCCGTCAAGATGAATCAGATGTTTATTTCTTTAGGCAGAGCTTTGAAATCGGGGAGGGAAAGCCAGCAATTCAGTGGTAGAGGACGTGAGTGAAACGCGTGGGATGAGGTGAATGGGAAATGTCATAAACGGGAGAAGAGTTCGGGCTGGAAGGGGTAGCCAGGTAGCTTGTTCACGTGAATTTCGAAGATCGACATCGAGTTGCGCTTTTGCATCTTCTGCTGCTCGGGTAGTTGACCTCTGTCATACCATGTAAATGTGGCGTACCGTATTTCCCTAATCACAGTGTGATGTATGGCGACGTCGATTGCACAATTACGTGCTTCATCTCGGGAAAATTTCCAGGAAGATCAAAGCACGCAGCGAAGCATTCGCCGGTTCATTTTCATCTTTCAATGCCCTGCGTGGCTCCTCCCCCGTGCTCGATTTCCCGTGTTTCTGATCCCACCGCAATTTTCCCAGATGCTCCTCCGAGCACGTGTTTACCGTTCCAGAAACCGACCGCGAGAAACAAGTTCGTTACACGGGCAAGGAAACTTTCGAAATTCAAAGCGCGAATACCTGATTCCCATGCTGCTCCCCGAACGCTGGTATGAGACTTGGCGGTGGAGGCATATCCAGAGGTAGTGACCGGTAGTTGTTCCTGATGTTCTCCACTGATCGGAAGATGTGTTCTTTGTTAGCCACTTGAAAATCTTGCGAGTTTCTGCGCTCCTGAACCGAACAAGATCCATCTCTGAGCTTCGATTTCCGAGGTCCCCGTTCATGCTGAACTGCTATAACAAACAAACATGTGCAAAACATCTCGAATTTTCGCAGGCAGAAGCATAGCATTAAGGCAAAAAAACGGAAACTGAACGGTGTTGGTGGAGGCGTTCGAAGATCAAGAAAGCTCGTTGTAGTCTGCTAAGGCAAAGTGCAGGCTCAACTCCGAAACGAAAGAGATGCTTTCACATCGTTCACCAAAGAGGTGAATAGGAATGTGTGAGTTCAAGATTAGAAAGGGTCACCGATGACTCCATTGGGTAATAAAAGAAATCATTGGGAGCCTTGTCCAAAAATGAGTTCAAAATTATTCATTTCGCTATCAAAAGCAGAACTATATTCTATTTAGAGACCAAGGACTTGAGAATAAAGACAAAACGAGAAGGTGTGACTGATTTTCCTTTTAGGCATCCCTCAGCTGGGATGAAATCTAAAGTTTGCGAACCATGGATCCAAGCACTGCCTTCAGGGATATGTGCAATCCTTTTTGTTGCTTCCATTCGGAAACTCTAACAGGAACAACCAATGAAAGCCTTTGATAGCCTTTGAATCCCATTCAACTTCGTTCTTGTCACAGTGTGAAATGCAACGTCCAAACATACGTCTCTTAAGAAGCAACCGAAGTCGGTTCTCCGCTCCTGTCCACGAGACTAAAACTCAGCCTGTTGAGATTTGGAGCACAGGCGGAGGTGATTTGGTTCTGCCTTCCCGTGAAAGACCTTTCGACCGTTTCTGCTTGTCATCTGATCGGCAGCACCCTTTGTGGCTCCGTCGTTCACTCTCACGGGAAGTCAGAAGGAAGAAATCTCCTGGTGGTTATTCGCAGTAATTGTACACAGCAATGTCCGCGTGCTGCTATCCTCAGTCGAAGAGAGACGTACTTCTGTCGAGATTGTGACTGCGCATAGGTAAAACTTTCCACGTCCAGCATCATTTGTTCCTAAGGGTCCGCTGTGTGTGCTGCTAATCGCTACGGTGCTACCAGGAAGAGCGGACCTAGAAATACGAGTGTTTCTTTTCAAGGGCGATCCTCAAAGCAGTCCTAAGATCGCTCCATCATTGTGCGTGCTTTTCTCTCGTGTCTTCGATCTTCGTCTGCAAACGAGACTTTTCACACTGATGAATGGGAGAGGATTTTGAATTGCTGGCCCCCTTCTAGCAACTGCCACGGCACCCTTTGTCTGCGTACAGTGTATGCGTCTGTTTCGGAAACACTGTAGGCTCGTTTTCCTTTTGTGTTTTCGTGTGGGCATGGAAGATACGTGCGTCTTCTCCTAAAGGGTTGATGGGCATGCCATCTCAGTAAACACGATAAGCCAAAAATGCAATCCATTCATTGCTTCGATCTCTGCGTGAGTGCGTGACTATCCACAAGGCACCTGAAATTCTCATCCCTCGGAGATCAGCCGGAGACTGCAATAGTAAATTCTGCTGTAGCCGAATGCTTCGAACAAATGCTGGCTGAAGCATTTCTAGCAAAGCCTTTTCCGTTCCATTTAGAAAGACATTTGTTTAAAAACCGGTATACGATTAGATGGGGCCGGGCAGGACGCGCGGCGGAGAGCTTCAGAAATGGGGGTCGTGTAAGGGAAGCAACTGTCACCGACGTAGAAAAAAATCCCCGCTGGGGCTGCAAAGTAATCAGCAAACACAGGCGAAGTGGGATATGATCCCGTATTATCGCCGAATTTGCGTGGACCTTCCCCGCTCTCGAAACTCAGACAAATGAAGCTACGTATGCTAGAAAGGCTGCTTGTTTTCCGTCCTTCGTTCCACTGCCTTTCCAAGTAACAGGAATCCAGAATGGAAATCACCATCACTCAGTTAAAACACGAGGTTCTCAAAGCATCCCAGGGATTCTCTTCCCCCTTCACCTCTGCTTCGTTCCAGGTTCCATACTTGTTCCACCTGCACGGCTCCTGAGGGAGTACTGCTTTGAAATGGCGAGGATTTCAAACGAAGCAGGTGGTTGCGAGAATGATAGAAGGAACAAAGATGGGAGGCAAAGCCAACGATGGTTAAAGGGAAAGCAAACAGAGCGCACTCGGATTCGGACAGCAGACAGCGCCCAGCAAGTTCAATCCAAATAAGTGCACCTGGAGTCTCTGACTGCCTTGTCATTTGCTGCCTTGCAGGACTGATGGAAGATTTCTTCGGCACATTATTCTCCAAAAGGTCATCGACTTGAGGTTCTTCTTGCTGCTTTCGGGTTCATCTTCCGAGTCGGCGCCCTTCTCACGTGTTCCTGAGTGAGGTTCCGCCTTGCACGTGTGATCGTGAAAGTGGGTGCTCACGGATTGGTTAAATTCTCTACGTCATGATGACTAGGGACAAAATTAGGTTCGAAAAGCACGGAGCTAACCATCAAAGGAACCTCGCCGCCGATTCCCAGTGGTCAAACGCCATGCGGATTCGTCCACCTTTGCGCTAATCATCAAGACACGAACATCAAGAGAGATTCCGGAGAACGCAGATTCTCTCGTGCTTTCTCAAGAGCAACGTGTGCTTTGACTTTCCAGGAAGTTTCAGAATGATTTGGAGTAGTTCATCCAGCTTCTCGTTGTTCCTCTAGCTGTCCTTTCGAGATCTCCCACGAGTTTTCCTTCCGCCTTCAACGAGTTATCCATCTCAGGTGACGAATCCCGCCCGAAGACATTCTGGTCAAAGAGCAAGGAGCTGAAAATTCTCGAAACGGAGGGAGATCGAATGGAAAGGCTATCCAATCAGACACGAGATCGGAACTCCCATGTAAAGAGCAAAGAGACCATTTCGTTATCAATCTCTATGGTTACCAGGCAAGCTGAGACCGGCTCCTAAAATCTGGGATCTGCATGTTCAGACGGAGTGCAAAGGTCTGAACCCTCCGTGCTTTCGGAAGCAGGCGTTCCCGAACCGACAGAAAAGGGCACTTGTGAGAGTAGAGTAGTGTATGGGAGGATGGTGTCAGCCTGCTCCAGGGAGAGATGTCTACTTGTCTTTGGAAACTGCTCCCACGATGCACGTGGAAGGCAGGCAGCAGAACAGGATCCTATGAATCCAGAAAGGGCTCCGTAGAAAGGAGTTTGTTCCTCTCACGCCTGGAAAGGAGGCCTACACACCCTGGTTGTCTCCGAAGGGATCCCTGAAGGGAACCCCTCTTTCTCAATCTCTCACGAGGGACAATGGAATGGTCCGCTTCATTTTTCTTCTCCGAAGGGGACTCGGAAAGGATCCGCTAGTAGGAATTTCTTCTCCGGAAGGAACCCACAAGGGAGCCGCCCCTTTCTTCTCCCATGAAGAGAACCCCGAAGGGACACTTCTGAAAATCAGAAGGGCTCTGCTTCCCCGAAGGGATCGGCTCACTTCTTTGCACTCTCTGGAGAGGTGGCGACACACCTCCCCCATCAGGAAGACACGGAGGTCCCCCGGAATGAAGGGTCCGCTTCTTTGCACAACCGGAGGGGAAGAACTCCCAAATTTTGATTCCTGGAAGGAGGTCGACTTCCATTGCCCCGGCCACCCATCGGGGGCGTCCGCTACCAGTGTCGCCGCACCCAAATGGATGCAGGTCAGCCAGCGTCATCTTGCGGGAGGGACTCGGAACAAACGACGCACTGCATCGATTCATTTCGGAGTATTCGAACCTGCGGCGCTTGGTGGCGCCACGCGCGGAGACCGCAGCAGCCACAGGACCTCCGGCGAGGGTTACGTTCTGCTGCCTGACTTTCGCGTGCCTTCGATATGCATGGGAATCGCCTAGATGGCCTCGCTCTTCCCTGGAGAGATGGAGGAAGGAAGGAGGGTTTTAGTGCCTCCTGGAGCTCAGTTGCTTTCTCGTGGTCCACCCGAAAGAGAGGATGCCTGTCCCTTTCTCCCCCCTCCCTCTTTGCCCTTGCTGCGGATTTCCAGTGGAACTGCGCTCCCCTTGCTGCAGAAAAACGCTGGAGATAAACAAGGAACTGTTGCCCACTGGATGGCGCTCAACTCTCACGCAATGCTTTTCTGCCCTCAGACTTCCTGCTTCACTCAGACCCCACTTACCATCTTTGTTCATGCGCATCTCGAAGCATCTTCTCAGACGACAAGCCCGGCACTGATTCCTATGGGTTTTGTCGATCGGACACTGTCCCTTCTGGTCACCCTGAGCCTTGCAAGTGTACATCCTGTTGCGGTGGATGCTTCTCTTGAAGAACCCGGAACAGCCTAACCATGAGAAAGCACACACTTACGTCCGTCCCGGAGAAGTGGGGGGAGAAGGAAAGAACAATTCTCCCTTCCCGTTGGACCGCTGCATAGCCTGCACCCACAGCAACTCTGCAGCAGCACGGGAAGGGGCAGTTACTGCTAGTGGGCAAGAAGCGCTCTCTGCTGGCGGCCACAGACCAGATTCCAAATCAGGTGTTCCCACTCGGCGCGCGAGTTCTCTGCCTCGGTCTTGAGAATCCTGATCTGGCGGGCCTACAACGACGATGACCTCATCTCGAGATACCTGCGGTCGGGAAGATTTTCGCCCACTGATTTGCCAGGCTCGGCTGCACCGTACGAAGCTGCCGTCGCTGGCAGCTTCGTTGCGGGTGACCAGCAGCACAAAGGTTTTTCGTCTGGCACTGATCCCAAGATGATGCTAGTTCATCAGTCTGGTGCTCAACAAAGGTTCCGCAAAACTGAGCAGACAGACCGTTCCGATTTGTCTAATTTGTTAGTTGCTCAATCGATAGTTTGATGACCTCGTACTAAGGTCCACGTGGTCATTTGTTTGTTTGTTTGTTTTTCTACTAGAAAACGGAACCGAACGCAAACCCCTGTCCTTTCCTCATCGTGCGAGCCTTTTCAGCCTTTGGTACTTGCAGTCGGGTGCCTTTCTTGCAGCGGCACTCGCGTCGCAGATCTCGATTTCTTTTTCGAGAACGGCAGATGGTTTCTCCTAGAACGGGACCGAGAAGCAAACGCTTCGAACTGCCCTCTCTTACGGAGGCGGCCATTCTGAATGGCAACTGCGAAAACACCAGCTTCGATCTTTCCCTGATCCTCTGGGACGCGCCCATTTCCCAGCATCCATGCAAGAGGCTGTGCAGAACGCGTTTCACCTTCTAGCCCGGCGCTCTGAACCACTGACTGCTCCTCAAATGGAGCGATCTCGTCGCGGCAAAGGTGGCTTCCGCGCGTGGCCTGCGCACTTGCTGAACAGTTTGGGCCGCTTCGTCGGCATCGAGGAGACCGGATTTTCCTGCCGCTCGCCCCGATTTCGTCCTTTGCCCTCTGTCTGGTAGTGGCGCTTCTTTGTCCTTCAACTCTGCGTTCCCAGATAGCTGTTCCCTGATACCTTGCCCCATGTAGAAAACTCCTGACGCACAGGCGAACTGACCTCGCGTGTAACTGGTTCGTACAAGTGCGTTCAACTGCGTGCACATTGGCTCTCTTCTTCAGAACAAAACGTCCAGTCCGATTCCTGTACCGAGGCAAAAAAGACCAGGCGGACGAATCACGAGTCAATCAGTGTGACGTTTCGTCGATCCTTGGAGCATGCTAGTCCGAAACTCGAAATGAAGACAGACACTCCAGTCTTCCTGGAAGCTCCACTGATGGCAGAGAACAGCTTCCCGACTTGAGGCAAAAATTTTTTTTTCCTCAAGTCATGATGCCGATGCTTCGAAGAGTTGTAACCATTATAGTGGATCGTATTCTCAGGCAGTTCGTGGATCCGAGTCGATCAACGGGGAAAAGGTTTGAACTTCAGGTTTGTTGCTTGGCAGCAGAATCCAAGCACTCGCATCTCAGTCGCAAAGAGCCATTCGTTTCGCAGCGCACTACTACGTGAGCAATGGACGGAACGCACTTCATGGAAGATGTGTGGTTACTACGATCATTTGTACATAGACCAAACAAAACACCTTTTAAAGATTCTATCGTTACTGTTCATAAGCGAATGTGCTTCACTTTTCGTCAGCTGAGGACTCTGTTCTTTTTCCAGCAGATCACGCGAAAAAATAGAAGAGATAAAAAGTATTCCATAGGCTTAGTCGAAATATTGGCCATTTTCAGTCTGCTCCCTACTCTGGCTTTAGACCGAACTTGAACAATTAAACGAAAAAATTTGCACCAATTTTTTTTTTTTTCCTAAGATCATAGCCGCTACGGTTCTGACGTCATCAATCTGCTAGGAGGAATGATGCGCACTTTGGTCTTTGGTGGCAACGGATGAGTAGTGATGGCAAGGTAATAAGATCCTATTTGGTTTGGTGATGTACCCTTGAAACATTAAACCGACCATTCTCATGCATCTTCCAACAGCTCGGTCAACGAGCTGCTGAACTCATCAAGAGTAACGCTTCTGAGGTCTGCTGTAGTAGCTCACACCCCCTCAGCATCTTGGTTTCTGTTTGCTCCTCAAAGTTCAACCAAGCCACAACCAGCCAAGGTGCGTGCCCACGTTGCAATAGAAATCTGTTGTGGAACTCTAAATGGCAAAAGAAACCTACGTGGATCCACCATTCTTTTCTCAGGTAAGAAAGCAGCTGAGAAACCACGCAGTGTCGGTTCCGAACGATTGAAAGCAACAAGAAACGCCCTTCAAGGGCGTTGATCTGGAGCGAGACGAGCTTAAGAATGCTGAAGGTTCGGCAGTCTGAAAACCGACTCAAGCAAGCAGAAGGTCAGCGACACAACAAAGGGTAGGGTCGTAGGGTCGCGTTAAGGCGAGCTGCAAGAACACGTGGTCGGATGGTGACGACAGACGTTTCTCAACACAACAACAGTTTCTTCCTCAAGCGAACAAGTTTGGGCAAGGTATATGTTGCTGGTTGCTATAATGCCTCCTTTTCATCCCCTTCCCTACAGCACAGAATTTTCTCTGGTTCTACTGGTCTCCCGGGCTAAGCTTACGGGGCTGGTCTACAGGTGCAGCACTTGGAAAACGAAGATGCTGCGTGGAGCAACGCTTTTCAGTGTCCCCCTCAGCATCCGCATTCTTTATTCTTGGGCGACTGTATGGATGGTACTCATCCCAAAATGATGCTAGTTCACCGTCCAGTCAACGAAGGTTTCGCCAAACTGGACAAATAGACTATTCCGGATTCACGGAAGGGTGTACACTGTGTGTGTGTCTGTAGAGAGGGGTGGAGTGGGGTCTCACGTTCAACAGGTCAGACTGTCGAGAACTTGAGCGAGTGTCGCCGATACTTCCGTAAGCGTTTCAACATTCCATTGACAGATGGAATTGGCAGATTTTCCGTGTTCGCCGTCTTGTAACTCTTAATTTGAAACCTTCGGAATCGTAACCTCAAAGCATGCCCTAGGCGTTCTCTGAGAACACTGACGTTCTCGCAAAATCAGAATCGAGGCGAATTCCCTTTTCTTCCGTGACTACGAGAAAAGATGTCAGAGATGTGCTTGAAAGCCAATAATGATCTCTAAGATCATCCCTCTTGCTTCCAATAACATATCCAATCCAATGACATCATTTCTTCCCCGCATGCTTTCTTACTCGCTTTTTCCTCCATGACAGCATTCGTATTGCACCTATGTAAGGTCATCAGGGGGTGACGATTATCAATACGTCTTTTACGCGCAGCAAGCGTGCGCGTTTTACTCGCAGTCATGTCCGCGTTGCCAACTTTCGAATTCATCTGTTATCTTGCCGTTCTCACGATGATTTAAATAATTTCAGCAAATTTTCTTTACACCTTTGATGACGAAAAAAAAGAAAGAAAGAGAGAGAGAGAGCTCCTTCGGTTGCCACCCTTGCGCTGTTCTTTATATTTGTCTTTTCGTCAGGTCGTCGCTCATTATGATTGCATGCTTCAATTCATGGAATCCGGGGTTTTTGGAACGCAGGTCAAATTTACGCGCATTGCAAAGTCACCGGCGAACTGCGATCGCAAGGCAAGTGCCTTTTTGGTGAGTGGGCTTAAGGGCATCTGAGGAACTCAAATCACTGTTCCTGTGGATGCATCCGGATGCTCGCTAGCAAAAATCAGTGTGTGTGATACAGCAGTGATCCAGTTGCACACTTTTTCCTACTTCCAAACAAACGGAAGCATTCGAGTTCGTTTCCCCAAGTTGGCTTATGAGGCGCCCATAAAGAATTGTGCTCCAAGATGATGCCAAAGCTCGGAGGAACTTGAATTTCCAGAACGGATTCGTTCGAAAGCTGACTCTGGAAGGTGGCGGGGTGTGACCAGATTAAGAGCTTTTGTAATAGACAGACTCGAGCGAGACGGAGGAGGAAATCTCGGGTCCCGTTGAAGAAGTAGAAAAAAGAAATTCCAAAAGAAGTTTACGTGTGAGAGCTTGCTTGCGGAAGAGAAAATCGGAGGGGCTGGTTCCTCAAGCATTCTACCACGCGATGGAAACGATAGAAAATCTGGAATCTCAGGAAATTCAGTGAAGTTGCTCACAATCGAATTGGATGCTGCGCGGACTCCAGTCCAAAACGATTGTCCCTGGTGAGAGAAATTCCAGGGAAAAGAACTCAGCACACGCATTCGTTTTACGTGCACATCACATGAATGAAGTGGGAGGGGGGGGATGGTGGCTACCGTCACGTTTTGGCTCCTCGATCCAGCATTCTAGACACACGGGATCCAATCCGACGCAACTAGTCTGCCCGGTCAGTGATCGTTTCACTCAAATTCTGAGCCGATAGCCCTTCCTTTTGTCGAAAAGCTCGGGCATTCTATTATGGGATGTTGGCATGAGTGCATGGGAGCCGAGACTCGGGCAGATTACACTAATTACACTCAGTGGGCTTCTAATGTATAACCTGTGGCAGTACTAACCTTCTAAACTTATTTGACGCGAACGGCAGTAATCTTTTGGCAAAGAGGTTTCAGGAACAGCGTGTGACACCAAAATTATGGTTGCCATTGTTTTTCGAGAACTTGAGACGATTTGGTTGCTAGCAAAGAGGCACTGAGGTCTTTGACATAACTCGATGACGTTCAGTCCTCTGAAATTTTTTTTCCCTTTGTCATATACGTATGGCAACATTGGCGCGGAACTGCATTGCGTCTGAACCACAAAACTCAAAATCGTATTCGCAAAAGGAACTCTCTCGTATGTGAAAATAGCTCCTTTAAAGAACTGGATGGTTCAGATGCTTTTCCCCCTTTTCATTTGTATCATTCAGCTTGAAGATCATACGGGTTTCTGTGGCACTTTTTCTGGGTTTGTCTGTCCCACGCAGTCATTCAAAACGACTCTCTCTTGTTCAGTCAGTTCTTTCTTTTCCTCTTCTGATCTTCATCATCTCTGTCTTGATGAATTAATTTGTTGATCGCATGGCCGTGCTGAGGAATCCGAAAACAGAAAGCTGCGTAATTTCAAGTAATTTCCAGTGATCTCACGGGCGCCTCTTATCCGAGTTTTCCCACAGAATTTTTCATGGTCTCCGTATCTGAGGAACGTATAAACTGGTGAAATAAAAAGGAATTTATGGGTTGTGTGTGTTCATGTGTGCCTTTTCACGTGTGACCCACGTAATGAAACTACATGAGAATGGCAAGTCCGATGGCCATCGCACTTGGCAAATGAGCAGAAGCACGTGTACATTTGTACACGCTGAAGACACTCCGCTCAAGTGTCATTCAACGCCATCTTCTTATTTGACTGGGAACGAAACAGCAAAGTCAAAGATCCTGATGCTGTGAAGATGGCTTATCAACGTGAAGTAGATTAGCACGTTGCTGCAGCACGCCTGCTTGAGAGCTCACTTCAAAACATTCACTTTCCTCTCGCTGCAATTCCTTCATCCTTACGTTTGCTTTTCGCGATTTTCTCTTCTGCAAGCAGCGCTCATACGAAAACTTCTTTTCGAATTTCTTTTTTCTACTTCTTCAACGGGGCTCGAGATTTCCTTCTCCTCTCGCTCGAGTCTGTCTATTACAAATACACCACGCCATCTTCCAGAGCCATCTTTCGAACGAATCCGTTCTGGAAATTCAAGTTCCTCCGAGGTTTGTCACATTTGTGACTTGAACCTGCAGCTACGATGGAAGAATAAGGTGAACCCTTTCAGCATTTCCAACACCTCCCACGTTTCAGTGCGCAGAGAGCATTCCGTACATCCCCACTAACCGCTTTCGGGTGCGAAACGGACTGTCACGTCAGCAAGACCTACGGCGCTACGAAGAACGTGAAAAGCTTCTATCTGTGCGGCAGGCCGCGCCTACTGAACGGAAACCCAGCAAGGATGGCTCAAGTGGAAATCTCATTACACACACCACGACCTCCAATTTCTTACGTGGAAAGAGTTTGTGGAGATTTTCGGTCCCGAATCCCAAGAGGTGACTCCGGACGTGAGTCGTCCCACGGCACCTCTTGGGATTCGACTCTGTGTCTACGGGGTGGTGACTAACCGTGTTCTCGCTTCTTCGAATCCACCGTCTACGTGGCTCCCTGTGAGAATCTTCTTCTTCCCACGTCGTGGATCGCTTGCTTGTTTCCGGAGCAACGACTGAGGTCTCGTTAGAGTTGCGTGCAGCGGACTCTTCGATCCGATCCCAAATCGCATCCGACTCTTCCTCTCCGACTCTGTGTGCCACAGGTCCGAGTTCCGAAAAGTGTAGTGAACGCGTCGGCAGCTGACTCCAAGAGAGAACTCCCTCTCATAGCCGACATCTTAATTCGGAAGTTCTCTGCGTGTCGGGTTAGTCATAAATTGGGCGACCCCTGTGCGGTCAGACTGACTGACACATCCTTCGTTCCTTGGTGTAGGTGCGTGTGTGCTTCGTTCAATCTCATCCACTGGTCCGAAGGTTCGACGTGGTTACGGAACGGCCTGAATTTCCTCAGGGATAACCAGAGCGAGGGGCTCCTCTTGCGCTCATCGTCCCGAAAGGACACCCCATGCATGCGCCTCAGTGCAAGGCGCTTCTCTTAGAGGTCTCCATAGTTTCCTGCGAAGTTGACGATAATCGTCCCTGTAAGCCCACGATCGAGATAGAATCTCAACGCGGGCGCATCCCTTCTCCGGGACCACTTTTGTGCGTCGAAGGCTCGCGTCGCTGGACGCTTCTCGTTTTTCTCCTTGCCGTTTTTCTTCCGAGACGTCTTGAGCTCCAGATAATGAGAGCAGCTGCAAGATGATACAGGCGTCTCGTCCCCGCAAATCCTCTTAAAGCGGGGAAGGAAGCTTCCGAGGAGAACTTTCCCATGATCTTGAGCAGCCAGGGTCCAGGCGATCGTAACGACGCGGTATGTGCTTCGGGACTGTTCCTCGCTGCTCTTTTTCCGGAGAGGTGGGCGTCCTGTGCTTCCGGGGCTGAGAAGAGAGATTCGGCATCTCGACGGAAAGAGGGGGCAACGCCCGTTCCCGGATCTCAGAAGGATAGGGGAATCAACTCGGGAGCGCAGAAGGACCGCGGAGGGCACTCGCGCAAACCGCCGCAGGAAAGAAACCGCTGCGGTTCCTTCCGCTTGGCCTGCCCTTTGGAAGAAGATGGGAACCGTCGAGGTTTGCGCCGCGGGCGAACGGAGCGCGGAAGAACGCATCTGCGTTCCGAAGTTCTCCTTGACGCCACAAACCTTCCCGAACGCTCCAATTCTGCAGCAACTTTCTTCCCTGGAAGCTGACGACCTTCAAAGAGAAAATCCGCATGTTCGGTGCCGGACGCTTTCACTGTTCCCTGCTTCCCTCCCTTTCCCCCTTCCCGCAGTTTCCGAAGAAACACGTGGCACTTGCATGATCCGGGGCAGGGTGGCACGCGAGGTGAAAGGATGATTCCTCCTGAGGGGTCTGCGAGTTCCTGCTCGGTAGGGTACGGCTTCCCGTTTCCAGCTCTTGCTCTCCAGGAGGCGGACTGGGATTCCTGTCCAAGAACTCCGGACTCCCTGCCTGACGGGCAGAGAGAGGCGTGCTCCTCCCGAACCTCTGGACCAACGCGAGTGGAATGGAATGGCCTAGGAGGACAGGTTTTCGTTCGCCTCAGACGCCCAAACTCTCGAGGGATGCCCTCCGCCCGGCTCTTCAGCAAGACCAATGGCTGCTCCTTCGAAAGCGCGCAGCAGCCTCCCTCCTTCTCCCGCCTCTCTCCGACCGCTTCCTGCTGCTCTTCCGTTTTTAGCGATGGTTCTTCGTGCGGGTGCCAAAGTTGCTCGGGGCAGCTTTGACGCTCGCGTCTCCATCGGCTCCGGCGACCTTCCTCCTCGAGGATGTGCCCACCCGCTCCTCTAGGACGATCGTGGGAATCCCTTTGGAGAGTTCTCCTAGTTTTGCCTCTTCCCTTCCAGCTTTTTTTTTCTTTTCTCTTTTTTGATCCTTAGAGAGTGCTGAAGAGCCGCCCACCTCAGATGGGGACCTGCAAAGCCCTTTGACACTGTTAGCGCCACCCGAGGGTGCACGTAACTCTTCAGGTCAGCGGGTAACCCCGGTGGGACCACCATATGAATCCATGAAGGATCCAGAGGAAGCAGTTCGTTCCTCTAGCGCTTGGTAGGGAACCCCGAAGGGAGCCCTCGCCCTAGTTGTGTCCAGAGGGACTTCCGGAAGGGATTCTCCCATTTTCTCTGAAGTGGTCTCCTCGAAGACAGCGGCGCGCTTCTCGATAGTCTGGAGATAGTCGCAGCCCCATGGCACGACTCCGAAGGGGCACCCTGAAGGACTCTTCGATTCCTGGAAGGACCCAGGAGGAGGGTCAACTTCCGATTCTGGCTGGTCAACGGGGGCAGCCGGCTGCTTCCATCAGTCCTGTCGCAACCGAAGAGGCCAATCGGCTTTCTCTTGCGGGGGGAACTCGGAGTCGACGACGCGTCCACCCGAGAGGCGTCTCGGTCCTTCACCCGGGCGGGATTCGAACCCGCAACGCCCAGTGCTACCGCGGACTCTGTCGGTCTGAGGGGACGCGTCGGCAGCGAGGGAACTTCGAACGCGCCTGAAAGCACGTCGTCGAAGCAGGCCAAGGAAGGGGAAGGGGGCTAAGAGAGGTGACCCGTCCTCCGCTGGCGCCTCCTCTGGTTCCCGATGGCGCCGGCAGCTGGACCGTACTGCGGGGAGGTGGCGGCTCCTCTACGCACAGTGCGCTCCTTCCCGTGAACGGGTGAGGGAGGAGAGGGAATAGAGAGGAAGGGGAGGGGGAGTAGGGCTCTCCCCCTTTCAGCCGAGCACTTCATTCTTTCAGCTTTTTCCCTACTCCGGATCCTATGAACCAGTCCCTTTCCCCCCCTCCGTGCTCCGCTCGTGCTTGGCGCAACGGTCTTCTCCGACTCCCCCGCCCCTTCTCCTCCCGAATCGTGTTACGCCTTTGGGAAGGGAGCATTCCAGATCCGTGGCGTCGCTCCGTCGAAGATCCCGGAGGGAACGGCGCGCGCGCAGATGCTCCGCCCTTGTCCGCTTCTGAGGAACTCTGGAGCACCGCCTTCTACCGGCGGGGCGCGCGCCTCTGGCAGGCCGCACACGCCCCTTCGAGGCGGGCGGGAGGGCTTTTTTTTTTTTCTTTCTCTCTCTCCCGCTCGCTCGCCCATGCGGAAGACTGCGGCCGGCCTGCAGCGCCGCCACCGCCTACGGTGGGAAGCTACGGCAGTCGATCGGCCGCCGTCCGGGCTGGGAGCTTCTTCCCCCCTCTGGATGTGGACGTTTTGGGCACCGCCTCCGATGCGAGCGCCCTCTCGGAAGGATCGCCCCGCTCCCTCCCGCCCGGAACGCGGAGTCCCGGACGCCCTTTCCCGGGATGCGGGGCGTGGCTTCCCCTCGCTCGAGCACGCCAGCGTCCGCCCTTCTTCCCGGGAGCGCGCGTCTCCCCCCCCCTTCGCTTCGCGGTCCGCACAGCCCCCCACTCCGTCGTCACGCGACGGCCGCTTGGTGGTACTCCGAGAGCTACCGCCGCCGCCCTATGTGAGAAGAGGCGGCCTCAGGCCGAAATTCGACATGTGAGCGGATAGCAAAACAGCAAAGAAGGGGAGGAGGGGTGAGGGGACGCCTTGGCAACCACAAGGCAACGGAAGCACCCCCCGTCGGCCATCTCTTCGCTCCTCCCTCCAAAGGCGCGCCTCCTGAGGTCTCCCCGACCGCAAGGCCCCAGCAATCTCGGGATCGCGGGTTGCGCAGGGCAACGGAGCGAAACTTCCTCGCCTAGCACTCACTCGAGGCGTCCGGGGAAGCCACCTGGGTGGAGGGGGAGGGGAAGAAGAGGTATGACGACCGCAGGGGCGGTGGCGGATCTCACGACGGGGGTCGGCTGGCGGTCGTTTCCGCGCCTTCGGGAAGGCGTTAGCCACTGCCACGGGCGAGGATCGCGGAGCAACGCGGGATGGGGGGCAGAGGCCGGAGCCGGGGAGAGGGTTCGGCCACCGCTCCACGACGTCATGGAGGAGCTGGCAGGAGGCACCCTCCTGGCCTTCCCCCTTCCGGAGCGCACGTGACCTCCACTCCCCCTCTCTCACCTCCTGCCAAAAGGACGCTCGAGCACACACGCACAGGGAGACCCCCTTCCCGGAGAGACTCACCGTCACAGCTGAAGATGCCGTAGTGCTTCCCCGAGCTCCGGTCTCCGCAGACTCTGCACGGGATGTCTAGCAGGCGGTCCCCTGGAAGAGGAGGAGGAGGAGGGAGGGAGGGGAGGGGAAGAGAAGGGGGCCGTGGACGGGAGGAGACAGCGGGGAGGCAGGGCTGCCTTCCCCCGCGAAGCCGCTCCCGTCCGCGCCCTTCGCGGGTCGGTGGATGACGCACCAGGCATCCTTGTGGCTGGATCCGCTCCTGCCGCTGCTGCTCCTTGGAGGCGGGGCGCGCCCGTCGGTGGAGGAGCCCCTCCCTGAGGGGAGGAGGAGGAGGAGGAGGAGGTCCTGGGGGTCTCCGACACAGGAAGCACGCCGGCTGCCGCAGGACTGGATCGTGCGGCGACTCGAGCTCCCTCGTCCGCTCGCCCCTCTCCCTTCTCTTCCCCCCTTCTCTTCCCGTCTTTTTTTTTTTTTATGGGGACGTTCCCGCCGTTTCCCCACGGTGGGAAAATCTCCACATGCCGTAATTGGCTCTCCGCCTATACGGACCCAGCGATCAGACGTCCTCAACATCTTTCGTGTTCGCATCATCCGGGGAAGAGCGCGCCGCAAGTCAAAGAGCGTGTTTATCCGCCAGGAAAAGGGAGGGAAGGGGGGGGGGAATCGAGGGAGGGAGGTGGAGGAACAGGAGGACGAGGAGGAAAAGAGGAAGTAGAAGCAGGAAGAGGAGGAAGAAGAAAGGAAGAGGTGGAGGGAGAAGGGTGAGAGAGGAGGAAAGGAAGACGAGGAAGAAGAAAAGGAGGATGGATGGAGGCGGAGGAAGAGGAAGGATGAGAGAAGTAGAAGAGAGGAGAAAGGATAGAGGAGGAGGAGGGAATGGAGGAGATAGGGGAGAGGGGTGGAGGAAAAGGGAACAAAGAAGACCAACGTAGCTTCCTTCTCCCCACCACCGCTACCGTTGCTTGGTTGCCGCAGGGTCGGCAGCAGCGCCTCGCGGCGGGAAGCTGCGGGGGGGTTTTCCTCTCCTCTCTTCGGACTCCCTAGCTTCCTACCGCGTCCCTGACGCCGGCAGGGAGAGAAACCGGGAGAGAGAGGCAGCCGATCGTGGTCCAGGCTGCTGCTGCCGCGCGTCTGCCTCACTCGTGCGGGCAGATCGATAGCCGAGCCCTGGAGGAGGTCAGGTGTCCCGATTCCCACCCGCGCTCCCGATTAGTCATTTGCTCGGGAGCTCGGATTAAAGTTCACTTAACGCCTTGATGCCTTGGCAAATCATCTCGCCAAGCGCGTGGTTCCCATGGTCGCAGGGGCGGATCCGGCCAATGGGAAGCGAGCGGGAAGGAAGAGCGAGCGCGACGGGAGCCCGCGACGCCGGGAAAGACTGGAGCGGCGGCCGGCCGCTGCCATCTCCGCCAGGCGTCTCTTATGATGACTCCGGTCCTGCGGCTACCCCCCGCCCTAGAGGGAGGGCGGATAAGGCAGGTGAGCAGGAGACCGATCTCCCGACATTCCTCGGGGAATGCTCCGACGGACTCCCCGCGAAGAAGGGGGGAGACTCCCAGGGGCCCTGGGAACGAAGCGGGTGGGAGAAGGAGGGAGGAGGGAACGAAGATTTGCGTGGAAACCGAAAGAGAAGGGAGCAAAGGGAGGGATGTATGTGAAAAATGGTGCGGCCGTCGAAAATGCGTGGGAGGAAACCCTGTGAATCCTTCAGAGACTGCGAGACGTCCCGCATTTCCCAGCTGAAGGAACACCCCAGGGTCCTCGCGTCCCGCAGTGTATCCGTTCCTCCTCCGCAGAGGCATCGAGCCCTTCCTGGATCCGAAGGGCACGCTATTGCAGTATTTCCCTTTCCCCACTCCTGCTCCCGTCGGGGGGGGGGGGGGGTTTGCACTCCGTTCTTCCCACCTACTCTCAGACCTGGACTCTCCCCTTAGAGGACTTGGCCTTCAGAGGTTGCTGCCCAACTGGCCAAGAGCGCGGGCCACACTACCATGAGGAGCGTTCGGCGTCCTTACAAAGTCAGGAAGGAAGAGGAAGAAGAGGAGGACAGATGGAGCCGCCGCTCTAGCTCAGACGTTCGTGTCTCCTTCCCATATGGGAAGGAAGGGTCGCGAGGACCTCCTCAATGCTGCGGTGGCTACCGTCTGACCGCCAGCTCGCGAGCCGTCGTTCTGGAAGGCGTAAAGGCCAAGGAGTCCCTTCAGCGGGAAGGCAGGGGAAGGACGGTTGTCGTCGTCACGAAGCCAGGAATCAGAACAGCGGAGAAGCTCGCGTGCATCTCGCAGCAGCCGCCGAACCATCTAGGAAGTTTCCATTACGCTGCAGATGAGTCTCGAAACCTCCTCTTTTATCCTTGTACCTCGTGGATCGAGGGCCAGGTGGACATTCCCACTGCCAAGCCCCGCCATGAGGTTGCTGGAAGCTCCTGCGCGCATCGGAGACCCTTGGCTGCGGTCTCCCCGCGTGGTGGCGCCAAGGTCTCTCGGATCGGAATCCCACCCGAGGAAGGATGGACGCCGAAAAATGGGAGTGCGTCGTGGGTCGCAAGTCCCCCCACCCCGCAGGATGACACTGGTTGGTCTGTAGACTTCGGGTGCTCTGATGAGTGGCTGGGATTGAGAGTTGACTTTCCGGGGTCCTTTGAGGTATCAAGGATCCCTTCGGGGTTCCCCTCCGGTTGTGCAAGTGGAGCCCTTTCCCTTCCTGAGGGGGTAACCCCCTCCATATTCTACTATGGAGCTGTTGGATTGTTGATACCTCCCCAGAGTCTCAAGAGGCGCGCTGCTGCCTTTGGGAGCGATCCTTCGGAGAAAGTTCGGAAGCGTCCCTTCGGGATTCTCTTCAGAGGAGGAAACAGGAGCGGTTCGTTTCCGTAAGATCCCTCCAGAGAAGAAATTTCGGGAGCGGATCCTTTTCCGGGTTCCCTGTGAAGAAGAAACAATGAAGGAACCCCTCCGGGGAGAATGAGGAAGAGGTCTCCTTCGGGGTTCCCTCCCAGGCGCGAGAGGAACGGACTTCTCCCTCCGGAACCCTTCCTGGATTCATACTTCAAGTTATAGGGTGTCCCTCCCGGGTGCCCCCTATTCCGAAGAATAACACGCACCCTCAGATGGCGTGGAACAACGTCAAAGAGCTGCGTGCGCCGCCTCCAGGGGCGCGACGGTTCTTAAGGTACCTGGTGAACCACCAAAAAAAAAAAAATCCTCTGCCGGTTGCTGAGGCCTCTGTCTTTTGCTACCGTCGGCAAACTTCAACAAACGATTCAACTAACTCGATCAACTTTGACCTTTCGGGTTGCTTGCCCAACCTTTCTGCAACCCGCTTAATCCAGAAAAGCACTTTTAAATCCTTGGAGAATTTTTTATCAGTGTTTGGCCTGAAAACCTCTACAGAAACTTCTTTACCTTCCGTTGTAGCTGCCGTACGAATCTCAGCATGCTGCCGCTGCTGGATCTGCAGTAGAGCTTGAAGAGATGCCGCTAAACTTTCAATTGGATTCACTGAAGAACAGTAGTTTTAACTGTGTGAAAAAGATGGCAGTCTGTCACATAGCAACAACAATCTACTTGCATCACTACATCCTCATTGAAAACATAAGTACGTGATGAGATGAGATACAAACTGAATAAGCGCTGGGGCTTATTTTTCAAGAGCTCCCTTTAGCCTCATATTTCATGTATCGATTTCTTTGACAAAGCCATTAAATAAGGTGACATGCTGTAACGGGTTAGTACTGCAGTCATTGCAGAAGGCGCAGAATATTCTGAATTATTTTGCTTATGTAATTGCGAAGCATCTCGCTTCTCCATCGTTTCAACAGGCTTACCATGGCAGTAGGCAGCGGGATTCAGATCTCTCCCTCCATCTTCTTGATCCACATCGTCCTTCCTGTTCCCTGAAGAGGCTCGATGACTTAAGGTGGCCAGGCATCTCCAAGCCATCTTCCTCTGAAGAACGCATCCAGGGAGCTGTGAATTTTGCGTGTGCACATCTCGGTGACATTCACGTCCTAGCTATACAGATGTACTAATCATACACGTCCAGTCACTAGTATATCCATACTAGTCACACGTGCACATACATGTATGTGTGTAACAAGTACATGTGTGCTAGCTGTATGTATGTAGCAGTCGCAAACACGCAATAGTCATGTGTTTAATAGTGGCGCTGCTGCTTTTATACAGAGTTGAGGAAATGCTCGGTTCATCAGTACACTTCTGGCAGCCCAGTTCATTCTTTTTCGTATGACGATGTGCTGCAGCAGCATTTCTACCACGGTTCCTCTGCTTTCGTGCCCGTGTCGCCTGCCAATCCCAGAAAACTATTGAATGGCGGGCAGTCTCTTGATAGCTCTTTTCGAGACCGGATGTTTAGGAAGCGGAGTCCCTCATCTGTTGGGGAAAATCTTCTTATTCGAAAGATGCGCTGCTGCTCTGTTTTGTTCTCTGGAGCTTCTCGTGTTCCGCACTTTGCCCTGGGCTTGCTCGATCGTGTTTCTGTGCACATGGGAGCAGGCTGCTGCTGTTCCAGGTTCAAGGAGATGACGGACATCTTCCTGAACAGTACTTCAGACTGAAATGATGCTTTCGTCGCGTTGTTCCGAGTGGAACCGGGTCCGGCGATTTTCGGAGTCGGCTCCCTTCCCCTGCTCTGGTGGAGTTCCACCGCGTTCCTCTCGAAGGCAGCATCAGAGTTTTCTAAGATACCAGTTGAACGGCTTCCGTGCTTTCTAAAGTGCCGATCTCACCGTCACAACAGTTCGTCTTTTGCACCCAGTGCTGCTTTCCATCCAGACTCTCGTGAAACGAATTTTTTCGGTTGCTCCACTGCCCACTTCAAGAAATGCGGTCATCAATGAACGTTTGCCTTTGGATTTTGCAAACGGCCTCGCTTTATTGCAATCCTCCCTTCGGGTACACCTTTGCTCAATAACATCTCAGTAGAGGTATGTGTAAGTTCTGCGAAATCTGTACCAGTTCTTTGAAATTCTGATAGAGGACTACAGTGTGTCATCTTTTTCCTGCCCAACGGCAGGAAGATTGTCCTGTCTCCTACCGGAAGTTTTCTCCACCCCTTGTCATTTCGCGGAGTCTTCGTTTTATGTTATTTAGAAGAAAAAAAAAATCAAATGAGCGAATGTTGGAATGGTAGTAACCATCTTTCAGTTGATTAGGCAATAGAGCAACCAATGATAATACAGGTGAGGGAAAGAATAAAGATTGGTCAATAAAAAGACGATAAGTTTCTACATAAATAGTATTATTACCTTGAATTGAGCAAGAACTTTAGTGACTGAGTCGTTAGTCCTTGATGCCAAAAGATTAAAAAGTAAAAATAAAATAAAATGAAAAGCATCCTTGGACACTGAAATCCTGCTGCCTATGCGAAACGATGAAAATTACACCGCAGAGAAGAATTTAAAGGTGCCATCCTCATCGTCATGGGTCCCAGAGACCTATCGCACTTCACTCAACTTGTGAAAGTTGACTTGGACTCGCTGTTCGCAAGAGAAAGTTCAGAGCAGCTTCAGAGCTGTTCTGGGTGCTATCGGATAAGCGAAACGGGAGCAAATCCCTTTCGGCTGAGCGCACTGCTGCCTTTCATCTGCATCTAAAAGCAGCTTCGTGTTTTTACCAGTGGAATTCAGCTTTCTCCATTGTTTTCTGTCTCATCTGGAGGATGTTTCCATGCCAGTCTCCAAAGATTGACTATTTCAGTGATTTGACTTTCGGTTTGGCCTTTTTTTTTTTTTTCTTGTCACACGTGTAATTAATGGTTGTTCCCACTCCTGGTTGAATATCCCTCTCCAAATCTTAACTCTACAGATATTATTCCTGTAGCTCTCCAAAATGGCTTACGTATAAGTTGATCAACGAATATTTTTTGTCTGCGATGCATGTAGGAAGGAAGGAAGGCACAAAAAGTAAATTGTGCAAACTCTTAGTAGCTACACTAATATAAGTATGAAATTCTGTGATCACTGTCCATCAGTTGTGTAGACCTAGTAGGGACCATTCTAGACAACTGATGCAGATCTTTAATTTATTCCATGTAAGAATATAATGGAGTGTGAAATGAAGCTTGAAGACTTTCCGTAACTTCGTCGTGGATTTCTTGGTGCCTCGCTCTACGTTAAGGAATTCCTCACCCAATCGTCCAGGTTTCATTCAGTGGGTTTGGAAACTGGATCGGAAGTAGATTTTTACATCACTTTTGAAGTTTGCACAAGAGCCACCTCTTTTGTCTGGATAACACATCGCTTTTTTGATGCCTCACAAGGGAGAATGCTAAGATGAATTTGCACGCCTGTCGGATTTTTTTCCCTCAAGCTACAGTTCCGATGCTGACCATGTCCTCTTGAATTCGAAGCACCGGAGTCACTAATCTACTGAGGAAGAGCAGCTTGTTCCTCATGAGTTTCAAAGCATTGATTCTCCAGGGTCCCTGCTGTACCTTCTTCGTGAAGGAACGATCCCACTTTCCATCCGGCAGTCTTGACTTTTCCTGTGCCTTGGAATGCTTTAGCACACTCACTCATCTAAATTGCTTCCTCCTTATACCTGTAACCATCTTTTGCTTTCTGAGGGCTGACAAAGTCATTATTTGCTGCAGATCTGGAGGAGACTGGTTCCGAAAGGAAACGAGTTTTTCCCTTTTTTTTTTTCTTTTTTTACACATAAAGACGCGCGTCCCTGAGATCATCTCGAAAGACTCTTGACAAATGCAACACTCGAAGTCCCAAAGTCTCGAGATGTAGCTTGTGGTCAGTTCTCAAATTCACAACTTCTCTGCTATTATCCGAAATTCAAGCATTTAAGAAATTCTCGAGGCAATTGTTGGACACAAAGGAATGAGAAAGAAAGAAACACCTTCAAAATCTGCAAGCGATAGAGATTAGGGTCTTGAACTCTGCTTGCTTGTCTTTCAGCTCTAAACACCTCTTCAAAATGCCCAATTTATTTGGTTTGCTAACCTTCACTTCTAATCCGAGTCTTCCATGAGTGCGCAAACCGTTTCACGGTATGCATCTGGATTCTGTTACGGCAAGGATCTAAAGAGAAATCCATCTTCATGAAATGTAGCATATCTTCAAATCGAGCACTTTTCAGAGCTTTTTCATTTTCCGTGGATTCTCGCCCGTCGATGGCCAATGTCTTTCTTGCAGCCGGCGATTGCATGATGGAATGGATTGCCTAAAAGGACTTACGCAGGATGAATGGCATCAGATGTTTGCTAACTCCTGTTCGTTCATGGATCCACTGGAGTGCATAAAAAACATACTTAGCTTATGCATCCCTCTTTCAAAAAACTAATTAAAAGGTTGGCCTGCATTTCTACCTGCATCCTTACAAACCAATAATAATCCAGTCTTTTCAAAGCAATTGTTCCGATGAACTCTTTTTAAAGGAACAGAATGTCTTAGACGTCGTGCTTTAGAAACTCAAAGGGTTAAGAATCCTGAAACTTTCTTTCACTATGGAATCAGTGAATTATTTTTTCCCTAGTAATTTGGGAGATTGACTGACTGTGGAAAGCGTGAGACTACCAAATGTCCTGATCGCAGATCTTTAATTGCCCTGAAAAACTTACATATGCCAATACCTGGTATCGTTCTCAGCTTCACTTCGATTCCCACTTCGATTACTATGGAAAGTGTTGGTTAAGGCACAGTGTTCGTTTTAAAGTGTAGTCTAGCCTAATCCGAGCTATTCTCCGAAAAATTAGTATCATAAACTACAACTAGAATCACCCTTTAAGTTCTTTGTGAATTCACAAATTACAATACGTGATATATTTTCCATGAAAAAGGTCACGCCATACTGTTCATGTTGCTCTAGGCCAATAACTGCATTGCATCAATACTGTCACATTAATATCATAGAGTAGCACTCATTTACATCATTTACAGTAAGATAAGTTTGGAGAGATGGGAAGGAAAATCAGCCATTTTGGAAAAATTGTCATCTCATGGTGAAGTTCACATGGTATTCTTTTAGTATACCAAACTACTTGACTGTGGTGCAGATTGCAAAAAGGCATGCTGAGATTCCATTATAAAGTGTGTGCAGAAAAAGTGCATGTCATGGATTCAACCGTCCAAACATGAAAGAAGACATTCATCTAATGAGCTTTTATGTTTCAATCATTGTACTTATCCTCAATGAGAGACACCGTGATGTAGTATGCATTCATACTTGTCAGAGGGTTTTTTGTGTTGACTCTTGTCACATCAGTTTTAATGATTCATAGTAGCCTGATTTAGGACTATATACGTACTCTGCTATTATTTATACATCCGAGAACATTAAAAGAAGAATGTGTTCATGGAAAACATGTATTATAGAATTTCACACAAAGGTTTCAATTCTGAAATTTGGTTACTTTTTATCGTGCTAAAAATATCAAGAGTGCTAGAGGAATGTGCAAGCAAGAGCTGATTGGAATCTCCACAGTGGTGCATTCCATTGGGTTGAAGTCTTTGTGGTTTCTGAAACCTTTTTCAGTTTTGTTATTGTGATGAGCAGATTCCAATCGCTTTAGTGGTTTTGAATAGGATTGTGAGATTCATGGATGTAATCAAAAGCATCTTGGAGATAAGAGTCCAAGCTTTTTATTTCCTCCATAATTGTGCTTGTCGAGAACATTGCCAGAGTTCCTGTCCAATAAATAGCTACAAAAAAGAAATTAGAGATTTTGGATTATTTTGGATATCTATTTTGCAGGAACAGTTCTTTCTTATGAAAGTGGTTTCTCTTGCAGTGATTTTGAAAGCTTGGGTTTTCTTCTATTGAAAAGTTTCCATCATTAAGTGGAAAGGGTTGAAGGTAAGCTTGTGTTGAAGCGTAGACATACCTTTCTGAAAACAGTTCCTCGTTTTGAATGCTGGCTGTACGAGCATTCTTAAATTCAGAATGATGAGAACCATGAAATCTAATTCATAAGTTGGGAAACTGAGCTTAAACAGGAGCAGCAGGTTAACTTAAATCTGATGCTGCTTCAAACGATAGAGGAAATTTGGAATCATTTCTGCCGATTTAGCGGTTGATGCATCATAAATATGAGAGTGCACTTGGCAATTTGTTTACATCACACATTCTATATTGAAATGTAAGTTGCGTCCTTTGATCATTTTTGCCGATTTATTTTCGTTTTCATGAATCTCTCAGGTTCCTTAATTAAGTGCGTAAACACAGTTCCGTATTTGTGAATAGGTTCGTGCACACGTCTCAACAAAAATGTTCAGACAACTCATTGGAAAAATTAGCAACCAATGGCAACGAGAGGACTACATTCTAATTTTGAGATATCAAGGCCATCAATAAAAAAAAAAAATGCATTTTTAGGATACTAGGATATTATATTAAGGAAACTCGGTTATCGCAAACATCTAATTGAAAGTACTTTTGCCGTGCTGATAAATATCTGTGCGCTCATTGATAATAGGAAGATTGAGAATAAGAGAGGATAAAAAGGTATTCCTATCTGAAAATTGAAGGCTGTACACCAGTCTGTCTGTGAAAAGAAAACAGAAAAAACGTCTACAATTTAGTAGCATGCACAGATTAAAACGGAGGATAAAAAGACGTTCATTGAATGAATCCACATAAGTTCAGTTATAATCGGCAGCACTGTTAATAATTAACACAATCACAAAAGGAGATAGTAAAGGTTATTACAACTGCTATTACAAGACTATAGCCTACAGAAGGATTTAGGCAAATGTGCTACGGTGAAAGTCAATGTCATACAGTTATAGTCATTTCCTTATTTACTGTTTAATGTTACCAGTGTGTGAGATCAAATAGCCAACGAAAGATCAGAATTTGCTCTGGAACATTTTTTCAAATCAGATACAATAAAAAGCATTATCAATTAAATGAGAGATCATTGAAAAATCTGTTGATGCTGCACTTCTGGCTGATGGGTGTATGCAGTAAAAACTATATGTTTCCAGATGCCAAACATCATGATGTTTTTTGAAGCATTTCAGGAGTATGGAAATACTCAGTTCCAATTCTGAAGGAATACATGATGAATTTTTACTCTGGACTCTTTGACTGTTCTTGAACTTTATGTTTTCTAAATTGTGAATGAAAAAAGATTAGTAAGATTAGCAATTGCATAAAATAAGCATCACTGAACCATAGACAAATCAGTTGTTCGTACTTAGAATTATACAAATGTAAAGACGATTTTTATTGCAAAGATGTAGATATGCTGATTTACTCAAATAATATAGATTAGGTATTTAATGCACTTCATTCATCGAAGGATGCAAAAAAAGTCAGAATATCCCAACCAGCTTAAATATCAGAGTATTTTACATAAAATACATAAGCACATTTGGATCTTTTGAATTACACAATTATATTCGAAACCAGTCTGTAAAAGTTTCAAACTTTACAGAATACTTGGCGAGACTGTTCGAAGTGCCCATGTGTTCATGTAAGCAGGGTTCAGAAAATCTGTAGTTTGCTTGGTATGTTGTCAACAAATAAAGTGATGCTTCAGATCATCATAGAGGCTTCGTGCAAAGATGGATCTTCGCAAGGACTGGAAGAATGAACACGTTAGGATCCTGCTAACCATCACTGATTGGTATTAATCAAAGAATACGCCATTCACCACCAAGAGTGATGCTCAAATCCTTGGAATCCGTTTGTTTATGAGTCCTATCAGGTTCAGATCTGGTGAAGCTTATGCGTTCCTCAGCGTGTTATGCAAAGTTCATTTTCTTGAATCTGTGTTGTCAAAGAGAAAGTCAGCAATGTAATTTCAGTTTGTAGGAGTAATGTTTCCATATGATAATCCCTGAACTAGCTCATGAAATATCATTAAGTTTTCCGTTTTCTGTAGTTGCCATGATTTTCTGGTAGCATTGTAATTTTTTTCCTCCACATTTATCTCATTCCGTGGTTAAAGTCTGAAAATCAGGAAACAATTTTGATACTCTTTGGGTATACACTTCAGTCTTTTGTACTGTATCATTATTAGCATTGTATAACTAAGTGTGTGTCTAGAGGTGCTATATGAACTTTCAGATTATTCTTCAGTTTTTCCTGTACCTAAAACTGGAATAACGTTTTTGTGTGATTCCTTCAAGTGGATAGTTTATAATTGTTATTGTGTGATGTGCAGGAACTATTTTTATAAGAGCAGTCCTTTTGTCAATGAAGTTTAGGTATAAAGTTTCATTGTTTCAACTTTTTTTTATAACATGTATTTTAATTTTAACTGTTTATAAGTTTTTGTGTTTTCTGAAAATGGATTTACAAGTTATTTTGAGGAAGTAAAATAGCATTTTCATTATTTAGTTTTTTCATAGCTTGCTTAGA
Organism: Raillietiella orientalis; assembly: GCA_036172245.1. Lineage (NCBI taxonomy): Eukaryota > Metazoa > Arthropoda > Ichthyostraca > Raillietiellida > Raillietiellidae > Raillietiella > Raillietiella orientalis. The sequence goes on along the minus strand of JAYWIR010000020.1, from coordinate 2,725,301 downwards.
GAAGTGGATTGGTGTTCTTCCATAAACAACTTATTCATATTTTTGTTTACTAATGAAATTATTATTGATATCTAGAAGAAATTGGCATTTTATGATTTTTAAAGTCATTCTCATGTACTTCAATCAGCAGTAATTTTGTAAGGATCCAAAATAAACCACCAGGCCTAAAAATTATAGCACGTTTTAGAATTTCCTTTTATGGAACTAAAATTTGCCTGTGAACCACTTATTGTTTGCAAGTGCAAATTTTTATAATCAGTGTTGCTTAGTGCTCATGTAATGCTAGGTATTGATGTGAATTATGGCAATAGATTTGAAGTTCTCAATTTTAAATCCATTTTTAATTTTTACTATGGAATGGCTTTTATTTCAAATTGCCCAAGTTACTTTCTTTGAATTATCATTTGATTTTGTGAAGACAAAAATTTTCTTGAGAGCAGTTGAGGTGTGCTTCCCTTTAAGACTTAGTTTGCATTCTGAAACCTGATTTACTTTGAATGTGGATTTAGAGATGTAAAGCTATTTTCTTAGGTAGGTACTTCAGCTCTTTGCACTGGAATCACAATTGGGTATGACACCTGACTTTTATGTAGCTTCTGAAACTTAGTGTGACCTGGAACTCTGAAACATAGTACTAGTGGACCACATCAGGAATTAATAAGAAAGTCTGTATTATGTGCAGTACTAGAGCAACCAGGTGACCTATTTCTAGCCAGACAGGAAACTGAGAAGTGAAAACATGTAGGTTGGTGAATGAGTTCTAAAGTATTATTTGGAATATCTTGGAGTTTTCATTGAAACAGGAAAAAACAGAAATTTTCCTCCATTTATCTGCTACTGAACCAGTGGAAGAACAAAAAAGAGATTTAGAGCATGTGCAGAAAAAAAGGCACGTTTATGTTATTAGGGATTTCAAGGATTCAGCCATCCAAACATGAACGAAGATGTTCATCTAATGAGCTTTTATGTTTCATTCATTGTATTTATCCTCAATGAGAGACACTGTGATGTAGTATGCATTCATACTTGCCAGAGGGTTTTTTGTGTTGACTCTTGTCACATTAGTTTTAATGATTCATAGTAGACTGATTTGGGACTATATACGTACTCTGCTATTATTTATACATCCGAAAACATTAAAAGAAGAATGTGTTCATGGAAAACATGTATTATAGAATTTCACACAAAGGTTTTAATTCTGAAATTTGGTTACTTTTTATCATACTAAAAATATCAAGAGTGCTAGAGGAATGTGCAAGCAAGAGCTGATTGGAATCTCCACAGTGGTGCATTCCATTGGGTTGAAGTCTTTGTGGTTTCTGAAACCTTTTTCAGTTTTGTTATTGTGATGAGCAGATTCCAATCGCTTTAGTGGTTTTGAATAGGATTGTGAGATTCATGGATGTAATCAAAAGCATCTTGGAGATAAAAGGCCAAGCTTTTTATTTCCTCCATAATTATGCTTAAGAAAAAAAAAAAAATGGAATGCTTTGGATTATAGTCAGTTCACTTTGCAGTTAGTTCCATTTATTGAGTTTACAGTTATTAAAGTAATTCTGTTATCATTATGATGAGTATATTAGTATTATGTATTATGTAGGATGTGATGAATGATGATTGTACTTTCCCAAACCAGCACATGGTTTGCAGTTTTATTGCCATGAGCCCTGGATTATTTGAATCCAGTGTATCTTGTAATGCTCCTTAGCTATTATTCTGGCAAGCTTTGGTCCTTTGCCAGAATTGTTAGTATATTCCAGATCTGAGTTGAACTTGTGAAATATGTGAATGCTTCTGCATTAAACGATTCATTCTGTTCGGCTGTTTTCATGTTACTGAATAACACAAAACTGTCAAATTTATGACAAGTGATAAGGGAGCTTTGTAGACTGATAAAATAAAGTCCATTGAAATTCCAAGTGCTTCTTTAATCATGGGAACCAAACATTAAAGGGAACTACTTCTTTAATGTTTATGAGTTTTCGGACTTGCTTTCTTGGCTTGAAATCAGCGAAACAGTTGGTAGGTATAATTCGAGTTCTAGATACAAAGCAAGTCCAAATAAAATATTCATTTTGCAAAGAAGCGTTCAAAATAAAATATTCATTCCTTGGAAATGCGAGACCTTGTTTCCTTCATGGAAATCAAGCTTCACTTTCGTGCACTGCTATGATACACGGCTCGAAAGTGGGGGGGGGGGGATCCAAAGTTTCAACGTTGTCACATCTTCACCGGGATTTGCCATCACGGGTGCGCATCAGCGTGGGGTTCCCACATCACATGGGAAGGTTGGAATTGCCTATTAAAAGGAAAGCTGCAAATAACAATAATTATGATTTGTAAAATGCCGGAAAATTAACGTTTTATCAGTTTTGCAGATTTGGTTCGGGGGAATCAATCAATGAGTATTTTTTTAAAAATGAATAATGCCCATAAGCTTAATAAATGAATGAATGGGAACGTATAGGAAGTTGAAAAATGCCAAATCATTTCAAATTTAGCTCAAGTAGTTACAAATGGTTATCTTAATTTTCTTCTTTATTAATAAGTAACAGATTCAACAAAGAATTACCTACATAATGTCATGCATTATTTTGTGTGTAGCATATCTGGTTTGCACCTTTTAAAGCATGTTCCCGAGTCCTTGTTAGCTTTTCTTTTTTTCCGGTTTGTTTATTATTCGAAGAAACAAGAACTTCCACCACAGAAATAAGAAGCTACAACGAGCTCATGAAGTGCTCACAGTATTCTGCTGTTGAACTTGGTAGCAATATATTGGCTTTTGTTTGTTGCCTTTATATGATCTGAAAGATTTCTATGAAATCTGAAATTCAAGCCTTGGAAGGGGATGCAATTTTTGTTTTCATCTCGGGAGATATCAAGCAAATCACCATAATCCACAATATACAACTTGATAAGAAAGCTCGACAAGTAATTGACTGGATCACTTATTTGTTTCTGATTTCTAAATAGGCCAGTATCCAAGAGTTATTTGAACAGTTTAGCACCAAAAAATAAGTTTGAAGGTTTCAAGAAAACGAAGCAAATCTAAGAAGCTGAGATTCCCTTAAATTCATTGGAACGAGGTTTGGGAAAGGATGCTAACACGAAAGACGTCTGTGCTGAACAGAGGTCCAATGTCAACCCTGCGGCATAGAAGTTGATCCTAGAGTAATAGCTAAGGGGGAATGGAGCAACGGGTATTTTCACCCGATGTAATGATCGTAGCCAGCTGTAATCAATTTCCTTTGATTACCACGAAGATTGAGACTATGTATGAACGCCGAGTTGATTTATCTTGGCTCGAATCAATCACGTAGTCCAGTTCAGATTTTGTCTAAGAACTTGCCTGAGATTACAAAAAAGACTGAAAACCAGGAAAGCACCAGGTAAGGCAATCTGGTGTTTCTTCGCTGCATTTGGAGAGTTTTAAAGTTGTTTTGACAAGAAAATTGATGGAAATAAATCCCATAGCTTGCATTGAATGCTCCATTAGAACATGGATATGCTGTCCGAATATGAACCCGAAGGGAAGTTTTTGTTGAGTCGCTCTTGCAAGTGCTGATATCACCGAGTATGCAATCCACCTGTTTACGCTGTAAGAGTTTACCTTTAGTGTGTGCTAGTTGTAGAACGAAAATTTCACAATCACCCTAGAAATCCAGAATAACCAAAAGAGTGTAACGAACTGGGTCACAATCATAAAAACGTACAGGCTTTGATACGTATTGGAAACTGGTTTTTAATTGTGGTTTCGTTAGCCATGTTCGGCAAAAAGAGTTGCTCTTCAGTTCGCAATCCGATGCTAATCAAATTACCGCACCTTCAGTACTTGTTCCCTGTTTTCTGTTTCCTTTTTTACGATCTTCGGTTTCGCATCAGCCGAGGGTCTGCTTCTTCAGGCACGCAGAGGCTTCTTTGCATGCTGCCGCAGATTGCTTTCTTCTTCTGTTTCTTCAAAATTTCAACTGTGCGAATCCCCCATCGTCCTATAACCTTGAATTTTCACTCCTACTGAAGCAATAGGTCTACAGCAAGTTCTCAGAAGGGACGGCCTGAAGTTCTTGGTGCTTGAGTAGCACTGGCTGCAAGTTCTTTTGAAAATTCGTCTTGGCTACTAATCGGCTTCTGCTTCGACTCTCATTCATTTCCCATAAACAACCGTGTACTCAATAATCTTCAATAAACCACTGAAAATAAGAATGCAATTATACTGCACCTATGGTCTACCTCATAATCTGAAATTAACTCAGACTCACCCTCCTAAAAACAAGGAGGCAAGCAATTAATCTAAATATACCACAGTCCGCATCACCGTTCTTCCTACCTACGAATAGGTAGTCTCCTCTCCAATCTCAGATCATGCAACTCTGTATGAAACGCATCTCATAAAAGTTGCTTTTATTATCTAAGCCACAGAGCACACTACTATGGCTACATTTCTTATTTCTAACCGATTCACCCACCAATACCTCATACATTCTACAACTCAAATAATAAATAGCATTGATCTCATCAATTCACCAACACCTCCCCATGCCTCGGAAACATTATTCATACCCCCATTATTAACTCAAGCGTAATACAAGGTCCAACTTGTAACTAACTTTACACCTATTCGTCGATTCAGAATACCCCTTGCCCAACAACTGTAAACCATCCCCACAGGCATCAGCCCCATTCCTACCTGATTCGGACTGTCATCTCATTGTATGCTTCTCAAAATCTTGCGGTCGATCAACATCACGTTTCCTACACTCAAGAGCTCTATCATGGATTCAAACAACCGCTGTTTTATCGGCAACTTATGTTTGAGGGCATCCTTTAATTGAAAATAGTTTCAACTCTCCAGCTGGAATATTTCATCCTAATCAAAAGACAGAGGCCCACCTCGATCGAACCGATCGAAAAGTAAATCGTGTAGGAGTTTCAGTAGGGCAGACTACTGGAGCTCCAATTTTTCTACCCCTCCCTGCAGATGCCTGGTCCAACATCGAGATAGCAGACTTCTATATCAATCTGAATGCTCCGCGAAAATTACCCTGCTGTTCGTTAGGTAATTTTCCCGTCATGTTAAGATCGTAACTCTGCCTGCCTAATCAGATACCTAAAAATCCATTCTTCGTCCACTTCGAACACCATCCCTTCTGCATTCTTATCTCGTTTCCACTTTTAAAAATCAAGGAACACATGGTTCTAAACTCGAACCACGCCCCCTGAATTCATTGTAGGTTTTCACCGTAGCAAATTCAACACCATAAAACAAGACAATCGTGCCCATTACATTCCTTCCATTGCTCTATCAATTAAAAAAGCTAATCGTCACATATTGGTCTAGCAAGGCCAGAATACCACAGCCACTTATCAAGGACCAAACAGACCTAACTTCCATCACTCATGAGACGATGTCTTTAAGAAAGTTGTTCCAAGTAGACTTCTGCAGAATTCCTTGCCCTGTTCCCTCCAATTCTCAACTTTCACTAATTAGAACATTATTTCACGATATATTTCCTGTTCATTACATTTCATACAGGAAATGGCTTGCAAATCAACCTTAGCTTAGTATTGAAACAGGTATCTAAACCACACCTTGGTCTACATCTATTTTAATCATCACATATCTTCTAAAGAAGACAGGCTCATTTTTGCTTCCTCGTTCAGTATCAGTTCTTTGTCAGAATGTCAGCATTAAATGAGACTTAACAACACTATGTTACTCATAGTGCTCATATTTTTGTTCACCTCGTTCACGTCCATCATTAGCATCAAATGTCTTGTATCTGTTTAGTTTCAACCTTATACAAGATACCCCATTGAGCTTCTCGGTTTGAATGCTGTCAACGACACAAATCAGTGTGTCACACATAATCTCATATTCCCACAAAAACACAAGCACCCATGTTTATCAGCATTTCTTCCGACTCAGCAAGAATTTCTTCCCCGAGTCGGCCGACCATCGTTCGCAACCGCTGTGTTCCGACTGCGTTATCTCAATCTCAAACCAAAAAGAGAGATCGTTTGCTCTGATCAATGATTATAATATCGTTCTACCTGCCATTCTCAGATATGTTCGCAATTACATCCTGTTTGAATGTAAAATTACATTTACGAATCCAAACTTAACGTCGTTCACCCCACCCTTTCTTATGCTGCATCTTGATTAATATTCTATACATTATTTATTCCAATTCGAAACGTTATTCATTAATATTCCAAACATTTGGTGGCAATCATAAAAGCATATCTTTAATTCTGGCTCGAAGATTTCATTACACATCCATAATGTGCCTGAGGTAATGTAAATGAATTGGATTAATCAATGATCCATAAATACAATACACTCATGTTGCATAATAATATATTGATGGCTATTCCTACTTCATTAGATGAAATATTTATGGAACTTTGCATGTACACATTTAAGGTATTTCTCTTATTAATTTTATGCATGTAGATTAAATTATATTCTCTTGCGTAACATTCACACAGTGCAGTGCTTCTGTGTTTGCTGCCAGAGAGGCACTCTCCATGGGATCATCCACTATTCGTGTGCCAGATTGGCATCCTCGTTTGAGGTCTGCTCTCATAGATGTGAAAGCTTTTATGTATCTCGAGCACGGCACTTTTCATGACCTTCCCTCCAGGTATAATTGGCCGACGCGCTTTTTTTTTTTTTTTATTGCTTTTTTAAACCGGAATAAATTTTCAGGTCTAAAATACGACTGAAACCTAACTTCCGGTTTAGAGCATTTATGTATCTCCTCCTTTGAATCCTCGAAATGAGAAGCTGATTTTGTGAGCGGATTGAGCCGGAACATGGAGAGGCACATTCTTGGTGAGCACATCCCAGAGAACACCGTCGAAGGATTGTATAACCAATGCATCCACGAAAGTGTTTCCCCAAAGCAACCCCAACGTATGCATCTCTTGTTTCTATCATCCTCACAGCTTTTCTTAGAGTGATTTCTTTCACCCTGGTAACGCCACATCGACGGCATCCTGTTTTTCGGAAATGACAGGTTTCATCATCAGCTTTTGAAACCCAAGATTCTTCTGGGGCTGTGTCATTAATAAATCTGAAACGCGCCTCTTGTCAGCCCCGTCCTTCAAAACCCTGTTCGTTTTTGATCAGCTCCTACTGAAAATCGGCCCACTGTCTGAATGAAACTTCTTGCTTGCGTTGAATTCTTTCCGAGAATACTTTCATCTTTCAAAGCTGATTCGCATCTTAGAATCCGCATAGTTTGTCTCTTAATAATTTGGCGTTGTAAACAGCATGCTCGGAAGGATAGATCTCGATCCATCGAAGGTAATCACTGCCATTCTCTCAAAACTGGTGAACTCTGTATCCACAGTGTTCTCAGATTATTTTTTTTTTTTTTGCTTTTGCACTGTTTCTCGAGTTGCTTCTCGTTGGTCCAGCTCTCGATGTAATGAGCATCTCATCACGGCAAGTTTAACCTACATTTTTTGGCAAACCCAAGTCAGACCAGCATTCACATAATGCAGAGTTTGAGAGTTTGGGAGTCAACAGCTGCAGATGTCGCCCGCGAAGATTTCCAAAAAAAACCAAGGAATAGCATCACGGCACCTTAATGTTTTGCTTTTGATGAGAGTGCAGCAGTTGTGTGCACACATGTGTGGAGTTACATTGAAACGGGGAATTGAGGACAATTAGAAGACAAGAGAGAATAGGGTTAGCTTGACATTCTTAGCCTGTTGAAAGTCATCCTTTCCAGGTCACTTCTGCAATCGTATTTTTTCAAACCCAACGGAGTAGTACAATGAATCGTTCAGACCATTATCCCTGAAACGGCCCGCGCACTAAGTGTGCCAGTCTTTCAGAGGAAACCTATTTTTCTCATTAGAATTCCTACTAGTACTGTTTACGAGAGTGGCAAACCAGAGCAAAAATCAATTTCCCAGTTCGTTCCTGCCATGCCATGTGGACTCAAGGCAAACCTGGACTCACTCGAGCACATGAGTGAAATGAAAAGGGTAGCTCGTGAAATACATAGAGAAAAACGAAATGCACAGCTGCATTATGTCGAACACCATGCTGCATCATCGTATGTCGAACACCATGCTGCATCATCGTATGCCGAACACTAAGCTGCATCATCGTGTATCGAACACCCAATTTTCTGAAATATCTTGATTTTTTTTTTTTTTTACCTAGATGTGTGCCTCGTTAAATCCAGTGTACTGGTTCGGAAACTTTCGTACTCGAGTAATTCGCTAAAAACCTCCGCTCTTTTATGATTTCGAACGAGCGCTCGGAACTTACAAAATGCCGATTCGAAAAAAAAAAAAAAAAAAGGTTTGCTCAAAACCCCTATTTCTTTAAAGAGGCCTAATTTTACAGCACATGTATTTAACATCAGGAATTAAAAAACAAAACAAAACAATATAGGGACAATGTAGCGTACTACTAGTCGTATACAAATAAAAGCAAGTAATCTCGAACCAAGACAATAGCGATTGGTTGATCTTTCTCTTTTGGAATGCGTTCTCTTTTGGCTCATTGAAAGCCATTGCTGTATAGGAATGAGCGACAGAACTATAAGCGGTACAATTCGAGTTCTTCCAGGCGAATCGGATGTTTCTGGAGTAACGAGGCTTCGCTGCAGATTCATTGGATGGTTTGTTTGGATGCTGGTATGCTCGACGCCATTTGTCACTTCATGAAAAGTCTCGAAGTTTGTTTCGAAAGTTTGCTTGAAGAGAACCACAAGTGGTTGAGAATCCCTCACCCCCCCTCCTACTGTGTCGCCATAAGCAAAAGGTCAAAGGGAGTTGGCCAATTGATCACAGCTACTCTCGTTCGAACTTTTGCACTTTTTTCTATTACCCGATCATTTCCCCAAATCTTCGTCATCCTCATCTTACTGGAATTAAGGACAAGCATTGGACGCTCAAAATTTTCGCAGTCTTTCTGTGAGAAGTTGGAAATGCGTTGCAAACAGTTTGAAGCTGGAGATTGGAGGAGGTTACATGGCTGCGGTCTCCGCGCGTGGCGGCGCAAAACGTCACGGGTTCGAATCTCATCCGGGAAAGGATCGACGCCGAAAAATGAGGGTGCGTCGTGAATCCGAGTTCCCCCCATAAGATGGCTCTGGTTGGCCTGCAGGCTTCAGGTGTCGTGATGCTGGAAGCCAGAAAAACCCCGGATGCTCCGACGAGTGGCCGGGATTGGGAGTTGACTTTCCAGGGTCCTTCCAGGAATCAAGGATCCCTTCAGGGTTCCCTCCCAGGCGCGAGAGGAACGAACTCCTCCCTCCGGAACTTCAAGTTATAGGGTGTTCCTCTCAGGGTACCCCTATCCCGAAGAATTACACGCGCCCTCGGATGGGGCAGCGTCAAACAGCTGCGTGCGCCGCCGCCAGGGGCGCAACGGTTCTTGAGGTACCTGGCGAACCACGTACACACAAAAAAACCCTTTTGGTTGCCTGAGGCTTCTGCTGGCTGCTGATTCAATTAGTAGTGAACGTACAGTTCAACAGTGGCTCCGAAAATTTCGCGATGGAAACGAAAACCTTGAAAATGAGGGGAGTCGTGGACGTCCTTCAGCTATATAGACAATCATTATGTAAAAACCATTATTAAATCGGACCCACGTATAAAGCAACTCGAGAGGTGGCAGAGGAACTCGAGTGTTGCTCATTCAACAGTTGTTTGACACTTGAGCCTGATTGGAAAAGCAAAAGAAGCTGGATCAACGGTTTCCGCATGAGCGAAAGGAACATCAAGCAATTCGGCTATATGAAGTCTGCTCCGCGCTTCTTTTGCGTTAACAGAAATGGTCGCTTTCTCGATCGATTGCCACATGTGACGAAAAGTGGATTCCCTGCATCAATCGTTCATCGCAGTGGCTAGGCCGAGGAGAAGGATCAAAGCAGTTTCCTAAACTTAGAAAGCTTACGGTCACTGTTTGGTGGTCGGCACGTGGCATCATTCACTAAAACTTCTTAAATCCTGGTGAAACAACAACAGCAGAAGAACGTTGTCAGGAAATTGAAAAATGCACGAGAAGGTGCATCGTTTACTATCAGCATTAGTCGACCGAAGAGGACCAATCTTTCTTCATGACAAGGCCCGACCGCACCTCTCACAAATAACTTTAAAAAAAATGAACTGGGTTATGGAGTCTGACCTCACCCACTTCATTCTCCAGACTGTCTCCGACAGATTATCATTTTTTTTAAGCACTTGGGTAATTGCCTACGAGAGAAGGTTATCAAAGATCAAGAATCAGCTGAAAGCCCTTTTGGATGAATTCGTTAATTCCAGGACTCCAGAATCTTGTAGGAATAAACAAATGTGTTTCCCGTTGGGAGAAATGTGGGCCGGCCAATGGTCTTTATTTTGATTAACAAATACAATTTTTAGCTCAATTTTTAACTAAGTCTCTATACTCGATACGTAAAAAGCGCAATTATTTTTGCACCAGCCTGATAAATGCCCCAGCACAACCGGGTGACAATCATCCTATGCGAAAATAGTAACGATCTCCCAGCTAGGTCCCTACTGACCATTAATTGAAAAAAAAAAAAAAAAAAGAATTCTTCAGAAATCATGTTCACAGGCGTTTTGGTGAAGCTGGGACCAGAAAAGATGCTACCTGGACGAAAAGGAATGAAATAAATTCAGCGTGTGATTTTTCCAAAGCAGGAATACTCTTCGGAATCGGCACTATTAATGGCAAAAACACGCAAGTGAGGATTCAAATGAACGAATGGTTCCAATATCTCAGCAGCGGCAAAGAGATCACACAATAACTATGCTTGTCCTGGTGATCCGGTAGCTGTGGTGACGCTTCACGTTGTGCAGTAAGCTTCAAATCCCCGTTCATGTTTGCGGATCCGGGAAAGCATTTCTGATCAAGATGACCACAGCAGCAGCAGCACGTGGCAGCACTGTTAAGTTCGTAATCCTCTATCTGGGTTGTGAAGCGCCGTCTTAAGACTTTCCAGATCGGGACGACGAATTGCTTCTCCACTCGACTTTGCAGAAAATGTCGAAAAAGAAGATGCTCTTCGACTCTATAAGAATTTCAGCATCGGCAAATCCGAGGAGGGTAGGAATCTTCCAGGGTTCGCCTTGGAGAGAAGAGAACGGTTCCACGCAGCTTCCCGCATACAGCAGGTCGGCACTGCTGTCTCCGATTTTTCTGGCGTGTTTGGTTTTGTTGGCTGTGAATAAAGTCTTTCGAAAGAAGAGCTGCAGAGACCAAACAGACACTTGGAGGGAATTTTGCTGAGGAATGCAGCTGGTGAAACACTGCTCAGCACACTTTTCAGTTTTTTCCTTGTTCAGTCTCGGTGCTTTGCGGTGCCAACAGGTGGCTCCTTGCAGAACACCTTGCATCTTAAAAGTCCCGCTGCCTTCTCTTCAGCAATGCTCAAAAATACATTCGCGCGTCTTTTTTGCATTCGACAAAATTAAAAGTCATGCTTTTTCCAGCCAAACACTCGAGGGATTAGCACTGGGAGCAACTAAAGGTGTCGCGTGTCTTCATTTCCAACCACCACCCAAGCAGCCGGTGGAGCATTTGCACAAACAGTGGAATCATCGCCTGGTGCTGTGGCCAGATGATGAAGAAGTTTTGCACATGACAGTTCAGTTTCCTGCACGTTTGGAAAGTTCTTGCTAAAATCAAATTACAGCCAACATGACGCGTTTTTCAATTTCGTCTTGATGATGATGCATTTCTGCCCCTTCTTAACGATAACCTTAAAATGGAAAGTGATTTTCTAACAAGTGAACAGAACCAAAAATTAGCAAATAAAAACAAAAGTCTCATAATAGAGAGCCATTTTTCTATCAAAGGGGCAGATTCGATTGGTGTTTCTGACGTGTTTTCATGCCATGGAGGTTCTGTGCGTTTTCTACTTCCTTCCTCACGCCAGTCCCTAAAAGGAAGGAATTCTCACAGAAGAGCTTCTTCACAGTGTTACATTCCAGCTTTTTCTGATTCATTTGAACCAGGGAACTCTCAGCGACAACAGGGTTCCCAGGTGATCGCTTGCCTGCGTGTACAGGATGGCATGTCGAAGGCTGGCCGCGTTTTTTTTTTCCGAGTCCAAATAGCACGTTTGGGCAGAATAAGCGTGCATGAAAGCACAAGCGAAATCATGTGCACAACAAAGGGTTACCAAGTGGTTATTTATTTGTTGCTTGACGACGGAGATGCTTCAATTTATGTCTGCTGGCAGGCACTCTTGGCGCGGGGCAAGAGCACCTCGCGAAGATGGTGTTTTGTGATGCATTTCGGAGCTTCCGTTTCGGATCAGCAGCGGATGGGACGATCCACCTGTGAGGTGCAACAGGAAAGAGTTAATGATTGGAAAGAGATGTTCTGGCTTCATAGTTTTGTTTCTACAGAGATTCTCCCCTCCTTCTCACTAACGAGGTTTCTTGATCGTCTTTTTTAGGGTGATTTCTTATCGCCAGCTGTTGACCTCTTCGCCTGCCCGGCTCCTCGTGTCTCCGACAATAATAACATCTGAGTGTGAAAGTAAAGACCTCACTTAAGTGACTTCCGAAAAAGGCTGTGAATTCTCCTTCATCACGGTAGCCGATCTGTCTGATCTGGTCGGCTAGGAATGCATCTTAAGTAGGAAAGATAGGATGTCACGGGGATGTATCACAGTCAGAAACCGCATCTGAATTTCAGTTCGAAACTCTTTAGGATGCTAAAAAATGGATGTTCCCAGACCTTTCAGAGTGCCTTCGGCAAGCTTTTTCTAATGAAGATCGTATCTACTCATGCAATCACCGAGAGCCATACAAAAATTGAGATGTTATTGCTGCGGTTCGCAAGCTGATCAGGGGATGCAGGCAGCTATGAACTGGTCAAACAGCAAACGGAAAACTGAGAACCTCCCACAACGGGATTCTGCAAGAGACAGCCACCGTCACCACACGCCCCTATGTCGATGGTCCTTCACGACGAAGCCTCGAAACGGCCTGGTTGTTTTCTGTGATAAACTTATCGAGAGAGATTCGGTTTTGTACTGTTCCGGAATTTCCAGATTTCTACCTGGACCAAATAAGAACGACAGGCAGCAGCATCTCTTCTGGCAGAATGAATTTCATCCAAGATGTAAATCAAAGAAACGCTTCAGGTAAAAACAATCCAGAAATTCGATGTATGTCCGAACTGCAAGAACGACCGTCTGGCGGCCGTGGCAGTTTTCTTGCTATCTTCTTCTCCGTCTTGCACTTCGGAATGATGAACGAAGACGCTCAGGGAGGCAAATTTTTGCATTCTTCTAAGAGTGGGTCCCATTTTTACGGAGCATTTTCTTGCAAGACACGTGGAGTTTGTTTTTTTTTCTTCCTCTAGTTGAGAGAAGGCAACGAGCATCTCAAGAAGCAATGTCCGCTGCAAACAGCACCGCAAAATGTCGAGACTGAACAGGAATTACCGAAACGATGCAATCACTTGATTGCCTCTTTTTTTTTTTTTTTTTTGTCTTTAAGCAAAGAATCACTAGCGATTTTGTTGCCGACTCATACGTTCAATAAGGAGAAGTGTAAAAAAAAAAAAGAAAAAAGAAAAAAATCAGTGATGGAAAATCTACAAGAGCCAATTTCGAAACTTGTCACTAGAAAAAAAGATTAAGCAGAGAACTTGAACAGCAGAAAAAGGGAAGGTTAAACAAAACGATGAGTGTTTTACGACCCTCACGAAGAACACCACTTGGGATCTCTTAAAACATTTAAATGTTGCAATGTGATGGTTTTCATCGTGAAAAAAAAAAAAAAAAAAAAAGCTTCATAAACATTAGCATCGAAGTGTATGTATGGGCATCATTGCTTTAATAGATCGAATGAAACCACAAAGCTATCAAATTTGAGTTCTTTTATTGGAGGATCAAACCATCGATCCCATCGGGAAACGTAAAACATGAGTCTTGGAAAAAGCCAAGTTCTATTGCCTGAAGAAACCGCAGTTCATTTGCATTTGTGCTGCCTTGGTAAGAAGTATCCAAGGAACTTCTCTCGACGAAAATTGGATGTGATTTTGGAATCGCGAACTCGACAACGGACGGTTGTTTTCTACTGAGGTTCATTTAAAACTAATAACCAGTAATATTACGAGTCTTGTGTTTATCTAAAAAAAAAAAAATTATCTCTATCACCTGCTATTGTTCCTCCTCTCCAAGCTCCTTAACAGATTTATCGGGATATTTCTGTGTTTGTTAGATGTTTCATGTTTTCACATACCACTTTGACGGCTGGCAATTGTAGAGTAATTGTGCTGGATGGCTTAGCCATGAAAACACGAATCGCATCCGGTGCCATTTCGACTCCTCCTACTCACTCATTCCCCAGCCGCCGTACCAAGTACTCGAAAGAACGAGTCACCGCCGACTCGGAGGAAGCTGAAGGATCGAGGACCATGGGCATGCGGATGGTCACACCGAACATCTCTCCGAAAGATCGAAGTGTTTGCAGACGTGACTCAGCAAGAACGCGTGGAATCACTCCCCAAATCAGCGCACGAAGTAATTATATCACATGCAGTAATGAAATCGAATAATTTGCACTGCCCTTTGACTTTTTAGGAGGTTTTTAGTTGAATTTCTCCATGTGGTTCTGCTTGCGTTGTGACCGCTTCAGTTTTTTCACTAAGGATGCTGATCAAGGAATTTTGCAACGATCGTTGACAAACTGGAAGTTTCACCTCTTTTTTTTTTACAAGATTTTTCTTTTCTTTTCTTTTTTGTCTCTCAAAAATGAGACTACGAACGAAAGTTGCATTAGAAACAGTAGCCACATGTGACGTGGGACTTGATTTCAGCGCTTGCATCCGGATCCGCAGTCCACCAAATCAAAGGCATTTGCAGGGCACAAAGAGCTCGTTCTTTTCGTTTTATGTTCCCGATTCTCGAATTGTTCTCCTTTCTTGAAAGACAAAAAGACCCACGATGATTCTCATTAAGCAGTGATCAACAACTTTCGACATTTGGGCCGTTGGTTGATGTTCCAAGACCCCGTTTTCTGATCTGAAATGAGATCCGAAATAAGTACCAGAAGACGGATAGTGAGTTCATTCTTGCTTCATATTCCTTGCATCCATATCGTCTCATCCTCTCACTCTTCATCATTGTTCTGTCGTGCACATTGAGGCTGTTCCATTTGGCGTAAGCAATAGAGAACACAGCGGGAAAACAGCCGGAGTTCGGACTTATTTAAAGTGGCCGCGAAACTTTTCTGAACTTGGAATTAAGCTGGAAAAAGTAACTCACCCATGTAAATATGGTGATTCATTCATTCGCAAGTGGACGATGAGTCTCCATCGTGAATCCACCCCTGTTGTAGATAAGTCCGCCATTGCGCAAGGTAGCAGCTGTGGGTGCGTTGAAGGCTTTCGAAAGCATGCGCAAGAAGTGTACTTCACTACATAGTATACACTGTTTGGAGAACCTTTTTTATTTCGAGATTGCCGATATGGCGGATCTCTGAAAGCGGCTCCCGTTGAACGTCAAAACCTTAGTAGTAGGAAGGAAAGAGGGATGCGTGCGGTCAGCACCGGGGACTCAATCCTGTCCTGGAGTCGAGAACCTTCTTCAGATGTGAAACCTGTGTGCTAAATTTGCCTTGGATCTTTCACGGATACTGTTTTACGAGAAGGGTGACGTGAAGAGGAGAGCACAAAGAGTTCAAAAATCCCAGTGGTGAAGTTCCAAGTAGGAACGCCCATGGGTTGAAAAAAGAAATTTTGAAACTCGGGAGGTGCGACAGCACTTAATGACAAGACTACGGGTTGGAAATCGCAATGCAGTACATGAGAGCTGCCCAATCAACGAGGTGAACATCTTGAACCACACTCGTTCACAAATGCCTTGTAACAGATCTTGGGAAATTAAGCCTGGTTAAGTTGTCCCTGAAAGCTCATCTGCCTCGCAAAACTGTATCCAGAAGAACTAACGAGATGGCAACTGATTTGATCAGTCATGTGTTTGAAATCCCCAGAAAGTTTTCCCCTTCTCTTTGTCACTTGCTATCACAGATTACAGCTGGCTTGCCAGTTTTTCGTTAGAAGGGTGAACCAAGAAATGAATTTTTTTGAGGATTCGCTTCAGTTGATTCCAATCCAGGGTACTTCCAGAGGAAGAGAGCTGTGCAAGGAAGAGGACCACTGAAGTGGACTACGCCGTGAAACGCGTACTCCCGCTGCAGGGCTTGCCGTACGGAAAGCTTGCCATGCATGTAGCCACGGGTGGAGCCACGTTAGTGGTCTGTTGTCCGGTTACACCAGATCGTTTACTGCACAGGCAATAAACATACGATAAAGAAGAAAGAAAGCTTCCCTCTTGGGAAAGCGCGGAGAGAAAGACGGCAGGATGCATAAAAGGGGGCCAGTAAATATATAATGAAGAAAGAGATGAAACGTGATTTTTGGGAAATTTTACGCGGAATGCTCAAAGTGCAGTTCCGCCATTCCAGAGGCATTACCGTATGCCTTCTCTGTTCTTCTCTGTGCTGTCAGATGGGGCAGCTTGCTGGCTCGATCCAGCCAGAAGTATAATGTTCCTCTCTTTCTGGATCCTTTATTGTCTCTAGAGTGCTACCAAGGTGCTGCGAACGTAGCCCAGTACGTGACCACTGTGGAGAGCCTTTGAGTAAGAGACAACAGCCTTACTAGGTCTAGTGGGAGCAAGAGAACCGCAGCTAGGTTCTCCCATCCCTCGAGAAGGGCGGCACACTACAGTGATAGGTACGGAATCTTTTCGATCCCACAGATCTTGCTCAGTTCCAGGAGCAAGTTCCACGGGTCCGCTGATGACGTATCTGGCTGAATCCCCAGTTGAAGAAAGAGAGGCACCGCTTTCTGCAACGTGAGGGATAGCTCCCTCAACCATTGAGGAAAAAAGAATGGTTTCGTAGTGTTCCTGAAAGTGAAACTAGAGTCAGCAAGCCTAAATCGTTTCGTGTTCTGCCATTGCATCCTGTTTCAGCAACATCTTTGCGACAAGTGCTCAACCATCGATCCAGTGATGTCTATTGTAACCAGATGTTTGACCTCTATCAATAATCAGCTCTTGACTTCCATTCGTTTCAGCAGTGTTCATGTGAATTATATCATAGACTGCTTCCCTATTTTTCCCTATGTTGTGTGGCCCAGTGAAGGCAAAGCGTCTCAGGACTCCAAGAAGAGAATAATTTGTCTTGATGGATATGAAAAAATAAAATAAAATAGAATGAATAAATAATCCGGTCCCCCAAATGAAAGAGAACGATTGACTATGCGAACGACCTAGTGTTTCTCGTAAATGTCACTGCTCATTTATAGGAACCGAACACTGAGCTTCAGGGTTTGCTTCTGTCACTCAACTCCATTGGAGTGCCAGCACCTTCCGAACAAACTGCGGGAAAACCGGCCTTCTAGCAAGCAAGCAACGCACTGCAACTAATGGATCCGGCACCTCGTGCCAAGTAGGAGGGGGGATGTTGAGAACCCGAAGAGGCATCCAGAAACGGACCCGCAGTATTTAGAGAAATCAAGATGGAGCCCCGTCTCTGTGCGATCAAAGGTAGCTCCTCAATATTTTTAGCTTCGGTGAACTGCTTTACAGGCTGCGGATTCATTAAGACTAAATTAGGCGCACCACTACTCTAACACAACCTTTACACAAGACCTGCGTTCCTCTGGAAACATGCCTAATTTGCATAAAAGCAAGTTTCTTAAAACTGTATGCTCTTTTTGGAACACCCCATCGCCGAGGACAGTTTTTCTCCAAACTGACTATCGTGGAATGTGAACGCAAGAGTGGGCTCATGGATGAAGATCTTTACAATGAACTCCTCACATCTCAAGATAGACAAGTCTGTACAGGAGGAACAACTACAGAGATCTCATTAGAGTAGGTAGATTTATGATCAGCCACAGTGTTGCACGTTCAATTAATGAAAATCAATATTTTAGAGCAGTTCGGTTTAGTTTGCTTTTTATTGAAGTATGCATTGCAAGGGATAACGATTGATGTAACAAACGCATATGAAAACTGACTTAATCTTTTTATTGCTTTATTAGATCTTTTCATGATTGCAAACTAGGTTGGAATTTCTACACATGAAAATAAATAATATATGTAATTCACTTAGGGAAAACTGATTGTGAACAACGAGATTTCATTAGCATTTGATTCAACCGAGGAACGACTGACTGCTAAGGTTTTTCTTAGCAGAGTTGTAATCTTCTTCCTGTTTTTCTGTGATTGCTTGACTTCAGATTTTATGAATTCAATTGTGGCACAGCAGAAAGAAAAAGAAAAAGTCTCCCTGTTTTTCTATCCCTTTTCCTTTGATCCCATTCCCAGTGCTGATAGCTCGAGAGAGATAACCAACCGAATAGTTGGACCGATGCAATGGGAAGCCACTTATATAACGTAAAGAAAAAAAATAAATAAGAAAGCGGGCTATTGTAAAGTCTAAATGTAAGAAAATGGCATTCGTTGGGTTCTCAAATCGTGATCCTCAACTCATTCCCTTAAATGAGTTGCGTTTCGCCCCACATTTCTGGAACGGAGCGCATGGCCCGTCGCTGGTCCAGACGGTTTTCAGAGTTCCTGTGAAAACGAAAGCGTGCATGCAGTGTGCATTGATTCCAAGTGGTCAGCTAGACGCTGACTCCCATGAATGTAGCATGACTGATGATACCCATGCAATAGAAAAGAAACAATCTTTGCACCGTGGATCTCGAAAGTTTGTTTATTTTTCATCTGAACCACAGCATCTTAGAGACGGCAAAGCTTGCTGCATCTTTGCAAGTGGGAAAGGATCCATGCTTTCCTGATGATCTGAAGCAAACATGTTCAGCTCATAGGATCACTCGAATATTTGCATGTCTTCTGCGTTCTGGCAATAAAAGAGCAGCCCCGTCCTTAGTTGAGGAAATGTTTTCACCATCTGGAACTGCCGATTTGCCAAAACATGTTGACCGAAGAGTGAACTACTACTGAGAAAAGGACAGGACACTGGGTTCCTGCATTGATATCTTGTTATGGGTACCTGTTTTCCGTCAATATATGGACTTATACTTGCACTAGCGCTCGAAGAACGCGAAAGAACATGGAACGGTCCAGATGACAGTAACTGATAATGTCCACGTAATCTTAGGAGAAAAGGTTGAACTTGCAAACTTAATTGAAAGCTCATTTATTGCCAGCGCGATGGATCACTTTGGTCATTTAGTGTGGTCACGGAAAAAGCTTGTGTCCGACCAGATCTGCTTAACAAATTGAAGAAGGAATAAGTGCAAGATTGTGTGCAATTGCATGGTCAGCCACTATTGTCTTAAACTCTCGCACTCTGAGGGGACACTCGGGTGACCGAAAGACGTGGAAGCTCTAAATCCAAACAGCTAAAACATCCTGATGACTTTTCGAATTGTACTACTCCTGTCGAAATCGGAAACCGTCTGCAACAGCAAGATGGACACTGGATCCTGAAAGGCATCACAAGTGGTTTTCGGCCCTTTCAGCTTGCGACTCCATGGATCTGCAACTGATTCGAGAATAACTCCAATCTGGAATGGAGAATCCAGGATTCGCACCTGAGAATGCTGTGCGGTCTCATTTGTGGAATCAAAATGAGACTTTTTGAGAGTTCGACAAAGCGAGGTACCAAGTTTTGCTTCGTTATTAAGTCAGATGAAGACTGAAAATGTTCGTACATTCTGGAGACCCGGGTCTTTGAGGCTAGAAAATTTAGGATCAGCGCTAAGCTTCTGGAGGTCATCTCTGACTAAAGAGAAACCCAAGAGTTCACTACAGAGCTGGGAACACAGTAAATGCAATCGTGCGTGGTTTTTTTTCATCCGTTCTCGCGCTGTGCCCAGCAAATGCAGAAAGAAGTCGTTTCTTCCATTCAAGACACCCATTCTCCAAGCAAAGTTTCGAGTGGTGCACATTGCTTACTTCACTGCACGATTTGGTGAAAACAGGAGACTCATCTAGGACCCCCTTATCCGGTGCGTTTACTCTCTCTCGCCATCACCAGAGGAATGCCTAAGAAATCAGTAAATGTTTAAGGGTGTACCTTTTATTCAGTTCTCTTTGCTCTTCCTTTCAGTTGGAGAACATTGTAATCGTGGACAACACATCTGCGTTTCCGTGTTTCCATAGGACCACGAAGAGAATTATTTTCCATTCAATAGACTCTGTGGACACCTCAACGCATTTCCTGGATAGTTTTAGATTTTTCTGATCATTTTAAATATATTGCTTTGTCATTTTCAAGAAGATTCATTTCCATGCTCCTGTACTTTGATGTTCATCTAACAAAAACACGTTCCAAAGATCATTTGCAAGATTAGTGAAGCTTGAAGTGCAACGTTCTTGCCAACAAGTTTCCGTGCTTTTGAAGAATCATTTATTTTCTCCTTTCTTCAAACTGATGTCATGTGATGTCTCGCTGTTTTGCCTTGTGGGTATATTTCACCCTAGAGTGGGGTTTTAAATACAATCATCATTGTGGCATCCTCCTCCTCCTTTGCAATCAGCATTCTTTTGCCACTGCGATCTTGAAAGGAAGTTTGTTAGTCAGGACAGCTTGCTTCTGTCGATCATTCAGCTGGAATTTCGAAGGTGATTTAATGATCGAAGACGCGCATTTTGGTTTCCGAAGATGTGATTCGGTAGGCCACTTTCAAGTGGACATTTCGTTGAGCATTCTGACATGTTCAGCTTCTAACAGAATGCTCTTCATGATGACCTCGGGATTCGGCTTTATTTCGTTTTCGTGATTCGAGAAAACAATGGGAGCTTTCGTCTGAGAAAAAGCACTTCCTGGGTTTTAACCTTGGTTTCAGAATCTCCAAAGGGAAAACATCCTGAGAGCACTCCAGCTAAGTCGCTATGCCAACAGTGGTATCCTCTACTAAACCCAACCCAACTATTGTCAACAACCCAAGGAGTCTTATTCATGAAGAGAAATTTGAAGCTATGTGCTCATTCTCTATAAGTGTGGAGAAGGAAAATACTGATCGGATTTCTTATAGAGTTTGTGACAAGATTTTCTGGATTTTCAAGTTATTCACATCTGCTGCAGTGATCTCCAAGAGGTCCAAGATTCACGATGGGATTCGGAACTTCTGGAAGTGGATTCCAGGTACAGAATGTGGAACGTGAAAGGAGCATATCACCAGATATTTTTTTTGGAAGAAACCCATTCCGTCGAGCGGACATTTCTTTTTGAAGGGAAGCTGAAGACACTGAGGAAATCTTGATTCAGTCACAGGAGCGGAACATAAAGACTTGAGAATCCGAAGAGAGAGAGATGTTATGGAAGTAATCAGTATCTCCTGAAAGAAGTGAGCTGGTGACAGAAGTACCACGGTGGCAGAAGTATCTGCTCCTTCTGTTGGACATTTGTTGCGTCTGCGATCACGAATCTTCTACGCCTTATAGATATTCAACCAGGAGGTCCCAAAATTCTTCATCAGTTAGAACTATTCGTGAAAATTGCGCGGGTCATTCCTTTGGTAAATTTTTCTTCATTCCAAGATCACCGCTCCTCCATAACTATTGATTACGAAGGCTGATTCTCCATCATCCACCCCGGACGACATCTTTCTAAAATCACATCTTACCCATCCTTCGATCGCTGAAAGACATTTAGTAATAAAGGGTCTTCTCCTACCCCAAACTCGTTATAGATTTCAATTCAAAATCACAAAATAGGGCTGCTTTACCCATCTTCTATTTATGCCACCCATTAAATATCTGATCTTCATTCAGTAGAACGCCAAGGTTTACTTTAAAAGCCAGAAATGAGTGCCATGCTCGTTTTTGTCCATCTTTTATTTTTGGAATCGGACTTTGGCACCCGAACGGCAACGTGTTTTTTTGTTTTCTTTTCCTTTTTTTTTTTCTTCAGCATTTTTGGTTCCATTTTGAGCAAAGTTAACACTGAATCACATGTATGAGCAATTTGTTTTTGATTTTATAGTGATACAGAGATATACGTCCTCTTTGACCCTCATCGACCCATCCCTTTATCAGAGATGCAAGTCTCTGATCGCTTGCTTCTGGCTTGCAAGCATGTTGCTTCTTCTTCTAATCCTCTCATTTTTCCCAGTGGACCAGACAACGGCTCGCAGATCATCGTGAAGCGAGCGAGGGAGGCAGGTCTTCCGCCGGGCGATTTTCTCGCATCAGGAATCGCAAGTCTTCACTTTCCTATGCTGAAATGCCATTGATAGAGAAACTTGCATTTTGCATTGGAGAGAAAAGAGGCCTCTTATCTAGGCGAGCTCGAAGAAAGACAAGAGGTCTCATCAGAAAAATGATTTATCCATTAACTGGATTTGACTTGGCCGTGGTTGAAAAGCACTGAAACCCATTCCCTCTACTACTGGATTCGGAACTCTTGCTTTTCATTCAATTTCATTCGTGACTTTTATTTCTCGGCAGCTGATCACTCTGTTTAGATTCTGGTCGTTCCCGCCATCCCAGATTATCGGCGTGCTTCCAGAAAAAATTTCTTCCAATTCTCTTGGAGACTTACGCTTGAGTGTTCATCATCGAATTAACTGAAAGACACGTGAGTCACTTTCTCATGTACCAATGCTGCTTTAAGAAATTCTTCTCTGCTTGTCTTTCTATGTTCCGCCTGACTGCAAACATTCTTTGACACTAGTCGTGTGTGGATGATCATTGCTCCATCCAGCTTCTGGTTCCATTGTTGAGTTTTCTTCCACGTCTTCAGCATCGCTTTGTTTTGAAATGCTAATGGAATGGTATCAGGAACTCAACTGCCTTCTCTCATTCTCTCACAAATTATCGAAGAGCTTATTTTTTTTCTTTGGTTTTTTTCTATGCTTGATTTCAACATATGGAATGTCCTTTCTTCTTCTGTTTGTTCTTTTTCTGGAATTACTAATTTTTTTTTCTTATTCCGTTATGCTTGGCGTAGACTTGGGCATGCCTATGGCCCTAACCTCGCTCTCGAAAAAAAGAAAAAAAAAAAACGAACACTGTTGCAAGCTGTTATAAATCCTTAGGGAACCAGAAACAACTTGCAGTCCTTTGATTGATGTCCTTCTTTCGGTGTTTGCTTCTGAATCCATTCTTCTTCAAAACCCTCGACCGGAAGAACGTGTTGTGAGGAGCGACCAGAGAAGATCTTGAAACGAATCTCATTCTTGGACCCAGGTTCACCAAAAGCCTCTTTTAGAAAACACAGATGGGAAAGCAGGCAGCGCTGACCGGAACGTACACACGTATGCTTCGTAATTCAGAGGTTTGACAGGAAGTGATAGCATGCATCTAAAGACTGGGACCACCCATCCAGGAAGGGCAGCGGTTCCTCAAGCTGTAATATTCCTTGGCTCCTCTTCTCAATCGGAACTTGGCTTTGGAATTTCACAAAATGATATCCTTGGAGCATTTAAATGCTCTTGTCGATTCTCATCATTCTGGAGTGTCACTACGCTGAGGTCAGTTTTGTCTCCTACGACAAATATTCATGGCAATACAAAATGAACAGAAGAAGCCTTTAGCTCTCCAAACAGTTTGCTGATGAAACAGATCTCCAAACCCCTTAATTTCGGTTTCCAAGGCGATGGATGCATTTTGCGAACTCTCATTAAAGTATAGGAAGCCAGCCTGGAATTCTTTCTCATTGCTTCCATAGATGAAAAACTGCTTCAAATTCTTCAACTTGTGAGTGATGAGGCAAAGTCATGATCCTAAGTCTGCCCCTGTTGATTCAGTATGGCTTTTCCATTTCTTTCATCAAAATCTCGAGTCCTCGCCCATGTCAGATGACGTCACATTAACGCATGGTTTCCGGGCAGCTACTGTTTTATTCATTTCTCAGAGCCTGCTAACGTCTCGGGCAAACTACTTTCAGAGAGGTAGATGAAGTGCTTGGAAAACCTATCTTGTTGCTGCCGAAGCGTAGCTGAGGTGTCGAATTGTCAGTTTCCGCATCGAGTGTGAAATCCTAAGGAGCAGTCGAGCTCTGCGTTCAGGAATTATAAACCAAACTCGTGCATTGATCCGGAGACTCTTCAGTCGAGGCTCATCTCATGGTTTCCCGAAGCTCAGGGGTGCTCGCGTGTTCGGAGGAAAGACTGGGTTTTGGCCCGCCTACTTCTCAGACCAGACAGAAATCACCTTGAATGAAGACCGATAGAAGGAAAGACTACGCTTTGGTTATGAATGGAGCAATCCGAGTGGCACATTCGAAATGAGCAGAACTGCCCATGGTAACTCATAGTTTTCTCGTATCTTCCGACTGTCATCAGGGTCTGGTTGAATGTTTCATGAGAAATTGCTGGTGCAAACTGAGAGAAGAATTTTCTGCGGTGAGCGTAGAACGTGCTCTGCCAGTCCATACCTCGGAGTATAGTCAACATCCATTACTCTGACCAGCACAAGGAGTTCTCTCGTGGAAGTCCTCCATTTACATGAAAGTTCGTTTCTTTTTCTTTTTTTCCCTTACGATTTCATGCTTTATTGGCCAAATTACTTTTATCGGTTTTTCTGAGCACCGTTGCCAATTACAAGAGCAAAATACTCTTGTGTGTTTCCACGGCCCCATCTCTTCAGGTGGCTATCAAGGAAAACGTAGTAATTTCCTCCTATTTCCTCATGAAACCTCGGAGTCATGTACATACTGGTGATCTTTCCTCTCTTTTTTTTTTTTTTTCGTACTCAAGCTTGTTTTGATGGAATATTTTCAGAGTGCTTGCCCCTTCAGCTGTGGAGCGACATGATGCTTTTTGGATTCCTTGACTCAAATGGCTGGGCGAAGGAAGTGAGGATCATGTCTTTGGGTGAAACGCGTTGCGCTCTGGGAAAAAACCCGCGTCGGCAAAGGCGTGATGGTTGCTGCGTGACAGCGCGCGTGAAGAGGACACCAGTGGTCCCTCCAAGCAGTGCAATGCAGATTTCCAGTGCATCCGAAGATAAACGCTTCTCCCCCAGGAAGTTCATTCGGTTGCATTGGGACCATTCTTCGCGCAACCAGAAGGTCATTTAACGGGAAAAGGGGGCTACGAAGGAAAGGGGAGGGGATTATTTTTCTCGAAATCCGTGAATTTGCAAACTGAGGTAACGAAACGGAGGAAAGTGATGAGTGACGACGAGCCACGGCATGGACCCAAGATGCTCCGGAGGTGGAAAAAGTTTGTAGGGAGACTGTGCACAGCGTCGGGGGGATCGAAGCAAACTTCCGCGTCAACCCATTGCTTGCTATTACTTTAGGCGAAAATTCTCTCAAGCTTGCTAACCAAAGGATGCTTTTCCTCCACATCTCACTCACAACGGATTTTTCTCCCGCGACGAGTATTATTTCTCCCCTGCTCCTCATCTCCATTCACTGCGACATGTGTACCGGGAAGATCATCCATTATGAAGAAATAAGCTGGGTTCTAAAAGCTGGGAAGATCCAAAAATTATGCAACAAAAGAGAGCTTGTGCTTCGGATCTTCGGCCGCCGCCAGTCTCAGTTCGTGGAACACGTACGCGCACTCCTGTAGAATGCGTGGAAGATCTCATCAAATGGTGCAGTGCTGCTTGGAAGTACAAGTGTTACCATCTGGTGATCATGCGAGCAGTTGCAGTGATCGGGAGGTTTCCTCACGGTTTGTGGAGGGAAGCGACAAAGGGAAATTTCCAGATTTATTTATTTATCAGGAAAGTTCGCGGAAATGTCCAGAATCCGGGAGCTCGGGAAAACTCCGCGCGCGAAGGGCACCCTTGGAAGGATGCGGCTGTTTCGAATCTCGCCTCTCTCAAAGGACCCCAGAGCGCAAGGAGGACGAAAGAAGAACGAAGCCAGACAATGGCGACCCTCGGCCGAACTCCAACCGGAAGTGCAGCATTGGATTTCACCTTTCTGTTTCGTCTCCAGGCGCTGGTGACCCGAAGAAACCAAATGAATGCACGTCCAAGTAACGAACTTCCAGGAGTCGGTCACAATCTTGAAAGATCTTCAAAATAAATATGCATCCTTATTATGTGTATTAGTGTATATATAGATTGACGTATGCATTAATGTATATTAAAAAGACTGTAAAAAATGAACATATGCAATATGCATATTTATTGATATGCATGTTTTTTTAACATGTTTAATAGTTTAACATGCATACCTATGAATATTATTAATATGGTTAAAAATATTCTCTCTCTCTGTCAGTCTCTCTCTCTATCTAGATAGATGGATGAATGTATGCATCTTAATATGTACCATAAACGTATGTATTTGTTTTAAAGACCGTTCGGGATTTTGATCGTTTTGCACCAGACTCTCAGCCTCCACACTTCCATTCCCAAGCACCGGAGACCTACAAACAAATCCAGAAATGACGTTGATGGGTGCGACGCCATTGCGCAACTCCGCATAGCGCCTTTCTTGTACAGTGTGAGAGTGCAAGTCGAAATACAATAGTAGCAGGTGGTATCCAGCAATGCACTATACACAGGAATGTTTTCTGCACCTGCAGGGAATCCGCTGATTGTGCACAGTGTGCATGCAAAGAGTGAATTTTCCCAAATGCATGCATGCACTGCGTGTAAGTATACAGTCAGTACGGACTAAGAATGCAGAATTTCACTATAGAAAGTACGAAATCTAAACAACAACCAAATTTGAAAGAAGCGTACGAAAGAGTTCGTTATGTGCTTTATGTGTGTGATCCTTTTAATTGTGTTTACGTGGTGTTTATCTGTCAAAATACGATTAACATGAATGGCACTGGTCACAATACTTCCCCCATTGCTGTTCATTCAGAGTGCGTGCATCACCACTGATCCTCCATGCGGTCTCACAATATGTGTCATGATGAATTGGCAAATTTGTGTGGTTTCCATGGCATTAGTCTGATCGCAGCTGCAAAGTTGGAAATAATTTCCTTTCGTTTTCTAATTACTCATTACGAACAGCACTTCAAGCATTCCAAGCAGTTCTCTTCAAACAGCGGAGGCCAAACTTGATCGTGCATCATCTCTGTTCGTCATCCCATCTCAGAGAAGAACGGTCGAGTTTGGTCTCTTCTATTTGATGAGAATTGTTTCCTCGTTCAGAGCAAGTCTATCTTTATCCTCCGGCCAATCTCGAATTCCTCTGAAGTATCCCACCATTAAACTCCTTGCCTACACCATGTTGTCGGCAAGATTCATTTTATCGTCGAGAATGAACACCAAATGAACACTTAATCTCCCCTCCACGACATTCGTTCCTGATTTTTCTTCTTCTTCCTCCTCCTCCTCCATGATTATAAATATTCATCGCGACCAGCTGCTGCCTGGGAACCTACCTAGCTTGTGGTACAAGGGAAAGGTACAATTTATCTCCTCGCACTTGATGCGCAATGTTTATTTTAACACCCTTTTTTATTTCCGAGGTCTTCCTGGTTTATCTTTGAAGTGCAATTCGATTCTTCTAATTTGGCACACGTAATCAAAAAGCGGAATGTAATCAGAAGGGGGGGGGGGGGAGGAACCCGAGGCATCCAAACCACGTACATGGTGGCTATGCAACCGTGCTCCATATAAGTAAATTATGGATTCACGTAACCATCTTGGGCAATTCTAGAGAGTAAACGAGTTTTCTTGGAAAACAGCTTATCTCATGCATAGGGAAATCGTTTCAAGCTGTGTTCGAAGAAGTTCTTGTGACAAAGGCTCGCAGTTCAAGCAATTTTTTGCAAGTTAGGAGAGGATCTTGTCAGCACTTAAATGAAGTCGAAATAAAAAGTATTTTGATGACTCAGGCCACCAGGCACCAGGTACCAAAATTGCTTAGAGCGTTCTTCCGATAGCCGTTGATAGACAAGCGCACCCTGTGACAAGGGTATGTCTTTTCGCTCGAAAAAATTTCTTAAACCTTTCTTGTAACTGAAACCAAACACTGCCGTGTTCAGTAGGGGACACCGAAAACCCACGGATCATCATGGAATAGAACAAAAAAATTCAAGATGCCTATGAATTGCCAGCTGACAGATTTCGCCTTCATAAAGGTTAAAACAATAACTAAAAAAATGTTAAGGAAACACGAAATGTGTGCGTATTTATTTTTTTTTTCATACCCTGTCCCCCTCCTTCCCCCCAAAAATAAAATAACATAAAATAGAATAAAAAAAGAACGAGACAACAAGTTTGTAGATGGGAACATAATCTGCATCTAAAGTTCTTATTTTATGGCTACACACATTTCAGGGAAACTCACTTCAAGTTTTCAAACTGTTTTTGCCCTGGCAATTCTGATGTGCATTTTCTTCGAGGAGAGGCAGTGGGCTTCTTCCGACTGTCTCTCTCTCTGGCCGCCAGAAGTCGGACAAACGCGTGTCACGTGACCGTTTGAAGTTTCGACCGGACGCATCGCACGACAGCGCTGTGCCATCTTTCGACGGCCGCACCCGGCAGAGTGGAATCCTGGAGTCCGGGAACGCCAGAACAAGAGGACGGGAATTTTGTTAAGGATTTCGTCTCTCCCCATCCTGTTGCCAAGAGCGTTCTTGAGATCAGGGAGTGATTTCATTCAGGACTAGGTTTTGCACTCTTTTTGTAGTCAGCTCCCCCCCCCCCCCCAAGTGCTTGCTAGGGAGGCATCTAAACTAGGTGCTAAGTTTCTAATTGGACAATAAAAACAAAAAAAGGCTTACAAAAACCACACACGTGACGGTTAAATAAGAGAATGCTTTGGATGGATCTCCGGAAAGGAGAGTTGGAAACAAGTCATTGCAAAGATGACCCAGAGTCCACTGAAGCGGCTGCAGAAAACGAAATTTCCTGTCTGAACCACAGATGCTCTAAGTCCATTCATCAGGTGGTAACCAAGCTTGTGAAGCGTCGAGCAATGTGGAGGGAAAACGAAGGCAATGTAGAGCATGACAAGGAAGCAAATGTATACATATACACATATACACACACAAAGCAGCTGACGACTTTCCCAAAGTAGCCGACTGTCTCAGCAAAAGTTAACGATGCTCGTAAAGAATAGTTACGAAGCGCTTTAGCCTACCAATCTGAAGGAGGAGAGTATTCTCGAAAGAGGTCAAAACGCTTTTTTTTTTAACGGGCGGAAAGAGTGCACCGAAAGCATCAGCATGCGGTTTGCAGGTGAATTCATTAATTCCTGCATTGCGTTTGTGAGAAGAGTAATCTCCAGAAAGGTCGCATCTTTCATAAGCGAGGACTTTGGGATTTGTAGGGAAAACACCTGGAATCTCTTGAGGAAAATCTCACTCGAGGACATCGAGAACACCGACCGAGGTCGAACGACTCAGTCGAAACAAACACCTAGCAGATGTTTCCACTTTTTGTTACTTTATGTGTGTGATCTTTTTCTCCCCTTCTAAAAATATACTGTCTCTCGGAAAGATGATAAAAGTCACCTCTAGGAAACCCCTCTTTGAAGACACAATTCCTGTCGAGCATTCGAATTTATGTCTAGGATTCAAGTTTTCAGCGGACACAAGGATAAGCGAAAGAGCAGTCAAGAACAGGTATTAAGATACTCAAAGAGCAAACTTGCACCCGAGTGATCTATGGCTACGAGCTTAGTAACGTATTAGCTGGCTGCAGCACGGAGGCAACTCTAAAAGAGCAGTCATCCAATGGCTGCTCTTTTAGAACTGGGTTTGCTGCCGTTTCGTGTTCCGGTAGGGATGCAAGTTTCCTAATAGGGTCTTGAGTTTTGGGCGCCACATTGGGGAATGAAAATCAGTCATCGCTCTTACAGCAAATTTGCTCTTCACGTAAACTGCCCCTCGTTATGAAAAATCCCACCTGAAAAATTCTTCGTTGCGATTCATGGAACTCAGTTTAAAAAAAAGTAGATAGATTTATGTTTGTGAAGCACTGCAAGACTCGTGCTTGGAAGCAAACAAATGCACTAGTAGAGAAGAGGGAGCTGTTTGAGAGGTGTTGAAGGAGCCGGACGCTTTTTCGAAACTTCCGATGTCAGAGACATAAGGTCGTGTGGCAAGATGCATGTAATCAGCACAGCGACTGTTGTCAAGCGATCATCTTGTGCATTGCTGGATACTCACATGCTATTCAAACCTTTGAGTTATGCATTCTGCCGGATTATTGTCCCAGAATTGGAAGCACAGATGAGGATCAAGAAACCGACCCATGCATCTGTGAATTTATAGGCGTGATTTTTTTTTTCTTGAGGCTTTTCTTCTTGTTACTACTAGCAACGCTTGAAAAATCTGAAGCTAGATGGCGCTAGTAAAGCATCATGTGTTTCGCGGCTTAACGAATTTTTTTCAGCCTCCCGCTTTTATTGTTTCATGTTATCACTCGGACGTATACAGTTGCAGAGAACAAAATTATACAGGGGTTTTGACATTTCCAATTTTCAACATCACAGCTTTCCCTTATCAATCATGTCAGCTGCCATTTTCGCAGCAGTTATTTCTGGCCGACAAGCCCAAGGGAAACGCAAGACGAACATTTTGTCTGACGATATCATATGCCTCCCCAGCACTACTCCAGCTTCCGCCAGCAGTTAAATCCTATTCAAAAGAAGCCATTCTTCTTTGAGATCTAGTGTCTTCGTACAGATCTCACCTCTATGCTCTAAAAATCTCATCCTGAATGGTGAACTGTATTCAAGCATTATTCATTTCAGACTACAACTGCTTCTTGCTTTCCGTTTTCTGGAAGCTGGAAGGCCCAAATATTTGCCTGCTACAATCCACCTTTTCGTTTAGTACAAGAGCGCTCTCTCTTCTCATCATGCTGTCTCTTGTATTCCCTAATGGACCGTGAAATCCTTCCGCGGTGATCACTCTGGGTTCTGGAGCTACAGTCAATGGCACTGCCATCATGGCCATATCATTGCTGTTGCGAACGTTTTCTAGCAGGCAGCCAGGATTCTTCAAGGAAATTCCCCAAGCAACGTCATTGCTGCTCTTTGCATTCTGCTACTTTTCTTTGGAGGCACTGATGGTGGAAACAATGGCGATTTTTCTTAAAAGAAGGAATGACCAGTAAAGAGAGCCATAGGACTCGACGTATTCCGTTCCGACGAATAGGCAGGCAGCAAGGCGGAAGATTCTGATGAATGAAGCAAGGAATGCCTGCAAGCGCATGCATTTCAACAGCAGGCTCTGAAGAGGATGCAGTCGACTGGCTAAGGTCGACTGCTGCTTGCAGGAGGCACAAAGTGGATCCAACAACCATTCTTCTATGCACCCGTGCCGAGGAAACCGTCTACCATGTGAGATGTGTCAAGGAGACCAATCTCTGCTAGAGTGAATCTCAAAAACTTGTCGCTTCTTGTTAACAGCTGCTCTTTTCCTCTCACCGTTTACGCTGCAAAGTTCGAATGCAAGCGGAAAGGTCCGTCTTCAAGTCCTTGGTTTGGGAATTTTCTTCGGGCATCAGCACGAGCCAAGGCGGCGCTTTCGAGGTGGAGGTCACGAATTTCCGTTTCGGGACGTCGAGAGTAGCGCCCCTGCAAGGCTCTCTTGAAACCGTTCGCTCCAGGGTTGCTTTCTCCTTGATATCCAGCGGTCTGCTTCCGCTGGTGCACTCCCCTTTTCTGATGCTTCCGGAAGACGAGGTCGGTTTCTCATCTCCGGAAAATCTCTAAACCAAATTGCCGTTGTTGAGGGAAGTCCAAAAATCCTGAAAGCTGTCAGTCGATGGCTCAGGAAGATCTTGGGGAAACGAAAGAGCCGCCAGCATTCCACAGAAGAATCCACTTCCACAGATCCCCTTTGTCTTGCTGCAGTGGCAAGATTCATAATCTTGTCTGTCCTGTCCGTTCCCCCTGGACTACTGTCCTCTCAATCATAGGAGAATTCCGAGGCCCTGCTGAATTCAACGGTTTCCTGCGAGTGCATTTCGCTTCTTAGACAGGAAGAATCTTGCTTGAAGAAGGAAGGAAGGACAAGGAGCCAGTGATTTATCTCATCGGAAAACAAGGGAAACAGATGACAATGACGCTTTGTTCAGAGATCTTTCGCTTTGTTTGATGTCAACAAGGAAGAAAGTCTGATGACGAAGACAGCAGCTTAGCAGCAAAAGCGTGCATCCCTATTCGAGAAGCATTTTAGGTTTCCAGTCTATAGTTTTCTGGGACCAGTGCGGCTCGGTCAGAAACTTCGGGTCAGCGGCGAGACGGGTTGCAGGAGAGTTTTTTCTGGAATGTTCGAGACGTCTTTAGTTTCCACGGCCCCTCAGAGCAGAACGATTCTCCTACCCAGCAGCGTGCATTATGCTTCCAGAGAGCTGAGAAGGAGGAAATGGTCTAGAAGGGAGCACGGTACTCGGCAGATAACTTAGGTCTTTCTCCTTTGCTGCTTCCTCTTTCGTCGGAAATTTCCAGGAGCTCGAGATGCCCAAGGATTCCGTCTCTTTGCTGACTTTCCCGCTGGTCTGTTGCTCCTCCTTTTTCTATGCTGTTTCTCCTTCATCTCCTCGTCGGAGCATCGTCGGAGTCGAGCACTCATGCCCTGCTCACCGTGTTTGTTTCCCTTGGTCTGCTTCCCGCTACATCTCAGCAGGTGAGAGGACGTTTTGCTGGTCATCTTGAGAGCGTTCTCGTGTCTGCCGCTGTAATCCTCAGGGGTCCTTAAGAGCTGCCCTCCATTCTCAGATCCAGACGACGCGAGGAGATCTCGCTGCATGATGCTTGCGTTCGACCACTGGAGAGGAGAGGTGCTTCTTCGTAGCTCTTGAATCAGGAAAACCCTGTAGCTGGAGACACCATCGTAGTTCTGCCGTCTCTACCCTGTGCTGGGCCCAATGCGCAAGAGAGCTCCCAACTTCACGACATTTCTGCAAACGGAATGGGCGGAGCACTGCATGATATCTGCGTTCCTTCCGCTTCCTCCGTTCTCCCAGCATGTCGTTCGAAGAATCTTCTGCCACCAACCGCTGCTGCTTTCTGAAGACCCGCTCAGGACGCCGAGCATGTCAGGACGCAAAAAAATGGCCGATATCATGCCGGGCCCTGGAGTGGTGTCCAGCGTCGAAGGTTGGCTGCTTCTCGTCTGCCGCTCTTTTGGCAGGACGTTCTGTTTCTGCGTGTCGCTTGCCGAGATGGAAACGACGGCGGCTCCGGGAGCACTTGCGATCAACTACAACATCGTCATCTCGGCAGTGCGGTGTGCTCTCTCAAGTGCGGTTCCAATCCTTTCGCTTCCTCCCACTGACGAACTGAGATCTGCTGACCGTCGCAAGCACACGGATAAGCCACAGAATCCCTGAGGGTATGGGCATAGCGCAATTCAGAAGGGAAACTGACCTCCGCGTTCCCCGTTAAACTTTTTTCCTTGATGGAACTCCTAGACGCGCAGTTTCTTCTTTGTCCTTTTTTGCTCCTCTCTCGAGCACTGCGCACCATCCAGTCTTACCCGCGCTTCTGTTGTCCGGCTTCCCTTCCAGCTTCTTTTTTTTCTTTTTCGGGCTTTTTTGTGGTTCTCCAGGTGCTTCAAGAACCATCGCACCCCTGGCGGCGGCGCATGCAGCTCTTTGACGCTGCCCCACCCGAGGGCGCGTGTAATTCTTCGGGATAGGGGGGTACCCCGGGAGGGACACCCTATAACTTGAAGCTCCGGAGGGAGGAGTTCGTTCCTCTCGCGCCTGGGAGGGAACCCCGAAGGGATCCTTGATTCCTGGAAGGACCCTGGAAAGTCAACTTCCAATCCCGGCCACTCATCGGAGCATCCGGGTTTTTTCTGGCTTCCAGCATCACGACACCTGAAGCCTGCAGGCCAATCAGCACCATCATGCGGGGGGAACTCGAACGCACGACGCACCCTCATTCCTCGGCGTCGATCCTTTCCCGGTTGGGATTCGAATCCGCGACGCCTTGGCGCCGTTACGCGTGGAGACCGCAGCCACGTGGCCTCCAATAAGGGTTCTGGAGTTTCTTCGGAATGCGCGGATGGCCTGCTTGCGATGGGTGTTTGGAGAGGGAGAGGGAAGAGAGCTGCGTCATCTTTTCTTCGCATGACCCCTCACAACCCGAGCACCACGGCCTCCGAGTGCACGTAAAACTTCGACGACATTGCAGTTATCGCAGTGGGCGATGCCGTGCCATGAGCGAGTCCACCAGTGGACGAGGGGAACTGTGGCCCCACACTGTGCTGGATGCGGGGAACGGGAATCCTTCCCGCACCTGCTGTTGGATCGTGCTGCTCTCCTGAGCTTCCGGGAACGCTTCACTGCGGCCCTCCCCACTGCCGGTGGACAACGGCAGAGGGGTCTTGCAGCGCTTCTTCGCGCGCGACGCGACGCCACCTCAGCTTCCTCCCTCGCAGCCCCATGCTGTCTTCGTAGCATCGTGACGGCTAGGAGCAGTGCCTAAAGAGGCCGGTCGAATGGTGACTTCATCGCAACCTCCTGCTCCTTCGTCAGGGAGGCGGCAAGATGGTTACATCTCTGTCAACAAAAGTGGAGGAAGAAGTTGCCAACATCCTCCAGAGGGTGCTGAGGTGCCAGGAAGAAATCCGTGATCCCTCCCTTCCATTCCCAACGCATTCTTTTAAACTGAACTTTTGTGTTTTTTTTCCGTTTTTGTTCACCCCTTCCTCCACCCTGTTGTGCGGATTTCACCGCAGG
The DNA here is from genome assembly GCA_036172245.1 of Raillietiella orientalis. NCBI lineage: Eukaryota > Metazoa > Arthropoda > Ichthyostraca > Raillietiellida > Raillietiellidae > Raillietiella > Raillietiella orientalis. The sequence goes on along the minus strand of JAYWIR010000020.1, from coordinate 2,690,751 downwards.
AGCTGCTCACGGCATCGAGGCGGCATCTCCCTCCTCAGTGGTCATGTGAAGCCACTGCGAAGAAAGACATTTCTTTTTAAAATATTTTATATGACTTTTTTTTTTTTTTTACAAACGCCCCGGAGTGCCCGGATGAAGCGTGGACGACGGGCTGCCTGTCTTGTGGGGTTTCGAGTGCCCGCGTGGTGACGGTGAAGCTTCGGGTGTGTGCTGGTAGGACGCGCTAGCGTCCGCGGCCGATGAATGCCCCGAGGGCTAGCTGGGAATTGGCAGCGGACCCTTCCGGGACCGTCTTCCCGGGCTACGCACGCGCCTCGCGGTGAGCGTGACAGCTCCCACGTGGCCTGACGGCCTTGAGGGGCTGCAGGAACGCCTCTTGGGCACTTGGCAAAGGCGAGAGGAAGGGGAAAACCGAAAGAGCGGAAGAATCTGCAGTGACGCGGAAGGCAGCGAAGACGCACCAGGATTCCATTATTTCGACGAATCCCGATTCTTCCGGATGTCTTTTTCTTGGACCATTTCACTCCTGTCAGTATCTCTTCAAACCGTGTCTTCCGGCAACCCGCCTCGTACGCTCCCTTTTCGGACGTGGGTGTGTGGGAAGTCACTCATTTGGGACTTGGCGCCCCCTGGAGACCAGTTGCACTTTTGTCTGTCAGAGCAGATAGAAGTTGCCTCTGTGATAGCAAGGCCGTGCTTCATCGTGCCTGCACGGCTGCAGTGTGGGAGGGGAAGCCCCGAGGGGCCGTTTCTGTGGTGACGGAGGAGGCTAGCAGAGTGTCCCAGTGTCGGCACTGCCTCGGTCTCACGGGAACTCCTCGGGAAGCAGACTTCGGGTCGATTCAGAGATGCATGGTAGTCTGCCGTTCTCCCCTCCCGCCAGCTGCCGGGAGGGCACGGAAACCATCGGCAACCGGGCACGCGAGGAGTCCTCGAGCGGAATTGGTGGTTTCCCAGCAGAGAGTAGACGGTTCCACGCTCCCCCCTTCTTCCTATGATAACAAGAGGTGCTCTTACTGGACTGGGTGCATGGGTGTTTCACCGTGTCCACAAGAGTTGACCCCCTGCTGATCACCGCGCTTCAGCAGTAGAGAGATGATATTCGTGTCGCGTGCGGTGTGGGACATGGAGGAATCCGGGCCTTCCGTCTCCATGGACAGCTGGAAACCAGCTGTGTTTTCGTCCGTAAGGGTAGTCAGAAATGGCCTCTATGACTTCAAGGCCGTGTTCCACCTTGCCTGCACGGCTGCAGTGTGGGAGGGGCAGCCCCGAGGGGCCGTTTCTGTGGTGACGGAGGAGGCTAGCAAAGTATCCCAGTGTCGGCACTGCCCCGGTCTCACGGGAACTCCTCGGGAAGCAGGCCGCGGTCCCGGAGATTCGACGCGTCTCTTTCCCCACCCACTGCTCCCTCCCACGATCCAGTCTCGCTCCACGATCGGGGCTCTGCTCAGGACGCTCTCCTCATCAAAATTGCCCAGCAGGGAGAGCATCACTGCTGGGCGTTTGCCGACGTCCGCTTGCGGGATTCGTGCAAGCGGACGTCCCGGACAGCGAGCTTCCAGCTTCCTCTGGACTTCCTCCGGCCGTACTAGTGCTTTGGGTCAACTTTCCTATGAAGCTGCCCATCTCCCATCTATCTCGGGTTCTTCCTTCCCCAGTCGAGTGGCTGCCTGCATCGAGGGGTGCAGCAGCAACGCGTGTGTTGGGTTTCGCCCCCATGTCGGATTCTTCCGGCTTGGGGGACGTAACGGAAAAATTCGGGAATCTCCAGTCCACGCTACTTCCCCCCTACCCCTTCCTTTTCTTTTCCTGCAGAAGTCGGTTCTCTTCTTTGCACCGACACCCTGGATGACCACCGAAACTTTCAACAATGAGAAAAAAAAAGAAAGTTTGCTGTTTGAGAGGAGTCGAAAAGATTTCTGGATGGGCTGGAGAGAAGCTAGATGACCTTCCCCTGAGCCCCACCTCGGGGAAGGAAGAGAAGGGGTATCAAGTCAAGAGATGGATAAACGCTTATTTGAAGGGAGAGCCACCCTGGGTTCTTATGCAGGATGATGGCGGGAAGCCGCCAGGAGAGTCACCTCGTCGCCCTCGCCAAAAAGAAGTTCTCGCGGCTCCCGTGGAGTTCACCGTGTTCTTCCGGCTGCGCCTCGCGCCTACACCAAGCTGCAGAGGTGGGGGAGAGGCTGTGATGGTCGCCGCCGCACCAGGAAGCGCTGCAAATGCTCAAGCACGCGCACTCCTCTGGACTGAAGTGGTAGGGACGTAGCAAAGCCCCCCCATACACATCGATCTCCTGTCGCCTCCTCCCCTTCATCCCCATCCCAAACTGGAACGTCTGGCGGAGGAAGGAGGCACCGGGTCACCGCTCTGGGGGTGAGCCCAGAACTTCGTCCGCTGCGGAAGCCGCTCTGCGAGCCGCTTAAAGATATACCGCAGGAATGGAACGCAATGGTCCCGGATAGCCTTCACAGCCCTTGCAGCAGCACCTCCTGCCCTCAGGAAGGAAAACGACAGCAGCCAACCGGCCAGATGAGAGTTGCCCTGCAACACTGCTGGAGTCGAAAGACTCCTCTGTGGGTGCAAGACAGAACGACGACGCTGCTCGTTTCCGGGCGAAGGGACTTCCTCGGCGGAGCGACCTGCTCGGCGTGACCCTGGAAGAATCCGTGGTCCCTACTCTGAGCAGTAACACTTCAGCGTTCGCGTTAAGGTGGAAACGGGATGGGAACCGGATAACTGCGCTGATTGTACCGGGATTCCAGTGCCATCGGCGAAGGAATCTGGTTTCCAGGGGAGGCGCATCCCTGGACCGTTCCAAGTGTGGGACCATGGAATCGTTCCCGCACTCTCCAAGTTGACCCGGGATAAGTCCGGAAAGGCTGCGAAGGAATGATTTCCTTCCTCCTGCGCTTGAGAGGGTAAACCCGAAAAGATGCTTCCCGACTTTCCCTGAAGGGTCGCTCCCGAAGGGAGTGGCGCACTCTTCCCCAATGCTGGAAGGTCACCAGCTCCATGGTATGCGATGCCCTTCGAGGAGGGGGAAGGTTCCTCGATTCCTAGAAGGACCCTGGACTTCCAGAGATTCCAGCCGGTCAATGGGGGCATCTAGCTGCTTCCACCATTGCCACTGCACCCGGAATCCCCATAAGGCCAACCAGCGTCATCCTGCGGGAGGGAACTTGAAACCCACGACGACGCACGTCCCGTTTTGCGGAGTTTCGATCCTTCCCCGGACGAAATTTGAACCCATGACGCTCGGTGCCACCACGCGCGGAGACCGAAGGCACATAGAGTCTGCAGTGCCCTGGAGGACATGTGGCGGCGACCCGCCTCGGCCTCCGGAAGGACACCGCACTGGACCTACCGCGGAGGTCCTTCACGCAGGACGGTCATGATCGCGACGGGATGCTGCATCTCGTGTTGCAGCCCGCTCTGCGTGATGGAGCCCTTGTCCGCAGCAAAGGGTACCCTCTCGAATGGTCCAGCAGCCTCGGTGAGGGCGGCTGCGAGGCGCCTCGCCTGCAAGACGAAGAAGTCTCCAGGGAGATCAGCAGCGCTCAGAGCCATCTCTAGGAAGAAACGAGCAGCTGAAACCAACGACCCCTCGTCGTTACCTTCCTCCCTTTCCCTCCTTCTGTTTTTTTCACTTTATTTATTGTCCCCTCCCTCCTGCTCTCGACTCCCTTAGAAGCCGGTCCGCGAGCTGGTGGTCATCCCCAGCGGACTTCGTATGACTCGCAATTTGTTTGTTTTCAAATCAGCGTCTCAGCGCGATCCAGGCCGGAAGAACCCGCACGCGTCGGGGGTGATGCAGCCCACGGGAGCGAGGCAGCTGGGGGCCTCTTTTTTCTGGCTCCGGATCTTCAGTTCGCTTTCGCTGGGTCTGCCAACTCCCGGCGAACCGGTGCTGCAGCAGCGGCAGATCGACCGCGGGTGGGGGGAGCACGAGAAAAGCGAGAGATTCGGGCAGGCCCGAGAAACCCAAGGGAACGGTCGTTCGGCTAGCCCCCTCGGGAGGTCCAGGACGCTGCGAGGATCTCGATCCCGAGCTCTTGTCGGCAGAGGCGCTACCGTAGTTTCAGGGGCGATAGTGACACGTCATAGTGCTGTCTCTCGCGGCGAAAACCCTCAAGGATCTTCGTTTTGTCATTCCAGGCACGGTTTCTTCCGTCCTCACGCGTCAGTGGAAGCCCCGTCCTTGGTTCCATCTGACGACCATCAAAGGAACCAAGGATGCTTGTCCTGATGCATCCGTGCGGAAGGGTCGGGTGGACCTCCTGATTTGCCCTTCCTGAGAGGAGCAGTGCCATGAGAATGGGTCCATCTAGAGGGAGGGGGGTTGATGCGACACTTGACGTATCTCCATGGAGATGCTCGTGCTGCTCGTGGGTGCGCGCGGCAGATCTTGCACACATAACACTGCAGTGCAGACTTGTGCGCAATTTTTTTTTTTTTGCAGTGCAAACCAGAAAGCCGAGATGCGCGGGAGGACAGCCGACTTGTCGCCACAATTCCCACGGCGAAGACTGCGGTGTCTTCCGAAAGACGGGGGCGTCCGATTTCTTCCTTCGAGGAGCTCCGTGGGAGCGCGTGAGCGCATACTCTGCAGCAGTCCGGGCTCTCGCGGTCGTGACCTACCGGTTCGCCCTGCGCACGCACGCGGAGGAGACAGAGAGCAGCATTCCGTGGCCTGCAGCCGGAAGTCACGAGGGCGATCTGCAGAGCGTTGCGATGTCCTCCGTGCAGTCTCGGCCACCCCCGCTAGCCTGGGTGCCGATAGCAGGGGGGAGCTCCCGTGTCCGTGGACGCGCGCGCCCTCTGACGGAGCAGCCAACACCCCAAGGGTGGCCCTACGCCGACTACGGTTTCGACCCAGTGGCGCCCTCCAGAGGATTGGATATCCCGGAGCACACCCCTCAGGTCTTTCCAAGAATTGCCGAAGTTCCTCCTAGGGACGAGGCGACCTGTCCTGACGCCTGGAGAGTCGGGGGAAATCGCAGTTGGCCCTTACCACCCCACTTCCACACCCTAAGGGGAGAAGGGGGGAAGGGATTCTATCTTCGCCTTCGGAGTTGGTTCCGCCATTTCCAGCACTTTCGGGACCATTCTGGAGGACCAGCGTGAGAAAGGGATCGGCACCAGCCATCGGAGATTCCTCAGAAACGCAGCTCGGGTACCTGAAGCTTCCGTCGAGCTCACTGCGTTCCAAAGCGGCCTCGAGGGAGGAGTCACAAGTGTCTCGGGACTGTTCCGTTGTCTGACGTATTCCAGAAGGCATCCCCCGACCCCCCTTCCTCATCTCTGACATCCTTCGGTGCGCAGGGAAATACATTTGAGGGCGGAAGGGTAGAGGTGGAAACTCCTGATTTCCCCTCCCTAGCTGGAGCAGTGCCATGAAAAGGGGTCCTTCGGGAGGGAGGGGGGGCTGACGCGACACTCGAAGTGTCTCCATGGAGATGCCCGCGCCGCACGTGGGTGCGTGCGGCGGATCGTGCACACATGATGCTGCGGCGCAAACCCGCGCACGTTTTTGCAGCACCGACCAGGGAGAAGGGGAAAAGGGAAGGGGACCATTCCCTTCTACTTAGGAACTCGGTCTTCTCTTCCCTCGGGAAATCCGTGAAGGAAGGGAGCGACAGAACGTCAAGGATGGTCGCCAAGGAGGTCCTTCAAGGCTCTCAGAGCGTCGCGGGCGTTGGCTCGTGGCGTTGCTACGCAGCGCGCCTCTCTCCCACGGAAGTCGGCCTGTGGGCCAGCGTCCAGTCACGCCAGTGTCCTTCCCGCAGACAGGGGAAGGAAAGGGAGAGGTGGAGGAGGGTGGAGAGACGCGAGATGCCGATGGGGGGGGGGGGGGAGTTGCATCTCGCAGTCGTTAGTGAGAAAAGCGAAGTCGGCGGCTGCGGTTGGTAGGTCACTCCTCTTCACCTTCTTGCTAGAAGTCGGTCCTTCCAGCCATCTCGGACGGAACTGGACTCATCCCTCGTCGAAGATGGCTCCGGATGTGGGAGGCTTGGGGATGGAGGGAGGGAGAGGCTGCCTTCTACGGCTTCCCGAAGACAAGACACGTCTTCCCTCCTTCGCACGCGTCGCCTCGTCTTCCCGAACCCGCACGACTGTCCTCTAATTTGTAAGGGGTAACTCGGGAGGAGATCCATTTGGTCCTGCCTATGAATCCGGGAAGGTTCCGGAGGAAGGGGTCTTTTCTTCTTGCGCTTGGGGGGAAATGACCTCTTCCTCATTTCATTTCAGGAGGGAACCCGGAAAGGAATTTCTTCTCCCGAGGAAACTCTCAAGAGACTCCTGGTTTTCCTCCTCTGGAGGGAACCCCGAAAAGACACTTCCCGATTTCCTTGAAGGGTAGCTCCCGAAGGGAGCAGTGCACTCTTATCGACACTCTGGAGAGAAGGTCGCCAGCTCCGTGGTACGCGATGAGAGGTCGCCCCCCGTGGAAGGGGACGGCTGCTCGATTCCTGAAAGGACCCCAGACTTTCATGAATCCCGGTCGATTAACGGCGTCCGGCTACTTCCACCAGTGCCACCGCACCCGGAACCCGTAAAGTCAACCAGCGCCATATCCTGCGGGAGGGGCGATTTGAAACCCACGACGAAGCACCTCCCGTTTCTCGGAGTTTCGATCCTTTGAATCTCGGAAGGCCGCCCGGGCCGTCCCGAAGAGGCGCAGTTTTCTGCTCGCGGGGCTCCAGAGCTGCCCCTTTAGAGAAGACGAGCTTCCGATCCTCTGGTGCGCCCGAGATCCGTCCTGAAATTCCTGACTCCTCCCTCGCGAGGAGGACTGCTGCCGGTCCACCACAGCCTCTCGCCTGCCTCACGCCTTCCGAAGGCACGATCGGGAGTGCCACAGCGTGACCTTGGGGTTCCAAACTCGTATCCAAGAGGGATTGCTCGGAGAAAACCTTCGGACTCGCATTTCCAAAAAACGGTGACCGGAAGGGGAAACTCAGGACTCGGGAAGGGCACGGACAGAGTCTCCGAAGCAGCTGGGATCCTTGAAAAAAAAAGCTTCCGGACGCGCCCTGAGAGGCGACGGGAGTCACTCAACAAACACTCGGGAACGGAAGAGCCATTGTTCAGCTGGCCAGAGGACTTTTGAAGGGCAGTGGAAGGAGTGAGAGATCTGCATCCCCTGGGCAAGCGAAGGAATGCCGAGGACCGCGCGGACGGTCGTGGGCAGCACAAAAGTGATTCGACGAGAAGTGGTGGTCCGCGTTGCTTGGAGGGGGAGAGCAAACATATCTCAAGGATCCGTCTCCATCGTAGGAGATCATTGAAGAGCGGAAGGGAGGGTGGAAGCGAGGAAAGGAAGGGCTGCTCTCGGAAGAAAGGAATCTCAGATTCCTTTCGTCCAAGGGAAAAGTGTCCTCTCTCCTCTGTGCCGAGGAGAGATCACTCCATGGGTACCGCCGCGGCATCTCCACCTGGAAGGAGAGCGAGCGAGCATGTTGGAAACGCCCTAGAGGCGCAGCAACACCACCTCGAGATGAGATGCAGGTGAGGGTCATCATGAGCGACTGAGAGGCAAATCGGTTCCCGCGGGGTGCGCGCACAAGGGTCGCAGTTCGAGGGGCCTAGGGCTGAGCATTTATTCCGAGTCCCAACTGCTGATCCCAGCCTTCGGGGGCTCCTCAGCTTTGAGAACATTCTACTCCCCCCCACCTTTGCGTCTGGGTTTTCCTCTTCGCCGGTCTCAGATGCCGTCCTGCCTTGATGGCTTTCTGGACGAATCTTCGCGATCTGTCACGGGAGCGGGAACACGCCGGGGAGGAAAAAGACATCAGTCGCGTGGTCTCAATAAATCATAATGACCAAGGGTGACAAAAAATCGAGAAACCTTTTCTTTCCTTCCAGAGGAGAGAGAGAAAGAAAAAAAACAGGAAATTCGCGGGCGATTACGAGGAAGTCGTTACTTGGCTACGAAGAGACGGTTTTCTCAGAGGGGCGCTCCATGGCAACCGGAGGCGACTGAACGCTTTCAGCTCTTCGTGGGAGACCGTGGAGCTCTGCAGGATCCACTCTGGAACTAATGGTTTCGGTTCTCAGCCAAGCAGAGACCCTCGCCCAAGACCGGCAAAAAACGGGAGGATTCCGGTCGGGGATGCATACCAGATATGGCTCCTTATGGGGCAGTACCTCTGCCCTCTCCGAAGATGTCAGCGCGGTGGATGCACGCGGCTCGTCATCGTGAGATCGTAAGGCTGTGTGGTAGCACAGAGCGCCGCAAGTTCGAATCCCGTTAGGGGGAAGGATCGACGCGGAGACGTCGCTACAGAAAAGGCGATGAATTTTGCAATATACTACAGAAAAGGCTCTTGGCATTCCTCCGGGATTCCTCCTCTGCTCACCTAGGGCGCTCGTCGTCCCTTAGCCTGCCGCTTCCTCGACTACTTGTCCCCCGTCTCGCGAGGGCTGACCTCTGGGGTTCTCCGGCTTCATCTGTTTGTCGGTCCTTTGTGTGACGTGGACTGCATAGATGTCTTTGGAGTACCGTCCGGTGCTTCTCATCTCCGAGTACTCTTTGGGAATTACCGAGATCCTGGAGCACCTCTTCGTTGTCTGGATTCAGACTCCCAGAGAGCCAACGATGAGAGCGTCCACCCTGCACTGCTTCCTCTCTGCCCAGTCGGAGGGCCTAGTTTCTCCTGCAATGGCGCTGGTTGGCCTAATCATTCGGGCGTGGCCCCGGCGGTGGATAAAGCCGGAGGCCTCCCGATGAAGACCGGAACAATGGGAGTCGACCTTCGGGTCCTCCCAGGAATAAAGGAGTGGGGAGTTCCTCCTCCTGTCGTGCAACGGAGAGCGGATCCCCCTCACCGGGGAGACCCTTCCGGTTTCAAGATCGAGCAGGAGCCCTCACGGGCACCTCTCCAGTTGTTCAAAGGAGCGGACCCCCCTGTTGGGAGGTCCCTCCGAGTCGTCGCCTCTTCACAGAGTGCAAGGAAGCAAGCGAGAGCGATTCCCTGCGGGAAGCTGCAGAGCCCCTTCGGAGTTTCGGAAGCGTCCCTTAGGGGTTCTCTTCAGAGGAGTGAACAGGAGCGGTTCCCTTGCGGGTTCCCTCCGGAGAAGAAATTCCTACTAGCGGATCCTTTCTTGGTTCCCTTCGGAGAAGTTGAAATGGAGAGGACCACCTCCATTAGGGGGGTGTCCCTCCGGAGAGAATGAGGAAGGAGATTCCCTTCGGGTTCCCCATCGGAGATATAAAAAAAAAAAAAAAAAAGCAAGAAAAAGAAAGAATTCCGTTGGGGTTCAACTTGGGAATCTCATCCACTACTGAACCAGTGTCCGTGAACCCGGGCCGAGTGGGCAAGGACCGAGAACGAGAACTTGCATTCAAAGGAAGATTCTCATTGCAATGCTGGAGAACAGACGATGCACAAATTTCCGATAGTTTTGCTGCTCCGTCGGTCCGCAGAGACGGCACGACGTTCTGCGTTCGAAGCAGCAAACGCGGAGGAGGTAGGCAAACTCAGGAAGCGCTGGTGGCGGACGTTCGATTAGGAACCATGACAAAGATGACAAAAGATGATCTCTCGGGACGGCTTCCATGGATGACGGATCTCGTGCCAGCACAAGAACCGACAGAAGTGGATAGTGACAGGAGCTCGTGACGGTGGTCATCGAAGGCCTCTTTTGTCACAACCTACCTATTCTCCAGATGCTGTTTGGCTTCTTCCTCGGAATGCGAGAGTGAGTCTGAACGAGGGAGCGAAAAGTTTCACAGTCAGCAATGCGCATGCACGCTGTCTAAGAAGATTTCCTGTAGTAGTAGTAGCATCCACGCACCCGAGGAGAGACCTAACGGTGGTGCTTTTGCAAGTCTTTCTTTCGCACTTCGACAAATCGTGCTTTCGCTGCGTTCAATGGGATCGTTTCCTAGGACTCCGAAAAGATGCGCAAACGATCAGCGGACAGTTGAACGATGAAGAGAGGACTCAAAAAAAGAATGCATTAGCAAGGGAATCCCCACTCGTAAGGAGCTTTTTGATCCCGATGTTGCCATGGATTCTGTGGCTGTTTGTTGCTGGAAGGGAGAGATGCTGTTCAAAAAAAGAGAATTCAAAGTTGTGGCCTCGAAAAAAAAAAAAATTCATTTTTTTACATTCACTAGAAGTACTTTGGCTCTTTGGCTTTGTTTTAGAACACCTCTTCTACTGCAGAATTTATGGAGTTGGATTTCACTTTCATCCGATAAGCAAGGATGCTGTTCTCCATGATCGGATTGAAACGCTCTCAGAATGTCTCGCTACTTTTGGATATGAGGACAGTGGAACGAGGAAGACGAGGATTCAAAAATTCATCGGTATGAAAATCATCACCCATGGGAAGTTTTTTGATTCCGCGGTTGCCATGGTTTCTGCGACTAGATGGGGGAAGGAGAAAATGATGAACTTGCTAAATGCTCATTTCAAAAGCGAATGTTTGAGTTTGCATTTTTGATCGAGGATGCTGCGAGAAGACCTGTCTGTGCCACTCTGCTCTTCTGCACCCGCATTTCCCACTGAAACTACGATTCCCTGCTTGAGGAGTTGGAATCAAGACTTGAGAACTCTCTTCCGTGCCAACATAAGCTGGAGGAATCTTATAAGCATGAAGTGCTTTATTTTGTTTCCACTACTAGACTGAGTTTTTCTCTCTTCTCGTAATTGGGAAGCATTTAGGCGGATGACTTTGTTGTGGTGATGAACTCCTTGTTCTTTAAACCTGGATAATGAGCATACGAATGAAAAAAAAAAAAAAAGGAAAGAAAAAAAAAATGCCTTTTGGATTGAGGATTTTTTTTTTTTTTTTTGTCTCAGCGTAGATGGATGTGCCAATTTCCTTGTGACTAATTTGAATACCCATCAGTGATTTTATACCCATTTTATACCCATCTCAGTGCTGGTTCAATTAAAGAAACTCTGACATGCGGAGGAGCAACCATTTCCAAAGATTAGCTTGTGGGAACACAGCCGCAATCTAACCGTCAGGTGCAAGCAAGGATGATATTTTTCCTTTTTTCTGTTTTCCCTTCCAATCCCCTCCTGAGCACTTTCGCTTTTCAAAAGAATGCGCATGGGTCCGGCAGGCTGCAAGAGCAGTCAGCTGCTCGAACGAGCATCATCTCGAACGAGATCCGAACAAAGCACCGGCAGGAAGCTTCATAACGAAATGTTGAATTTGACCTCTATTCTCCTTGGGAACCACATGGTATTTTTTTTTTTTCCACAAGTTTCGACGGTTCCTATGGAAAGGTCCCACAATGGACAATTATGCCGTGGTATAACGGACCTCTGACATCATAAAGATGAACACATTAATCTCGTACACCGCCTGCCTTTTCCCTCTTAACGCTACTGCCGGCTGACCGAAGAGATTCCTTTGATATTGTATCTGATCGCAGGATTGCTTGAGTGACGGATCGGACTATAAACCGCGGAAGCTGTTGACCGGTTTCTTTATCAGGACTTTATGAACTCTGCTACTTGAGCTGGGAAGAAGAGTTGCAGGAGAGCGAAGGAATGGCTGGGCATTCTTAAAGTGCACTGCAGCTCATCACAGCGTGTCGGTAAGTCGCAAAGTCGCTGCACGTTGAATGAACTGCCGAAGAGAACAAAAGTACGTTTCGATGCTTCCTGAGTCGTCTCTCTAGAGAGCCCTGCTTGGACACGGGTTGCCGTGCCAACGCGTGCGTGGTTGATTGAGGAGAGCCTAGGCAAATGCAACGGGTGCTTGTATCGTACAATTATCTAAAAGTGAACACGCTTCATTTATTTATCTTTCAGTTTCCTTCTTTCTTTTTCTTTTTAGCTGTTCGGGAATGGATTCCAGAATTCTTTTTGATTCCTTTTTCTTTTTATGCGCCGATTTCAACGTAGCTGAACTACGGAGGGAGGACCTCATGCCAAGGCCTCGAAATTTTTGTTCTGATTTGTCTTGAATCTCACACTGATGAATCGTGGTTTGGGTGATTCCACCCACAAACGTTGAAACGACCTATCAGGATGGCTCACAGACGCTAATCGATCGAATGAACGGATCCATTTTTAACGACGGGATCAAATTCGTGATTTTAGAAAAATAAAAATAAAATCAAAGTTTGATTTCCGAGCACTTGGGATCAGCCCAGTAACCTCTTCAGTGGAAAAAATCCTTCCGGAAATGGATTCCGGTGTCAAACAGCAAAGCATTAGATTGCTGCAGAATCCAAGGTGCTTTCTATTTGTTGAGAGATGCTCCATCAACTCTCAGTTTCTTTCAACACCTACTCCGGTCTTTGTTGAGGTCCATTGGTTAAGGAACCTATTATCAAAGGTCGCTACATTTGAAGGTCCAAAATGGATCCATTTTCATTTCGTCAAAACACAAAGACAGCAAGAAAGAGGTCACAACACGCGGTATTCCGCGCCAATGGGTTCTTTCTGGGCATCCGATACTGAGTCAGCTCTTTGCATTGTCATGCAGCAGAGTTGTTCCTCACCTTTCCCGAAATTCCACTGGCAGTTCTTTCACGAGGAGTGCCTATGAATTTTCATCTCACAGGAAAGAGATGAAAATTCATTCCCGTTACAGCGATTGCCATGCGCACACGGATTCTAATCACATGATTTCGTTAGGAGATGAGGAGACTGCGTGCAGCTTCAGCGGCTGGGGTCCTTGAAACCTCACGTTTCGAATTTGTTTCTGGAGATGCCTTTATTGACGTAACGATTCCATAGTTTCGCCCGATATCGCTGTATGAGGGAGGGTTTGGGTGGAAAATGGGAAAAGAACACGGAAGCGGGCTGCAAGTCTTCAGAGTTTTGCAGATGCCTTTCAAGCTAACCGCTGACACTGCACGCGCCACCTGGTCCCCCTCTGGTCGACCCATGAAAGTGTCCGGCTTAGCAACGTGACAGAACTGGATTCGGATTCGTGGCAACAGCATCCGAAGGGCCGGTGGCGGCGGGGAGTCGAGACGTTCTTTCAGAAACGTTATCCTTTCTCTCAGCACTCCCTCGAGATTCTGAGGAATTCGCCCTTCTGGGATCCGCACCAGATTCACAGCTGATTTTTTTTTTTCTTTCTTTTTTCTCTCCATGCCTTCTCGATGCACTGGAACGACCACAAGAAAACAGGAACCATGACGACCACTGCTCTTGTTGAGCCGGCCGGATTCATGCTGCGCAGGCGGAAAAGCAATGCACCCAACGTTGAAAAATGAATTCTTCTTACCGAAAGAGGAAAATTCGAGGAGGGATTTCCCATCCCTCGCCTCGGCTCTCCCTCTGCACCCATACTGAAAGCGGGAGCGTGTATCCGTTGCGGGAGCATCTTACGGGTTGACCGACTTGACAGCTGATGAGAAAAATCGAAAACCGAAGAGAAGGAACGCCTGAAATGACGACACACAGACGAGTTGCAAGAGCTGAACGTGGTTCGAGCGAGCCACTTTGGGATTCGCTCACCTCTAGAGCAAACACGCAAGATTGCTGCTCTCGGTAGCTAAATGATCCGAATCCGAACCTGACTCCAGTTCCTGCCCCCCACCCCAACCCCCACCGACCATATTGCTCCAGACCGTGTCTTCTCAGCGCGCATCGTGCATGTACGGACTGTGATGGAGGGTGAGGAGTGTATGAGGCGATTACTGCTATGAGAAAAATTAGTCTTTCGCACATAAATCATAGAAACTGCGGCCTAAGAAATGAAAAGCAGTTTGATGACATCTGACGGTGCTCTGAGATCCGGGAGAAAGTTTCTCACTTTTAAGCACATTACGCGAATAGCTCTCGAACGCTGCGATCCCTACGCCGATGTGGCAACAGGCAGTTTTGTATTAATCATTGGACTGTGATAAAGAAAGAAAAGAACAGTCCTTCAACGTTCTTCCTTGAGCTTTCGAAAGGAGAAGCCGAGTATCGAAGGAAAAACCTTAGCGAAGTTTCTCGTTCCGTGAAATGTTACTTCCTTTTTTTTTTTTTCCCTTCGTGTGATGAACGGCATTGACCTAGACAGGGAGAGACACCTCAAACTGTCGGACAAAGGCGCATTGTGCGCTGCACTTTGTCGTGTTTCCAGTTGAGAACTATCATAACATAATAATCCAATTAACGACGTCCGAATTATGCCTGATGAATCTCCGATGGGGGAGATGTTAACGGAGAACTGCAAGCCACTTCACTTTCTCCCACCGTCGGCTAATGGCAGCAGGAGATGCAGACTCTTTGACTTCGATTTAATCGTCCCCGCGAAGAATAAGTTTCCCAACAAGTTGCTGGAATTTTAACAAGCAGGGAGAGAAGCACTGCTGTTCCGTTGGCATCTATTCCTCGGCTGCTTGGAAGAGCAGGCGCTCTTTCCTCTCCCCCTCACACGCAGGCGGTTCTGCAGGATCCAGCATCTCGGGGATGATGTCAAACGCGGCACGGGCGGGTTTCTGGCGCGAACCGGTGTCTACAAACCTCCCGATCTGACGGGTCGGTTCCTCCTGCCTTCTCTGGCGCCGAATACGTGCTCCTTCCTCTTCCCGGTTTGCAGTCGCAAGAACCGACTTCCCTCTCGTTTCTTCATCAGCGTGTGAAAAGATGCGTGCTATTGGAAAATTGCTCTTCACCCACTCTTCATTTTCTTCATTTTTTTTTTTTCGTTTTTTTGTCTACTGTCATTCCTACATTACCAGAAAGATCACAAGTGCATTTTTTTTTTTTTTTCCCGCTGCCCTTTTTACGCCAGAAACCACTGGTCTAATAACAACAAGAAAAACAAAAACCATCACTGCGGTGAGGAATCATCCAGTATACTCTTTCGAAATACTTGCTTCGTGAAAACTGGCACCAGCTTACCAAATAACATCAACTAAATTTAGATAAAAGTGCATAATTCCAAGCAAGGAAAAGAAAGTTGTATAATCTGCATTTAATTGAAGATCTCGTTGCCCAACTGCGTCCGAACAATCATTCGGATTTTTTTGATGCCTTGATGCATCTTTAATCTAACAGGGGACGTAGGAATACAAAGCAAAAACGCTCTTGCACACTCATTTTTTCGCTACGCTCGAGCAGCACTCGGAGAAGAGTTGGCTTAAGATTAACGTTCCCACCAAGGTAGCAGAAGTGGAAAAAACGTTCTCGCGCACTATTTTCTGGATGACAAACTAGTTTTATTTGCACAACGCGAGGAGGACGCAGCCTCTCGGCCAAATCTAATCTCACATCCGCATGGTAATGGCTGATTCGCTGCTGTTAGAAGAGCTAATGATTCCCTCCTCTTGCAGTCTTTGAATGATTTTCCTCGGAGCTGGCAGCGACTACCCATACCATCAGTTCAAAAGGGCCTTTTTCTCTTTGCGCTTCTTTCACGCATTCAGCGACCTGCTCTTGTGCGACATTGCCGGGGATCTACATTCCCTTCCTTCTCCGGTTTCTCCAGCCACCACAGATGGATCGCCCGCGAAATGTCAGCTAACGCCACAAGACATTTAAGACTTTCGTTTATCCCATTACCGAAAATGTTCGTTCAACAGCAGTGGAAAAGCAGCGCATGTCTTGTTGTTGAAAGAGAGACCGATGCTCGATTCCATCGAATCGCCATACAAGAAGTGCTCGTCGACCTCCGTGGTTCGAGAGATATTAAGCGTTCTTTCAATTAGGTGTTTTGAAAATGGTCGAGGAAAGGAAACAAGTCGCCCATCGTACACTTAGAGACTTTCAACACAAACCCTAGCAATGTGTACTGTATTGTATGATTTCCACTTAAACAACTTGAAGATGGTGATGACTACTTGAGTTAGGAAACGAAAGCAACACCTGCGTTTTCTCATCCGAAAAGAAAAAAAAAAAAAACGGCGGTACTTGGTATTCCTCTTACCAGAGCTATTCGATTCCATTCACAGTCCAATAATTCCTTCAGCGTAAATAAGCTCCACATCTCGACCATAATGTTGGATGGACCAGCAATGTTGATAAACGCAGAGGCAATTCTCATTTGAATTTTCCCCTTCAAATGGACCAAAGCAGCTCGCCCAAAATCGATCCATGGAAGCTGGTCTGCAGCAGTGTGCATGCAGTCTGACCCATGAATCGTTTGCTATAGAAACAAAAGCTCGTTTTGCGATAAACCTCCGCCCCCCCCCCTTCGTCCCCTATAAGGAAGGAATACCTTGAAAACCACTCCACAGACTCCTTCTACGATCGTGAACCGAATCAGTCCTCAGCAAAATGCACGTCCCAGTCACAATGAGGCCTCGGTTGTATTTGTATTCTCGATTTGTTGTTTTGTTGCTCTTAGGTAACTTCCCAAGAAGAGGAAGCGAAAATAGCGTGGTTCCATCTTGGACGAGTTCCAAGCACGTAGTCGAGAAAGCCGCATGATTATCCACATAAATCTTTACATCCTAGAAACAAAAGGTCTTGAATCTCACATGTGAGCGCTTCGTTATAATTTGTCACAAAAAATGAATGAAGTGGACCATTCTTTCTCAGTCCATCATGAGCGAAAGAGAACTTGGCTTCGATGATTTCTTCAGAGCGTGCCCTTATGTAAAAAAAAAAAAAAAGAAGAAGAAGAAAGAAGCGGACTTTTGGGAGTAAAAAGCAGGCATTGCCAATCGTGAACGTTCCGAAAATTCGTGAGGCTCACGGATGAATAAAACGTTACTTCAGGCAAGAAGGTAACTTTGAAGTATCCAGACCCATTTGATCTTCGGCGGCGAGAAATCTCTCGAATTGCAAAATCAATTTGAAGAATTTTAACCGTAGACACAAGCAGTGTTTATGAAAACCATGCGCACCTCACAGGAGGTAGATGGCACCTTTACTGGGTTCAGCAGCAGCGATGGGTATTTGCGAATCAAGAAATTGCCTTTGCCGTAACTCCAAAGGACGCAAAAGATTCTTCTTCCAAGTGGGAACGCATCCGTCTTGAGCTATGATCGGCCCAATGAGCTCGCAAACCAACGATCTCAGCCGCGAAAGGAAAACAGAGCGAAACACCGAAAGGAGGAACCCCAGTGTTTGCTCAGAAGAGCACGAGATGGAAAAGCAGAACGAGGGCGTAAACCCAAAGATCCCGGGTCGTCGTGTCACTTCGCCAGCGGAATCTTCCGGATTTCTCCAGAAACCATCCCTTCGAAGACGAACTGCGCGCAAGCGACCCATTTCTGAAGGAATCCTTACGCCGAGCTAGACGCGAAGCCTATTATCCCGACGGTCCCACGAAGAATTTCCGCCGCGTTTACATCACATGGTGCTGTTTCTTTTTCCCATCCGAAAGAGGCTGCAAACGTCTTCGGGTGAGCGCCGAGGCGCCCTGACAATCCCACCCTGTTCGAATTTCCGCTCAAGGCAGTCTCGAGAGTCCCAATTAACAAAACTGCGACTCGTTAAAGGCAACACTCGGTAGGCGAACACTTCTTCCTGGAACAAACTGCTGCTTGCTGCGCATTCCTGTGGTCAGCATTCCCTTCGGCAGCAGGCATTTGCCTTTACCAGCTGAAAACTTCATAATTAAGCTTTTAAGGGAAAGGTTACCCATGTGTGTGCAAGACACGGGAGGAAGAACCAGACGGAGTTTTCCTTTTTTTTTTTTTTTTTTCTCTTTTTCGCCTTATCCGGATAAACAGTTAGTTCAACGGATTTCAAAACAGCACGTCCGATGCTTCGAACCCGCGGTCCACACTTCATTAGTTGTATCGCATCTGATAATGGTTCATGAGAGCATCTTCGGAATCGCAGTGCCGCAAACGTTGCAGATCGGTCACTTGCACAACAGGAATTCAAGAAGGGAGGAGGAAGAAAAGGGAAAATCTGGTCGGCGGAGGCGGAATCCCGAAGAATGTCAACATTTTCTTCCCGTCGGTCCCTCGTGGAAGGGAGGTGCTGTCGGTAATCCGCTTTGCGAGTTCCGTTCCGACCGCAAATGTGGAGGAGTCCACTCGATCTTCTTGTAGGACAATGTCGTATCCTTGAAAAAAAAAAAACGAATGCAAATTTCGCGAGGTGTTGCATTACTCCGCCGTATCGATGGAAAGGAAAAGGAAGAGAGAGAGAGGGAGGGAGGGAGGGAGGGAGGGAGGGAGAGAGAGAGAGGGAGGAAGGGGGGGAAAGCAAAAATGTTTCCCGATTCTCCTACGCTTCCTCATTAAACATAAGTTAATCAAAGAAACTAACAAACTATATCGCTTGAAGTTTTTCTACAGAGCAATTAAGATTGAATATACACTTTCTTTATTGCCTTGAATTGCGAAAGTAGTGGTACCCAAGGAGATGCAATTTATGGTAATTTACCTGGGGGAATCACTTTCATTCATACGAGCCGCATTTTTCTGTTTCTGTCTCTCATCGTGCTAACAGCGGGATTAGTAGGTATATAAGGAAGACAGACTTTTGCGACACTAAGAATCTGACTTGTGAAGAGTGACAGTCAGCATGAAGGCATTCATAGTAAGAGCTTACAGTACATTTTATTCTTTCCTGACTGTACTTTTCGGAGTTCTTTGTGTTGTTTGGAGTTTTGCTGTCGGTCGATTTTGTCCGAAGCGATTGAAATGCATTTTCATTTTTCCTTTGCACGTGTGTGTTTTTCACCTGAAAAGATTTTCGTCGCGTTTGGACCGTGGCGGTTCGCTTTCCGTGTGTTTGTCTGTTGCTGCTTCGCGTTGGTGGATGGTCAGTGAGTGTGGTTCGCGCTGTTTCTCGCCCCATGTCGCGTACCTCTTGTGGACATTTCAAAAAACGATGCGGTTCCCTCTGCCGGTATTCTGTTCGGGAGGAAAGTCTTGGACCGTCTAAAACTGAGAATGGAAGGGATGCAGGAATCGAGGGTTTGCATGCTTTTGCTATCGAGAACCATTCCCATCCTCAAATTCCTTCGTCCGGAACCCTTCCGTTCTTTCGAACGATGATGATGCTGCGAAGTAAACATGCGATCTGTTTTTATTTTGTTTCATTTTGTTTTCCCGTTGATCGAAGGAATGCTTGGAAATCGAATCCCGTTTGCTTTGGTTTTGTTTGTTTGTTTTTTCTCTTTTAGGCTTTATTATCCCTGGTCGTAGCCTACGTTAGTGCTGCTCCCCAGTTCGGTGGGAGCGACCCTATCCATAAGCATGTATTTGCTTACATCTCTCCCGATGAACAAGAGGCACCAGTGATCCGTCCCGACTTCGATTACAAACAAGAAAAGCACTACAAAATCCTGTTTATCAAAGCTCCTCAGCCTGCTACTCCTCAGTTGGACCTTCCCCCCATCGGAGCGGGTCCCGAAGTCAAAACCCTGGTCTACGTCTTACAGCCGGATCGGAAACCACTGCAAGTCCCAGCAATCGTCACTGCCACCACGCCGAAGCCAGCTGCACCTCAAGTATTCTTCCTCAAGTACAACCAAGACAGAAATTAAGGACCCGCCAGCGTTCCTATCCAACTTGTTGGTGTTTGCCTTTTTCCGTTACATTTTCTCCAGGAGATCAGGATGTTACTAGGACAGTCGATGCAAACACACAAACCGTTCAGCCAAATCAAGTGTTCTCTTTCGCAAAGGTTGCGGCGTTTCTGTCTGGGAGCTGCATAAGCGAGCAGACGGAAACGAAAGCAAAAATATACTCTTTCACGCATGAAGTGTTGTTGTGTTCATTTCGCAGGAAGGAGTGTCCTTCGAGTGGGAGAGGCGCGCTGCTCGAACGGGTTGCTCTCAGCATCGCGGTGAGCATTTTTCCGATGCCGTTGTCGCGCTGTCCATCGGCTCCAAGCTTGGAATTTGGAATACGCCCGAGTAGAAGGGAACGCTCGTTTTTCTCTCTTATCCAGCCGCTCCGGAACCCTTCAGATAGAAGAAAGAATTTTTCGCTTCAGACAGAATTTTAAACTCCGCGCAAACGGAGTCCAAAGCAAAACGCCTTTAAAACGTGCTTCGGAGCAGACCCTAACGGATCCTTTCTCCCGAAACGTCCCTGACTTCCGTTCGACTTGCTGTCCATCCCGAAAATTTCGCCTTTGCATCTTTGAAAGGAAAGTGCTTCATATCATAAACAGGCGAACGCGCCGTTGAAAAGAAGTGTCGATCACTTGCTGGCATCCTAATGCAAGAGCCCTTCTTTCTACGCTGCTGGGGACGGTCTTCAACCCTACGGTAAATTCAACAGACTGCTCACAGAACCAAATTGCTGTTTCTTCCTCCCTTCTCTGACGTGCGGTGGGATCCAGTCCTCTGAAGAGAGGTAACGGTCAACCGGTTCTGCTACCTGGGCTACTGTAGCGAATGGGATTTCAGCGATGGAACACTTTCCGAAATCCCTTCTTGGGAAGAGACCTTTTGCTTTGCGAAAGAAATCACTAGGTCATTCTGCAAACTGGTATTCTTTTAGAGGGCAGCCCTCTTTAGGAGCCCCCCTGAATACCTAAGAAGGCATTACAGGCAGCTTCTGCCCAGGTTGTCAGGAGTCAAAAGTCTCCAGCCTGCAGCCCATCGAAGGTTCACGAGAAACGGTCAAAGATCGATGGGATGTGAAACAAAAAACAGGGAAAACGAGGTGAGGTAATAAAACGCAGTGGAACGGCTACGCAGGCCAGCAGAGGCAATCGTGGCAATCCGGCCAGCGCCAACCTGCCGTCTTGAGTCCGTTCAAAGTGGACCATGAGCTGCGATTCGAATTATGCCATGGCATCACCATTTCCGGAAATTCGCATTCAGCTGTAAGGAGCTCGGGAGTTCGAAGAAAAGGAACTCTGCTTCCAGTATTTAGTTCCAGCAGAGTGTTTCCATGGGGCAAGGTGGGAGCACTGCCCTCAAGGTGTAAATCACACCACTGCGTTTGGATCTCATGGATGTGGCTAGCACACATTTCCAGGAGACACGACTTCCATAAAACCATGCCGGATATTATTAGCAAACGGAATGGATTTCAGGACGAGAGGGGCAATAAACCTTTTCATCCAGCTCTTTTTTTATTTGGGAATTTGTGGGGTTGTTGGATTTTCACGCGCCGTGCACAACGCTGCCACTTTTTAGAGTTGCTCTGATCTGGGAATTCCTCCATCATGGAACACGCGCAAAGATTTCCTATATTCGTGCTTCGCGCATCGAAATGCATTCGTTCTATCTGACCTGCAAGACACTGACCAGTATGTCTTCCCTCTTTTCGTCGAGTTGCTTCAGCAATGCTCGTAGAGCCAAGCGAGAGCTGGAAGGGAGAGGCAGATGCGCCATCGTGTGCTGGAACGCTCATCTTCGCGCGAATTTTCGAGAGGCGATCAAAAATGTCCGTTTCTTGGCGTCCGTTCTATCAGATGGTGTATTTGCCCACTGTGGCGAAGGGGACGGGAATTATCCAGCAAGTGGCGAACGGGGAGCATCTCAGCTCTGCTACCAAGCAGAAACCTGCGCGACTGCGTGGAAACCCGTTGCTTCGTCCCCATCCTCTGTTTGCTCCCCATTCTGGAATGAACACGCGGTTTCCCCCTCGATAGGTTTCCTCCATTCTAGAAGTACAGAAGTTTGCACAAAACGAAGCGGAAACCCGCGCCAGCGCGCTTGCTAGCAGCTTCAGGTCGAGATGCTTTCTTGGAAGCTGTTCAGTCGGATCCTTCAAAAAGCATCAAGCCCAATGTGAAAGAAGTAGCCTCTCTTGTGCTCGGACAGGCCGCACCCTAGCGGGTTACTGCGCGAATGATTTCTCCTGATGTCGCATCCCCTTGTTTTAATTAATCAATCCCAGAAGGTAAATTACGAATCTCGTTTTCTCAAAGTCTCTTTTTTTTGTTTTTTGTTTTGTTTTTTGCTGCTTTTCCCTTTCTGGAGTTCCTTCGAATGCGCCTTCAATAGGCTGAATAAACAGCGGGTTTCTTTGAACTCCCGGAGCACAGCTTCTTTCTTCGCAAAAGTTGTTTAAGAACGCCAAGGGAACCTGCTGAAGGCTGAAGCGAAATGTTCACCACCCTGCCTGATTGTTCAAGTTAGAGTGTCGCTGTGTTTTCACACGACCTTTTTTTCATTTTTTTCCCCATTCTTCAGCACCTCAGTTTGTTTAGCGCGCACGGATTAGCTCCGGTTCGACCTTTGGACGGGAGGCACCAGGGACCTTTGTTTCTTTGTTTTTTTCCCGAGTGCGTCGGCACTTCTGGTCTGCCTGCCGCATGCGCTCGCTGCTGGAGCAGTCATCAAAGATTCGTAAGGGAAGGATGAACATCCGCAAGGGGACCCAATGTGTTGCTTTCTTCGTTCCTGGTAACGAATTCCTGCTCTCGCGTTTGCAGGGGCCGGCTCCTCTTAAGCAGAGGTCCAACTTCGGAGACAGGACACTCGCCGCCTTAAGGAGATCGGCCAAAGCCATCAAGCGCACCACGTCACAGGTTCTTCGATCCTCTTCGAAGACCAGGAAGCGCAGAGACAGCCAATCTTGAAATGAGGAAGGCAGCGGTACTCTACCTCTGTCTCCGCACTGTCCCCTTGCCGTTCATGCCGTACATCAGAGCTGTCTATGTGGCAACGCTCTCGCATCGGTCCCCAGATGGAATAAAGGTGACATCAGCAACCTTCCGAAGGGGGTGTGATGGGACGGCGTGCGACCTTTCGAACTCATCTCCGTGATCGCTTCACTCCTCTCTTACAAGATTTCATCTCATGCACGGGACCGCAGGTTCCTCTCGTACAGTCCTTCGAAGCGCGTCCGGCGCGTGGAGAGCTTTGCCTGTTCGCTTCGTGGAAAGCGAGCTCTTTGGAAACTCCGGGAAGTCTAAAAAGTTGAATTCTGGACCAACTTCTTCTTCAGTAGCCTGTTTCCCTGATTCCCTTGGATCCAAGTGTCGGACCAGGTCAGCTCCCGGTTGTCGAGCGCACCACAGCGACCTCAGGCAGTTCCGTGGTCTCGAATCTCGTCGCTCCTGCTCCCCCCGCAGGGAGAAATGGATTCAAAGAACCCAGTCACCTTGCCCATGTGATGCAGCACCGTTCAGCAGGTTCAGGATTGCGGCTGGAAATGTTTGCAGAAAAAGAATGGGAACACGAGAATGAGATCCGTGGGGAAGTCTTGCAGCGTTTGCAGCAGAGATGACAGTTCATGATGCTCGGACGTCGCTGCCGTTCATCCGTCTTGGCTCCAAATCTTGACGGCCGCCGTATTCTTCGTCTCCGAGAAATCCGCTGCTGAAGCATGGACGTGAGCGTCCGATGTCATAGTAACAGAAGGAAGAAAAATCTTCCGGTATCCTCTGAAATGAGACCGGATGGAACAGGACTCGCGGAAGGGCAGGGAATGCTCCTTCCTCTTCGGGAAATCCTCACAGCGGAGGCAACTCTCTTCTTTGCACGCGTCCCGTTCCGGTTGCAAGAAGGAGAGACCTCCTCGAAGCCTCCCCGTGGATTCTGGAGTCAAACGTGGGAGGCGAAGAAGCGCGCAACGCCTCGGGATCGGATGCTCGCTTTGCAGCGAGAGTGGCGGAACCTCCGGGCAAATGGTAAAGTTAATGCTCCTTCATCTGAAAATGCGAGGGGTGGGGTGGGGTGCCTGAGGAAACCCGGAGGCATCTCTGATGAGCCAGGCACAGGACCGCGGCGCCTGAGGGGATATAGGTCGCGGAGATAACGGGAGCAAATCGCCTGCGGAGGAGGAGGGAACCTTCGAAATAGTCCCGGGCAGCAGCAATGGAGTGGGAGCAGGAAGGGATGAGAACGAGCAGCAGTGATCAATTGGTGCCGTGCAGCATCTCAGATAAGGGGCGGAGTCCTTGAGGCGGGAAGCGAGAGCTAATCAGCGGAGAGATCAGGTAATTCTTCCAAGAAAGGTTGCGGAGAAGAATCTGTTTGTGCGAATTCCACATTCCGACTGAGATGTGGCAACACATCACGAGATGAAGGGGAACTGCGAGCCGCGAAATCGCGATTTCACTGGTAATCGCCCTGCTAAAGACGCAGGGAGGAAGGCCTAAGGATAAAAAAAAAGAAAAAAAAGAATGGAAAAGCGGCCTTAACAACTTAGTGATCAACTCGCCTTCCAAGCTCGGCAGTGCCATCGTTTGGAAGGCGAGAGACGGCGCCCCTCAGTTTCAGGCTCGGATCCGACAGATGGATGCAGCGAAGCTGCAGAATCCCCAAAAGGAAGTTCCTCAAAGGGGCTTCGCAGCACTTATCCCAGCCTCTGAGCATCTACCACGCGTCTTGCGGCTGCTGCTGGTAGGAGAGACTGCTTGGAGCTGATTTCCAAGAGATCGAGGAGAAAGAGAAAACCACTGAAGGTGAAAGGTTTGGAAAATTTTCCCGTGCTCTCCCAGTCGGGAGGGAGCACTCTGTGAGTCCAGGAAGGGCTCCGGGGATCAAACGAGTTAATCCCTCCCTCACTCTCACCCTGGATGCCTCCGAAGGAATTGAGAAGCTAAACTCTACCTTACTCTCTCTGGAGGGACCTCCTGGAAAAGATCCTCTCCCGGAATTTCTTCTCTGGAGGAAACCGCTCCTGGTTTTCTCCTCTGAAGAGAACCCCAAAGGAACGCTTGCAAATTTTCTCCGAAGGACCTCTCCTCGAAGGGAGCAGCCCACTCTCCTTGACACTCTGGAGAGAAGGCCACCAGCACCGTAGTACACGATGGGGACTCCCTCCGGAAGGCATTTCCACAACCGGCAGGGAAACTCCGAAGGGTTCCTCGATTCCTGGAAGGATCCCGAAGGGTCAACATTTGATCCCGGACAGCCAACGGGAGCATCCGTAGGTTTCCGGCTACCACCAGTGCCGCCCTCTTTGGGGACGCTTTGCTACCACCCTGGGAACCTCGGCAGTAACGTCAGAGACGTTTGAAAGCTCCTCTTCCTGCGCGACGCCTTCATGCCGGCAGACCACATCCCTAGCAGCACTTTGTTGCCCACGAAGCGGGACCATGGCTGCATGGAGCAACGTCAGAGGAGGACACAACGACAGGGACACCATCTACTTTGCTGTCCTCTTCATGAGGACAGCGTCAAGATGGCCCCATCTGGGAGTCTTGAAACAGGAACTTGTGGAAATCCTTACAAGGATGCAGGGGACACCCTCCAGCACACAGTGTTCCCTTCTCGAACCTCTCCCATTTTTTTGACTATGTGTTTTTTGTTTTTTTTTCTTTTCGTTTGTCTCCCCTTCCTTTGAACTGTCGAGGCGAACCTCGCTGGCCTGCGTGCCAGTTCCCGGCGGGTTCTTCTCGTATTCATGAGTAACGTAGCAGGATCAAATGTCCTGTTACAAGCATGTACATTTATTTTTCATAAATAAACGCCCCGGCGTGACCGGGTATCAACCAGTGCCGCACCCGAAGCTTCTAAGGCCAGCCAGAGTCATCTTGCAAGGGGTAACCGAAACCCACGACGCACCCATGTCTCCGCGTCGACCTTTCCCCGGGAGAGATTCGAACCCTCAATGCTTGGTAGGGATAGCCCCCAATGCCAGCTGGCAGAGCAGCTCACCCGGGCTGCAGTTTTGCATCCACCGTTGCAACGTTCTGCCACCTCTCCAGGCTGACCTGCCTGCAGTACGCTACACGCGGCTCCCTACTCCTGAAGATTCTTCCTAGAGCTCTGTTTTTTGAGCTTCTAATTTTCATGAGGTGAATTCTTTTGTGAATCCTCGGTATGTGGTGCAGGAAGAGGAATCGGAGAAACCGAGGTCGAAAGGTGAGAATAGGATCCTGTGGATCTGCTGCTTAACAAACTGCTTCTTTCACAGCTTCTCAAATCGGAAACGGCCATGTCGACTCTCGGAAGGAGTAAGGAAGACCCACTGAAGTCAGTTCATTCAAGGGTTGAGTTGAGCACGCAAGAGATTACTAATTGGACTTAGAGTTCTGCTTTCCCCCTCTATTATACCCCCGCCTATCAATGTCACCTGTCAGTAATGCACCTTTTACCATGTTACATAACCAAGCAGCCAGAATCAAAAGCACTTTAGGGCCATTACCATTTTGTTGGATACTAATGTAAGCAAAAAAACAAAATACTAAAATGATCCTCTGCCATCTGGAACACTTCCTTATTCATGATAATTGTTCTAAATCAGAGCAGCCTCAACGAGGGCTTCTGGCCTTCCGCTAGTTCCCCCCCCCCCCCTCTCTCTGTCTTTCTCTTAGGCAGCTCGTGGTTGTGAAAGAACCTCGCATGCCGCCACAAGTCACACTTTTGCAGCAAAAATTTCTTGGATGGTGCTAGAGCTCTCTTGGAGTTGCTAATTTTTCGTTTTACATACGAGGAAACACGTGCGCAACGTCAGATATTAAAATGGAGGAGCCAGCGTAAGACTCCTTTATCCTGTCTCCTAAAAAACGGTCAGCTCCGCATCATCTCAGCGATTCTCGGCTTCTTACAGAGGTTTCATGTATCCGAGGTTTCTTCCCACATCTTTTTCGCAACCTTCTCTTCAATTCGAAGGTGATGCTGAGCACGAAGCGCCAATATCTTCCGATGAAGTGTCTGGAACTGTTTTCCAGTCCTATGGGAGCATCGGCGATGAATCATCTCACAGATACACTAAGATTTCGAGTGCAAGGACACAGAGCAGCGTTCTCAGCTCTTCTCGTGGCTCACCAAGCGGGGAAAAGGATCCGCAGAATTCAAGGAACAAGAAAGAAAGAACTTTCCACGGCACACCCTGTAGGCAACCTCTCCTGCCTGCATCGACTTCTCTGGGAACTCTTCTTCAGACATGTCTGCATCTTCTTGCATCCCGCTTCCCGAGCGAAAGCGTGGAAACCAGATCGACCCAGCCTCCTCGAAAAGAAGGAAAAGAATTCTACAACCTGTTTTGGTTTTTGTGGTAGCTGCTCGCATTATGCCCGGTCCGTTTAATAGTGGAAGGGAGATCTCTTACAGCCACCAGTTCCACGGTCAGTGATCTGGCAAGAATGGTCATTAGTCGTTACTAATGCTCAGAGCAGAGAACCCTGACTACTCTAAGCCCGAATCTCTAAGAATGACTTTTTAGCGAGATAAAGCAACCACAAGTTGTGGGCTTCTTATGACAGACATACCACAGGAATAAGAAGATGGTTTTTGGCTTCCCTGGACCGGCTACAGAATCCTCCATCGGGAAGTGCTGCCTCTTCCGCGGAAGCAACTCTTCATCACACTTTTATCTTCAGCATTCAAGAGCTCCCACATCCCTTACTTCCCGAAAGGCAGAGGCAGAGTACACAGTGATGGTCAATGAGATGATGACTCCCACTGTCGCTTCGAGAAAAAAAACAAAAAACAGGTCTTCATCTGCTGCTGCCTTTTAGGAGTTGCGTTCCCGTTTTTTTTCCAAATGGAGCAGGAATCTCATCACTGACTGCAAATGGCTTGTCCTGCCTTGCCATGCCTAGCTTTACTGAGATGTCTCCGACCATCGCTCAGCAAAGCTGAGGAACTTCATTCCGAGAGCTTAGAAACCGCTCTGAACCGCTCCGCATTTGCTTCGTCGAAAGGGAGGGCAGGGAAAGGGCAAACTTGGGCAGTCGCTGCGAGTTCTGTTGAGCAGAGTCCACGTGAATCCGCTGCTTGTCGCCACTCCGAGAGCGGGAACTGCTTGCTGATGATGGCAGCAAACGGTCTGTTGTTAATGGACCCGTCCCTAAGTGACAAGACAAAAGAGCATGGCTCTTTCGCGGTCCACAGCGAACATCTCCGCCTACCGCTACTGGTGACGTCAACTAGGGAAAGGAACAAGGGAGTGGAGCTTCGAAAGGAGAGATGGCTGGGTGCTTGGAGTGCTGGCAGTTTCGTACCTGCCCGACGTGCCGAAGACATCGCTCTGCAAGCGGCCGAGGGATGCAGCCAAGTTTCTGTTACCGTGGCTCCGTGTTTCAGCTGATCCATACTGAAAGTGAAACTTGCCACGGCGGAATTCGCTGCCAAGATTCCAGGATTCGAAAGGGATTCTTGAACCCACCTCGAGTCGTCTGATCCTCGTGGAAGTTTCCGGGCGAGAAACTTCCATGTAAGGTGGGAGTAGGTTTCCTGATAGGGACCACCACACCGAGATGGGTTTGCAAATGTCTCAATTTGCAATCTCTCTCTGTTTGCAAATGCGAAATTCGGCACGTCGCCTCCACAGAGCTCCGCTTCTCCTCTTCTGCCCGTCGCCTATCCACCCCGTTTCTCTTAATCCGTTACCACGGCACGTCTCCTCCACAACGCATCTCTTCTTTTCTGCCCGCCGCCTATCCACCCAGTTTCTCTCGGTCCGTAACGTCGACAACATTTAGCTAAGAAGAAGCTATCTGATCCACGATCTGACAAATGTGAGTCTTCTGAAAAGAAAAAAACGGAGACGAACTTCTGTACGATCTTCAGAGACCCGTGGGTTGTCAGCAGTCGCAAAGGCTTCCTTTTCCGAGAGACACACTCAGCCTCGTTTCTTTCAGGTGTTTTTGGAGAGCTCATGCGCGCATAAAAAATAGGGAAGCAGGAAGTACGCAGGTCTATCCTTTATTTGTTTGATTCATTCGTTCATTTTTACCGCCTCGCAGAATGCCCCAGAGGCAGCCTCCGTTAGGGCGCCTTAATCTGAGACTCGCATCATTCCATCTTCCGTCCGTTTTCTCGTCATCCGAAGTTCCTCGTCCGGACCGGCAGATCATAAATCTCGCCACTGTTGGGCTCGTCCTTCTCGAGACAGAAGAGGAAGGGGATCCGGTAACGGAGGAACTCCCGTGCCAGCAGTGAGGCCGCGTGCAGCTCCAAAGTCTTCGGTCTCCTTGGCAGCAGGGCAGAGCATGCCCATGGCTACCCTACTCTCTCTCATCCCGCTTCGGTTGCCCAACAGCGGATTCACCTTGAGACCTCTTCGCCGCACTTCGCTGCTCATGTGAGCGCACGACCAGTGAGGCCACAGCGTCCGCTTTTCCTCGTGCGGAACGTTCCTTGGCACGGGTCACACCCTGCATCGTTCGGCCACCGGCGCGATTCGGGACGCGGCCTCCCTCCGGAGTTCCTGATGGAGGAGGGGGGGCGCTTCCAGGAGTCTTGCTCGCCGGGTTGCCAGAGAGACGAGGAAAGGTTTCCAAATTCCTCCTCCCCCCTCTCCCTCCCTCCCGAGCCAAATCGGCGTCGGGCACTCCCGCCGCTCTCAGGCATCACACCTGAGGTACGTGTCCTCCCCAGTACCCGCCTTCCCGAGCAGCGTGCTATTGCATCCCCTTGAACCGGCCTCAGCCTCGCGCCAGGAACGCAGGTCAGGAGATCATCGTCAGGGAACAGGGGAGGTCCTCGAAGCAAGTGCGGTCGCAGCGCCGTCGCCATGGAGAGGGGAGCTCGTACTCTCTCGGATTGCCCAACTCTTTGGCGCGATTCTCCCCTGCATTCCGAGGCTCCTCTGTTGACCGGATGTCCCACGCGACCTCCAGCGCTCCCTTTGGGCGCGCCATGGCCGGGAGGCCCGCGAGTGCGGCTCCAGAGGCTGGCCAATCACGGAGGCCTCTCCGGGGTCGGGCGGTGCGAGGAGAAGCCTCCGGGGCGAGCGGCGTCCGCCGGGAAAGGAGACCTGCCGTGCCGCCCCCGCCGTCCCCTGCGGGCCGCGACCTTCGCGACGGACGCTCCTGGACGCCCGCAGGGTGACTCAGCGTTGCTCTCGGGGGACCGTTCGACAGGATGTGGGGTCGGAGAAGGAAGGGCTCCCCTTTCCCTCTTCTCCCTGCTTTGGAAGCTGAGCCTCGTCTCCGCCTTCCGGGAAGCGGCGTCCCCTCAATTCGTCCTTCGCCCTCGGTCATTGCCAGGATATGCGCGCGGAGTTGAGAAGGGCGGGGAAGGAGGAATTCCCTGCATCCAGCCGCCGCGCCGGAGAGAGGGAATGGAGGGAGTGGCTCCTTGGGCTCGCGTTCTTCCTGGAGGAGCCGAGGCGGGAGGAGAGGGTAGAGAAGGAGAAGGAGATGCGCGTCCTCGACCTCATGCGATGCTCACCTGTCCTTTCGTGTCGCAGGGCTGGCCGCACTAAGACCTTCCCCATCGCCGCCACTCCAAGAAGACTTCCTCCGCCTGAGGGGACGTTCGGACGCTGGGACCCTCCCCCCCCGACTCTCTCGCCCTTCCCTTCGCCTCTGCCGTCGCGGGCCCGAGGACGTCCGAGAGCGCGAGAACAGAGGCAGGGGCAGAGCCGCGGAGGAACCACGATCGTGCGTGTGGAACGCGGCTGGGCGGGAGCAGGAGGCTCTCCTCTTCCTTCGCTGCGTTTCCCGCTTTGAGACGCGCACCGGCAGTTCCTCCTCCGGTGAAGAAAGAAAGTTCCACCTCGGTCCCTTCCTTTCCTTTTTTCTAGAAAAGGGGAGAAGAAAGGAGGGAGGAAGGGAGAAAAGGGAAGGAGGAAGTGAGGAAGGGCGGAGGAAGAAGCAAAACAAGGAAGGGGGGAAAGGAGGAAGAGGAGAAAAAGAGGGGGATGAGAAATGAAGAAAGGAGGAGAAGGAAGGGTGAAAGGGGAGGAAAGAGGAAAAGGAGAAGGGAGTAAAGGAGTAAAGGAAGAAGAGGAGACTCATACTCGATCAAAGGTGGGGCACGCGAAGGTGGCGCGCTGACGAGAGAGGATGGAAGACGCGCCCACGAAGTCTTCCTTTTCTCCCTTTCGGGCTGCCGGGACCCCTATCGGGATGAGTGCCCGCGGCGTCCCGCTTGTGGGTCCTACGGGACTCCTCTTCCCTCCTTCGCGCGCGCCTCTCTATCCGCTCCCGCCTCACTCCGCACGCGCGTGAGGGAGTCCTCACGCAGCCGCCCGCAGACACAAGGAAAAGCGCCGCCCGCGGAAGCGCCCGCCTTCTTCTCCACGCCAGCAGCCGTCCCACCTGCGGCCGCCGCCCCGCGGCTGCCCCGGGAGGCGCTGGGCGGCGAGGAGCGTCGAACTGTCACTCACCTTGTCTGGAGTGAGCGCGTACGCTCCCCAGGGCCTCCTGTAGGCCCCTGCGGCCGCATTTCGAAACGGTGGTACGGCTCTCCAGCATCTTCTCTCCTCCCTCGTATGCCTTCCAGCTCCCGAGAGGCTGCTGCCTGATGCTGGAGCCGTTCAGCGGACGGGTCCTCCCTCGTGCCTGCCGACTCTCGCGCTCTCCCCGCCTGTCCGCTTCCCCGTCTCCGGGATGACGACCGGTAGGCACGCAGCACGCACGCAGCTGAGCGGCACCGCACGAGACTTCGGGGCAGCGACAACCACCCCTTTGGTCCCCCAGCTGTCCGCTTGCGAATCTTTTCCCTCTGCTTCCTGTACCACCTTGATATTTTTCCTTTTCTTTCACTTTTTTTTTCTAGAAAAGGAAAAGTGGGAAAGGAGCAAGGGAGGAAGTGAAAAGAGGAAGAGAAGGAGGAGGCAGAGGAGGAAGGAAGGAAAAAGAATAGGAAGGGAGGAGAATAGGAGGAGAAGAGAAAAAGGAGAAGGAAGATGAAAGGAAGAAGGAGAGGAGGAAAAAAAATCCTTTCTCTCTCTTTCTCCTGCTTCCTTCTCTCTTAAACGCCGGGATGTAAGGCGAGATCGCATCCCCGAGCTCCTATGAGTGCAGAGAGGCTCGTAGGATGGGAGATGCGTGGAGGCTCAGTGCCAGAAGTAAGGACTTTTCTCATTATACATCTCCCATATGATTCTTACCATCAATTTCCAAACTCAAGGCAGAAGTAGCACACGGAGGTGCAGCTGGCGGGTTGGATGATAAAGGGGAAGCGGATGCAGGAAAAGTGCGTGAACTCGACTGCAGCTGCAGCCGCACCGACGTCCCAAGTCTGGAGACATTTGGCGTCAGTGGGAGACTCTTTCCTTCGCTTCAGATCTGTTCCTCCCCTCCACACAGCTCCTACTCTTGGGAAAATTCCTTCTCCTCCTCTCTTTGCAGCCTTCAGAACCGACCAGACTCTGTGAGCTGGAGGGAGAAATCGGAGAAGAGATGCTGCTTTCCGTCGCCTATGGTTTCAAGCATAATGCAGAGACTTCGTAGACTTCCGAAATGCCCGCAGAGCAAAATGCTTCCGATTCACTCCTCCCGCGGCAACAACAGCACGGGTGCTGGGAGGAATCCGAGGATGAGGGATGCTGGAAGATCCCATATTTTTCCTTATGCTCTTGATGATGGATTTTCGCTTTCCTAAAACTCTCCATAGGCTCCCATGAAGGTTTCTTATGAAACTTCTTTCTTCGAATAGGAAGGAGGCATGCCTGATGCTGGAGTGCTACCGGTAACACTCGACTTCTGGTGCGAAAGGAAGGCTGATCGACTCCATCTTCTGTTAAAAGCTCCAGATGATTTCTCCAAAAGCAGAGGGCAGCAGGACTCCCAGGGAAAAAGATAATAGAAGGGACACGTGATGGGATCTTTCTAGTAAGAATGAAGACGGTAAAGAACATCAGAGTGCGGTCAGTGGAACTTCTGTTTGGCAATTCCCTCGGTTCCCCTTCTCTGAAAGAACGGATCGTTGCCTGCCACGGTTTTTCACCCGGTCCCTTCTGGTCGTTTATTTAGACAAAAATAAACAAGCAGGTTGGCAACTAATCTCCCCCAAAACACACACACACACACAGAAAACAAAAAGGGAAGTGTCACCGACAGGTTAGGTTGCAAGATCACCTCACTTCCAGGATGGCAGCCCATAGTTGGCTCCTACATTTACCCACTTGTAGGAGAGACACGAATACGGTCCACTCGAACAACCAGTGAGGAACTTTTCACAATGCCAGAGCTGGAATTGAACCCGGGTTCAGCTCGTGCCTTTGCCTGGTAAAACTGCGAAGAAGAGTCTCACGGGGAGAGAGAGTTTTCGGCATGAGGATGACGGGTTCTTGGGGAACCACCATGTCCGCCGAAGTGCTCAAACTCCCGAAGGCAAGGTCTCTGACTTCGTCCACGATTCGGGAGGTGGACTGGCAGAAGAGAGAGAGATTGTGGACCAAACTGAATCTTCCTGAAGAGATGCGTGGATTCTTGACATCCGCTTCCTCCCTTGTGGCCTTGCGATGCCCTTCCGTGTGACCACCTGTGGCTTATTCGCCACTCTCCTTGTCCCCGCTGCAAGAATTCCGAAAAGGAGTAGTAGTCATTGCCATTAGGTTCTTCAGGGATGCAACCGATCGCTGCTTACAAGAAGGAAACCCTAGTGATCGAGCAATCCAATCCCAAAGCTGGTGGTCGTCTGCACGTATCGTCCGTTTGGGAGGTCTGGAAAAACGGTGCACATGGACGGCTAGCGTTGGAAACGGCTCGCTGTTGCTCTCTCCGAAGCCAATCCTAGAAGGAAGGGCGGTATCGCAGAGTTGACGGCTTCCGATTTTCCATCACCAAGAAGCCTCTTTGCTGTCTTCTCCTAACCCCACTATTTTGAACTATGGTGGCCATCTTCTAGTGCAAAACTCGCCCCCATCATTTTTTGCTGCTCCTGGAAAGAGAGCAGAACGGGAAGCAAGTTTTTTGCATCTGCGAGGAACGGAAGTCAGATGGATGGAGCTGCTACTTTGCTGCAACTGGACCAAAAGAGGCAAACGAGAAATCTTTGTTGGCGAGAGGTCAGGCGGGGAAAGCAAGGAGTGGCCCTCAGCAAACTTGAGCCCAGAGATGGCATTTGTGCAGGTGGCAAAGGACTTGGTTGTTCGACATCCCGAAGAAGAAGAAGAAAAAATGCTTCTTTTCGAAAGGATACGATGCTCCTTAAATGGACCACGCTCCTTGCTTTTGAGAGTTCCGACACCTTTTACGTGGAAGAGAAACATTCCCGGGTGGGTGCACGGAAAACTGCATTATGCCAGTGTTGATGACCGACTGTCGCGGATGAGAAGGACTCGGGAAGCACATTTTGGACGGAAGAGGACTGAAACTGGACTCACCAGATGTGAATGAGCTGATAGATCGCTAGCAAACGAAATTAATAACAAACCCAACAGTTGGAAATAATTCCTCAGGAGCGGTTAGCGAGAAAGAACAAAAGAAACTGCTTTATGCTGTCGCGTGAGTAATTATTACATACGCAATTGTATAAACATGATTTAGCTACCTGCATGCCCATATATCACGTGGCATCTTATCAGATGGATGCTGCTTAATTAAGCGCATCGTGGCAGCTGGCATTCATGTGACGATTGGTTATTTTTCCCGGGAGAAGCCAACACGTGATCCTATTTATGAATGCTGTAACGTGATGTACAGAGGAAAAATGTTCCGTTTAAATCAAAGAATTAAAAAAGTGCAGCATCAGTCGATTTACGAGGCGCATCTCAAAAGAAAGGACGGATCGGATGTAAAGAAAGAACAAATAAGAGACACAAAAGTGTATTCGTGGTTGTTCTAAACACATACGTCCCCATTTCATTTTTCCACGTGGTCACCATTTCTTTCCAACCACTTTTGACACCGTGGAAAGAGCTTTCTTTTAACCCTCTGCATGAAATTCTCCGCCTGGGAGTTCAGCCGGTTCAGCAGCACCGAGGTTTCAACTCCTCACTTTCCCCCCTCGAATCGTTGAGCCACTCCTGGAGGTGCAGGAAGGCGTGGTAGCCACTGGGTGCGAGGTCAGGACTGTAAAGTGGGTGATCGAAAAAGTCCCCATCTGAATTTCCGAATTGCCTGGAGTGTGCGGACAGCGGCAGTGTGTGGGACCAAAAGGGTGCGCTTTTGGTGGACTTTATGGAGCCTGGAACAGCCATCACGTGGCAAGTCTGCTGTGTAGAACGCTTTCCAAACTTCAGCAGAACCGACGACGTGGAATGCTGAGGTCCGGAACCGTTCTTTTCCTTCACGACAACGCACGCCTTGGCAACAACACATGCTGTCCGCACACTCCAGGCAATTCGGAAATTCAGACGGGGACTTTTCGACCACCCACTTTACAGTCCTGCCAGCTGACTACCACGTCTTCCTCCCTGCACCCCCAGAAGTGGCTCAACGATTCGAGGTGAGGTGAACGACAAGGTGGGGAGTTGAAAACGGCAGTGCTGAAGGCGGCGGAATCTCATGCAGAGGGTTGCAAAAGGCTTCTTCCACGGTATCAAAAGTGGTTGGAAAGAAATGGTGACCACGTGGAAAAATGAAGTGGGGACTGTGTGTTTAGAACAACCACGAATACACTTTTGTGTCTCTTTGTTGTTTTTTTTATGTCCTATCCGCACTTAATTTTGAGATGAGCCTCGTACACAAGAGTCATTTCCAATGATAAAAGAAAGAGGAGTGCGCTGTTTCATAGCGGCCGGTTGTTGTGTACGAATCTACAACAAAAATTCGCTCCATTCGTTTATTGTACATGCCGCATCCGGCGCGTTTCCTATATGGTGATCGTCTTTCACCGAAGTTTTGTTTTTTTCCTCTTTTACAGCAGGAATGCTCAACCGAACTGATAAACGACCGCGTGTTTACTTCCTGCGATGCTGCTTGGCACGGAGGAGCAGACGGCCCGAGTGCATCTCTGTGTAGCAACCCGACGAGCATCCTTACCTATCAGCTGTGGGTGACCGCGCACTGCATGGCTGCAAGCAGAAAGACTTGGGGATCGCTGAATTTTATTCCCATGGAAAAAGGGGGTTCTATTAGAAATTCCAAATGTCGAAATCTCTAAAGATCGCAAAAAAATAAAGATTTGTGTGTTTATTATCTACATTAATATGGATAGGCTAGCATATATTATGAGGATTTTTAAAAATAAATGTGTATGTTTATTATGCATATTTATATATAGAGAGTGATATGCAAATTTATTTTGACATACATATTTATTAATGTTAATTAACATGCGTTTTATTAATATAATTAATAATTATTCACTTGATATATGCTCATTGTGTATTTACATATGTAATCAGCATATATTGATTGAATAGGAATATCTAATTATAAGCACATACATTTATCCACCGAAGGAGATCCCAAAAATATTAAGTATAATAATACATAATAGACATACATTTATTTTCTATGATATCTAATATATATTGATCATGTGCTTATAATCTTAATATAATTAATAATGTGGATGGTATAATATGGTATCTAAGGTGGGAGGTAGCTCCTACCGTACTTCAGAGTTGATGGAATTTTTCTCTGCTTCCCGAAATCAGCAGCAAAGAAGGTTCGTCTCGGAATGCGAATCAGGCTGTTTCTTCCGAGTTACGAAGAATTCGAGGGATGTTGATGTATCCCGGAAACGGAAGGATCGATGAAGTCAGATCGTTCCAGGGAGCTTCCAAGAAAGCGGAGCGAATGTCGGTAAGCCCCGGTTCTTCTCTAGATGTTCTCACCCCCAATGGGGAAGGCGATCTCCTTCAAAAAGTGACCGATTCTTTTCCAGAGACTCCCTCAGAGTCCACACTGGAAGTGAAAGCGATGCCCTCTCGGAAGACTTTCGAGTGAAGGGTTTCAGACCTGGAAAGGCAGGTGAGGTGCTCCGCAGCCAAGTGCTTTTTTCACCTGGAGGATTGAAGAGAAATTGGAACACTGGAATCGCATCGCATTTTTGCCCGCCAAGATGCTAGAGCATCTGGTCTTCCAATTTCTGTAGAAGGACCAGCAAGGTGATGGGAAAGCATAGCTGCAAAGGGAGCACTTGAAAGCATTTCTGATTCTAGAGACTCTACCTCCGAGAGTAGAGTCTTCTACTCTTACTACTAATCATCCAAGAAAACTCCTAGCAGCTTTAACCAATACGCCTTTGAGGATCATTGATAATATTCCCGTGGTCGTTTCTTCAATTCTTCGACTCATACGGAGCTGCTCATGAGCCACTGCCGTTGTTGTAGCCGTTAGGCATGCTGCATCATCGACGGAAGGAGGTGCTCAGAGCAGTGGATTGGTTTCGAGTTGCACCCCATTCCAGTGAAGCACTGCACCTATTTCCTGAAGAACGCATTCTTCAGGAAATAGACCCAGAGTGCTGCTGTCTTTTTGTCCTGTAGACATGCTGGAATTATACTCACTGACGGTCTATCACGGGCTAATCCATGATGGATTTTGAGGGTGAGGAGTTCACGAGCTGAGAAGAAAATTTGAAATTTTTGAAAAATGTTGAGACACTTGGGATAATTTTGGGTTTCGATGCTTTGTCCAAATAAAGCTTCTCTGTAGCAGAATGCTTACGTTCTCTCGTAGGTACAAATACACAGGGGAGGTAGGCAGTACTTCACAGATGGCCCAAGCTTCAGGCGCAGAGTCGGAAAACGACCTCTTTTCTCCTGAGTAGGTAATAAGAACACAACACCAGTTTGATGTCGCCGAATAATTTGTCGAAGAGGAAACATTTCCGGGGAATAGGCATTTGATGCTTTTCCTGATTCTCAAGTGGACGAGCAAGAAGCCCTTTCGGTTGCATGTGGCGTCTTCAACCACCACACGGTGGCCGATGCAAAAACCGCAATGGAACTTTAGAAACGCAGGTTCGAAATTGGAATCGAAAAGAAGGAATTGGAATCTTCTTCAATGCCCTTGTAGGAGCAGATTTCAGCAACCTCGAGAAAACTTTCGGTGTCTCCTTCCTGAACCTTCAACCCATCAATGCTATCTGCACAAAGGCATTTTGACACACAATGTTACTCTCTCCACCATCATACTTGCGGCCCTCAGGAGCTCCCGACTGATAATTTTCTGCAACCTGACATACATGCTACAGACCTTCCGTGCAGGGGAAGGGAAACCCAACTTCCGAAAGAGTGTTCGAGTGTAAGATTGCTGGAAGACTGGTTGCGAGCAAAGCGCAGACACACACGGCAGGTCAGTGGAATGTGGAGCCAAGATCTCGAGGGAATCCAAATTCGAATTTTCTTCCTTTCTCAAAAGGAAGAAAATTTCATCAAAATGAAGTAGCGAAGACCAAACCGCGACGTCGCAGGATGAATCTTTTCATCGAATCAATCTTGCAAGCAGAATGTAAAGAATGTTCCTTAACGAGATTCTTGTTCTAAGGTTATTTGTCTCCATTTTCTGTCTGCGAGGGTTACTTTCACATTTCTCCTTAGATTCACATAACAGCCATAGAATTGTCTCTTCACCAAGTCTCTCACACGCAAGCACCTTGCCCGTGATAACATTAAGGTATAAAGAAATCTTCGGTTCGAATGCTTCAGAACGTAAGCTGACTTTCGGGACGTGCAACTTTGTTTCCGAACGCAAGACGGCAAACATGTCATCCGGAGAGTTGTCGAAGATTGCTGCAAATGCGCCTTGAATGTTGCAAGACCATCGTGAATTTCCCTCCTCCAAAGATCCACTGGTGCAGACCGGTAAATACCTCTGGCGCACGCGCATAGAGTGCACAACGAGACGTGAAGCCAAAGACTTCAAGTTCCCAGCTCTTGCAAGCAACCGTCTGGAGCTAAAGAACCTGGAAGGAACTGAAGAGTGTCTTGACCATATCCTTACAGTGGAGAATCGATTCATTCCTGCAGGAGCAGCTTTCGAAAGCAATGGAATTTTGAAATCTGCTGATTCGTGATTGCAGATTCCTCAGAAAGAGATTCTTGGAGGTTCCGCAATCACCTGGGCATCTGGAATACTTTCGTAAGATGTATAAAGGGTACCATGCTTTGGAATCATCATCGAATCGAAGCAGGCTGATCCTCCTTAGAGACAGCTGAAGAGAATATTAATTGGTAGGATATGAAGCATGCAATTAAGGGCGAGGAAACATCAAAGTAGTCATGGAAAATGCAATAATTTGCGACACGGCATAACTGGCAATGACCTTGAACTCGAAGTTTCTGCAATGATGATTGGGGATAACTTAAAGAAAATTAAGAGCCATCAATCAATAAGACATGAGCGTTTTATGAGCGAAAATGGAAATGCATGCACCCAGATACGTGGGGGATTCAGAACGGGTAATCCAGTTCCAGTTTATTGGAGAGCTAATGAGCGAACACGAGCTGGGAAGAGCGAAGAACGAAGATGGGTGCCTTTCAGGATTATCTTCCTCTGGGACCGAATTTTCTGCTGTTTGCATCTGCCTGCGGCGGAAACGCATGTGCTCTCAGTGAGCAGCACCCATCAGGGACCATCGCTGCAAGTAGGGATGCACACCGTCTTTGGATGCGGCTCTCTCTGTCCCCACCTCGAACTCGAGGGACGCCACGAACTCCGTTGCCGGAGGGGTCGCGCGTTTCCCGGCCAACTTGCCATGTGTGCGGGGTCGAATGAGTATGAGCCACTGCCCCTTGCTTTCGAAAGGAGGACGATCCTTGCAAAAATTCGAGGTGCTCAGTTTCTCGGAACTTGGCAATGCATTAATTTGCATGCCAAATTATTCTTCGAGTGATTACGTATTTTTTTTTTAAAAAAAAATGAACGCGATTTTAAAAAATGAATTTCCTGTTTTTAGAATGATTTTCATCCATAAATCAAGACTTTTGAGCTGAGTTCCAGAAAGCAATCGTTTCTCCGGGGCGTTTGTTCCCTCCTAAAAAAAAAAAAAAGGATTTTCATTTCATTTTTTTTGCTTCAAGGAGATGCTCGATGCATCCCATCGTAAAAGGTATGAAACGGCGGGAAAAGCATTTCCCAAAGGATGGGGGACAAGTGAACCAGAACATGTCATAGGATTAGAGAAAGAAATGGAACAAATACTTGCAAACGCATGCTTTTTTTCTAGGGGGGTGAGAGGGGAGGGGATTTTTGAGAATTTTCTCGAAAGGTCCAGAGATTTTTTTTTTATCAGTTCATTGGAAGCATCGCGTTGGGATTTGCCCTTGATTTCGCCACATGTCCCAAGGGCAACTGCTTGTAGGATACCTCCGTTGCAGCAAGTACGACGATCTACGGCAAGCATCACAGTTGATGCACGACATCTATCTTTCCGAGGAGCCTGAATCCTGCAATTAGAGTCAATCCAGTTTCAGACAGCATTTCGAGACCACCAGCTCTAGTGGGTCTTTCACGGTCGCCCCTGTCGCAGGTCGCGAATTTCCGAGGAGCGGGGCTGGCTGCCTCAAGAATTCCCGTGTCTTGGACGTCCGTTCCCTGGCTCCCCGGGAATGCGACCCTCGAACGACGCGACGGAAGAAAAAGGCAACAGCCCTCGTATAACGCGGCCCCGTGCACAGAGGTGAAGTTCAGTTTTGTGGCAGCGGCAGTTCATCTGTTTTTAGAGAGAATGCGAACGCGTGATCCAAATCAGCGGAATTCCATTCCATGAGCGACAAGGAACGCTTTTCAAGAGCAAAAAATGATGGATCCGAAACTACAGAATTGTTTACATTGGTTACATATCAAAAAAGCTCTACATAAATTCCTTTAAGTTCAATAACAAGAAATGAATACCTTCCTTTCTGTTTTGAAGTGAAATAATGTAGTCCACTACTATAAATGCCATTATGTCGTTACAACGTTCAAGATACATTCTGCATCTTTTATTAATGTTGTCCCGTCATCCACAGGACTCGTAGAACGCGGAACGTTTCCTCCACGTTATGAGGAACTTGCAAACCTTTGTAACGGATGCCATCAGAACTTCGATCCGGCTCCTGTACGGCACCCGAGAAAAGTGTACTCAGAAGTCTGAGGTCTGTAGTATGCTTCCTCTATTGAGCCTCTTGTTCTTCAGACGAGTGACCTTCCCAGGCCTTGAAGGAAACGGACCTGGAAGAATTGGGGACCAGTGTGGAAAATGTGCACTTCTGTGCAACTCCCTTCCCGTATGAGTCACTGTATTCCCTGCTCACTAAACACTGCATTCGTAGAATTGCGGTCCATTTTATTAGGTCACCAGCTACTCATCGTATCTGCACTTTTCTTTCTTTGCCGCTACATCAATTTCGCAATCACCTGGAGCATCATGATACACCGGCCAGCAGCATCTCTGTCGAGCAGAAATATCTTTGCTTGCAAAACCAATTTTGGCTTTCCCGAAAAAAACCTGTTCTTCCCGAATTTATGCGAACGGGACCATCTCTCCAGAAGCACGGACCAGCCCGAATTCAGTGCGAGGAAAGTGCAGGTTGTGCACAGCCACTTCCAGGACCGATCGTGGAAGAGCACGATTAGCAGTTTTTGAGCAATTTTTTTTTTTTGTCTCTCTCGCATTCCTCCGCTTAATGTGGGCCCTTTTTTCACCCCTTACACAACCGTTTTCAGATTGCACGCAGCACTCTCCTGCGAGACTGCGAGTTTTCGCTCTAAGTACTTAGCGACATTTCCTTTCTCTAATGCAATTTTGTTGCTCTTCTTGCTCTGCTTTCACCTTTCCTAGCTTCTAAGGCGCACGGATGTTTTTTTTTTTTTTTTTTCCTTTACTGCCCTCAGAAACCTTCGCGGTGGACCGCGTGTTCGCGAGCCTCACCCGTGTTGCAGCCCGCAAAATACACGATGCACACGGCGGAAACCCCTTGAGGCGCCGGGAACTGGGCGAAGTCCGACGTGGGCGCACTCACATGAGCTGCACGAGCGCGCAGCCCAGCCCTGTTTGTTTTCTTCCCTCGCTCCTCCTTCCACACAGCTTTGAATCAACACCAAGTTTGGGTGGTTCCTTGCAGCTTTCGTGCAGCTCTGCAACGTCACAGATGCCAGCAAGCCGGCATGCTTCAGCAACGGGATGAAAGACCGAATTCTTCGTTCAGGAAACAACAGCCAAGCATCGTCCCAAGCAGCGATTACAGGTCAGACTTTCCAGGAGCTGGCTGAGGTTGTTGACAGGAACACCACCAAGAATTAGCTCAGACCATTAGTCAATCATTAGTCACGCAGCGATCCTCAAGATTGCTCACGAATTACATCACATGACAGAAGAAATATTTACGAAAGATCCATGAATTTTCTGCACCGGTTCCTTGCGTTTCCTGTCCGAAATCAGCGATTTCAGCAACGACAGAGAAAGCTGCTGAGCTGTCCTGAGCTTTCGCAGATACTTAAGAAGAACAACAGTGTCTCTAAATCTCGGAAAAAGGAGACAAGGAAGATGTGTGCCAGTTTGACATCGCCACCCAAATCACTGTCGAGCATCGAGGTCTTTTCCATTTCATTTTGATGAAAGAGCACTTTTTCGATCAAGGAAGAAAATTCAAATCATCTGTAGAACTTGTCGTTCGACAAATTAGCATTTCGCAGAGAGAAGACACGAGGAAGGGCTCTGTCCTTTTGCCAAGAATGAAACATACTGGAGGAGTTTGCGTCTTCGGCGAAGCCAAAGCAATGGAGTAAGGCTAAACTCTGCAAGGCATCTGCGTGTTTCCTGTAATGTTACGGCAATGAGTGATGACAATGACCACTACCAACGTATCAGGTCGTGGGTACTATTTGGTCTTCCGGAGTCTCCGCCTTGTTCAGATCTTTGTTGTCTGTGCAGAACCTCAGATTTCCATTTCTGCAGAAGATGATGGTGCCTCCTCACTTCACGGAATCCACGCAAACTTTCACCTTTGATCATCTTTATTCGAATTAACTGCTGACATTCTCACTACCTGGTGGCCGTCCACTCTCGTGCTGGACGATTTTTCTATGGAACACTTTGTTCAAGGTTCCAGAAGAAGAATGGATTGGAAAAGTTCTCCAAGAATGCAAGCATAACATCTGACCAAACACGTAACCATGACCATGCCTGCTGGATTCCCGGTCGAAACCATAACAACTTTGGATGCCATAAAATGCTCCTGGAAACCAGTTCCATCCTGACGGAATGTTCAAGGAAACATTCCTTTACTCTTCAAGGAAGCTCCCTCGTTCGTGACACGCTCTTTGTCAGGACAGTCTTTTCCCACGGAACGATTTCAATAGATCCACAAGTGTGTACCAAGTGTCTCAGTGTGGGAAAACCTGTTCTTTGAAATCCTTTTATTCTTCAGAATATGCAGATCTAAGGAACTGTTTCTGCACTAATCATCCGTATTTGTAAACTGTGCAGAAATCAATCTCATTCTAAACGTAGCAAGGGAGCAACAGGATCGTTCCGCCGATCCAGGAGAAGGCAAGCACTTTTCCTGTTTATGAGCTTTCGAAGTTACGGACTGATTCTAAGCCCACTGCAGCCCCTCAAAAAACCTTTCTACAGAATGTGCAGCTTCTATGAGTCTACGCGAAGAAAAGGCAAGGCGACTTGTCAAGAGAAGCTGAAAGAAAATCCAACTGCATCAAGGAAAATCTGGACTTCTGCGTGGGGAGAAGCTCCACTTCTGTTTGTCTGAAAGAACAAAGAACTTACCACTGTGAGATGTTCCTCAACAACAAAGACGTTCGTAACCATCGAATCAGAGTTCGGATCTGCATCATGATGACGGTTGAGTGCTTCCCTAGCGGTTGCTGACTGCCTCCAGAGCATTCCCTCATTGTCTTGAGGTGAAAATGGCTATTCCAATGAGGACCGTGGCTGCAACGAGAATTTTCTCGCTGGGCGCCTTTTTCACCATGTAATCACACGCATTCGTGATTTGTGCTCTGAAAATGCACTCCAGTCGTACTATCCGGAGCACGAAAGTGGAAAACTCTATCTGACTAAAGGTTTGGATTACTTGAACTATAAGAATACTTTGTATGGAAAATGCCCTCACGTCTCGATCGAAAGGTGAATGGAGAATCGTATCTGAGTAAAGCAACGCCGTTCGCCATTGAGCAGATCTGTTGTCTCAAGCATGCTGAAGCTGCTGTCAATCTTCTGTTTTACGGAATGGGTCTTTCGGGTTGTCATCATAAAACATCTGGCCTCGCAAAACAAATCTACAAGTAGTCCAAGAAGTAGAAACCAAATAGAACCATGCATCCCGGATGACTTCAGTGAAAGCAGACTGCAAGTATGC
Organism: Raillietiella orientalis; assembly: GCA_036172245.1. Taxonomy (NCBI): domain Eukaryota; kingdom Metazoa; phylum Arthropoda; class Ichthyostraca; order Raillietiellida; family Raillietiellidae; genus Raillietiella; species Raillietiella orientalis. The sequence continues at coordinate 2,647,136 of JAYWIR010000020.1, read as the reverse complement.
GCTAAGGTCCATTTACTTAAGCAAGGCTCATTCTGAAGGATGGGATAATAAATGCAAATAATCGTAATCTTTATCAGAGGTTTTTATTTTTTTTGGCTTTTCCGCCTGCTGACACGTGGAAAGACTAATTTTTCAGCTGTCAGTAAGGGAGACGGAATATATGCCTATTGAAGTGGACAAAGCATATACGAGGTAAGGAGATGGAAGAAAATATGGTCAGAGACCTAAATCACTATTTATCATAATGGATGAATCTTCCAGACAGAAGCGTGAAAAATTTGAAGGGAGGTTTTGAAATCAACTGACAGTCTCACAATGGATTTCGAAACTGTCCAAACTACTCACAACATACCGACATCCATCCTTCTAAAGAACAAGCAAATGTAAAGCCATTCTGCATGAGCTCCCAATCAGATGAATAAATGGAAAACGGCGCCATCGGCAGATGAATGAATCGGAAATGGCACCACCAATCTAAAATCGCACCGTCGGCTGCTTGAAATCGGAAAATCCGGGGCGATTTTTGTGGATTGCGTCGCGGCAAACTCCAAGGCGGAGGGCCGCTTCGCAGCCGGGCCCTTTCTGTGCTTTCAAAGCCGAGTAGCAGCACTTCGCTGGGAGAGTTTCCCTCTCCGAGCAATAGAAACCGAAGGCATGAAAATTTTCCCCTCTGTCCACAGAGAAATTGGGTTATTTTCAAATAACCTCGTTGCATGCGGATGTCCAGCAAAATCAACGTGAAAGATCAAGTCCCTTCACGGTTCTTCTTTCCATCGAGGTTTCCGGGGCCTTCGAGATCTTTCTTTGTTGTGGACAACAGCCCTATGCAAAACTAATTTCGAGAGATGATCGAGTGAAAGGTACAGAGGATGAGGAATCTTCACGTAAGTGCTAGGGATTTTTTTTTTTTTTTTGGCAAATGGGTGCCTGGTTTGGATGTGGAAAACATCGAAATCAATCAACCAGTCGCAAATCGTACCCATGCCGGAAACATTGGTGCTCTGCCTCCGGCTCGGAGAAGGAAGCTGAAGATGGAAATGGTCCCACCTGTCTTCGTAAATCCGTATCACGACGAGTGGATCGAGAGGTCGATTGGATTGACCAATGTGACCGAGAAGGATCTCGATGAGCATCTTTTGAAGAGTTCCATGCATCCTTTGGAAAGGTGGATGGAAATCACGAAAAGAGCGCTCGGGGAATCATCATGAACGAACTTGGAGTTTGCAAATAACTTTCGAGATGCTTCTCCTGATTTTTAAAACATCTACTTGTACGTCTGGGCGTTCGCCCTGATTTTCTTATGCCCTTTTGGAACCTCAGCAAATGGTGAGTTTACTCGAGCATAGTATTACTCTAAGGAATCTCCCGGAGGACTCATCAGTTCCGATTTAAACTTGCGAACCAACAGTCCTATGCCCGCATGCCTTTTTGCCTTTGATTCTGTTCGTTTTCACGAACTCACACTGGAAAGAAGGAAGGCGGAAGAAGAAGGTTCATATCTGTTGGGGAACACTGGCCTCAGTCCACATTGGTCAATCCAAATCGACCTCTCGATCCACTCGTCGTGATACGGATTTACGAAGACAGGTGGGACCATTTCCATCTTCAGTTGCCTTCTCCGAGCCGGAGGCAGAGCACCAATGTTTCCTGCATGGGTACGATGGGGAGAAGTCGGTTTCATCCATGAGTATCATCGGAGGAATTCCTTCTTCAATCGAGGGCTCGATAGCACTCTTCTCTTAATTTTCATTCATCTTTTTAAAGGATGCATGGAAGTTGCAAGTAGCAAACTTCGGTTTCATTGCTCTGACATATTTTAATTTCGGGTCCCATATCAAGGAGTGCATCCGTCCCGCTGGGGAATAAAGCGACGGTATGGCATCGTTCCCATCACATCTCCCCTGCCTGAAGGAAGATTCCCGTTTGTTCTCCCACTGATGAGATGAAAAGATGAAGCAAGGCGTAAATTTCCTTACCGGTGGTGTTACTGCGATTAGTAAACTACGACTTTTACGCGGATTTTTCGTAATGGCAGACTGAAAACAGAAACGGAGAACACGAGGGACATCAAGATCCATGAAAGCTTCGGAACCATGGCAACAAACTGCATTTCACCGGTGCTGTTATTCTTTGTCTAAAGCCACGGCTTCAGACAAAGAAAAGAGCTTTGGTGTTCAGGCATATCGCCCGCACAGCCTTTCCTACCTTGCAAACATGCATATCGAAATAAACATCCTCGTACGTGAACATGTGTGGAACGAGTTGCATACCATCGAGATGCATTTACTTGAGTGGAAAGGCCCCATCAAGATGACCAACGGATCTTCTCCCCAGAGTTGGCGGACAGATTTCTACGGCACGCAAGAGCACACCGAACGAGGAAACAGATGAGTTCCCATCTCAGCGTGCACAAGTGCAAAGGCATCGTTGCCGGGGAGGAATGGTGAGGCTGGAAGTGAAAAGGGAACGTTTCACCTCGGGAAGATTAAAGAAGACCAATGCTCTGCGTTTTTCCGATGGAGTCTCCGAAAATTCCCAAGCTGCCAACGTGTTTCAGCTCCACTTTCATTGTACGGAAGGGTTCCGAAGAAGGATTTTTTTTTTTTTTTTTTTAAAAAAAAGAGCTGCAGAATTCGGTTATCCAAACATCTCATATCCCTTCAGTGAGGATGATCATTCAACGATTTCTCAGTAGCACTCAGCTCTTCAATCCTTTCTTCTCTTCCCACTCTCTCTCTCTCTCTCTTTTTTCTACCCCGCATCCAATTCACTCTGTAGACGGAATCCAAAAAAAAAGACGGCAAGATTTGGATCCTGATAATTAACGTCTACAATGTTCCTGGCCGGAAAGCGAAAGTGAATGAGCTGCGCGTTCGGCAAATGCTTCCTGTAATCACCGCCAGCGAACCTTCGGCGAGCCTCTCGCAAGAGCAGTACTCTCCCTCTTCACGCGAAGAACACGGCGCAGGGGGCGTTCCGGCCGCCGCGCCCTGCAAGGCTCGCGGAAGAAGAGGAATCGGTCCGGGGGGAGGGGAGGACTCCACGCACGAGGTGGCTGCCCGCCTCCCTGGAGAGGAGCAGGAGGAATCGAAGCCCACCTTCTTCCAGAGACACGCGCGCTCATCCGGGTCTCGAAACTGACCGGAGGTTTCGCGCCCGCCAAACCCCCGGAAAAACGGGGCGCCGGACGGGAATCTCCCGAGAGTTTCGCGAAGGGTCTCCCGCACTCCCGCTGGCCTCGGCACGCGCTAGATCTCGCCGTCGCGGGAGGCGGGGATGCGCTCCCTTCGCCGTGCGCAGGACAAGGAAGCGGGGCAGGGTTTTTGACCTGGCAGATGCTTGGGCCTCCAGGAGGAACTGCCTTTCTTGATTCTTCTTTCCCATTAGTGAGGGCAGCTGGAGGGAAAGGACGGAGGAGGAATTTTCAGGAAATCGGAATTCTTCTCTCCCCACTCCCCTCCTCCTCCTTCTTCCCCCACGATCACGTGGAGAACCCTCTTGGCCGTCTCCTCTCTGAGAACAGAGAAGACGCGCGAAGAACGTCCGCAGGAGTGGAACTCTGGCCGTTGGGGGATGCTCTCTTCCTGTGGCCGCAAACCTAAGGAAAGGTCCGAGCGAGTCGGGGTGGCAATGGCCTCACTGGAGAGCGCGCGCTAACGGCGGTGGCAGCAACGAAGCGATGTCCGATGCTGCAAATCGGTGGAGAGAGATGCTCAGCAATCTTCTGCACCCGTCGGGTTCGCTTCGGCGCCGACGTCCTTCGGAACGGACGAAGGAGATGCCAGCTCGGAAGTCGGTTCTTCCATCCAGGACTCCTCCCGGGGACGAGAAGAAAAAGCCGATCATCGTGACAAGGACGCGGCGCAGGTGGTGGGGGATGGAAGAGGGGCGTACCACTCTTCCACTTCAGTTCCGGATTCGTCATCAGGAAGATTTGGGCTTCCGGGAAGAACCGGTTCTTCCTCGAACCGTGGAAAGCGCCTCATCCTCTCTCGGGAAGCGCGCGCACGTGTGCACACCCGACGTCCGTCGTCTCTTCCGCGGAGGCAGCAGGTATTTTTCTTTCTTCCCCCTCCCTCTCCGCGTTCTCCCTCGGGTGCACGAGACGGTACCGAGGACGGAGGACGGCTGCGCCGCCACTTTCTGGACGACTCGTTTCCATCGCGTTCCCTGGAGGTTTCCAAAAGCTCCAGGAGAAAAGGGAGCACCGAGCACCTCACTCGCTGTAAAGGCTTTCGGAAGTTGAATGCCCCTCTTCCAATCGGATGCTTTCCCTTTATGTCTTGCATCATTCGACCGGAATGCTTCGGCTGCAGACGATCGGGAGCCGGGAAACCACGCTGCAGTGCGAGCGGCGGGTCTTCCCCCCCTCCGCGTCCGAGAGTGCAGCGCGAGCTTGCGGAAGGCACCACTTATTAACCGAGATAGCCTGAAAGGTCGGGAGAGGGCGCCTCAAAATCTCGCTGAGAGCCCGCGCGCAGAAACACGCGGCGCGCGCTAGACGTCCTTCGCCGAAGTAGCCCTCCGGGAAAAAAACGTAGCAACTTCGTCCGGTTTTTTTCTAGCCCCTCCTTCGCAAGAAGCAACAGGATTTTTCTTGCTCATTTTTTTTTTCGAAAGAGAGAGAGTGTTCGCCTGATCCCGGCGCTATAAAGAGGTGCTGGCGAGGAGGGAGAGATGCTGCGTGATTCTAGGGTAATCCCATCCCTCCTCCCAGGAGGATAGGTGCGGTGCCCAACTGCGTTGCTGATTTCTGCACATCTCTGTCCTCTTAAGAGCCGGGAGCAGGGCCTCTGGTGAGAAAGCAGGCGCTGCTTAAGCGGGTCGGCCGCCTCGAACCTCTCCTGAGGAAACCTAGCAACCGCTTGTGTCCCACTGGTCGGAGGCAGATCACGACTCCTCTCTCCACGCTCTCCACGCTGACAACGGGAGGGGGGTACCTTCCTGGAGCCAAGCTCCGGACGGATTCCTCTCCAGGTTTCATCTCGGCCATCCGGTGCAAAGGACGAGTCCCGCGGCTGCTTCCCGATTTGCGTGGCTTTGGGGAGTATCCATCCATGGGGGGAAAAGAGGAGAGAAATGGCTCGCCTTTTACTTTCTTCCGTGCCGGTCGTCCGCGTTTCTTGCGATCGCAGTCTCTCCCAGCCTGCCTCGAACATATTTATGTCTTCCTCGTCATGCTGCAAAGCCCCCGGGGCGATAGCGAAACCATCTCCATCACCTGTTGGTCAGTAGGAGAAGACATCATTTCTTTCTGCCATTTTTTGAAAGGATGGCGTTATGTAATCGCCGATGAATCGTGCTGCTCCACACAGGAGAATCCACTACTGAAGGTGTTAATTAAGGGAAGGATGAAGCCACAACTGGTAAGCTGTCGCACGCGACCCCTCCCATGCACGCCGGTAGCGCTCGTGGTGTTTTTTCCCCTTCTCCCGGTTGTTTCGCTGCCCCACCGCAGGCCGCTGGACTCGTCCGCTGCGGAGTCCTGCCGGCGATGGGCACGGCGGACGCGGTTTACTGCGCACCTGCGGCCATTCCTTCGCGGCGAAAAGACACGGCGGCGGTTCTTACTCCAGTTTCGCTCCTCCGTCGCAGCGAGCACCGGAGGAGGTAAACACCCCCCTTGTGAAATTCTCTTGTCGATGATGATCAACAGATCGGCTGATTGCAAAACGATCGGAATAAACAACGGAGAGAATGACAGCGCAACTAGGATGGACATTCCTTCCACAATGGACTGCATCCGTTCTGCAGCGCGGAAGGTTGCCTTTCCTCGTCCTTTGTTTCCTTTGTCTTCCATTCAGATGTTTTCAGAGGTTCGGATGTTTTGACTTTTTCTTTCTTTCTTTTTTTTTTTGGAAATACCGGAGTCTCTTCGGGGAGACCTCTCTTACGGTTTCTTCCTTTCGCTTCTCAAAAGAAAAAAAAAAAAGAATCGGGTGGCCTCAACACTCTGGTCTTTGCGATGGATCCGAGCGAAGATCGCATTCTTCTCCAAGCAGTTCCCCGCTTTCGTGCACGTGGCAATCCTTTCTTTTTCCCCTCTTCAAAGTCGGTCCCATCCCAGCTTCCCGGCGGTGCTGCACGGCAACGAAACCAGCCAATTCGATGCTGCGGCGGACGACTCGCGCTTTTGGGGGGAAGTTCGTACGAAGGTCGCGCGTCCGAGCAGGAAACGCACCCACGAAGTTCCTGGGGGAAAGCACGACGAAGACAAACGCAAGCTCCGAACAACCTTCTTTCCAGCGAAAAGCGGGACACCGAGGTCCACCGTTTCGGCTTCGCGGTGGACCATGTTTCAACCCCGTTTGCAAAGATCGTTCTTCGGTCAGCGCCGAACGAAACGGCGAGCGCACCGAGAGCTCTCTTGACATCTCATCGGATGACCTGCTTTTCGCAGTCGGGAACGGGAAAGTTGAGGGCGAAGTCGCCTCGTTTCAAAGGCGCCGCGGCTTCATAAAGTTTGAAAGGCAGCTGCCGCGTTTCTGTTTGAAGAGATCTGCGGGAAACGAAGCTGAGGTGACCAAGAAACGGTGTTTTCGCGAACAAACTCTTTTTCTTCTTCTTTCTTCCTTTAGCATTGCTTTGCGTTTCTTCCAGCCGCGCGTTTCTACAAGTACCGCCGCGAAATTTTCAGAAACGTTCGCCTCTGTGGAAGGAGGGAAGGTGCAATGCCTCCAGCATCCAAACTGTTGTTTTTTTTTGCCGGAACTTTTTCACGACGTGATTCTTCACAACACGATCACATTTCATAAAATCCGTCTTCGTGGACGTTGCAGTCCCCTCCCTCCTCCTCCCCCTTCAAAATAGTCGGTATGAACCCAGAAAAAAAAAAAAAAAAAAAAAAAAAAAAACACGGTTGCGTTCGTGGGTGCGTCTGAAGTGACGAAAACGGAGAGCGCATCCCCGTCTCACGGATGATGACGCCCACCACGCTCACATCAGGAACGTCCATCGAGGTGCGCGTGGTTTACATTTGCTGACTGCGTATTTGTCAACCTGCGTGTGCTTGCAGCAACGCACCAAGCAGTCAGCCGTGATAGTGTGGCCAAAAACACACACACACACACACAAAAAAAAACGCAAGTCACGTGTTCAGTTCCACTTTCTCATTCAAACGAGGATTCCCGCACTCGGTCCGAATAAATAGCTGCCCATCCATCCACAGAGAGTAATCATTTTATAAACGCTTGCTCTGTCCGACATCCACAAGAAGGAAAATCAGGTCCTGATGACAACCTGTTTGCTTGTCTCTCATTTTCCTTTATTTTTTTTTTTTTAAAAAAAACAGCTTGAAAGTTGCATCGTTCGTTTCCTTAACAGCATTTCCGCGCAAGGCAGCCGTCTCTTTACACAGACCGATTAGAGGATCGAAGGCTCACCGGTTGATGCTCCCGCAGAGATCAACCACTTCTTGGAACTCGATTTTATTCAAAGAGCACGACCACATTGGAGATGGAACGTGCTGTAGCCAGGAGGAGTATCACACGAAGCCCTATTCGTAAGCTTCAAACTGGTGGATATGTGAAAATTCGATCCATATGTTACACATGACTTGATGCCTCATGTATTACGTTCAAGGCTACCGTGTGCACACAGGTGTTTCATGAGATAATCAGGCATTCGTAATGGATGAATCTTCCTTCATTCCTATCTTACAGAGGAGCTTAGTATTGTCTGTGGCCGTACATCAGTTGCTGATTTGCTAAGAGTAGAAATCGCGCTGCTGCCCTCCTCAAGTTTGAGCTTCATACTTCCCTACAAACACGGAACCAGGTTTTTTTATTTGGAACAGCAGTCTTTTCTCGTTTTTCAAATTAGCACGTTACTCCTTTGATTAGCATCAGCATAATCTATATCCAATCTTGTGGCATTTTCAAGTAATTCACATTTGCAAGATCCTTGTTCTTGTAGAAAAAAAAAAAAAAAGTAAAGACAGAAAGAAGAGGAATTTTTTAGGATTCAGGACTCCATTGCAAGTCCATCTGCTTTTTGAATCATCAATCTTCCCTATTTATTAACCGTGCAAGGTTCACGAATAGAATCCATCCTTAACGCAATTTTAATCCGAATTTGAATTGTGTCAAACGAATGGATCCACAGGCACCATGACCCCTCTCCCGCTGCATGGTACAGGAGGTCGCGCAGAAGTGGCTTACAAATGCATTCCACATTGAAACGAGGCAAAACGGAGAGCAACACGTGCACTTCCAGGAAGCTCAATCCCTTTCGCGGAAGGAAATTTCTATGAGCTTTTAACATTTCTTTGTTATCTTTTCAGGTGATCTTGTTCTTCTTGCTCGCCGTCGAGCAGATCTCGCCTGAATCAGAAGAAAACCGTCCTGTGAATGAGACGGAGAAGGTCTTAGTTCACAACTCATCACGCATCACGATTAGGATGCCGAGTAGGTTGATGATTTCATCCGTGTTTCATGCACCACAAGTGTTCTTCGTTAACTACAACCGCCGCACCTGAGTCTGAAGTCAAATAAAACTGTTTCGGATGTGCGTACTTTTAGAGTTTACGTGTTCCAGAACCACCGCTGATGTGTACACCAAGTGGAGATGCCTGATTTTGTGATGGCAAAGGGACAGGGGCACACATCAGTACAGCAAAACGAATGTTCCAAGATGGTAAATAGGGGATCTGTAACCCAACAGACAGCATCCTGAGCGCTGCGGACAAATGAGAACGCGCCATTGATCTCAATGAGAGTTTCTTTCATTTTTTTTTTTTTTTTTTTAATTTCTTCATCCTTAGAATTCCTTCTTTTATTACCAGGTTAGCGAACCCACACACTGGCTTAGCTAAACACTTGATACGAAGAGGCTCCATTTAAAACTACTATTCTAATCATATGCTTTCCTCAGTACATAAGAAATACTTGAGGAGTTTCCATGGTATCTTGGATACGCGTTGTGGTGATCACCCGGTATCGCCAGGACGTTTACTATAAAGAATAAAGACACATGTGTAGGGCCATCGGCCCTACATAGTCAGAAGATGCTCGGAACCTGCCAAGTGGCCGGCACGCAGGCCGGCGAGGTTCGCTTCGTCAGCGGACGGGAAGGGGACAACAACAAAAAAAAATAAAACAAAAAAATACATACAAAAATTGGGAGAGTTAGGGAAGGGATCAATGTCTATTGGAGGGCATCTTCTGCATCCTTTCCAGGATGCCGGCAAGTTCCATTTGAGTATGTTTCAGATGGGGTCATCTAGCTGCCGTCCTCATGGAGCTCAGGGCAAAGCAGATGCAGTCCCTATCCTCCTCTCGTGTAGCTCCAGGCAGCTGCAATCCCGCGTAAGAGCTGCTGGGAATGCGGCAGGCGAAAGGACATCGCGCAAGAAGAGGTGCTTCATCACGTGCCTGGGATTGTCCGTCGATGCACCAAGGGCCGTCGCGTAACGCAACCAAAGGGGCCGGATGGCAACACAGTCTATAAGCAGGTGCGGGAGGGATCCCCGTTCCCCGCACCTGCAACAGTTGGGGTCCACATCCCTCCGGGTCCAGTGAGAGAGGAGGGCGTTGCACGGGAGATCCCAGTACAAGAGCGACTCCTGCCACTTCAGGGGTATGTCCATGCTGTTCTTCAGAGCTGGGGCCACTCGAGGTCTTCCTGTGAGATTCCCAGCAGCTCACCTCATCGCAATAATCACCTCAATGGGGCGCTCGGGGTCGCAGAGTCCGTGAGCTGGTCCGTGGTCCATCCACCTAATTTCTTCGTCCTGGGACTTATTTGACAGCAGAACTCCCATGTGGCGAGCTGGTTACTGCCCAGGAGCTCCCTGAGGGAGGGCAGTGCCGCAGCTAGGGAGATTCTTCCCGTCCACGCACACGTGGTGGGCTGCACGATGACGTCCTGCAGGGAGCGCCTGTTGTAGAAGGAGTGCAGCAGGCGCTGCCTCATCTCCGTGCTCGATTCGTTCTTCTGGGTCCACGTGCGAACGGCTTCCTGCAACTAGGCACTACCGTTCGCTGGCGGGCAGGAAATCCAGATGTTCTCTCTGGTCAGCGTGACCACTAGCCGGAGCTCCGGTCCGCAGCTGGGCACGTTGCGTCTGCGCCGCCGCGCCAGCAACGAAAACGGTCCCACACAGCCGGTGGCTCTCTTGACCACTTATCGTGCGCGTCGTGGTGGGTGTATCGATGCGTTCGGTGGAAGCATCAAGTTCCAAAAGTGACCGGCAGCTAAGCCAGTTGAGTTCTTTTCATTTGTTATGTGAGCACTTGCAGGAGAATGAGTAGGCAACGCATTCTTTTGCAGCTCAGCTGAATTTAAGCAGCCCGTGACCTACATTTGTCAGTAATTGTGCCAACGATTAGCGCAACTGAGTTTTTATGATTTGCAAATTTTTTCCTGATTTTTCCACAATTCATGAGGGTATAATGGAACTGCATATGAAGTCGTTGGATACATGAAATTTTGGAATATAAGGAAGGCAGGAAAAAAACAGGAAAAGAAGAAAAAGTCCATCTACATCATTGTCCATAGTTTACACTTGCTCTTGAGAATAGAATTAAAAAAAAAAAAAAAAGAATCTCCCATAAGTATATTACATTTGTGTGAGGAAAAGGTCAATCAAGAGCGAAAAGGCATTTACTTCATGCCATATATGTAATTTACTACATTTATTATTTAAATCCCGTCGTTTAGGAAGGGCTTGCATAGCGTTGCACTATCTACAGATAGTAAACGCAAACATCGTCCCTATCACGACGATGCTGTTTTGCTTATCTTGAAACGAAATGCATTCCAAAAATCTCGCAGGCACTTCATGTGATTTGGGGATTCCCACACTTGTAAAGAACGTATTCGTTTCATTTCCAGGTGATGCTGAGAAATGGAAATGTTTCTCGTGAGCTTCCACGGAATCTACAAGAACCGAATGACATAGAGATTTTGCAAGCATCCCGAGAGCTCCGATTGTGCTGCATCAGTTCTTTATCTTTCTCCACAAAGAAACGTTTTCGTGCCTACTCGTAAGCAAAACACACACACACACCCATACCTAGTTATCATACCACCTCTAAGTTGCATCAGGCGGCACATGGGGGCATGTGTCTCATGATGTGTGACGTGACAGCCTCCTGATTTCGGGTTTCACTGGATGAATTTGCTGGATGGATCCTACCGAATGGATCTTTTGAATTCCGTGGATTTCCAAACCAACTCGTCCAATACTGTGCAGCGGCGCTCAAGTTTCGGCTCATTTGATCAAGATTACTCAGTGGAATTAAATCCATGGTCAGTCTGGTCTGCATTTTGCGCCGAAACAAACATCTTCAACCATATTCCAAGTTCATGACACCCTCGCGGGTTCATTCATCCATCTCATAAAATTAACATGAAAGTTACAACGGCACGTTTTTTTTTCTTCCCGATCGGCCATCTAGAATATTCTGATCGGCGAATGATCATAATGCGTTTCAAGCTCAGGATATCGAATGAGCTTTATTTACTTACGCACAATGCAATCAACACTTTAATCATAACATATTTAAAGCATTCTTAGCTCAATGCAAACAAATCCGGAAAAATTACCGTTTCACGCAGAGCTCTTTGCAAGAGAAAATTAAGCGAAGAGGACTGAACGTCTTGCAAGCTCACTGCTCCTCATTATCATCGAATCTTTCGTCATTTGATTTCTTGCGATAGACTCGGCAACCCAAACTTTCTTTCCACGGATGCAACCACCACGAGCCAAACCTTCAGTATGAATTTCCATTCTCAGTATCTTTGAAATTATGAAAGATTACTTTGGAAATTGCTCTTTTCTTCCTTCTTCGGGAGAATGGCACACACGGCAGTTTTTCCACAACTACCCAACGCACGTGTCCGCAGAGCACTGGGTTTCCATACCTCCTTTGGTATGGTGTGCACCTTTAGCGCTCTTCGTCCAAAAAATCGAACTGAGGGCGTGGAATTTTAACGGGAACGTATGCGAGGGTGTCCGACATCTATTGTCTAAAAAAGCCCACGGCGTCCATTTTTTTTTTTTTTTTTTGAGTGTTCTATTGGAACAGTTTGAATGGACGTCTGTCATAGCAGTGCAAAAATAAGTCTACAGAATGCAGTAGCACGTGGAACCAGGCATGCAGCTGACCTGATTGGGAGACACCTACAGCAAAGCCAGGTTACCTTTGCCCCATGACTACGATTTTCTACGTCACATGGAAAAACCAAGTGGGTTGCATGCTCTCGCTACGGCACGAGTTCGTCGCAGCTGAATTACATTGGCATTTAGGAGAAATGCAATGGTACCATGCAAAAATGGCTTCTTCATGGACTTTCCGATGACAGACGGAGCATTTCCACGAAACATTCTTCGGCACGTGCTTCAGGTCATGTACTCACTTCAGGAACGAAACTTCAAAAGGACTTGGTTGCTGTGAAGAAGATGACATGCCCATTCTCACAGCGAACCTCGGCGGAGGATGTGGATTTAGCAGGAATGGCAGCATGCATTGAACGAAGCGACACGAAGTGACCAGCAACATGCGCGTGTACACTCGCTTTGCATTTCAACTTGCCGCCTATTCAGGAATGTTGCAGAGTTCTGCACCTGCATCCAGGATCCGACATCCGAGTTCTTTCAAAACCGCCAGGCTGGGAAAGAAACCGCCGAATTCGCATGCATGAAATGCCCGATTCTCACTCGTGAAGAGCGAAGTAACCTTTTTTTCCGTCTGAAAAGATGGAATTCAAGAGCGCATTCATTCTAATTGATTCAGAGTATCTGATCGCATCATGTGCCATGTGACTTGGTACTCTTCTCAAGCAGCGGCTCAGACGACGTCTTGAAAAGATACCTTCATATGAGAACAGGAATTGATGAAAACTGCTCACTCGTTCTGCCTGGCAAGTGCGAGCGCATCATAAATCTCAAGATGCATAACATGTGCCGTCCAGGAAGATCTTGCCCATGCATGGTGTCGACGTTCTCTTTCTTTCACGGAACAACCACGGCTCTGATACTCATCCGATTTTCAGCTGTGCGGCGAGAGCAGATGAAACGAGGCTGTGCCTGCTTCATAGCTCTGTTTCCATAGAGGAATCCTTTTTTCCAGCCTGTTCCTTTCCTGTCTGCTCCAATCAAGTTCCGCCAAAAGCGCACGAAAAACACCGCAAGGGACTGATACATCACGAAGATCCCTCCACAGAATGCTGTGCCGTCTGGAAACTAAGATGTCTCGATTCCAGATGGGATGAGATCGATCAAACAGACATTTCATCGAGATGAAACCAAGGTGGGTTTCATGATGATGGGACGAGCACGATCGATCGTTCCCACTTCGAAGTGGAAACGTTTCAGCATCGCAAAGAGGCCATCCAATCAAGCAGCATCCCATGCTTGGAACGGAAACTCCCGACGGTTCTTCCCGAGATTTTTATTCAACGGACGGCGAAATTTTTGCATTACGCCAGGCCTGCGAAATTCTGCATCCATCCGTTTGGTCGCCGAGGGAGATCGGATTGAGCGCCGAGCAAAGCAACAGGTTTCCTCCTGCACTCCGTCATTTAGAGAGAAGTCGCTATCAAGGAGGGAAAAAAATAAAATAAAATTATGATACCGTATTGCGATATTTTAATTTCAAAAATCCGGGCGCGCCTTGATCTAATTTCTGACTTTCAGAGTGCCAGAAAGGTCCGTGTTTCCCATCGGACTGCTGTATGGAAGCTCATCTCTGGCACATTCTCAAACCGTCCACCACGTTCTTCTTGCGCCTGCATTTTCCCTGCAGCAATGGAAACTACGTTTTTCAGACATCCACTCCGTGGCAGTCCACGGATGAAATTCCCACACGTCTGTACCGTTCTGTTACCGAATCGGATGATGCTCGCGTCAAGATCAGCTTATCCGCGCAGACTGCAAATCCGATTTGCCACTTGGGGAATTTTTTTCCTTCTGCACTCCAAATTTTTGATGCCGCAGACTTCTCGAGGAATCTCCACGAGTCTCATTATGCGAGGTGTGCATTCGATGTGCGTCCGTCTGTCGATTCTGAGAAGTTCCTGACGGATTCGGACTTATCTGATTCATTATCTCCGCACACATCTGATGCTGAGGCTCGCCAGTCGGCAGCCCCGATTTGACGCAGAACTCCCAAGACGTTTCTGCAAAGTTCTGAATTTTCGAAGGCCTTCAGCGTCATCTTCGATCGTCATTCCTACTCATGTGTGGGAAACCATGTGGAGTGACTACTGCTACTATGACAAAATACATATTCCTCATGTGTGAAATGAAAACAGGAAGAGTGCCACAGTGCAAAACTTTTTTAAAATCGCAAATTTGCATTTCCATTAGCTCGCGCCTACGCTGGGTCCTTTATTTAAAAATAAATGAGCCACAAATCAGGGGACAGTGTTTCCTGATTACAGGTACAAGACAACAGCCACACACACAAAAAGAAGTTCATGGAGAATTTCCACCTGCACGCAAGCTGGCTTCTAAGGAAGTCAGGAGCGGGAGGAAGCGGACAATGTGTAAAAAAAAAAAAAAGTCGGTTTCAGTTGCTTCCTTCTTTCTAGAGTTGGCTCTGAACGCTGGCAATCTCCCTGGCGACTTCTTCTTGCAGGCGAGGCGCCTCGCAGCCGTATTCAACAAGGCGGCTGGGCCATTCGGATGGCTTCTCTTTGCTGAGAACAAGGGGTCCATCACACAGAGTGCGACGAGATGCTGCATCTCGTCGCGATCACGGCGCCTGCCGTCAGCCCGCTTTGAGTGAAGAATCTCCGTGGCAGAGATGTCCTCCGATGGCCTTAGGGTGGCGGACCGTCAAGGATAGGCGGTTTGCTACATGTCCTCCAGGCCACCGAAGTCCAACAAGAGGTCTGGAACGGTCTGGGGATGCGTCTTCCCTGGAAACCAGCCCGTTCCTTCTCCGATGGCGCTGGAATCCCGGTACAGTCAGTTCAGACATTCGGTTCTCATCCCTTGTCCATCTTAACAGGAATGCTAAAGTGTTTGTACACAGAGGAGAGACCACGGTTTCTTCCGAGGTCACGCTGAGCAGGTCGCTCTACCGAGGGAGTCCTTTTGCCCGGAAACGGGCAGCGTCGTCATTCTGTCTTGCAGCCACCGAGGAGTCCCTCGACTCCTGCAGTGTTGCAAGGCAACTCTCACCCGGCAAGTTGGCCGATGTCGTCGTTTCCTCCCCTGAGAGCAGGCAGTGCTGCGGCTAGGACTGTGAAGGCTATCCGGGACCACTGCGTGCAGTCCTGTGAGCTATCTCCCAGCGGCGCTGCGGAAGCCGCGACGAAGTTCCTCTGGGCGCACTTCCAGAGTGGCGATCCAGGACTCCGGTACTATCTGCTGTCGGGCGTTTCAGTTTAGGGGGTGGGGTGGGTGGCAAGAGATTTACGGGTGGACTTCCAGCACGAGGACAGATGCCTCAGGGGGTAGCCAACTCCAGTCATCCTATCGCCGTCTGTGCAGCAGCAAAGCAAGAAATCCTTCGCTTTCACGAAGTCCACAACTTGGCGCAGACTTCCAGTTGACAGAGTTGCGCTTGTAGTTTGATCTTGACAAGAGCCAATATGCCCAGGCCAGCATTCTGGCTGGGCACCACCAAGTCTTCCAGGAGAACCCGGGACCCTTGCAGCGCCCATAGGGCTTTCCTTATTCGCTTAAATTGAGTAAGCGAATAAGGGGATGGGCAAACAAAAAAAAGGGGGAAGAAGAGGAAGGCAACAGAAGTATTCCAGTTGGGATTCGTATTTCTTGTCACTGTGTTTGTTCGAATCTTGCATTTCTATCAAAGAGAAAGAAATCAAATAGGCACTTATCCAAAGTATCAGGTTCTTAGAAGGACCACTGGAATCTCCATGAGACCATTTGGGTTGACCGCTGGGTTGCAACTCATCTCGTTTCCAGCGCGACGTGCTGGAAATGAGCAGGGTTGCTGACGTGGATTCTGCCTCGTCCTGTCTCGTACACCCCATAACCGACATACTGATCGCGTGCAACGTAATCGACATACCACGGAGCGAACGTTTTCCTTTCAGCATAGGGAAGTAAGTGCTGGATGCCTACCATCACGCTCAGTATGGTGGAAATTGACTTTTTAGGGTAGCTTGGATACCAACATCAGAAGCACTGCATGCATTCCGACTCGGGGAAAAATTCGATTAGTTTCACATCACTTTTGTGGGAAGCAAACGATTGGCCTTTCCTTTCCCCCTTTGACGTCAACATTCCGTGAATGATGGAAAGATGTGCTGATCGTTAATCACTAACGATCGGAATTGATTTGGGTTGATTAGGTGAAAATGTGACTCCTTTCACATATGACAAGTGATGCCTAAGACGGAAATCCCTCAACGGCTGCATAAGTGATTATTACTTCAAAGAATTTATTCAGAAGGATTGCATCATCGAACTGGGGAAAATGTCTTTTTCAGGGCCTCTTTGGACCAAGGCGTGAAGCAGAACATCTGAATCGAGCATGTGGGTTGGTTTGTCTGCAGTCCGTGGTGAATTTTGCAACGAAAGCTATTTTCCTAGATCATCTCCCTCTGGGAGGATCAGCTGAAGAGGTTGCAAGCTATACGGATTATTATTATCATTTTGGTCTGCTATCGACAGACATCATGTTTACCTAGAGAAGCAGGTAGTTACAAACACAATGGGTGGAGGTTGCATCAGATGTGTTTTGCTACATACGGTTTCAACCTGGAAGAAAAGAAAAAAAACAAACATGAATGCTGAATATGTGTTTACATTCTCTCGTCTTTCGGATCGTTCCAGAATTTTCAAGTCGGAAATCACTCTGGAATATAGTTGTAGAATCATTCAACTCGACAACGACACATCAACAAAAATGAAAACTTCCCCAAATGAAGCCATTCCGAGTCGAACTTCCCATTGAGTACGCGTGTGCTTCTGTGGTGCTTCTCGAAGGGGGAAGGTTTCAAAGAGTTCACTGCCTCCGGCGAAAAGCGTACCAAGTGACCAGGTTTGCGAGCAGCCGCGCGCTTTTCGCTTAAGAATTTCGTGAAGACTTTGGAGACCGTTACTTTATGAGGACACGTCCCGAGAACAAGAGAGCAAGTTTGTCCGATCCCTTCATGGTGGGGGATCACTGAAACCAAGAGATCGCTCAAATCTGTCTGACAACAAAGTTGTTTGATGGCTACCGGAGTTGTACATTCTTAATCGTATATGCAATGTACATATTAGTGTTTACGGCCGATCTTAGATCTTCCCGATCTCTGTTCCTTTTTTTTTTTTAAAAAAAAAAAGAAAAAAGAGATGTGAGATCAAACCCATACAAGAACAGACTCTGAATTTCGAATGTACCATAACGAACTCGCATTGATGCTTTCAAGATACAGTATGCAAAATCCTAGTTTCTAATAAATTATGTACAAAAATGAGATACTGACTCGAATCGGATATTTTACTTAGAAGAATAAAAAAAAACTGTTAAAAAGGCAATAAATCAAAAAGAAAATGCACCAACCGTCTCCAAATCCACCGACATTAGCACATATTTTCTAAGTGTGAATATTTTAGCTGCAATGAAAATATAGTGACCGAAACAAATCCACGTTCTTTTGATAAATGTGTTTATTGACTTCAAGGACAGCAAACCTCACAGGTCACTCGATAAGAAGAAAAAGGTACAAAAATGGGATCTTCCAATGATGGAAGCCAATCTACATAATATGGAGAAAGACGATGAAGAAAAGGCATGTTATTTTTATAACTTCTAATGCAAGAAATTCATCATGTTTTCAATACTAATTTGGTGAATCATATTCCAGTTGGCAATTTTTAGTTGGATACCTTCGAACAGGAAGAGGGCAGGGAAGACATGAACATCAGTCAACACGACTTTAGAAAGGGCAAGAAATGAATAGAATGTACTCTATCCACGATCACAGAACAGTTCAGGATTCTGATGTATCGAGAACCACTCTTGTTAGAATCCATCTAACTCACTGATGAGGATGTTACGTAGGCCCTGGAACCTATTTCGAACAAACATTGTTCTTATTGGCTGCTAACGCACTGGACGAAATTTGCACAGTTCCAATAATTCTTTGCAGCGCCACGTAAGCAAATAAGAATCAACTGCATGTAAAAAAATCTACTGCTTGAACAAATGCCGATGTTTTCAAGAGTTGTCATTTTCAACTCAAAGAAAAAATGCCGATTAAATGATAGGATTCAAAGAACTCCATTTTAAGTACAAAAATGACGATGAAGTCGCATGATTCCCACACCTCTTGATTTTCACTGAGCTTGGCTTACAATTAGGTAACATGTTACAAGGAAGGATGTTTGGAAATTCTTCCGGAATTCCTCCTCTGCTCACCTGGGGCGCTCGTCGTCCCTCAGCCTGCCGCTTCCTCGGCTACTTGTCCCCCGTCTCGCGAGGGCTGACCGCTGGGGTTCTCCGGCTTCATCTGTTTGTCGGTCCTTTGTGTGACGTGGACTGCATAGATGTCTTCGGAGTACCGTCCGGTGCTTCTCATCTTCTCCGAGTACTCCTTGGGAATTACCGAGATCCTGGAGCACCTCTTCGTTGTCTGGATCCAGACTCCCAGAGAGCCAACGATTCATCCTGCACTGTTTCCTCTCTGCCCAGTCGGAGGGAAATTTCCTTATATTTTTCTAGCTTGTTCCTCCTAGGTGTGATGAACGCCTCTTCTCCACCCTCGAACGGGTAGCAGACGTCCAGCACTATTATCCGGTTTCCTTTCTGCATCATTAGGTCCGGTCTTAAGGGAGAATCCGTTTCTGGAGCTTTCTGTTTAGTGGGCACTATGGTCCACTTTGCCTCATCCACCGCGGCCATGCTCCTCATCTCTTGAATCGTGTCATGTCGCGCAATGGACAGATGAACGTGGTTTCCGCGTCTGTCACATATGTGAGGCAGCGTTTCGTCTCCCGTCCGGCAGCGCTGACACGCGTGTTTCTCTAGTTTCATCCTGGGCCCGGCCCTGACTGGTAGGACATTTAACCTGGCTGCATGGACGAATCTTAGTCATGGAATCTCAGGGGTTTACCACTGGCGAGGAAGAAGTGGCGTGGTGCATGCTCACATGCAGCACGACTCTCCCTTGACTGAGGTGCTTCTGAACGAGGGATTGCCACGCGTTCTCTCTCTGCAGTGCTCTCACGCCGGAGGTGAATTTTCTCCTCACGTTGCTGCTGAAGATGCCGTTGACCGTCATGCTGGGCTCTCCATCAGTAAATCTTTAGCGGGCTTTTGTTCTCCTCGAGGCCCTTCTTCCTTTCGACTAAAACCTCTCGACGTCCCTGCCAGGCTGTGCGAATTCTCCGGAGGAAGTGCCGGCCATGAATTCCCCGAGGTTCTTATCTGTTGGCATTTCGGGGATCCTCTTTTGGACCACCTCGTTTAGTGTCTCTTGGGCCAATCTCTTTACTGCGTTGTCTAGGCAGGTGAGTAACTTGAAGCACCTATCGATGGTAAGCATGCCCGACTCCTTGGCCAGCTTCATCAGTCGCAGGCAGCCTTTCCTTCTTTCTAAAGGTCGAGAGCAAGGGCACAATTTTAATTGAGAACTGAGCAGACGTTCTGGTGTCATCACCTCATACTAAGACGACATCATTGGTTCGCCCTTTCGTTCTCTGCTGTCTATTTTCCCAATGTCTTGGATTAATTATCTTATTCCGAAAAAAATATTCTATTAACAAGCTGTTAGCAACGCCAGAAACTCCAAATGAAATGTGTTTAAAGTGAACACTTGGTAGATTTTTCAGCTTGTCCAAATATTCCAAATAAATACTTGGATGAGCTTCACTAAATTGAACTTCAAAGAAAAGCAAGAAAATTTTATCTGAGCTCAGAGCCTGTGTTACACAAAAGTGTGACGATTCATCTCAGATTTTCTGAACGGACACGAAGTCATCCTTTCCATAGAAGAAATTTTGGCAGTCTCGGTAAGAATAATTGCTCTAAAAGGTGATCTTCCACTTCACGATTAACAACGTTAATTGCGCAAAGCAGCAAACTCCATTTTCCCTGAAAATTTTGGGTTCCAATGATTTTCTGATGCAAGCTTTATGTTTGCGTCTTAGACTTTATTCTTCTTTACATGATGACAGAGAAATAAGTGTTCTTCAAACTGTTCACTGGGAACCACTCTGAACGAAAGACATCATAAATGAGTTTAGAGAATTCTTACTACTTAATGGTCTTTAATGAGTAATGAGTTTGTAATTGGATCTTGACGCTTTTGTTTCATGATCTTTGAAGATTCTAAATCAATTCTCTCTCGTCTACCAGTTCATGTGATACGCTCCAAGGAATTCCTCAAGATTTTACTACTTAGAAGAGACGGCTGAAAAATAACAGCTGTGACCACATCCCTCTTTTCAGTTCGACAAGAAATTGGAAGCCGAGGAACCTCGGAAAAGCGTACTAGTAGGAAAAAAACATGCAATACGGTCACGCGTAGATGAAGAGGTGGGTTCATACCCAAACTGGTGCCACAAACCTCTAGAGGAAAGTTCGAGTTCACCTGAAATTTAAAATTAGCATCAGTGCTCATGCCTGAGGTCAGGTTAAGATGCACATGGTATCGGTACATGAGACATGAGACATAGGAAAGCAAGAAGCTCATCTTCACCTTTTTTTTCTCTTCCATCAGTAACCCACTGTGAGAAAATCGGTAACTGAGTGAAGTCGGCGATTCACAGGGCGGGAAGTTTGATTGAATTGGCAAAAGTGCGATTAACATTTCAAGCTTGAAAAATCCCACCTGAAGTTTGAAGTGCTTCTCCATGATGTGCCTGGATCTCTCAAAATTCGCCGCCAAGATCTTGTCAAGAGCTCATTGGTTCTGGCACAAATAAAGTCCTATGGGAAAAACGCTGGTCCAGCACATGCATCCGATGAAAATCCGTACGCTCATCAGAAAGAGAAGAGAGTTTCAAATGAGTGTAAAGGAAGCCCAAAGTTTGTTCTGAATAACTGACGCCCACAAAGGTAACCGCAGAAGTGAAATGGAACCAAAGCAACTCTTGTTAAAGTATTTCGCACTGCTGTTGGAATTTTTAATAGAAATAAAAATTAATTCCAGGGTGGCATGCATGAAAAATGGGTTTCGAATTCTGATTACTCTACAGATCGAGATGCTTTTTCGATAAACTGTCTTCAGGTTTCTTCTGGTGTCTTGACACAGCTGACTACAACAGATCATGTCATTTGAATTATTTCTCCGAATTACTTCTATGAAAGAAACAAGGAGAATTGCTGTAAAGGTTACCAAGTACTAAAATCCACTTGATGGTCATTCCATTCGGAGCACACTTTGTACACTTCCAGACATTCATTGATTAATGTATTCAGTTTTGTTGTGTAAACTACACGTGGTCTCACGGAGTAACACATAGTGTTCATAGTTTCCTAACTCTTGCCATTTCAGAGGATCCCAAATCATAGAAAGTCCGAAGCAAAGTCCCTTTGAACGTTGCTGAGGAAGCTTTATTTTTTTATTTTTTCTTTTAGGTTTGACGGAATGACACACGAAGCAACCTAACAAGAAACTGATCGCTCCAATTCACATTTGTCTTCCCCACATAACCATCATCTGCACAATTCAAACTGTTTCTCAGAGATGGGACAAAAGCATGCTAACCGATGCCCAGCAGCTCAGAAATGGTTTCTAAATATAATTCGATTTGCTGATTCCTGTTAATTTTCCTCAGGCATTTCATATTTGCAATCGTTCCCCCTCCCCCTCCTCCCATCTCTCCCTATGTCAAATTAGTAGCTCAATTCATCGAATTAACCTGCTGAGCGAGTCGTTTTTGTTTTTTTTTGTTTCCAAAGAGCACCCGTGGGCGCGTGAATTCAAATTGGCGAAGACGAATGCACACGTCAAACGCACAGAGAATGCATCCATTGTGAATTTCAATGAAAAAACAAATTATGTATGAAAACTTCGATGCCGCACAGAAAATAGGAAAGTTCATACATAAGAAAAATAAAAGAACTCATGAGAAATTCAGCACCTCGCAGGTTCAGCACCGACATCGTGTTTCCTCGCGAGCGCCATTTTTGGAACACACGACACATACATCTTCCAGATGTGCTCCAATTGGATGGTGTAGATGGTATAGAATTTGGAAAAGGCTTTCCGGCGAGACGTGTAGGCTTGGCACTCACAGTTGGTCCAGCAGCTGTCCCAGTTGCTTGAGGTGGGGATTCCTCAATAAGTCGTTCCATACTCGAGCAAAAAAATCGAATCGATTTGATTTCCCATTCTTTTTCTTATGTAATAAATATGGATTCAAGCGCATAACGTCTAAAAGATGAAGAGATATTTTCCTGTAATATTTCTTTAACCTCTTTCTTGCCAGAGTATGTGCTGCAATTGTACCATCGCTTCTGTACACTCCACCCATTTTTTTTTCCCTACTCAAAAACCACTTTACGCTTTCCTTTTACAACACCTCGTTCCTCTGCATCCATCTCATCGGCACCGTGTATCGTACTGAGGAACTGTACATCCCTTTTGTCCCGTTACTTCAATCACATTACTTTCTTGTTATATCTTGCAATGTACTGACCCTTCCTTAGAGAAGTGGTTTTCATGTCTTCAGGAATACCAAGTCTCTGCTGTAGCATTGTACCAATACTGTCTTCCTTGCAAGTACATGGTTTCTGTGCGAGTTCTGTACTTATGTACCAGTTATCCAGACAGAATTGATATCCCTGGCCTAAGAGGTCATGACGAAGTTCAAGAACGATGCGAGTCGCGGTCTTACACTGAGCATAATGCTCACCATACTCTGTATTTTTGCCAATTATTCTTTTCCTCAATTAAGGCTTCAATTATGTAAAAAGCATGCAAACAAACCCAGTATGTAAAAAGAGAAAGAGGAATTTTCTGTTCGGTTGGCACACCTCACATCACTTCAAAATTGATAAAAAATCAAGAAGGTCACATTGCAATTCCGATCGAAATACAAGTAAAATACACATTGGCATGAGATTGTTTTAACTTTTTACTAAAATTTCGTACTTTGATGGCGAAGGGTAATTTTTTTTTCTTTCGCACCGCGTAGGCATTCGTCAAACGCACCACGGTGGCGCCTCTCCAGAACGTGTACACGGACGCCAAACTCGCTTAACACAGGTTAATGCTCTCCAAATTTCTATACATTGAATGGTAGATAGATTTTCTAAAATTCAGTGTCCCTCAGCAACCAAAAGTCACTGCTTGGTACGAGATTTTTCTTTATTTTCCCGCAAAATTAGCAATAAAGGCATGTAATTACTTAAAGTCTTTGTGGAGCATTTGTTCCAGAATTCCATTACCCTTAAGTATAGCAGTTCGCTTTAAACTTGATGCTCCCATCGATACTGTGTACTGGCGCACATTTCGTTGCAAATAGGGGGAAGGACTTTTGAATACACAAAATTTCCACCTGGATTCACAACAGTTTAGTGAACCCACGATAAAACCACCAAAAGTCTTGGAATCAGTCTTTTCAGCAGCATGTAGAAGACAACAAGTGCAGCATCTGCTCTTCATGTGGTTCTGCAGTACTGGAAATTTCCATGATTTTGGCAATGGTCAATGGATCCACAAAGCAGATTTCGAGATAACCGTGGTCAACTACCCAAGTTTCCACTCGCGTAGCACTCACTCCCTATTTCTATCTAGACCTACCTTCTCTTCGTGCCGTAACATGATTTTTCCATTTTTGTTCTAGCTTAATTTCTTGTTTCCCCCCATACTACCGGTTGTACTTGGAAAATTCGCCCTCCCTGTAAAACAAGTCAG
This sequence comes from Raillietiella orientalis, assembly GCA_036172245.1. Taxonomy (NCBI): domain Eukaryota; kingdom Metazoa; phylum Arthropoda; class Ichthyostraca; order Raillietiellida; family Raillietiellidae; genus Raillietiella; species Raillietiella orientalis. Next base: position 2,623,364 of record JAYWIR010000020.1, on the reverse strand, counting down.
CATTTCGCGCTCCTGGACAGTAGCAGTCTTGAAAGTTACACTTTTTTTCGCAGAAGTGTTCGTATGACCTACGGTTACCAACTGCTGCTCCTACTTATTAAATACATGTAAAACGAATAAAAGGATTCATTTCAGCTGTTTCAATCTGAGCTACTGGATAAGGCCCCACCCTAGAAAAATCCTCTACATGATATATAAGGTGGAAAATTCATATTCTTCAAAATATGAATATTCCATATTTTCCAAGTAGGAGCTCTCGTTTTCCAGGTGGCAGACAAAAATAATATCAACACATGCCATGAATTCGTTTGGAGGAAAACAGTATTTATTATGAAATCTTCATTGAAGAGGAAAATGACCTCTTTCCCCAAACAGCCCCTCAGAGTCTTTCCAATGATCTCCATGGTTACTTTTCATCAGCTAATCATGACATTTGGCGTAGAAGAGCATCTGAATGCACGTGAGAATATGAGATGATGGAAACATGGGTCACTTTCATCATTTTTTGAATTACTTTTGTACACTTTTAGTTTGCAACTCATTTTTAGTTTCATGGTTGGTATTTGTTTTTGTCATTTTTTTAGTACAGATGCTTTTGTACACATGGTAGCGAATGCTCATCCCAAGTCCATAATTGTTTCAACCTATTGAATGAACATGCGAACATTAGGCATAAGTTCAAATATCGACAGGTAAGTGGCATGTTTAATGCCAATCACAAGAAATAATTATCCCATTCCCAACAGTCATGTCGACGATCCTTTCCCCCCCAATTCTAAGCTTGTGATGTACAGCAATTTTGGTTTTATCCTGGACTTCCGCATTTACTGATTTGAATAATTTTATTTTCTCCACAGTGTAAGCTTTCAGGATTTGTTTCCTGCAGCACCATCAAATTGAAAAATACCTGAATTTCAGTGCAATGTACTCAAGGAATTCCTTTTAGGATTCACTAGATTAACCCTAGAAGGGTAACGATTTCGTGCATAAATGGCTACGTGGTGTCACACAGGACACCAATCAAAATAATTATAAGCATTCAATAATTTTTCGTGAGCATTTGAGCATTTTGTTAATGAATTACAATCATCTTTACAAATCATTATGTGAGTTGTTTGCGCATTGGCAACATGAAGATGTTCGGTGTTGGGCACAGGTGAATTTTGGGCGACAGGCACACCTTTCCCTTTCTTTCCGGAACGTGGGCGCATTTCGCAGCGCTTATCGACGGTCAAAGGTTGTCGTGGAAACCTCTTGGGACCTCAGATCTTCTTTATTCAGTGCCGATGCAATGGAATTTCGCAAAGAACGGGGCGAATTTCTGCATTGCAACGGGCGTTCCATGTGAGGTGTTACAAGCTGGTAGGTCGAAGGAACAGTTTTCTGGAAATAACTGGGTAATTTGGATCTCCGAGGTGGTTGGCAATGGACACCACGTACGAACCTATCCCGGCCCCGTCTAACAGTTCCATAAAAAACTCGCAAAGTTTTCATCCGCATCGCTTTCATCAGCTGAAAATCTTTCATCCCCTTGTGCGCTCTCTGCTTCCGAATTTCCGTCATCTGAACCTTGGTCTTCATCAGATGAAAACTCTTCCCAATTGGTTCCTCCTCTCCCATGGCGCCCAACCAGCCCTCCCAATTCACTTTGTGTGGAGATTCCATTACCAGAGGCCATGGATGCACATTTTCACGTGTAGCGTAAAAGAAAAAGAAGGTGACGCACACGACACAGTCGGACACCAAAGGAAACGAGATCAACCCGCAATTGCGACCGCAGGCACGCTGAAGGTCACAGGTAGCTGGGGCGGCGTCCTCGCAACACGGACCACAGCAGAGAATCCGCACATTTGAGTTCCTGTGACGCCACGGTACTCTTCTAGGGTCAAGTAAATCTACCTACGTATGAAGCTCTCATGCCATTCAAGTATACAGAAGTTTGAAGTTACTACGTGTTTTCTTTTTTCCTGAGTTCAAGAATTCAAACAGCAGGTGCCTGATCTTGTATTTTTACTGGTTCCCAACGAAACTTCTTGGATCTTAGGAGCCTTTGGAGCGAGCCACATACAGGGACACCTCGACTGTAGTGAGGGATGTGGACGTTCGCAGTGGTCAAAAGAAAGTATGGGTGACACTGAAGCCAGCAACTCAAACTCAGTCTCTCCCAGATGCCTGTGGGCATTAGAGGACAGTTAGTTCGAGTTATTCTGGCTGAGCGTCAGTCATCCTCTCCGACTGTTGAGAATTCACACACAACACGTTTGCAACGAGATCAAGGCAGAGGACCGAGGAGGAAGTATTGGAGTTAAGCGAGAAAAGGACGGAACATCCCTTGCGGAGCCATGGGAAGGCGAAGAAGCCACCAGTTTTCCCGCCCCTAGAGCTCTTCCCGGGCGGTGCACCCATCCCAGCGATGCGTCCGCTGCTGCTGGCGAGACTCCATCACATCCAAGAAGGTGGCGTGTTGCCGCCTTCCAGAGTCGGCGTGAGAGGTCGCGCGCGCGCGTTTTCGGTAAATCGGTTGGTTACGAGAGGGCACTCGGTTCAAGCCGTGAAAAAGGAAGATCTGACTTGGCTGCTCCAAGGAGAGACTCCTCCCTACATCATGTACAGGAAATGGCAAGTTTTGAGGGAATCCACTGAAAAAAAAATCTGGAAAAAACATGCACGGTCCTCGGAAGCAGCTTTGCGCTGCGCAGAGAGTTGCCTGAGCTGTTGCCAGACCTTTTCCCCAATTCCCTTCTCTACTCCTACCCGTTAATTCTGCTTGCCTCCTTTTCGATTTAGGGGACCACCCTATCAATCCAGGAAGGTCCTGGAGGAAGGAGCCTGCTCCTCTTGAACTTGATAGGAGACCACGAAGGGAACCATCGTTACGGTTGTCTCCGAAGGGAACCCGAAACGGAACCTCTTCCTTATTCTCTCCGGAGAGACGCCCAGCAGAGGGAAAGTCCAGTCCTCTTCCTCTGAAGAGAACCCCGAAGGGACGCTTCCAAATTTCTCTGAAGGATTCTTCCCAAAGGAAGCAGAGTGCTTCTTGATACTCTGGAGAGGTGTCGACTCGCCAGCTTCATGGTACGAGATGGACGGCTCCATCTTCACAACCGGAGGAGAACCCCGAAGGACTCCCTGATTCCTGGAAGGACGCCGAAGTGAAGACTCGAAACCCATGGCGCACTCCCCTTCCCGACTCCCGATCCCCTACGTGGGGCTTCGGACCCGCAACGTTCGGAGCCATCACCTCAGCCACAAGGCCTCTAGCACAGGCCCTTATGAATAGAACCGGTGTCCTTTCTCGCAAATCTCTCGAGAGCTCTTCGACGTCCCACTCGCAGGGGGGCGTCGAAGGCTAAAGTTCGTTGTCGCTTCATATCAGGAAGCTGGACCACACTTGCGGACGTTACAGAGGGTGAAGCTGCGGCTCCATTTGCGAACGATGGCAACGGTAGCTAGATATTGGCACTGGAGTGTACCCTTTAGACTCACCAGGGATTTTTCAGGGATGGCTAAAGGAAAGGTCGACACCGGCAGGGATGACACGACGGACACGGACCTACTGAAGTCTTCACCCTACTTATCGCTTCGGGTGAGCCTCTCTCTAGGAAGCGATGCGGAACCCAAAGGAGTGGACATAAGTGCCTGTCACGCTCTTGGCCACAGCATTGTGTCTGCTAAAAAAAAAGGAATGGCAATTGCCAACTGGTGGGATGGGAACTCTCCTGCTACATGACAGAAGCTGAGAAGCCCTCCGGGGGGAGATGTGCAACCGCTTAGCTGACCGACTGACCTCCTCAATTATGCGGGGACCCCCTGGTGTAGGACGGAGAACTGATGGCCTACCCGCTGTGTAAGATGTTCCGACGCTTCCCTTTAGCAACGCACGACGCCAATGCTCTTCCTGCACTGCAAATCCCTATCTAGTCAGCGCCTTGATCCACCACCCGATGGGGAGAATCGCGTCCCTGGAATGAAGTGCCAGATCGTGGGAACCTTCTCTCGTCGGTTACTGGAACATGATGCTCTTCGTGCGGGACGGATGCTGGAAACCTCGCGCCACGGGAAGACCTCGGCCGACCTCCTGAAGTCTCGTCTTTTTTCTTCCAGCGGCAGCATACTCGCGACTGATAACAGCGACGCTTGCAGCGCACCCGTGCGAGGAAAACCCTAGGAAAGCGACGAGAGGGACCGCACTTCCGGTCATTGCTGTGTTGGGCCCGGTTGCGCCGGGGCGTCTATTTATACAAGATAAAGATGCAGGTCAGTGGCAGGACGCTTGGTCCTACCACGTTACATGCATATACAAACAGGAACCTGCCGTGAACCAGCACGCAGGCCGGCGAGATTCGCCTCGGCAGCAGAAGGAAAGTGGAACCAACAAAAGAGAAGAGTAAAACAGAAAAATGTAAATACGAAAAAAAATTGGAAACGTTCGGGAAGGGATCACCGGGTTCTGGAGGGCGTCCTCCACATCCTTGTAAGGATTCCGGCAATTCCAAGATGGGGCCATCTTGACGCTATCCTCATGAAGAGGACGGCAAAATAGATGACGTCCCTATCGTTCTGGCCTCCTCTGGAGTTGCTCCATGAAGCCACGATCCCGCGTCGGCAGTGGAGTGCTGCTAGGAATGCGGCCGGCGTGAGGGCTTTTGCGCAGGAAGAGGCTCTTCAGAATGTCTCTGGGGTTGCCCTCGGGGTGCCACAGGGACCCGGCAAAACGTTCTCACAAAGGGCGCAGGGCAACAACACAATCCATGAGCAGATGTGGGAGGGACTCTCTCTCCGCACCTGCTGCAGTTGGAGCTTACCTTCTTCCCCGGGTCCAGTGGTGTCGGCGGGCGTTGCACGGGAGATCCCCCAATGAAATAGCAGGATCGCTGACTCCTGCCACTTTAGGGGGAGGATTGCATTGTTCCAGCATGCTGGGGGCCATACCTCTTCCAGAGGGATTTCTAGGAGCTCTCTCCAGCGTAGCAGTCCCTTTGGCTGGACAATCGGGATGGCAGCGTCCTCCAACTCCCGAGTTGTCCACGCATCCAGTTGTTTCTTCTTCTTCTGTGTTTGGCATGTTACTTCTCATCTCGCTGGAAGTTGGCTGTCCTTTGCTCCTCTAAGGGAGGGCAGCACTGGGGCAAGGGCCAGTAGCTGCTGTGGCTCGATAAACCGGAAAAGTGTCCTCATTGGAATCACAAATCTGGAAAGGACACCTCACCGGGTGCGTGCTCAGTAATGGACGGACTGGACTGTGGCGACTCCTTCTTCCCCCATTCATGACATTTTTTTTTTACTTATTGTGCTCCCTCCCTGAGACCAGCTTTCCTAGGCGCAAACAGGTACGCAGACCAAGCAGATCAAGGAGCTCAGCTTGAAGGTCTTTGACAGTGCCGTCACGTGACGACGGACAGATCCCCTAACAACCTAGGATTCCAGATACAGCTTTCTGGATGCGGAGAGTGAGAACAAGGACAGAAAGTCGAAGAAAAACGTGGATGGAACGGGCACGCTCGCCAAGTGACATCCGAATGAAATCGCATGATGTTCATTATGTGTCTGGAAGCACCGTTGTAACAGTTGGAGGAGGTCCTGAGCAACTACAGGAAAAAGAGGAGCAATATCCAGGTCGCGTACACGATCTTTTTTTCTTTGCAGGAGTCCGCGCGAATGCAGTCTCCAGCCTAAAAATTATGCTTCCGAGTAACCAATGTTTGGGGTTATCTCACAGGTCAGTCCAATCGCAGTGCAATGATCGAACCTCACTCTGGAGGGATCTCCATGATGAGACTTCGGTTCTTGCTTTTTTCAGTGAGAATGAATGGTACTGATCAAATTGGACCAGCTAAACAAGGAATAGATAGAGAAAAGCGGTGCACCAGTGTCCGGAGAAATACAGACGGTTTGAGGGCGTCATCAGCAATCTTTAAATCCCGCATTTTCGTGTAGGAGCTTCTATATATCAAGGGTCGACTTCTCGAGAGAACGTACGTGCACAGCATCTTGACATGGGAAGCGTGTCTATGTGGAGGAAGGAGCTGTAAGACAGTATATCTCCGAGTTTTCCCTCGGAGGAAAAGATCGTTGGAATGACACCCCTCTTGAAAACGGAGCGCTCAGGGAAGCTTCTTTCAAGATCCCACCAAAGGCAAGAAAGAAATTACACAAGCACTGGTGTGGAAAGAAAGGTGCAGAGTAAAATGAAAAAGTGTGTCGGCCAAGGAAAGAAAGTAGGGCTGGAATAAAAGACCTTAATCATGCAAGGAATTTGCTTGACACTAGGAACCTTTTCGCAAGTCGAAAATTGGATGATTAACGACTCTCAAATACTTCTTGATGCCGAACAACTGGACTGATCCCATGACGACCCTCACAAGCAAGATAAATGCACAGTAGGACGCTGAAATCACTTAAAACACCAACTAAACACCAATCCATAGCTTCAGGATGGAGTTCTGAGAAGCAACAAGGCATATTCAAGCAGAACTGACAAAAATTCTTTGCCATCCTCCTATATGTTTGTTCCGACAGCATTCACGATCCCGGTGGTTATATCAAAAGTCTTGAAAGATTGCGAGCGCCCAGCGATAGACACCCTATGAAGTGTTCCTCAATCTGAAGGAAAAGTATCCATATACATCGCTCAGAAGTAGGGATATGCGATCTGACCAGGAATAACGGTGCGGGAAATGGATTTTCCTCAAAACTCGAGATCCAATGCAGGACGTCAGTGGTGCAAGAGGAGCTTTTGAAAAGACGTACTTCTTGAAAACCCAGTGATGAAAAAGTGAACTTAGGCACAATGTTACAGGATTACCTGGCATTGAAAATTCAGGTCTGGCACATCTTCTATAATGTGGTTCTCCAGTGAGGGCAAAGCCGAAACAGCGAACGCCAAATTTGGCAGAGGGTACTGTAAGACATCTTTAATAATAAATGCAGTCTCTGCAGTTTATATCTTCCCTTGCTAATGCTAGAGGGGGGGGGCATGACAAGAATATGAAAGGAAAATCTGTGGTGCCCAGAAAAACTGAGATGGAAATCCTCGTTGGTCAAGTAAGAAGGCAGAGAACAGCGTGCACACGTAACCCTGTAGTGCTTATTAAGCATAGCGAAGAAGCAGTACAACTTTCTCATTGCACCAGGTTTGGTACTAAAGAGCAGGAACAGTAAAGAACGAAGTTTCTTAATCAAGGGCATCATGGAATACACTGCTAGAAATAGACATCAAATAGTGTGCTGTTCAACGAGGACATCTAATATCTCGTACATAGACGCAGATAGTTCATACGAGATCCATAGCCCAGAAGAAGGAGGATAAGACAACCAATCCAAGATAGCGAGAGAATCTATACTTCAACGCTTTTGCCATATAAATGTGACCCTGTGGAGGAAAACTCTTTGACGAAATAACATCTTTCCACTGCAGAGCAGTTTAGAGCAAGGCTAATCAACTTGCAACTGCCTGTCAGCAAAAAAAAACACAAAAAATAGCCGCACCATGTGGGCAAATGAAGACAAGTACAGATCAGATCAATGGACTGTGCTTCGTCTACTCTTATCCACGAGTTATTCATCACCAATGAAAAGAGCAGTTGATTCTCTTTACAGAAGCAAGAGAAACAGAAGTTGGATCTTGTGAGCTTCCAAATAGGCAAGATAAAGTGTATGATGTTTACGCACCTAGAGACCAATCACACTGATGAACACGTACGTGAGCGGACATCCAAGCTGAAGAACAAGGGAAGGTCGAGAGATGGCGAGCGCGATGGTGAGCAAACTGAGCTGTGCGCCACCAGTTAAATTTATAAACAGCAGGCTGTCTGTTCGAAGCAGGATGCAGGGACTGAAGATGTACCAAGTCTTGCCGCTTCAGTGGTCCAGAAGCAAATCTTTTTGAGAGAGTGTCGACAGGCAACGTTCGGCTTTCCACTACGTTACGTGGCCACACAGCAGAGCTTCGAAAAGGCGTGAAATAAAACAAGTGGTTCCAACATGAACCTCATCAGCCATATCCGAGTGTACCGCAGGGAAGCAACATTAGTCGCTGGTGCTCACCATGCGTATGGAACTTTCTTCAGAGACTTTGAGCTGCTTTTCAGCACAGGAGCGACACTTCATATCGGAAATCCTTTGATGAGAGCGCTAGCTGCGGAGCAACTTCCGTTTCACGTGCGTTCGAAACGCAAGCTTCACATGAAACTCACCCAAGAATCGGGAGGGATCAGGATTCAATAGGGAAGAGAAAGCATCCAGCATCTCGACCTTCCTTCCCTTGGGAGAAGACTAGTTTTGGAACACGTGCATCGCTTCTGAAGTGAGTTTCAAAGAGAACGTTTGCTAAGTATCCAGTGGGGGCTACGAGATTCACGCATCTTGCCAGGGTCCACATCTAGGACGGGAAGCGAGTGATAAGGGCGAAAGGCCTTGGGATCCAAGAGCGGGGAAACGAAATTAACCTAAGAAAGTGTTGGTAAATAGGCAGGCACAAGTAGGAGAAGCGCCTACGAATGGCTGGCATCTCTCGAAAAACGACTAGATCTCCTTGCCCGGCTCAGCACGAGGCATCGTCACATTTTCGTTTCTCACCAGAAGCCCGGCGGCTTTTTTCCTCAGCCAGACGGCCGAGCATCTGCGCGTGCTCGTTCCACGAACTGAAATAACGGTCTTCTCTCAGGGCAGACACATGCGTGGTGTCACGCCGAGAAATGCGGAAGTGCAGAATGAGAAAATGGACGGACGACCGCCCCACCTATCGTGGCGCCAGAAACATCCGGGAGTATGGAAGAACCCGAAGTTCCTTCTTTGCAGAAGAAGGAAACAAGTCGATGCTCTTGACACGTTTGTCAAGAGCATCGACTACCAGTCACTACGAGCCTGCAACTGCGAGCCCGCGAGCAGTTGCAGAAACCACGCTTTCCTTCCGGCCTTTCCTTCCTTTTTTTTCGTTTGCCAAGCGCTGAAGAAATATCCGTCCCGCTAGGGGAGGCTTCGGGGATGCACGTCGGCGATGCCACCACATGGGCTCTTTAAATACCGTGGACATCACTCGAGGATGGGCATGACATTTCAGGTATAGGGGGTACCTCAGAGGAACCACCTTATGAATCCAGGAAGGCTTCAGGGAAGGAATCCATTTCGCTCACGCTTGGTACGGGATCCCGAAGAGAATCTTCGCCCGGTCGTCTCCGAAGAGAATCCGCAAGGGAATCTCTTCCTTATTCTTTCCAGAGGGACCACCGGAAGAAACTGCTCCATCATTTTTTCTCTTCAGGAATCCCCCAAAAAGGATCCTCCCCTTGTTCCTCTTCTGAAGAGAACCCCGGTGGAGCGCTGCCTGATTTCTCCCGGGTGGGATTCGAAACCCACAACGGTTGATATCACTTGCAGAGACCGTGGCCACACATCCTCCAGCGCGTGAAACAGCGACTTGCCACCAGGAAGGATGAATTTCTCATGTTCTACCACGGAGACATCCTGATCGAATCCAGAAACTGAAAAGGAATGCTGCAGATGAAATTTGTGCGTCCTGAACACGCAGAACCAGGAAACCCGGCTCTGCATGTTCACCTGCCCGGCGCTCAGCCGAGACTGGCGATGGCAGGCCTGCAGGAAAACACCAAGAGGAAGGCGCTCCTGTCCGGAGGGTGCTCAAAGGAGTTGGAAAGTCCCAATCCCATAAACCGAATCTGCATTGCTCTCTTCATCACGGGCATCGTGATGAAAAGAGCCAAGCAGCAGAGAGCGAAGAGTGTGGTCCCAGCAATGGACATTCTGTCGGGACTGAAGCTGCGGAAGAGTTCCCGCATGGTCATACAGGTGCACTTTGAACAGAACGGTTGGAAATGTCCAGGAGCAAAGAAACCCGACTGTCCAGACGTGGCATCCTTTCTTCCCTCTACTCTGTGGGAAGCGAACGACGAATGACACTCCGTGTGTGGAGAAATGCCTTGAGAGATGCCAGACGCAAAAACCTCAAGTGGCTTGTGTTGTTTCGTGCTATTATTGTACACTTTGCTGAGTCGTAAACAAAATTGCCCCACCAACTTGTCGGACCTACGGAAAATCTGGGTGCATGGAATCAAGGCGACACATTACCATCAAGGGAAAATACCCGTCACCCGTTCAGGTTGCCAACGGTAATGTTTCGGTCGAGTTTCCCGTCCGCCATAAAGTTCCATGCAAGAGGCGACAAGCTGGACAAAAGTCTGAACCTGGACCGAGCCCTGAAAACCATGCTGCTGTCTTTCATTACATGGAAATTGTTCTTCCTACCTCCGCGGCTTACTAGAATGTCATTCTGCTGCTTTCCATCCGAAAGCCCTATCTTGTTTACCATCCCGACAAACGGCTCTGGAGGATACACGAAGAAAGACCATCATCATCCAGATGGAATGGGAATTGTTCTCCTACATATGGCAAAAAACCTTCGATGTGAATCCATTTAAGAAAAGATTAGCTATAAATATGGAGCCGTAACTACGAAAATCAAATATTCCATGTAGCAAGGGAACTTAAAGGACATATAGCTTTTATTATTATTATTATTCTGGTCCGTCAAGTAAGGTCAGGTTAGATTAGTATACGTTACGTAGGGTCACATCAGATTAGGTCAAGTTAGGATGGATTACGCTAGGTCAGTTTAAGTTGAATAGTTAAGTTAAATAAAAATTCGGTTAGACAGGGTTAGGTAGGAATAGATTAGGTTAGGCTAGGTTAGGATAGGTTTGATTAGGTTAGATAGGATTAGATAAGGTGGGGTTAGATTAGATCAGGTTATGCGAGATAGGGATAGGTTAGGTTACGTTAGCTTAGCTGAGGTAAGGTGAGGTGAGGTGAACTCTGATTAGGTAGGTTATATTGGATTGACGCTAGGTTACATTGAATTCGATTAGGTTTGGTTAGTGAAATGAGATAAGGGTAGGTTTGGTCAAGGAATTAATCGACACACTTCCTAATTAAGCATTATTGATCAGATGGTAAACGTTAAGCAAAAGGATACTACAGGAGTGTGCACAAAATTTCTTGCAGTATTCCTCAAATGACAGAAACTGGAACTGGTTTCTGCGTCTCTATGGAGACAGTGATAAGTTTGTTGCCTGTTTCAAACATTTTTACGCTCTAGGGGAGATTCCCTGTTTTCGTAAATGGAAAAACGGAGACTCTGCGCATGTCTGGAACCGGAAAAGGGGGATCGAACAGGCATTGTGGACTGCACCTGTGTCGAGCAAAAAATTCACCCAGTACGAAGTTCTAAAAAGTAAATGAGACGGCAAACTTTTTCGTTCCCCAATACAGAGGTACATCACTAGACCTTTGGCGCGTACCAATTCTTAGCTAGTTACCCTCAGATCTCGATCAGTCACTTTAGACATATGGAAGTGGCGCATATGAATTCTAAATGGATATGCGTATAAATTCATATGCATATGAATTCTAAATACATCGCTTTCTATATGATGCCTCCTGCTCGAGGCAGGATGATTAGGAAGCCACCTTCTACCTTTATTATTCTGCCACTCAAACATGGCGATGCAAACCCTCTCTCCATATTCTAAATGGAGTCTCATTCCACAGGCAGGGAATTTTCGCCAGCGGTTCCCTTGCCATCCTCCACATGGGACCGCGGGATGATGAGATGGGAAAAAACCAGGTTTGGTAGGGGGAAAAATCGATACAGACATTCTTGTCTTGTGCTCAAACGCAATGTCTCCCCATTTAAGGCAAGACGTGAGCACACCGGAAACCAGTGGCCCACTGTGCATTGTACGAAGAGTTTCTCTACTTCCTACTCATGGTATCCGAACCCCACATCTCCCCAGTAAGATCTCTTTACTTACTCCTTAAGAAAAGGCCGATGTTTCTGCGGAGTTGTTCATCACAGCCAGTGACCCAAATGATGTCTCGAGAATGCGTCGTGAGGGTCTTGAACGTTTGTCCAGTACTGTCTCCATTCCCGGGATGCTCCTCTCAGCGCGGCTTTTTAGCAGCTCATCCTTCCCGAGTCCCATGATTCAGAACGATGAGAGCTCGTACAGGTGGCCTCCCATCCCATCCCTTCCGGAGTGGTCTGCCTTGAATTTCCAAATCTGCTGCGGAGTTCTCGAAGAGGCAGGAGACGTCCAGTATGATTTTCGCATGGAAGTATCGAGGCGGGTTGGGGCTACAGATCGGCTCCGGGTATAACCTGATTGAAAGTCACCGGCTGCCAATTTTTCTGGGCAGCCCTTTGATCTAAGCTACTGGGTCAACGTGTCTGTAGGCGATGAGACTCGAGCTGCTAATGCAGCTACTGGGGGATGAGAAATAGGCTCACGGGAAACGTGAATGCAAAAGCCCCTTCGACCCTGCGCGCGCTCCGACGCAAGGAAGCATTCCTGCCACCGGTAGAGTATGCAGTCCAAGGGAAGGAAGGCCTTCTGGTTTCCCTTTCTTCTGGAATGGTCTCCCTTTTCTCTCATTTACCGGGGCACTGCATATTCAGCAGAGAGGGATTGCAGTGTCCATTCATCAACGCGGTGCGGCTCAACTCACGGACTGCCGCAAGCGTCGTCCAACAGCAGAGGAGTGGATCGAACGTGCGGTTGTGTGATACTTTAGAAGAGCACATTGCACATCTTTCCTTTGATCGGTTCGGCACTTGCTCCTTCCCTGCTTGGCACTTCCCTGGTTAGGTACCTGAATGTTTAGGAATGCCCAGCCTGCATTTCTGAACATCCTCGGCGTTCGAGGTCGATCTGTTGGAGATGCTTTGACGAGGATTCGTTGGAGTAGTTTCGTGATAGCTCTTTTTGTATGCGTGTGTGTCAGCATCAGGAAAAATAAAATAAAATAGAATAATACAGAGGACAATCTTTCCTTGAGGCTTGAATATGGTTATATAGATAATGTAATGGTTTCCATGGAATCCAGTTTTTTCTGCCATGTAAATTCAGCGAGGCAAACTTGCTGTGCTGAAAAGTCCAGCCAACCTAACTTGAAACCATGGAAAATTTCTCTAAGCCACTTTTGCCGCCTCCGACAGCGCAATCATACATCATGCCAATATGCATCTTCACTAAACCTGGATACATAGTTGTTGCTTATATTTGCGTCCGTATTCTATAACCAGTTCACAAACTGCGTTGGAATGAACCACTGAAGATGATCCTTACTTTCTTCACGAGAACCAATCATCAACTCTCACTTACAAACTATATGACAAAAAGAAGGAATTGTGGACATTCCACCTCTTTCACTAAGTCCCTTCAGAGCATTCAAACCCCTTGATCTCATCGATTCCCTTGAACTATCTCCCCAAGTGGAACCATACAACAGAAAAACAGATTCCTGAACTTGTGCACAGTGCAGAGAGATATGTCTCCCCTTACCGTGGTTCCAGGCTTCTCATCAAATGAAATTTTTAAATTTCGAAGAAAGATTGTAAAGTCATCTGTACTATTCAGCTGTTTGATCAGCATTCGGATGCTGACACACACACACACACATGAAGAAAGACATATCACGAAACTGTTCCAGCGAGTCCTCGTTCAAAACACCTTCAACAAACCGACTTCAGATACGTCTATCCGACCCTGAAGCAAGGCACCCTTCTTACAGTGCAGCTTATTCTATAATTCATCACAAACTTCGTAGAAAATGCAAGATGTATATCTATTGGCAAACTACCATATCTTTATGCCGACTCCTAGGGCTGTAGTGCAAAACAAGAAATGCTCTTTTCAAAAGCGCACCGAACCTCCTAGTTCCCCTCAATAAGCCACTTGTGCGGCATAGCACACGAGCCACACGTCACACCACGTGTGGCTCAGCTCTTCGCAAACGTCCCGAACAAGCAGCACGGATACGACTCGTACATTCGCTTAGAAAATACAAAATCAGAAGGTACATGCCAGCACCCAATCAGTCACACGTACGAATGAGTGAGCCGTGGTAACTCTGCCTTCGAAGACAGCACGAGCCTAGGCTTTGAATTTTGTGGTTTATGGAGCCACAAAATTCGAAGTTTCTCTCATCCGAAGGACCAATTGGATAAGTTGTCACTGTAGAATCTTCCGAATGCATGCACTGTAAGGTTTCTTAAGTCGCAGGCATGCCAGAAAAAAGAGACTATGCTGGCTATTCAAGGAAAAGAGATACATTTGCACGACGATCCGAACTCTACAGAGAGAAATAAGAACTGACACTTTCACCGTCAGCTGGAAATGGGACACCGATTTCAGTTTGAGAGACAAATCTACTACAGCAATATGATAAAAGAGACAAATGGTGGTGACGGATTCTCAGAAGGAGGTTCAGTGAAACTGGGTCATCCCGAAAACACATTTTCATTACTAAAAGTCAAGTAAAGGCCAAGTGATGTTCTCCCACTGAATTTGCTCATTGAAACCCAATCCAAATACAAACTCCTGATTTGCTGATTGCTAACTAGTCACCGAAATTATTCTCTGACAGCCCGATCTCGAGATGAAGTTCTCGAGCACTTCTCGGCCATTCAGCAAGATGAACGTGTGTTCTTATCAGAAAATGACATGAGTGTACTGGCGACAGATCCTCTATGCCGTAAGTTGGAGCCACCCAGTGGTGTTTCATCGTTAATAACTACTACCAACACGAAAAAAAAAAAATTCAAATTAAGAAGTTTCCCACTTGGAAACTTCTTAAAGGACTATTCTTTCTCATCTGAGTATATTCAGGTTTAAAGGTGAAAGAAAAATTCAACATAGGTACCCCTAACTTCCAAGGATTCTAGCAGCACCATGCCAATCAGCGTACCTGGAAAGAGTGCGTACCTGGAGGGAAAGAAAGGACTCTTCTACAACAACAAAAAGCATTGAAAAGTCCTTCGTTCCAAAGAGACCTATCCTAATCGAAAGTGAAACCTCTTACAAAAGACGAACTTTTGAATTTCATGTGTGAAAAACAGTATCAAGTTTTATGCCAAAAACATCAACTTCGTGAAAGAATGTTCACCCTGAATATGGAAAACCAATCGGCTAAACTCGATGCATAGACTTTTCGTAAAATAATGGCAGCACGACATCGTGTACATCATCTTCAGCCATCGGTACACTCACAGCATCAAGAGACTCTAGAACAGCCCGCGTCGGAGGCCGTGTGGTTATGGTGGTCTCCGCGCGTGGCCCCACAAAGCGCAGCGGGTTCGAATACTCCGAACTGAATCGACGAAGTGCGTCGTGGGTTCCGAGTTTCTCCTGCAAGATGACGCTGGTTGGCCTGCATTCGTTCGGGTGCGGCACTGGTAGCTGTTGAACCCGGCTGCCCCCGATGAGGACCGGGACAAATGAGAGTCGACCTCCGGGTCCTTCCAGGAATCACGGAGTAGGAAGTTCCCCCTCCAGTTGTGAAGGAGTGGACCCCCGTTCCTATTCCGGGGAGACCCTCCAAGTCGTATTGATGGCGTAGGTGTGTCACCACCACCTCTCCAGAGAGTGCAGGGAAGCGAGCCGCTCCCTTCGGGGAAAGCAGCGCCCTTCTGATTTTCGGAGGCATTCCTTCTGGATTCTCTTCAGAGGAGTAAACAGAAGCGGATTTCTTGCCGGGGATCCCTCCGTATTGGAAATTCTAGGAGCAGATCCTTTCCGGGTTCCCTTCAGAGAAGAAAAAATGGAGCAGAGTCCACCCGGGGGTCCTCTGGAGAGAATAAGGAAGGAGATTCCCTTCAGGATTCCTCTTCGGAGACAACCAGGGTGGAGGCGATGTCCGTTTCCGGGGATCCCTCCCCAGATGTGAGAGGAACGGACTCCGAGTTCTTCCTGGATTCATAGGGCAGACCCCTCCCGGGGTACTCCTTATCTTGAAGAAGTTACTCACCCTCTGGTAGCGTGGAACCATGTCGAAGAACTGCGAAGACAGAAAAGAAAGGATTTCCATATGGAAAACCAATCGCCTAAACTCGATGTATAGACTTTTCATAGAATAATGACAGCATGACATCCTGTACATCATCTTCAGCCATCTTCAGTCACTGACAGCATCAAAAGGTTCAAGCACATTTCTTAAGTGCACTTACCAACAAAAGAATGCCATCTCGGGAGCTGGGAAAAATAAAATAAAATAAAATGTAGCACATCTCGGCAACTTGGCACCCCACGTTGTCAGACTTTACCAGAAAGAATGAGTCCAACGTCACCCTAAAGAACAAATTAAATGCCGAATCCCCTTCGACTCCTTACATCACATGAAGGTATACTTCCAGCTCTTTCCCTAATACTCACGATCCTTCCAGGCAGACATGGAGTGCGTGTATTTATTTATTATATGTGGTGTCAGTCTGTGATGAGCACTTTGTATAGAAACCATGTAACCATTCAAACTGTAGTTCGGACGGGGGATGCGGAAGCGCGAAAGTCCACCCAGTGCCGCGAGTTCTGTTTTTCCTAAAACCGAGGATTGGCAAGGGTTGACAAGTGAACCAAGGACTGACAAGTGAAGAATGCACAAAACAGTGCTTTTCCTCAAGACAAACTTTATCAGGATAGAAGGAAAATCAGTGTGATTATCACGGAACCTCTCCAGACAAAGAGATAACTATTTTGGAAAAATCCAGAAACCTTCTCTTCTCAGGAACCATGCTGCCATTAATTTGAAAGATGGGTGCGCCGATACTTTAAGAGGAACAACAAGACCTATTCGGAGAATGACATCCTATCATTTAAAAGCAAGCAAAACAATGTGAACGTACCTGAAGCAATTTCCGGTGATTATCAGCACGCCGTTTTTCGGACTGAAGAAAAGCTTGCATCAGAAAATACTGCTTTTAAGATTCTTCTCATAATTACTGATAATGTACCTGCTCATCTCGATCAACCTAAAAGACATATACGATGACTTTTTATGGGCACTCCATCATAAATGACTTAAGAGCGTCCAGCAAATGGCCACTTCACTTCATTACTGAAGCCCCAGAGCCAAGGCACCATGGAAGTATTTTAATTCCGCCACTAACGCATCACGTTTGCCAGCCCACTGTATGAAGACAGCCAGTGACATTTGTGAAGACTGGTGTAAATTTGCCATCTCCATCGGAGCGCCAGAATCACTGGGAGTTTCGGAACCCAGTTTCCATGTGATTCTGCAAATACTGGATCCACAAAATCGTGGCGAGAAAGTGATTGCAGTTTTCGAAAGTTTAAAAGTGCCCGGTAAATTCTGATGAAAGAGATCCTCACTTTAGCCAAGATGGCAAATCTTATCAGGCTCTTCGGAGAGGCAGAGCGCATCCGGAGGGAAGGAAAACAGCGAACGAAGAGGAAAGACCTAAAAGTGCAACTACGATCAAAAGATGCAATCATGAAAGAGGAGAATCATGGAACGCCTAAAGGGTTCCAGTTAGTAAAGCAAAGGATGAAAACATTTGAGCAAATGGCATCCATCTTGACTCGCATGCTGCACATTGCACATCTAACAGGTCTCCGTGTGAAATAAGGCGGTAAATCGACCGCGTCTCGAGGAATTATGCCGAAATTCTAAAAACAAAAAACCCATAAAACAGAGGTTTAAATTGTTTTTGAAATTACAAAATGGGTATACAGTCCAACTTTCTAGAGCTAGGGAATCGTTTTGCATAATCTACGCAAAATTAACGTTATTTCATCTAAGATCTCAATTAAAAGGAACTCATTAAAAGGAAGCAGAGAATCCGAGCAGATTCGAGAGCAGTTCCGACTCCGGCCTTTTGCCGAGAATTCCGACCACGAAGAGACGGAGCTGCAAGCGACGGTTTTGATGCACAGCTGACAGTGAGATGAAACTCTCTACTTAATGGGGAACACCAGTGAGACGCAGCTGGTGTGCTGCTAGGGTGCTCACCCCCAATGTAAGGCAAACCTTCAAAAGGTGAATTACTCCAAGGCGAGTATTCGAAACTACAGTTAGCAGTCTGTGAATAGAATACTCAGCTGAGGTCAGGTGGAACTATCCTTGCGACTGCGATTTCCAACGCAAACGTTCCCATGGAAACACTCCACTCTTTCCAATGGAAAGAAGTGATACTCTCCGAACGAACAGGGCCATCTGAAATGCGTCCTGAACAGTCCAATAGTTGACTACTCCGTACACATTTCATGCAAAGGTCTGCTCACGTGCAAAACAGGAACTGCTTGTACAGGACCGCATATCTGCATGGGCGTATATGAACACTGCTAGAATTTAAATGCAAATGCAACGTAGCAAAACCATCAGGGCAATAGCAGGAAGTGTACCGGTGTCCATATACGAAGTGCTGGTCAACGCAGGAATGAGAGACCCCATTATGAAAGATGAAATCACTGTCTGAAATCGCTGTTACCAACACATTGTATGAAAAATAGCTCCACTATCAAAGTACCAAGATCCTTGATAGAAACGATTCACCTGGTACCCTGTCGTTACGCAATTACATATCTAGAAAGACAATTACTTCAGAAATCAGGATTACCATGGAAGGGAAATCGTCTAAATAGATGATTGAGGAAATCTCCGAAAAGACTTTCACTTTCACTTTTTAAATGCAATGGGATAGCAAGCAAACAGATTTTGGTCAGAACCTAGATACAGCTTCCCAAAGTTTGCAGCTCACAAGCACTAAAAATAGTCTGACAAATCAGTCAACGCCCATTTATTCGCAGACAAATTTGCAAGTTAAAACTATCTCCTTAAAAGTCCGCTAAGAAGGAATGAAGGAATCACACTATTACACAAAATATCTTTCTTTAGCATCTAAGGGGACAACTACTAGAGGAGAAAAAAGTGTACTTACCAGGGTTAGGAATTACCACTTGACAGTTGTGGCAGTTTGTTGGTAAAGAGTGCAATTCGTGCTTTTATAATCTAGTTTTTGAATGCTAATTTGGATTTTTTTTTTTTTTGGCTGCCTGCTTCTGGTGTAGTAGAAGTGTTCCATTTATTTGATTTGTATTCATTTTGGAAAATCATGTGTTCGTATTTATGAAGGAGAGGGGAAACCCAATTTTAAAGTTCTTGGTGTTCAGGGAGTTTGCGTATGCATTTCTGGTGGGTCGTGAAAATTACGCGAAATTGCATGAAATTAGCAGATTCTTTGTCTAATGTTCTAGCCTCTTTTAAATGAATGGCAAAATCATCTCGTGAATGTCAAGCCTTCAACGGCTTAAGAACTGTGCAAACATGCATTAAGCTGTGGAACACTGGATTTGGAATACAGCAAGAGCTGATGAACGGAAATAAAGCAATCCACCTACATAGGAAAACCAAAATTGCATACACCAACGAAGTCCCATCACCACACTGCTCAGGACAAAATCTTATTAGTAATCCAAACTGAAATGCATAGAAGCTGGGTAGATGATGTCATTACCACAAGCTCACAGAACATGGCTGACAGGCATGTTCGAAAACGGTTGTGTAGCAGCTGAAATAGAAGAGTGCCAAAAAGTTCTTTCAGCAAACAGCGAAGAAGACGTTTGCTCTAAAAAGCGCCAGAAGAAAATAATGTAAAAGGTGCGCACTTGGTTTCGCAGAGCAGACTATCATATAGATTTTGGAACAGAGGAAGTTCTTTCCTGTTTGCAGTGAGGTTCCAGAGAAAGTTCCCATATACGTCGGACCTTGCCCTATCAAAGTTTCATCTGTTTGCCCAATGAAAACTCAGCTTCGAAAAATAGTCTGCTCACAGAAAGAACATTCTGAAAAACTAGTTACAAAGAGAAAATGAAGACATTTCGGGAAGACCTAATGATCTGAAGAAGCAAGGAACTATGAAACGAAGAACTCACAGCGATAATATGTCAATTAGGAATAGTTCCATGGAAAATAGCAGAATCGCTAATAACGGGGAGACTTATGAATATAGAAGAATCGAAAATTGGCGTTAGCAGGATCCACACACCAGATCATCTTGTACTGCTCCATTCTCAAAATAAAAACTCAATTCACCCTCAGAAAAAGATAATCATGGAAGAAAGTGGAAAGAAAGGACATTTAGAGATTATCTGATTGTCAAAGCGTCAGCGATGAAGCCTTGACAAATTGAAAGGACAATTTCACACACTAGATGTATTTACGGGAGCCACTGGAACTACACTGAGAAAGACCAAACTACCTCCAGAATTGTTGGCGAATGTATTTCTCTTTTACCATTCAGGCTTACCAGGTCTCCAGAGACTCAAGAATCAAAGCCCATCAGCATTGCCCTGCATCCAGAGAGACAGTGTTTCAATCGAACATCTTTCAGTGTAGCACTTTGCACAGTGGCTGAAAACATGTCAAAAGTATCTCTAATCTAACAGTGACGAGCCAAGATATACGAGGAGGAATGTTAGAAGAACTATAATCATCTAGTGAGAATATACCTAAAGTTATTCATTACAGTCACCTGGGTGAAGGATCAGAAATGGAAAACGAGCAATAGGGAAAAAGGCCCTGAAAGGCTTATTGCAGACGGAGATTGGTGTGGCAACACCAGTCTCCTTCTCCTGCACAGATTTTGAAAAATCTGAAACTTGTACACGTAAAGTTGCAATGCATCCTCGAATTTTTGCACACAGTACATAAGGGAAAACACAAGATCTGTGGATCTTGCGACAGAATCGAATTGTGCACAAAATGCATAAGTACGTACATCTGTGCAATGTGAAGAGATTTGGCGTCATGAATTCTCGACGATGAAGAAATCTGTACCATCGCCTGCAATGGGAGAAAGACTTTCATTCAATTAGGCATATGGGGTTCCATAGAAAAACGGTCTCCGAACATAAGGAGCATGTTGAGTGGGGTCGACTGATCAGGACGACGGGGAATGATTCGGCCACGGCTCGTTTCGAAGCAGACAACAGCAAAACACGAAAGAAGAGTCGATTACGGGCCAATGGCAAACCATACATGGTTCAAACATGTGTCCTCTTCACCGGAGGTCTCAGTGTGTAGATCTCACTTCCTGCTATTTTATTCTGCGGTGGTCACGTAGTTTACCCAGTCTCAGAGATGTGCATCACTGGATTGCTGCTCTTGCTGCACGTGTCCATGCAGCAAGAGTGTGTTCTACCATACGGTGTCTGTCTTTTGCGGAATTACAATAAAGTTGCGAAAATACGCAATTAACTGCCGAAGAATCAACAGCTACAGCATCTTACGGAATTTCGGAACAGCTGAAATTGTACTCTTTCGTAGAAAAGTAAAAGTCACACACAGTTTCCTGCTGTCGTCATCCACCTTAATGCTTCGTTTCAAATGTTCGGTCAGATACACAGGAGCAACAAGTATCGAAGTCGCACACTTTCGAGTTCTCATAACCGTACTTGCAGACTTGTGGATAGAGCCCTCCTTTGCACAATGTCTTGTTTTATCTTTACTTAAATTTCCTTTTATCATCCTTTCACAAGCCTACTGCTACGCATCGCTTCCTCCAAATTCAGCTCCTACAAGAGAAAAAAGGTCACTGTCATTCTGGTAGTCGAATCTCCATTCCTCTAACCAATGATTGGCTAGAAAATTTACCCATACCTATTAACAAAGTTCAGGTGCGTCGTATTTTGTGAGCACTTGTTTTGCCAACAGTGGCTAGTACAACAGTTAGTGAACCCCTATAAAGACATGAGCGGAGGACCTGTTTCGCTCTAACGAAAAATGTACTATCCAGTACCGTAACCAATTAATCCGTCCTATAGTAATGGATATAGACAGATTCTGAATCAGCATAACATCCGTGAAAGATGTCTATCAGTAGAAGATTTATTTCCCAACACAAAATGGAGACTATTTTGTCCCTATTTAGAGAACCCTCGATGGAACCTTGTTTTTAGATGGTATATCCATAATGTGTTTTCCTACAGTGTCGTCGTCGGATCTCTCCCAACTTCCTGTCATTGATGCTAAAGCTATGGAAAGCCCCCATTAATCATCATTGTATATTCTCTACGTGCAGCATGAGGTCACTCGTCTCACTCTTTTGCAAGGAGATCAGTACAAACTGTAGAGCAATGTGGTGTTCACGAATTTTATTATGAAAGGTTCTCGAGGGTGCGGACCCAAGGAGAAGCTGACTATGTCACAGAATACAATGCACATGGTAAGGATGAAGGTTTGTCTCATTTGAAAGCTACTTCAAACGTCTCAAGGAGCATCTGTTATCAGGTGACTCACGGTTTAACTGATATCGGACGATGGTGGAAATCAGCTAAATATTAGATGGCAGTCCGGTGCTACACCAAGACAACCTAGACTGACACCGGGAACGCCAAAACTGAAAAGACTTCCGAAATACACAACATGATATAAGAACTGGGAATCTTTCCACAATTCTTTGGAACTTCTCCTCCCCCCTTCCTATGCTTTTCAAAAAACACCCACAAAGTGGTAGAGCGGTAGTAACCCTCACCAGCGGAATCTCTGAGCTGTACGTGCAAAAACAAGTTAATCCACAATGTACCCACGTCTTCCCACAGCGCCGAAAATGCGACTTCCTCTTCCAGATTCTGCCACTTCTGGGGATAGCGCTTTTCCTCAACTGAAGCTTTTCAAGAAAGTCTACGTTCGTCGGCGACACAAGAACGATCGGGCGGTTCAGTGAAATCCATGCATCCGAATGCGTTGATGACTTTGGGAAGACAAAAGTAGGGATGCTGGATTTTTAATGCGTACACGTTTTGTGTATGTTGTGCAGAGTAACAGTTAAAGCATGTACATAACATACTCGTTTCCTCCGAGTCCTACTTACCAATTCACCGTTACAAATAGAGCGCATAGGGGTCGCCAGAGTGCGTTAGGGCGCCAAAACACCCACAGACGTTCCTGCTAGGTTGGAATAAAAAAATCATGAATATTGACCACACATCGTTGCCGCCTTCCCGAAGATCGAACCCAAGGCTTCTCATCCGCAACACTTTAGGGCACCGAGAGGAGGCTGACACTCTCCCTGACAAAGATTGATACTTTAGGGCATTGCAATTGAGTGACCGCGATATCTTGAAATTGCGAAATCATTTCGTAGAGTGCTCATCGGAGACTCTCTAACGATCTCTAAGTGCACGAGGTGTCCGGATCCAACGCATTGGATGCATTGAAGGTTTCAGTTTGTTACAGAAACTTTTATTGCTTTTTAGCGGCAAACAGCGCCGCAGCATTGCTATGGGACCCATCCCTGATGCATCTGCATGCGACTCTTCTGAAAGCACTTTCGTAGTTTTTGGATCCACTTTATTGACATGCAAAGTCTTCTTCTAAGGACCTGGTTAAGAAATGCATTCACACTCTGATGCCAACCAGTGGGAATGGAAGGCCAGGTTAAACATGCCTTTGAGTGGAAGAGATGAAACGGACTGTTTAGTAATGTGAAATGATTACATTGTTTGTCATACATTTGCCATGTACATAAATAGGGGAGTTCTAGCATTGAGGATAGAAAAATAATGCTACACACTGAAACGAAAGAAATTATAGTATCAGAATTTAGCAAAACAGGTGCCAGTGGAAACTAAATGAAAAAGGTACCAATGTCGTACTTGGGGTTGATGAAAAGCAAGTTAAGTCTCTATCACATATATAAGTAACTAAATGTTGAGCAGAAATGTCTTTCAATGCATGAATTACAAAATAAATTACTTAGAAACAATTAAAAATTCATAAAGTACTCTAAAATGATGAAGCCAATCGTTTCCAGAACTATTCACCCAAACTCATCAATTACATGATAAGCAAGAATCAGACAGTCAAGTGTGCATTGCAATTTGCCTAAGGTGACAAAAACCGTTAGAAATGAGGCAAGATTTACAACAGCATGAGATCTGCAGAATAAATCTTAGGCCTCTTGAAACCTTGCAATTATTTCAGAAGATACCTGAGAAAAACTTTCAACAAGTGATGTAAACAGTTTGAAATGATTTGGACATCCCTCCTAGGACAAAGGAAAAATGTTTGAGGTGTACACTTTTCCATCATGTCCCATGGTATTATAAACTTCAGGTAATGAATAATGTAGATAATGCTAATAATCACCAAAGCACTTCCAAAGTTTCAGACTTGAATTTCACCCAACTGAAGACTACAGAAGACATCCAACATTCATAATTTTTCTTCCTGATTGCATAGATATGAGCATTTGGCATACAGACATGAAAAATTGCCATGCATTTTGTAAACGTACTACAGTTACTTGCAAAGAATTTCAGAGAGTAAACGCATCATAAAGAAACACAAAGCAATGATAGAATGGAATCAATATAGATTATTTGGTAGCAAAACTAGTGTCAAAAGTTAATTATGGAGTTACCTATAAGATAAAAACATCTGAATGCAGAAAACACTAAGATGTGGTACACAATCTTGTAATTACAACATTGAAATGGTAACATCAACCAAATTCCAGTATTACAAGCTTATGCCATAAGAATTTCTTGGAATTTGCTAAACCTCCTACTCCAGCTAGTTTCTGTACACGATTTCAACAGTTAGAAATTAATTACCAGTTCACTCTTGTTTGGTCTAGGCATTACTTTACTCCTGCAAAGTTATTGAAATACATGATGACATGAGTTAACACTAGGAGATAATTGTTAGCTAATCAAAAAGCATTTACAAAAAGGCACTTTAAGTCTTCATTATTACTCCACTTAAAAAAAGACTGTTAGACTGTTAGATCACAATGGGATTCCACAGTCTTGAAAATTACAAAAGCACCAGAGCATCCTAATCCAACAAAACTACTATCTCAATTCTTGGCAAACCTGAAGATATGATTAAAAGAGAACACCTGTTTAAATGATCACACATAGTTACCATCTTGAAAATTTCATGAAACACTGAAAACCAAATATGGCTCCTTTATCTTTCTTATCTTTATCTCTCTGCATTGCTACAGATAACACCTAGAAATGCTGACAAAAAAGTCAATATAGTATATTCACTTGCAAAACACAAAAGCATAAGAACAGGCAAATCTGAATGGCAAAACCAGTAAGCTTGAACACAGAAACACTCATATTATCAGTTTTAAAATTTTATGCATTTTTTGAACTCTGACACTGATGACATGTTCAATTCTGTTCTTTAATTTCAGTTTTCTAGATGAATTTGTTTGCTGCAACTAGAAGCAAAAAATTCCAAATGCACAGGCCTTGTTGTGCTGGCCAATTTCATTCTTATGCTAAAAACATGAAGAAATTTCCGACTTCTTCAGATGCAAATATCATATAAAGCTGAATTATGTGTTATCATTTTTTTCCATATTAGTATTTAAGTTCCAAGATTCTTGTGAACTGACAAACCTACACTTTTAAACAAGGAACCAAATACAGCTGTATACTTAAGTGTCTGATCCCACGTATCAGATGAATTATTGCACTAAAGAAGTTTAGTTATCCATGGATTATCAATTTCTTCCAAAACTGAAACTAGAGTTATATAAAGAATGTCAGTTACCTGCCCCAAAATGAATGAAATCAAATTCCATTTCTTTCTGGCACTGAATATAGTTTAAAAAATGAGAAAATGTGTTTTTGATAAATACAATTTGAAATAGGCACAAGTATACCAATAACCATTTTTAACATTTTGTAGCTCTAATCAGAAATACAAATGCATACAGAATGGAATCATAAACACCATTTAAAAGAATGGATGTGGAAATAACTTTCAAGATACCTAAACTGATGATGTGGTCACAATCATTGCAATAACTAAGTTGTAAATAGTAACCATTAGGTTTCAATTTGCTTTAAACACATATTGCAAAGATCTGAATCTTCTGATAAATGTTAGGAAGTGAAGTTCAATCAACAAATGCAGAATAAAAAGGTAAAATTAGGATGGTTTTAATACTTATTGTACGTAATCAAGTCAATTTCAAATAAAAACAGTCATTTTCATGTAAGCTCTATTGTTCACTTAGAATCTATTCTTTGCTTTGGAGCAATTACAACAACACTAAAATCCATGCTACTGCCACAAAAATACCAAGAAAATGAGAATACAGTAAATATGGGCAACACATTCAGCAAACTCCATTGCAGATAAATTGCAGAACACTCAATATTTAGTGAAAATGAAATTAAGCAATTTATTACGTTTACCATTTCCAAGGTATTCTTGTAAGATTAACACAAATATACTATTATCTTCGGTTGCACTATGATTTGGTCCACATATTGTTCTACATGGAGATGGGGTGAATAGATGTCATAATGACATAAAAACAATAACAAGAACTGCAAAATAATTTAAGGCGTAAACACAGAACATTTATTCTCACAGAAATGTAAAATACTCTTTATCTAACAGCACCTATTTAAAAAATTCAAAAATGCACATCACTTTATGCGCAGTGAAAGAAAAAACTTGGGTTAAAGTCAAAATTCAAGTCCATAAGATATGCTAATAATAAAAGATTTAGGCGTTGGCTGAAAATGGACTTTATAAGGGCATACATATCTTAAAGCACACCGGAAACACTTCCTTATATTCAATAACAAAAAACTAATACAACATTCAAGAAAAATTAAATTCAAAACTCTATTATTAATAGAACTACAAGTACCTCTGCATTTTAATCACTTCCTTGCTGAAATGACTGAAAAATGTCTAAATCATCTGGCATTCCTAATGTTTAATTGCAGGTCCAGTTGCAGACATATTTGTACGTCGTACATTAGTACCTAAAATCCTAACCTTTACTCCTTGTAAAATTAATCACATCATTGGACTTGAATTCCTTGCATGCTACAAACTGAATTTTCATGCCATGACGTGGGCATTACTGGCGCCCTATTCCTGAAATGGGATTTCCTTCCCAGAACACTTGTAACATATTTCGTGCCGATGTCGAAACATTCCTTTCCCTATTACGTCTGTATAACCATCAGTGACTTTTCCTTGGATCGAAACGGTAACTTGGGCAATTCTAATCTAGGTAGGGCGTTGGCATACTGGGACAGAAACGATTCAGAGTTTTATCCCAACCTAAATTGAACGAAGGTCAGGAAACAGCAGCACACCTTCTTGGACAACCAAAAGATAATGCAGCCCATGCAGAAAGTGAGCCTTGCAGACCGAGATTGCTTCCTTGACCAACTGCAAATCTCGAAATGGGATTCACAGCAAGCATTAAAGAGAAGAGAAAATACATTTTTTCTTTATTACAATGTGCACAAGGATCCTCAAAATAGGAATACAGGGACTGGGAGCACACACGGCTACCAATCGCATTGGGAATATTACTCAGATATCCACAGCATTCGGATTAAGAAACTGGGAAGATGGTGGCTGAAGATTGTTGTAATAGAAAATCGCAATACTAGAGATTGCTGCCTAGATAGGTGTTTCCTAAACTGAATGATTTCCTAGCGCGCAGTAATGGAAAAAGGCATATGGTCAGTTTAAGCACTGCTGTATGAAAACTAGAATGTTTCTGTGTGAGGATGCTAAAAACCTGACAATGAAGATCAATAAATTTAAATGACTCTCTTTAAATGACTCAATTTATTTGAGAGTTGTAAGGATCCTAGGTTCTTCAACTATTTTACAATGTCTGGAAAGTCTACACAGAATTTCATTCTTGTAATGATATTCGTTACCACATCCTGCCTTTTAATTAATGATATTATAACAAATATCATTACAAGAGTCAAATTCTTTTTGGACTTTCCAACCATGATATTCCTTATGATCTCACTAGATTTATTATTTGGAGAATCTGGAAAAACGGCTTATGTTTATACTAAGATCTCTGAAAAGTATTGTCACGTTTCAAAGTTTTATAATCGCGGTGCTTGTAGTTCTTTTTTTCCTATCTTACAAAATTTGAATGTTACAAAAAGACTCTTTACCTTTTTAAGAAAAGGTAAAACAGTACTCGTAGGGACAAGTGTTCACAAGAAATTTATGAATAGTTTTCAATGCATTTCTTTTGTTTAATGATATTTTTATCAGATTTATTTGTTTACAAGAAAAATGTCCTGTATCTCTGAATGTGAGAGAACTGCAAGAAGCACTAATTCTGGTTTACAGAAAACCCAAGAATGAGCTGAAACACAGTTCCAAGAATTTGTTACTTTTTCTAGTAATTAACGCACTCTAGATTGGATACTATTGAAGGTCCATGTTGACATTCATGATAAATGCTGGAGATGAGAATTTTTCAAATACAGCAGGAATTTCAAATATCTCATCGATAGGCTGACTCTCAATCAAGATTTCAACTAAAATCTCATTTCAGTTTCACCTTCTTTCTATGTGACTATGTCAGTACATACCTGGGTCATTTAGTTTGAAAAGGACTTATTCACAATTTCCATCCACAATGAGCAACACATCTCCACCAATACAGAAAGCAATGCAATCAAAAATGATTTCGTTTACTGATTTTCTTTCAAAATTACATGCTTGAAATCATAATCGAAAAAATATGCATTTTATTTCACTTCATGTTCAAATTCTGAATTCAGAAGAGGAAATTTCTGCATCTATAGTAGCAACATTCGGACAAGGAAATTTCTTAAAGGAGAAATCATTTGATGCTTTTGCATCCACACCGTATGTATCAACTACATTGCAAATTCATACAATTCCAAGGTAGGATGTGTTCCTAACGAAAAAGGAAGTCACGAAATGTGAAGCATATCACTTAACAACAGGCAAACATAGAAGGTGAGTAGAAACATGAAAACTGAACTAATTTTAAAAAAACAGCCCTTTTGTTACATCCTCCATGCTTATACTCTGGAATCATACAAACAAAAGCTCACTTCATGGCTAATAATGATGATCAGTTATTATAACTACATCTTTGTTTGTTGTCAAATAACATGCATGATATGGAGAGCCACTAAAATGAGATCATCTGCTGCCATGTTTGGTTATGACAAAAGACGTACTCATGGGGCTTTTGAAACTCTAACATGGAATGTTCAAATTGAGCTAATAAGTTCAAAATTGTGTCCAAACTATGTGCTCCGATTTTCTTTCCGTGTGCTTTTCCATTTTACAGTGTTTTTGTTTTTCCGATCTCCTTGCAGCATCTTGTTTGATGCCAGAAAAATCGTTAGTTCGTGTGGTTTCATAATTCGCTTTCCTTTTAAACAAATTAGATTTGTATTTAACGATTATTATATTCAATTTATTCTTCTTAAACAAATTTACAATTAAATCCTATTTCAATGTAAAATTACATTTACATATCCAAATTTAATATAATGTAGTTCACAAATTATTCAAGAATTTGAAATTGTGACGTGGCAGAAAGAAATGTAGTGGAATAAAAGTAGGAAAGACTTTCCTGCATGCGGAAATAGGGGTAGCTCATTCTACAGTTTGAGCATACCCCATAAAACCTCTTGCATCACATCTCAGCACTTTTCCCATTGTCAGATAAGAGGCAAAAGGAGATTGAGAGCAGCTTGCGGTTGCTATGTTGTTGTTGAAAAGTAGCGTTTAAAATCCTATTAGGCCAGTGATACTTGACCTGAGTTGCCGGGGATGAAAGTTCACTCTGAATCGGTTTTGCATGCAATCACTGGGTCAAAGGGCAGCACACACTTGGATCTGCGTCAACTGAATCTTGGGATTTCTCTTCTTGGTATGAACGCCTGCTGTGCATGTTTTCAATGCCTCTGACACATTTCTCATGTCCTGGGGAATCTCGAAGTTCGTACTGTCTGTTCTTGAGACCCGGCACGGTGTCTTCAAAAGGAGCTATTTCTTGGAAAATGATCTTTGAGTTTGAAAATTTTCAGAGAATTCCCCAACGGAAAAAAGTCATTTATCTTGGTTCTCTCTTGTATAAGAGTCCGAAAAGTAGCAGAATATAAAATATTAAGAAACATGTATAAAGTACAGCAGATAAAATGTTTGAGAATGAAGAGGGGGCGAAGGAAATAATCCAGCAAAATAGTTGCTTGAGAGACGAGGACATAACTGGAAAGAAAAAAGGAAGAGTATATGAATCCCTTAAAGCTGAAGCAATGAGGTTGCTACCATTAAAGGACATTTGTAAAACTCTGGACACTTCAGAGTTCAGGAAAAATCCCAACGTTTTCAAATCTGCGAGACTACTGTTATCAAATAGTAGGCTGCGAGATCCCCTCAAGCCTCAGAGAAGAAATCTCGAGATTCGGAGTTCAGATCCTCCTCTCTGGGGATGAAATGTGTTCGCATCCTCTTACGTAAAAGGATTGTTCTTATTCAAAGTATTGATGTTTTTGGAATGCTATTTTTTGACTTTCTGTTTTAGTGTCTGGCATGCCCACTTCAATGATATATCATTTCTTGGTCATTATTATGTAAATGTGATGACTATTGAGTGAGTCGCTGCACACGCGTTATAATGCACGGTTCATCATGGCATATTTTCAAGTAAGGGGTGCTTTAATGATTTCTGTTCTACATTTTTATGGAACAGATCATCCGAACTGTAATGTGGTTTTGGAATTGCTTCCGTAATTTTGCACAGGGTGTTCTTGCGAGGCGATGGTCCGATCGAATAAATTGTTAAGAATATTGTCTTCTGAATCCACAGCAAACGTCATTAGGAAATTTGCAAAATTGGAAGCAACTATGGATGTAACGAAAGAGCACTTTCTCTCTATGCATTGATGAATAAACATGATTCCAAAAATTTGTTTCTGAGGTACAAAAACTGTTGTTTTGATGAGTCCCAAATAAAGTATAAAAGAAGGACACTTCAGACTTTGCCACAGAAGCATCAGACACCTAAAAGTTATCAAAGGAAGTCAAACAAGAAAGAAGCCGAGTTTGGCGAGTGGTCGCCAAAGCTGTTTTTGGAACAATCTGATTTTATACTCACTGTTTGGAATTTCGCTGTAGAATTCACTCGCCATTTTCTTTCTGCCAATGGATTTACACCCATTCCTCTTTCTTAAATGACATTTTTCTCAAACCTCTGGCCACGGTCCTGCATGTGACAGTTCCTACTTTCTTCCAGGAATGGGTTTCCTTACTGCCATTCCCATCTATAAGGGAGTGTATTTCAGTATGCGAAATCTAAATGAAAGTAAAGTTTGGAGATTGCTTCGGTGGCGGATACAGTGGATGATGTTTCGTTCCACATCCTATCGATTAGAAATGCCTGCTCAAACTTGAATGCTCTAAACGGGATCCAGTTCTTGGAACAGTTTTTAGATGATTTTTGCTCTTCCTAAAACCACGGAATCCAAAGATGACAAATGGAAGGCGACGGCCGTCAGTTGTTTCCCTGCTCTCATGGAGCTGCCAAATTCAGCTTTGACTGTTTGACAATTTTCTGTAAAAGCTTTACGAAAAGAAAGAAGGAAATTTAAAATAAAAAAATAGCAGCTTGTTTGCTCTCCATTCCCATGGCTTCTTATTCCGTTTCTCAATCTGTTCGAAGTACTGTTCCCTTTTTGGATACTCCATAGAACAGCTTCTGCCTTTGCATCTAGAAGATAATAGTAAGGAATTTCTTCCCATTTCTACTCACTGGAATATCAAGATTCACTTCTCTGTTCAACTGCTATCCTCCTGAAACACTTTGTTGTTGAACAAAATAATCCCATTGGTCCTCAGATAAAATTCCTTCATTCGTGTAGTTTGTGTTCCTGCGCCACTGCAACGTTTTCGTAGTCTTTCCACATGACGATAGCGCGATTCCATGGAAGCTCCGCAAAGACAGTCATTTTTTGAGCCATTCCTAGTGAAAAGGTGAAAAAAAAAATTCCTCTTCTGCTATCAGAAGACATGCTATTTAACTAACGATGCAGCTGCTTCTTCGGGCGGAGATTTGCCTCAGCTCTTCCCCAACTCAAACTCAGCTCGCACTTCTCTGGAACGGTTTTGGCTTCCAAGCTGGAGATGCAGGAACCTCTTTTTTTTTTTAGAAAGAAAAAACACCCGTTCGAATAGAAAGGTTTCGTCGAAGGTGTGATATCTTTCTGGACTTTGGTGGAGTGACCAAAGAATAAATTAACCATGGAAAGAGAGGAACTGACCTGAACTGAATTGAAGTTCAGCTATGATTTGTAGTCACTGAAACTGCAATTCTTCTCTGTTTCCAAAGCTATCGTGCTTTCTCTTCTTATCGTTTACGGTAGCTCAGTGCTTCTCCTTAAGTGGTGGTAGGACTCGGAGATGCTGATACTGCATTGGGCACTCTGACACTCCATGGAAAGCTCTTCAGCACCGTAGGACGGGGAGAAGAGTGAACCCGAACTGTGGCAGGTAGAATCTTTCTCGTTCTTTGTTGCCCTCCGGCGTATTTGGGAACGTTTTGCCACAGTCCTTCAAATCTCGGTGGACATCCCGAGAGACTTTGTCAAGCGTCTCTTCATGAGAAGTGGAACGTCTCCTACCACGGCTAATAGCAGTCCTCTGTTGTCCCTGAGGAACAGTAGTGCCTGGAAGCTGTGCCGAAGGGCGTCAGAGAATCATGAACGCCATCCCCATCGCATATTCTCTCATTAGAAGGAAGGGATGGTCGCACCTATTAGGCTCCAAGGAGGAACCCGAGACGGTTTTCGAGAGGATGCCAGAGACTCAAACATGACCATTACCGTGGTACCCACACTAATCAGAACACCTCTTTTTTTTTTTCTAGTTTTTATTTGTTTGCACTCTCCCCACTTTTCCTTAAGCTGACCTCTCTGAGCGGACTACTTGTCAACAGGGACGCCTCCTAGAATCGAACGAAAGTGGTACCTCCAAGAGAAATACTAGAAACGTGTCCTCTCACATATTGTGAAAAGAATGAAAAATTGTACAGGGCACTCGTTTGTGGTCATAAGTTTCTTGGTGTAAGAAAGGGTGAACAAAGCCAGCTCCAGCAAGGGGAACGATTCGGTCGTTTTTTTACTAAACGGCAACTATGCAGGTGTTTAAACAACACATATACACACATTAGTCTTCTTTACATTATTCTTCTCACCTAAAAATATTCTTGGTGAGCTGAAATTCCAATGAGAATTGTTGTTGAGGCTCTTATTTATTAGCAATATATATATATATGTATTTTTTCCCCTCATGCCGTCTGGTCTCATTCTATGGCATTTCATTGCCCGCAAGCCGGAGCTTCTACTCCTTGGTGGTGAAAGTTCTCTTAGATTTATTGGAGCTACCACTTCACCTGGCTACCCACTATCTCCAAACTTTCTCCCACGGATGCGTTCTTCCTGAGATCAAA
Organism: Raillietiella orientalis; assembly: GCA_036172245.1. Lineage (NCBI taxonomy): Eukaryota > Metazoa > Arthropoda > Ichthyostraca > Raillietiellida > Raillietiellidae > Raillietiella > Raillietiella orientalis. The sequence goes on along the minus strand of JAYWIR010000020.1, from coordinate 2,590,258 downwards.
CAGATGGAGGTCTGCATGGACCAAATAGGGGCTGTGTGCATGGATGGTGCAACACGATCCAGAAAGGTTTGGCAACGGCTCCTCCTGCCGCCAGCATGTGAGAGATCTTGGATTATCGTTCATCATGTCTCGCGTTTTTCTCTCTCTGGTAGAACTCGTTTCATTCATCTGTGGTGTCTCTGCACTGATCTGAATCATCTCCATGTTTCCGAACCCGTTTGCTGTCATCTTCTGTTTCGGGAACGCAGTCCCAAAACATGCATGGAGAATTTGTGTGTGTTCGCAACCTCCCTGATTTCCCACTGTTTGCTCCTTCGCCTTTAGAGACTCCATGACAACTGTGACGGTATCCAATGCCATCTCAGGCACCGGTTGAATTAATGGTATCTGACGAAGCGATTCGAAATCTTGTGATCAAAAGGAGGAATGTTCAGAAATCACGTCGCCGCTTTTGGAATTGGGAACGATAGAAAAGAAACTTCATGCTCGACCCTGCTAGAAGACGGAAACGAGATCCACGAATAAGAGCTGACTGCCTGCTGGTGGTTTGTGAGTAAACCGCCGCGATTCCATGTTGTCCAGGGTGAATTTTTCGTCCCCCAAAAGTCACGGGTGACTTTTCGATTCCTGTCCATTACGCCTTCAAATTTGTTTCGCATTCCTCGATTCGGAAATCATCCATCCTGAACTTCCTTTCGCGTAATCTGTGGGCAGCCAGGTCTTTCATGTTTTGACGATCTTCAAAGGGGCACCTACGTTTCTCTTAATCGTGTTTGTACTATTTCCTTTCGACAGCGACTTCATTAGAGAGAAGCTGTTCAAAAAACCAATCTCTGGATCGTCTAGGTATGATGATTTCTTTCCGGTTTGATGGAAATCTGAGGATCGTCAAGCGTGGTACTCCATTGTGCAGCAGTAGGATACAAGATAAGGATCTCAATTTGCAATTTCACCTGACGTGTGCTGCCATTTCATTTTCTCCGGCAGGTACTCCTCGTGACGCGGACATTCAAATGAGCCGTCTTTTAGGACAAACAGAACTGTTTCCCTGTTCTGGCCCGCGTCGGAGGCCTTGTGGTTAAGGCTTCCGCGTGTGGTACCATGTATCGCGGGTTCGAATACTTCGGCAGAAACTGACACCACTGCGTTGTTGGGTGCCGAGTTTCTCCTGCAATGGCACTGGATGGCCTAATCATTCCGGCGTGGCACCGGTGGTGGATTAAGCCGGAGGTCCCCGATGAAGACCGGAACAATGGGAAATTGACTTTCGGGTCCTCCCAGAAATAAAGGAGGGGGGAGTTCCCCCTCCTGTCGTGCAACGGAGAGAGGACCCCCCTCAACGGGGGAATCCTCCGGTTTCAAGATGGAGCAGGAGCCCTCACGGGCACTATCCAGTCGTTCAAAGGAACAGACCCCCCTGTTTCAGGGTGACCTCCGAGTCGTCGCCTCTTCACAGAGTGCAAGGAAGCAAGCGAGAGTGATTCCCTGCGAGAAGCTGCAGCGCCCCTTCTGAGTTTCGGAAGCGTGCCTTCGGGGTTCTCTTCAGAGGAGTGAACAGGAACGGATTCTCAGGAGGTTCCCTCTGGAGAAGAAATTCCTACTAGCGGATCCCTTTCCGGGTTCCCTTCGGAGAAGTTGAAATGGAGAGGACAGCCCCTCCCCGTAAGGAGGGGGTGTCCCTCCGGAGAGAATGAGGAAGGAGATTTCCTTCGGGGTTCCCATTCGGAGACAACCAGGGTGGGAGGTGCGATCCCCCCCGTCCGGGGGGGATTCCCTCCCAAGCGTGAGAGGAACGGACTCCGAGCCCTTCCTGGTTTCGAAGCTCACGTGCAGAATTCAGATCCTCCCAGACCCGGTAGAAGAATTCCTCCTTGGGGGCTGCGTCTCTGCCCGGTGCTGCGGAAGTCTTCTGTCGAGACGGTATGCTCTCCGGCAGACGCAAGCTCGGAACCCGCTCAGGACGCGGCATACACTCTTTCTCCCTCCTCCCTGATGAATGGGGGCAGAGAGTGCTACGTGGCCTTTCATGTTCTGCTTGCTCCTCTGCAAAGCAGTTCCAAAGAGTGATTCCTTCTGCACTCCACAATCCTCCATCCTACATTTTCTCACCTCTCAGCGACGGTGACTTTGCCGCTGTGCTGAGCCTCCCACCTTTTCCCCTTGAGGAAAGAAGAAGGCACTTTTTTTTTAAATGCCACTCTTTGCCTGGACATAGCTCGTCTAGGCAGTTTTGAGCCGAAGTGGAAGGAGGACAAGAAATTCGTCCCCATTTTCTTCTCTTCTGACTGCTTCCAGGGAGTTTCTCAAACGCCCCGCGGTGGCCTGTGAAGCGGTCCTGCTGGTTGGACAGAAAACGAGTCTTCAGTTCAAAGTTCCCGAATTGGGCCGTTTTCTAGCAGCGCAGGAAGGGATGCTTCAGCTGCTCCTGATACGACAACTCCCAGTGGAATTTTAAACGAGAATCGAATATTCCATCTTGGAAGATGCTCTTCACGAGAAAGGAAAAGAAAGAAGGGAGCAGGCGGTCCCAGGGAAAATTCTGCTATATCCTCTGCTCGTATTCCACGTGTATGTATATGTGTGTGTTCCAGAGGGCTCCAGGCGAGTCCTTGTCCTAGAATCCTTTTGTGGACCATCCCAAGGAACCTGATTCTCTTCCAGGAAGTTCTTTCTCCTCATTCTTTCTCTCTATTCCTTCCTCATCAGGCGGTTCCGACTGGGCAGTGGAGCCCCTACTTTGTCTCGATATGCCAGCAAGGCGGGTCTTCTGAAGAGAAGGGGCGTTACTGAGACCCCTTCGGAGTCTTCTATCGACCTCGTGAGGCGAGACGACTGCGCGAAAACGCATCTAAAGCTTTAGGAAGGTCTCAAGGCTCTGAACTACTAGGAAAAATATTCTCGAAGAAAGCTGTCGATGGCAACTCCTCGGACTGAGGATTTTGATTGACATGACGGCGTTTTCCCGAAGCTTCCCAGCTCCTCGGTGATCTGTGCACTTTGGGAGCATCCACGCTCATTTACTCCACTTGGCATCCGCCTCCTGAGGGAAAAAAAGGAGGGCTGTTTCGCGAGTTTTCTGAGGCATGACAGTGAGCTGAGAGTCTCTCCTGAGAAGCTCGGTCAGGCCGACCGCACATGACCGAGAAACCACAGCAAAGCCGAGGAAAGAAGAAAGTCAGCAATGGCCTGTCGCGCCACCTACCTCACGCTCCACACTCGTATGCAAAACAATCGCCAGCTGCCCGTCGTACTAAAACGTCAGGTCGCATCTCTTTACCTGGCATCCTGAAGCTGGAAGAGCAGAAATAATTCTGTTGAAATTCCAGAAGAAGTTCCTTTGTAAGGAACTTCTTTGTAAGGAGTAGTCCAAGACGAAAGGATGTTCCTGCCACTCGCAACGAGATTGCCTACGGTAATGGCTATATGAATCCGGAGGCAGGCTCAAGTCTCTTGGAAGGATCCTGTAGTCTTGGGCACTGAAGTATCTGTTGATGTCGAAGCGGGGATCAGTGGCTCCATGGTTTGTCCAGGATATTTTGATTCTCGGGAAGCACCAGCCCGATCTGAGCATTGGCAAGAAGAAAGCTTCCATGAGTCAGCTGATCACTCTGAAGGCTCCTCCACGGCGGCGGACTTTTAGAGAAGGTTGAGAATAAGTAGTAGAAAAGTTGGGGGTGGAAGAGGAAGCTGTCACAGAGTCACTGCAACAGTTTGCGTTGTCACAGATGTGCAAAAGTTCTCTTTATGGAGGAGAGAGGGGCTTAAGAGATGAGGAGAGAAAACGAATGGTGATTGGACGAAGTCAGCGTTTGCGCTGATCGCCGAAGCCGGTAGAAAAAGATCCCTTTTCTTGCAGGATCGAGAGAGGAGTGGAAAATGATGAATGTGAAGGCAGTGCAGGTAGTGAGCGCTTTCACCTCGGGGGTGGAGTTCCTTTACGGATGGGCTGTTAGAGATGTTCTGGAAGCTCAGTTTGACTCCCAGGAGTTTTTGACTTCGGAAGCGATCATACCGGAAGTATAGTGGAGTGCAATGTTCATAAATATATTGAGGGACTGTATAAGGGATCTTAAGCGATCTCTGTGAACTGTGGATGAGGGTGAGGAGTTATCCGTTCAACAGATGTGATGAGGACTGCTTATGCAGCATGTGGGAACCTGCCTTCAATGGAAATGCTGAGAAACTCCGGTTTCAAGAAGTGGAATCAAGGACTCGCAGCTGAAAAGGAGGAAAGACTTTCTGAAAGAACTATGGTATACTTTCGGTGAGGTCCACACCTGAATTTGGAACCCCATCCGCTGTTATTATTTGGAACCGAGGCATGTGGAAATGCCATCGGCCGGAACTTTTAGAGCGCGAACATGCGGAGCCACAATGACGAGTGAGGAATGAGCTGCTGAATATGCATTGCTATCCCGCTCTGCTACCTGATTATTCCCTGCTCTTCACCAGATTGATACAAGAACATCTTTTTCTTTTCTTTTATTTCCTTTTTTTTTTTTTTAAAACAAATGGACGACTCATGCAGATATGGAATGAAACAGATAGTGAATCTGCATTCATGATCTATACAACTGTCTTTCTGTTTCGGATAGAGTAATGAGATTAAACATCCATTCTTTTGAGTACCAGCCTTTGTTTGTATCTGAAGGACACCATGGATGTAACCTCAAGCCTGAGGACACCGTTTCCGAGGATGATGGAATTCGGAAAAGCCTCACCAGCCTCCTCCACACCCATATGCCCAACTACGTGCAAACATACATTTATGGAGCCCGAAAAGTTGTCATTTCACAATATTTCTGTCTAAAGTGGTCTCCTTGCTGGAAGAGAATTCATTGCGACTATTTGTCAAAGGAGTGCCTATCTTCATATTCACTAAAAACAACTCGAAGGAGAGTATAAGAAGTATCAGCTTGCTGAAAGCATATTTTCTGATCATGCGCTTGAGACATTGCAGAAACCAAGAACAAAATTGATCAATTCATTCACATATTTTTCTTCGAGAGAGATCATTCCTGGATGCTATTAAGGTAGTCAAGATTGTTTTTATCAAAGCTTTTGGTTCGTCTTGCAAAGGCAAATTCTGAAGAGATGGAGATGACGATATGGATGGGGGAAACAGACGTAAGCACGCCTCTATGGGGTTTTATCTGTTTAGGTGGCAGGAGATGACGATCCGCATGAAGCATCCAGAGATAAGGGCTTTACAAAGATAATTACTTCTTCAGCTGCACTGAAATGGCCACTCGCATGCTTCGATGTGCAGAATGCTTGAAAGCCTTCTTTCGAAAATCTGTGCGGGTGAAGAAAGAACTTTCATCATGAAACGCTACAAAATCTGAGTGCTTGTCCTGGAACAGATTTGTTTTGCGATGGCAAACTGCTGTCCAAGAAACGAGCCCCTTGAGGAATCGTTCGGGGAAACTTGCAAAATTTCCAAGTCTCACTGCAATCAGTAGGTGATCTCGAAACTTTCGGCAAGCGCTGCTTCCTACGAGCATGGCCACGTGTCGGTTGATGGAATGAAGAGTGTAAGAGGCAGATGCATGATTTGGAAGCAGTTAGTGAAAAAGTTGGATCCTCGCACCACCTTCCTCACTCAAACTGGACTGGAAACGAGAGAGGGTATCTCCTGGTCTCGGCGCTGATGGCCCGTGCGAATCTCTGACCGGGTAAACGCACCTGGGACACACGTAGTCTTTGGACATGGCTCCTGAAGGGCACGAATCTTGGAGTAATCTGGGAGGAAACCGATGGGCAAGCGGACCTTCTTGCCGCTGCGGAGGTGACTTGTGCAGGCGCCTTGCTGGAAGGAGCGCAGGAAGCATTCCCGCTCACTGCGACGGCGACATCTGAGGGTGGTCCTTCCAGTTCGTTACGGAAACTGCTCAGCACTGCAACATATGCAACAAGAGGAAACACGAGCGAGATCCAAACCTTGCAACGTGACCTTCATAGGTGATCAGGAATCTGAGTCTTCCAGGAGGAAGCAGTAGGCATAGGAGCGTTTTCACAGGAGCGTGACAAGAATGGTTTAGCCTGCGGAGGAAAGCCCTTTTCGCATTGCAAAGACCCCTCATCGCGCGTGCTACACGAACACTGCTCAACTGCTGAGCAAGGATCCTCTAGCGATTTCGAAATGAACTTCGTCGAAACACCGGGACATTATCCACCACGTATTTTTCTAAAACTGTTTCCGTAGAGTCGTCCTGGCGAATGATGATGAGAGGAAATGCATATTCCGGAAGCAGCTTTGTTCCCCTCTTTTCATGGAAATTTCCGTGGAAGTCGCCCCCGAAAGTTTCCAATGCACTCATTTCATTCCAATCTTCCGCACACTCTGTTCCTTGAACACTTCTAATGCTGTCCAAAGTATTCTAAGAGTGGTCCCTTTTTCACTTTGAGACTTAGGATGAGGATTCCTCCCCTAAGCTGGATGCCAGAAGCAGATCAGTCATCTTTTCAGCGCCTCAGTGAGCACTACACTAGCTGTTCATCTCGAAGAACTAGGCATGGGTGCAGAACATGCGGTACCCGGATCCTGCATCCCGAAAGCATTCGTCATGAGCTCTCATTTCTGTTCTCATCCACCTGGTCATTAACATTTTTGTTTTACGATTTTCTGATATCTTCAGGAATTTTTCAGAGACTTTCCTTCTTTTTTTTTTTACAAGGATCTGAGGCAGTCCACAGCGACACGTGTCCTGGTAGTGGAGACGCAGCCTCAAATCCCAGGTTTCCTGCTTGCTACTTTCACTGACTCGTTCCTTTGCATTGGGCATGCTACCGGCACATGACGGACTCCCGTTACTCCTGAACTCTTCCGGTTTCCATAGATTTTTGTGGAGAGCATAAGAATAGATTTTTTCTTCATCCGCTGATCTCCGTGATCATCAAATGATGGTATCAGGAAGAGGTTTCTTTATGTTTCTTAATCACAATTTTCACCTGTCAATCATGTTAATTGATTAAAAATGCCAAAAACAAATTAAACAAAATTGCATTTGTTCGTATCTTCATAGGTGACAAAAAAGAAGAAAAGGAGTCAGCCTGGTTGGCACTTCGGTTTGGAGTCGAAGTTCTGTTATACACTCTATTTCTTGTACTCTTATTTCTCGCATTTAGCGAGGATGCCTCCTGAAGAATCCAAAGACACTTTCTGAGGAAAAAACAAGGGAAAGCCGTCTCTAAACCGATCACACTTGAAACCAGTCTGCTTGAGGACCAACGTCCTCAGGCAACTCCTACCATTCCAAGGTGCCTCAACGAAAAGTACCTCTGTTAAATGGACCAGGGGTTGGGGGCTGCGGGGAAGCATAAAATGTATTGTTCTTCTACCTGGCGATGCCAGACAGGAAAATTCGAAAAGATCAGCAAGCCGAAATTAACACGAAGATGGTGGAAAAATTTTCTTAGTTTCGAAAACGACCTGCTTCCTGGACATAGTCCTCTGCGTGAGCTTCTGGATCGACAGGGTGATGCCATGAGATCACCAAATGAACCAGCATGATTCGGGATGAACTGAGACAGACAGGAGCCCATGAATGATCAGGAAGCCATGGGAACGACAACCGAAGCACCAAGAACCGAAAATGCCAGCACACACGGGAAGGCAGACCTCGGCTTTCCCCTGCGGATGCAGCAAATTCCCAGTCATCCTGTAAGTATAAATTCAGGTTCTGGTGTGAAGCGTGGGGATCGGTAAGTATGAGGTATAGACGTGGATATGACGGGATCATAGATCAATTTTTAGCTCGGACTTGAAGGCTCGAATGCAGAGGAATCTGGGAACCAAATAAGGGAAAGTGAACTGAAATTTCCGATTAAGGGTGTTTCACCTCCTGTAATTCATTTAGTATTGGCTGCAACGATAACATTGGCTACAAAATAAATGACAATCACAGGAAACTCATTAACTCGAATAATAAATGCTCTTATCAGGAGTTTTCATTAGAGCAGCGAGAAACGTGAACACTGTCTACCAGGAATGATAAGAATTCGCCACAATTAGCTATTCGTAAAGTCAGCCACTACATTCATGGTTGTTGAAATAGTAAATAATGACTGATAGTAATATTGATTTATGAAAAACAAGCATTTAAAATTTCAAGCATTGTTTTCCCATAATTATTAACAGTCGTTGCATTGATCACAAGTATCTATGGCAATCTTAATCTTATCCATGGCTTCATCATTTTATATTCCAATCAAAGCATTGCATAATAACGAATAAAATAATTATTTTAACTAACACCTACTATATCCGAAGAAAGTAATGGCAGTAAGCATCGAAATAAGATTAGCATGCTCCACGGAGCCATGGCAGTCTCCTAGATAAAGGTTAAAAGCACCATTAGGAGAGTGAGAAAAAAAAAAATCCAAGAGACCTTCTTTTTGATGTGCGCTTCGCCTTATAGAGTAGAAATTCCGACATTTCGAGAGGATGAAGAATGAGGTTAAAGTGGAGGTGCAAGGATTGTGCCAAGAGCTTCAAGGCGCGCCTGGGATTTTTCGAAAACTCAACATGATTGTCAACACTTGAAAACAGAGATTCTGTGGCAGATTGGACTGCCAAGATCTGGAACCCGGCGTTACGTACTCTGAAGGATTCCAGAGGATCGAGAAGTGCAAAACTTCATGAGGAGAGAACGGTGAGGTGGAGACTCCCGGAATCGAAAAAGCAAGTGCTGGTGAAATCCGGAGAGCTTCGAGAAGGAAGTCGGTTTCCAAGAGTGTTGCATCCTTTGGAAAGAGGAAGCGTGCTGCTGGAAACAGACTTGTGTACAAATACAAAAGGTTTTTCAGCGGATCACGCCGGGAGAAGCACGAAAGGTGGACAATACGGCGGGCTGCGCCGAGGCACAAAGGCAGACAGGCAGGAAATGCAACTCAGCTAAGAACTCGTGATCCGGAAGGTGGGATTTTCTTCGAATCGGTTATTCGAGAAACCACTGGTCCAAGGAAGACATTTCAGCTGGGAAGAAAGGTTTTGCTGAGAAATAGGCCGGACATCAGCCTGGAATTTTAGGAAACTGTGACCACAAGATTCACGCTGCTTTGGAAGGAAAAAGCAGGAATCGTGGTCTTCGGACTGTTAGTACACGAAGGAAAAGCCTTAGCTGGAACTTTTCCTCAGTAAGTGGCATCAGATTTCGGAAAAGAAAAAGCAGAAGGAAGGCATAAATGTTCTTCAAATAAAACACACACACACACAAATTCAAAAGTAACATGGTCAGAACACTTATAGTCATCGAAGAACAAGGTAAGATTTCGCGGGCTTTTGCTTAAATGAGACCTCGAAGACTGGAAACACCGATCTTTCAACATCCAACAAGAGAGGCTTCTGATGCCAGAAATAGCTGACGGTATGTATCTTATCACCACAGAAAGTGATGGAGAGCTGGAATTTGGTACATGGCATCTCGGAGGGTAACGTGTGTAGGCGGGTGTGGTTGATTTTCGATAGCTAGCTGCTGCTCCGTACGATTTCCCTGCCCTACACGGACAGGATGGGTTCACAAGGATCGACTCACGGAAGACACGTACCGATTCACCTCTCCCGTTTAGAAAACGGCCGCAGTTTTTGCCTTAACCTGTGTTAAGCGAGTTTGGCGTCCGTGTACACGTTCTGGAGAGGCGCCACCGTGGTGCGTTTGACGAATGCCTACGCGGTGCGAAAGAAAAAAAAATTACCCTTCGCCATCAAAGTACGAAATTTTAGTAAAAAGTTAAAACAATCTCATGCCAATGTGTATTTTACTTGTATTTCGATCGGAATTGCAATGTGACCTTCTTGATTTTTTATCAATTTTGAAGTGATGTGAGGTGTGCCAACCGAACAGAAAATTCCTCTTTCTCTTTTTACATACTGGGTTTGTTTGCATGCTTTTTACATAATTGAAGCCTTAATTGAGGAAAAGAATAATTGGCAAAAATACAGAGTATGGTGAGCATTATGCTCAGTGTAAGACCGCGACTCGCATCGTTCTTGAACTTTCTCATGACCTTTTAGGCCAGGGATATCAATTCTGTCTGGATAACTGGTACACAAGTACAGACCTCGCACAGAAACCATGTACTTGCAAGACAGGCATTGTGGGTACAATGCGACGGCAGAGACTTGGTATTCCTGAAGACATGAAAACCACTTCTCTAAGGAAGGGTCAGTACATTGCAAGATATAACAAGAAAGTAATGTGATTGAAGTAACGGGACAAAAGGGATGTACAGTTCCTCAGTACGATACACGGTGCCGATGAGATGGATGCAGAGGAACGAGGTGTTGTAAAAGGAAAGCGTAAAGTGGTTTTTGAGGAGGGAAAAAAAAATGGGTGGAGTGTACAGAAGCGATGGTACAATTGCAGCACATACTCTGGCAAGAAAGAGGTTAAAGAAATATTACAGGAAAATATTTCTTCATCTTTTAGACGTTATGCGCTTGAATCCATATTTATTACATAAGAAAAAGAATGGGAAATCAAATCGATTCGATTTTTTTGCTCGAGTATGGAACGACTTATTGAGGAATCCCCACCTCAAGCAACTGGGACAGCTGCTGGACCAACTGTGAGTGCCAAGCCTACACGTCTCGCCGGAAAACCTTTTCCAAATTCTATACCATCTACATCATCCAATTGGAGCACATCTGGAAGATGTATGTGTCGTGTGTTCCAAAAATGGCGTTCGCGAGGAAACACGATGTCGGTGCTGAACCTGCGAGATGACGATTTGTGTCTCATCTTGCTTTGAACAAAAGCATGCTGCGAAATCAGATTGAATTTCTCATGACTTTTTTCTATTTTCTTATGTACGAAATTTCTCATTTTCTGTACAAATGCAAAATTTTTATGAATGAATTTTTTTTTTTTTTCTTTCATTGAAATCTACAATGGATGCATTCTCTGTGCGTTTGACGTGTCCATTCGTCTTCGCCAATTTGAATTCACGCACCCACGGGTGCTCTTTGGAAACAACAACAACAAAAAATGACTCTCTCAACAAGTCAAATAGTGCTGTAATGCGTTTTCTGTTAAATAGGAGTGAATTGAACCGAACGGTTTTTTTCAGCGGATCACGCCAGATCCAGAAGCACGAAAGGTGGACAATACGACGGGCTGCGCCGAGGCACAAAGGAGGACAGGCAGGAAATGCAACTCAGCTGAGAACTCGTGATCCGGAAGGTGGGATTTTCTTCGAATCGGTTATTCGAGAAACCACTGGTCCAAGGAAGACATTTCAACTTGTGGGAAAGGTTTTGTTCTCTAAGGTTATCTAAGATTTTTCTGGACCTCCAGGATTTCCTGAACACGAGTGATTCATCATGGGTTCGTTTCTGCGTAATGAGAGAGCTAGTCCACACGAACTTTGACGCAGATGAAAAGACTTACCCGTGCTTTTTGTTTTCCTCAGAGAAGCAACCGGAATTTTCCATGTGCCGTGGTTCTCGTTGCCGACCACAGTCCTGTGGCCACAGTTTTGCCGGACTCCACTTTCAGCTTGAAACTAAAGTAAAAATGCCTGCAGTTCAGGGAACTGAGAGTTTTCACTTAACCGAGAAGTCCAGAAGGCACAGAATGGCTGTGTCCTTGTTCACAAGGAAAACTGTGGTGGAAGTTGCGGATGCAAGAATTTTACGGGGAACGTCCAGGAGTGAAGCATTCAGTTATTGGAAAACAGAGGGGTCTCAGAGGGAAATAATGAACGCCACCTGTGCAGCAAGTAGGGATCGTATTCCTCGCTCAAGAACTCTCCTCCCTGTTTAAGATCCCCTCTATTTTCCGTTTTTCTAAGTTTGTCATGGATTCTACTGCGTCATTCGCAATTTTCGACTCGGTCTCCTAACGAATCTCTTTGATGCCTTTATCTGAATGAAGAATGAGACATCGAAGGTGGTCGTCTTGTTTCCCCACTTGGCACGATTGCTTTCTTCTTCTGCCTTTCACGATCTATCCGATCGCCCACTAGGCAAATTTGAGTGGTGGCAATTAGAACGAGAGCCGACAGCTCTATCGAACACATTCACAGTATAGCGGTCCAAACGGGAGCCAGCTTGGACCGCTTTTGATGAAAGGTGGTCGCTAGCAGTCTGCAACAGTCCAGCCAGCAACGCTTCTTGAAAGAAAAGAAGAAAAGATGCAGCACGTTCGTTTCCTGCATGCAAATGCAGCAACACGCAAGAAGCAGAATATAAGTGGCGCAAGAAAAAAAAATAAGGATAGAGATTAGGAAGAAATCGAATAATCAAGCTTTCCAGAACTGAAACTGCTGGTCACCCCTCATAAAGTGGACAGCTAAAGTGGACATACAGTTTCCATAGAAATGGGAATCGGATGAGTAGTGTGTGCACGTGTGAGTGAGTCTGTGTTTTCCGGAGAGTCTACCAAATTGTGCATCTTTTGCAATAATCATCCTTGATGAATGAGAAAAAGGGAAAAGCTGGAACCCTCCTGTGTTTTCTTGATAGATTAACCAAGGGTATACGTTTTACCAACAGAAAACAACAATTTTACTAATTAAGCGTGTTTTATCATCATTTGATCATTTCCATTAAAGGAATGCTTGCTGACTTCTGCTATTTCTGCTGTGTTTGGTTGTAGGCATATTGCAATTTATATCTGCCTTATTAGTTATTCTTTAAGTATACAGCACTTCTTTTATGAAGCAGCACTTTCATGTAGAATGAACCCATTTTCCGGCATCCCATGATAAGAAGACGGTAGCAGAGTGGGTCGTAAACACGCTTGAAGCGAATACCTCAAACTGTAGGAATGCTCTTTATAGTACGTTCAAAGTAAAGATTAGAATTTGGAAATTTCCACATTTTTTTCATCACCTTTTCGTAATAGAGGGAATATGTAATGGAATCATGAAAGGTTCCGAAGAAAATTGAAAGTACAACTTTGAAATGATTACTTGCAGTCTACTTGTCATGATTTCCATGACAACGCATTCGTGGGAAAGCTGTGAACGCTGAAGTGAGAATGACTCAAATATGTTTACAAAATTTTAGTCGAGCTTATTACAGTGACACTTTTTCGTACTACATTTCAAAGGAGACAAGAAAAAAAAAATTGAAAAATGGTGCTAATAAGCTAGTTCTCTTATTTCCACTTTTTTCTCTTTAATATCTTGTACATTCATGGAATCGTAAGCATTACATTCATTTGAAGGATGGTTGCGAAAAATTCGAGCGAAAAATTCCAAGTCAATAAAAAGTTTGCTCAGTTTAAATGGCGGTTATTCCATGCGACTGTCATCCCAGTTGATTGATCTCTATAAACTTTCTTCACTCGCATAGCAACGGGATCCTGAGGAAATTCCTCACAGTCTGTAGCTGCCACTTGCAGTCGCTTCAAATAAGAATCGTAGAGTTCATGTTGACCGAAAACAGGTCTGGGCACCTGGTGACCATAATACGTGTAATTAATGCAACGAATGCAGTGCTCAAACCTTTCAATGGGAACATCAACATCGCTTTGCACGCCTCTTGAAAGAATGTGACACTCTTTTGGTTTGGAATGTCCTGAAGCACCCAGGCTAACACTACGAACTGCCATCTTTTCAGATAGTAAAGGGCATCCTCAGGATACGCTAATCTGGACACTAAGTAGACGGGAAGATCAGACGGAAACTGTACCTGAGCCATCTATATCACCAATCATACTGGTATGGTACAGTACATCACCAATCGCATTGAACCATCCGGGCGTTTTGGCATATGAAACGCTACTATCTTACTTCATCTTGAAGCCAGATTCCTAAGTCTGGGGGAGAACGGTGAACGTGTCACCGAAACTGCAGTGGCCAGAGTCACAGCAAAAGTGTGCTCATGTTAAATAGGGCTCTTTGCTCGCCCTCTGAGTGAAAAGAGCTAACATAAGCTCTTCTAATGAGTCTCACAGCTTTCACCGCTGTTCCTCGGAATCGAACGTGGGTTAATGAATGCATCCATGGATTCAGTGTTGGTGTCAAATGTAGGACGTTCTTTTAATGGATTACGTTTCGGAAGGGCCAACTGACAAGCCTTTGAGAACTTTGCATTAAATCTACGGAAATTTCGAATTTGCGTTTCACTCGTTTTTTCTGCAATATGAACTTTGAAGGAAAAGTCGTCCTTTTCTTTGAATAAAATGCTCCTCTTTTCCAGTTTAGAAGGGGGAGCAGCCTTTTGTATTCCGCTCGGCACAGGGCGGTGGATCCTGGGAATTTCAAATTTAGGTAAATCTCAAAGATTTCCGAAGCTCTGCAACGTGGCTTTCCAAAGTGGAGTTGGAAATTAAAGAGAAACGTCATGGTGATCTCCGCCCTGGGATGAATCCAGAGGCAAAGTAATTCCAAGGATGTCGTTACGTGAAGTACTTGAAATTTAAAGCCCATTTAGTTACATTCATGAAGGATTTTTTATTTTTTTTTGCTCCTTAAAGTCCCTGTTCCCAGCATACCGCATGTACGTGATCTTCTTGGCTAAATTCGGGAACTGAATCTATTCGTAGTGATGGTCTCGAAAATTCCCTGCTTTCAAGACGTAAAGCATTTACGTGGCGACGGTCGCATCTCGTTCCTTTCATCAATCCATTTTGTGCGCGCGCAGTTTTCAAGATTAAATGTTCAGGTGAATGAAGGAATCTGCATCGGGAAGCAATTCCAGTTCTGGATAGAGAGCGCTGTTCCATGGGGCATGACATGCCCCAAACACATGATTCAGGTTTAGGTGAGCAGCCTGCTTCAGACGAACAGGATGCGAAAGCTCAGATCCTTCACTATGGCTTGAGCCTTCCGGAATTGAAAGATTCTGAAATCAATGTTTGATGTTCCAAGACACAAGTAGTAGCGATGCTGAGCGATGGCGGTTCCATACAATTCGATCGGTATTTCAATTGGCTCACAAAGAGCCCTAGAAGAACAGAGGTCTTTGGAGATTGACATCGTGAACTGTGATCGATGTCACTCTATAAAGTGACATCTTTCAGCATGAATTCCGCAACACTGTTATAGCGTTTCTGAGTTAATGTGTTGCATCAACTCTTCACAAGCTTCGGGCTGACAGCAAATCATTTCCGGAACGTTTGCAACGAAGAGTACTTCTGGCACTCATAACGCTGTCCATGAAGTCGTCCGAGGTGGATGGTGATGAGCGCTTTTTACGTACTTTTCCAGCAGGAAGTACCGTAGAAGGTTAATGAGTGAGTTCTGGATTCACGTTTAAACCACATCATTAAGTGCTCAGCAAGTCCCAGGGTCGACGTAGCAAAAGACTGATTACAATACGTTGCACATCAGCGTGGTCTCGACACGCAAGTACATATGTTTCAGATGGAATTCAAGCAAGAGCGAGGTCCGTTTCTATGTGATATTCTTGTCTGTTAAGTTTCTTCATGCATTTGATCCAGTTTTGGAAGCAGCATACTCGAGTGCACATGTAACCACCAGTTCTTGACCAGTCTTTTTGCATTTTCGATAGACACAGATTCGTTAAATTGTCGAGTTACGTACATAGCGTACACACTTTTCTCGTTCCCAATGGTATGAGTGTTTCTATAGTAGGAAGAGATCATGCACCATACAGGCTACCTACAAGTGTTCTAAGCATGCTGAGGCAACGTACCCTACGTAAAGATGTGGAGGGATCCATCGTCCTCTGCAAGTACAAGAACTGTTCACCAATACTTGTCCACGTGCAGCCTTTGCAGCATTTTGCACCTTTTGGGTTCTTTTCTGTTGCTGTTTTCTCAAGTTTTCTCTTTCGGTTCGCTAGATGCTGAAGAACCGTTCTCCTGGCGGCTCGCGAAGCCCTTTAACCCGGTTCCATGTCAACCGGAGGGTGCATGTTAACTCTTCAACTTCCACCAGCTCCACGGAATGCGTCCTCCACCGAAAGGAAGGGATGTCTCCATTTTCCCAACCGGAGGGAAACCTAGAAGGGAGCCAAACGGCTCCTTGATTCCTGGGAGGACCCCGGTGGGTCAACTTCCACTCGCGGAGCTCGCGAGGATTTCACGAAGCAAGAGATGAAATTTCATCCCGACGATTCCAAATAAACAAAATCTCAAGATGAACGTCACACATGATTTTTTGCTGAAATTTTTATGGAAGATTGGATTTTGTGCTCTCCAAGAAAACCAACTGCTCTTAACGAAGACGACGAAAAGACCTCACTTTCCTTTTCTACCGACGAAGAATCGGAACATTTAGGTGCACCCAGTTTCCGGTTTCCGCCAGTGCTGCAGCGTTATCTTGCGGGGGGACGCGAAACCCAACGGCGCACCCATTTCCCTGGCGTCCATCCGCCAAGTGGGGATTCGAACGGCAACGCTTGGTGCCACGGGCGAAGACCGCAGCCACGCGGCCTCCAACGCTGGTTTTGAAACGGAAAGTGTGTTCGGACAGCATTGGAAAAGCAGAAAACGGGAGGGCAGGGACGAGCTTTCAGGAGAAAACTGACGGATCACGGTCTGGAAAATGGGGAAAGGCGAGTAGCACGTAGCAGAGCGCCCAGAGTGATTTCTAAGGGGCCACGGAGGACACGAATGCGAAAGCAGGAGAACCTTCAGGAGGTGCATCCTCAAGAATCACCAGGATGGGGGAACCAAGGTAGCACTTCTTCGTTTGACGAACTGCTATTAGGTGATCTCCTAGGAGACAGCCGCGCGGAAAGCCACTCAGTGAACGGGCCATTTTGAGGGACGCGAGGATGAGTCATCAGACCTGTCAAGAGGGCTCGTGACGACCCTTAAGTGCAGCACGCGCGAGCGTCTTGCTGGCGTGCATGGAAAAGTTCTAGACTGGAAGAGAAAAGCTCTTTCGTCCTCCTGACTCCCGATCGTGGGCGCCCTTGTAAAGGCTTTGGCTCAACATCCCGGGTGTCGGAATCACGAAAAACCGTAAAACATAAAAGTATGTACTTTATGGTTTTTCGGATTAATGTGCAAATTTATTTTAACATGTATGTTTATCGATATTTATTAGCATACATATTATTCATATAATCAATGATGTTATCACTGTATATCATCGACATGTACTGAAGATTATTAAAAATAAATATATATATATATTGATTACATACATTTTATTTTTTCCCACTATTTTTAACTGTCATTAGTATTTTTTATTTTTATGATTCGATATTTATACATTCATTTGATATACATTAATTATACATATATCGATATATAATACAAATGCAAATTTATAAAAATAAATAGCAATCAACATATATTAAGAACATAAATTATTAATGTATTATTACATATTAATCATATATCACCCTCAATAGACTTTTCTTTACCTAAGGTTGAATAAAAGTAACTAAAAAATCCTGATTTTTTTTCCGTTTTAAAGTGAAATAATGAACATTACAGTGTAATGAAGTTTGAGACAAATTCTATACCTTTTATAAATACACATTATCCAGCATTGCTCTTTGGCTTCTTGAGCATCTACACAGGCAGATGCAACATCTGATCAAGCACTGCTGTAACATATGCAGACAGGCAGGAACTGATTTAATGATCGACTCGAATTGACTGTTTTCTTGGTGCAGATGCACCTAAGTGTTCCGATTCTTCGTCGGTAAAAGAGGAAAGTGAGATCTTTTTGCCGTCTTCTTCGTACGTCAAGAGCAGTTGGTTCCCTTGGAGAGCACAAAATCCAATTTTCCATAAAGATTTCAGTAAAAAAATCATGCGTGACATTCATCTTGGGATTTTGTTTATTTGGAATCGGTCGGGATGAAATTTCATCTCTTGCTTCGTAAAATCCTCACGAGCTCTCCTTATTCCATTTTTGCATTGATGGGTTTTTACCCCACCGATCCAGATCCCCCCCCCCTTTCTCCCAGAATTCGAGATCTAAGGGAACATCGAACTTTGAGCGTTTTGTGCTAAAACGTCGGAAAATCATCCGAACACCTGCATCCGTGTTAAATCCGGATTTCAAGAGGCGGGATGAAGCTGTTGAGAAGGAAGGACCCAGGGAAAACCTTCGAGCACATTAATCATTTGCAGTCCGAGCCTTGAAAGGTTTGCAAAATTGAATTTTGTCGACTCTGATTTTTCGAGAAATCCAACACATCATCTGCATCCTTTTTTTCTCACGAGGAAGAAGAAACAATTTTAAGAAAGAATCCCCCCCCCCCCCCCAACCGTCCCGATGATACACAGCTTCCTTGAAGCAACTTTCTCGGACCAGGAGACTCTTTGAGAGTTGCCAGTCTACGAGGGAAGCATCTGAGGAAAATCTCGCGTCACAGCCCATCGTCCTGTCATTCCCTTGCTTCCGAGTTTTGCTTTCTAGGATCTGCCTGGCTGTGGCTCTCTAAAACCCGATAGAAGCATTGGGGCGTATGTACACTGCAATGTTCGAGTGCACGGAGTGAACCCTAAACATTCGAGGAACTGTGTACCCTGTAACGGCTGAGCTCGGCGGTCATTTATTGCTGCTCGTGTCTGCAGCTGTTTATCTTTCTCCCAGTCTTTTTTTATGTTATCAAAAAACCCTTCGCCCATTTGAGGGCTCCAAACTGTTTTTTTTTTCCTTCCCCTCCATAGGACGGTAGGTTTTCTACATCCAACTGCAGCCATTTCGCGAACGAAATGGATGCCTTTTGCTCTCTGGGTGGAAGAAAATGAAAGAATGGCTCCAAGCTGGCAGAGATATTTTGGAACAGTTCAAAGGAGATGCAAAAGCCATTGCTTTTGCGTGAAATCTATGCTGACACTCAAAGGAAAGATACGATGATCTGTAGTTTCGGATTCTGAATTCCCGTGTTTCCTTGTGCGCTGATTAAACGAAGGTTCAGGCTAGAAAACGAAAGGGGCACACATCATGCATGCCAACATGTTCCCTTGGTTCAGAAACTCAAAGCATGAATGCCGAGTGACTCATGAAATGGAGTGATCGCATCTCACTGTCATCAGCGTGTTTTTGGGACGAGTGCCTCCGTCGAATATTTAGTTCCACTGTCTACCATTTTGCTTCCAATGTGTCCATCATCTTATGAATTTTGCAAAAGAAATGGAGATGCAAACTGAGAGGCCATGATCTCTTCAGGAAAGATCGGAGATTCCAGGCTTCGTAATGTTGATTTTGAATGAAGCTAAATGGATGTTTAAGAAGATTGTGTTTGAGTGTGGGTGTTGCGTCTTTGCTATGACAAAAGGCGTAAAGTCGGTTTTTCTGGAAATAACGCATTTTCAGAGATCAGGTTTTGAAGGCGATGCTTCTTGAGATGTGCGTGTGTTTTTAAGCAATGATAATACAACAAAATCTTTCAAAAAGGACTTTTTGACTGTCCCTCAAGAAGTCACAACGTTTACAGGAAAACAAAAAAAGCTCCTTATTTATTTACGAATTTGTAGCTTATGGATCGCGAACATCTTTAAGGGAGCCTTGAATATGTCAGAACTGACATGTATGCTTCTCCTACCTTGTATCCGTTCTTCAGCAAAACAGGGATTTACGGATAGAAGATTTTTCCTTCTGCCTGGATTTCTTTATGTAGTATGAATTTGATTTTGGTAGTTATTCTCACCCCCTACAAAGCGAGAATTTTCTCTCTATCTCAAACATTAATTTGATTGCATTTTCATTTCCATGGCCTTGTATTACACAGCATCAATGAATTGGTAAGCGTAAACCTCCGAGGTCCAGATTCAAGAAACGCAAATATTCTTAAAGCAAAAAGACACGTTAATCCACAGATCGATCACTTGAATCGGATGAGTTAGATTAGTTGAATAAGAAAATTGCTTCTTCTTGATTTTAGCCTTTTGGTTCATTTTATCTTTTAGTAGCAGCTATTATTGTGTAGGCATTAATGAAAGTCATGGAGAGCCTTGTTCCAGAATTTCTAATCGAATGTTTAAGACTTGTGAGTCATCTCACATTCTGTACTTCCATGCATACACAGTATATGCTATAACACTGAATTTAACATCATTTTATTGATGGGAAACGTTGAGTGGAGTGCCTTCAACTCATACAACTCTTCCAGAGAATGCTAGAGTGGAGTTTTAGAGAATGTAGTCTTTAATAAAGTTTGTAGTAGAACAAGAAAACACACACACACACACACACACACACACACACACACACACACACACACACACACACACACACACACACACACGGGAGGTGTCCTTAATGTTGAAAAAGAAATACAAGGCTACCACTACTACCTACTCAATATTGTACATTTGCATGCAAACGTACAGCAAAAGCAGAGGATTCATACAAGAAAATCACTTGAATATTTTTAAACAAACCCATTTGCAGATGTAAGATAAAAAGAATACGAGATGCATCTCAAAAGTAAGAGCCGATCGAACATAAAGAGAGAACAAATGAGAGAAGCAAAAATGTATGAGTGGTTGTTCTAAACACATACGTCCCCATTTTTCCACGTGGTCACCACTTCTTTCCAACCACTTTTGATACCGTGGAAGAAGCCTTTTGCAACCCTCTGCATGAGATTCCGCCGCCTTCAGCACTGCCGTTTTCAACTCCCCACCTTGTCGTTCACCTCACCTCGAATCGTTGAGCCACTTCTGGGGGTGCAGGGAGGAAGACGTGGTAGTCAGCTGGCAGGACTGTAAAGTGGGTGGTCGAAAAGTCCCCGTCTGAATTCCCGAATTGCCTGGAGTGTGCGGACAGCATGTGTTGTTGCCAAGGCGTGCGTTGTCGTGAAGGAAAAGAACGGTTCCGGACCTCAGCATTCCACGTCGTCGGTTCTGCTGAAGTTTGGAAAGCGTTCTACACAGCAGACTTGCCACGTGATGGCTGTTCCAGGCTCCATAAAGTCCACCAAAAGCGCACCCTTTTGGTCCCACACACTGTTGTCAGACTTTCCGCAGATTACGAGATGCACACAGAAACACACTATGGAGCCCATTGCCTGTGATCATCAGAAAGGAAACATACAGTGCTAATTTTCTTCTTAAATGAAAAAATGAAGGCATTAATTATCGCACGTACTAAATCTGATTTCATGGGAAAAGTAAAAATATTAGACGGATTTTTCATCCACCAAATGCTTTAGAATATTCCCAGGAAGTAGTGATGTAAAATGAATTAGTTATTCCAGAAAAAAAACTGGAGTAAATCAGTAAGCTACGAGGGAAGAAGCAAGCAAACAAGAACAAGCTCAAAGTTCTATACATGAAAATTGGAACTGGAACGAAGGTGCTTGATTTTCGAACATCTAAAATTATTACATGAAAACATGGAGCAGCTTAGACAATAACTACCGAAATCAAATTGATACTACATAAAGAAATCCAGGTGGAAGGAAAAATCTTCTATCCATAAATCCCTGTTTTGCTGAAGGCCGGAGTGTGAAAGTTTCTGGGTTTTCAGAAGACTGGTACCTATAGCAATTTGATGCTTAAGTATCTTTTTTTTTGCTCCCGAATCCTTTCATGTAGGAAGGAAAAAAAAAAAAAAAACATGCGTTCTTAGAAAAAGGGGATGTCCATCAAAAATTAAATGTGACTACTTTTTATGCTAACTAGGAGAAGACATAAATCTGCAAACAGTTACAAAGGAAATCTTTAAGCCATAAAGATCCTTGAAGCCAAGCGTGGAAACCACTTGCTCCTTCGAGGTCTCATCGTATAACGGATTTCTCTTAGAGTTTCTTAGCACATTGCGTCAGGTTTTCTTCCTTCGACTCAAGCTTTCCAAGACCTGGGATGCACTTTATTGTGCATGGCAAGTCGCTAGCAGATGGCTAAGGGCAAATTAAAGACTACATCTGTGTGTGCCTTCACCCCAGATGAACGCCCCCCCCCCCTCCCGTCAAACCCTCAGAGAGGAAAATCACGGATGATTATCACTAATCGCATTCCTGATTTTTTTTTGTTTTCTTACGACGAAAGGCATGCCGGTAGTCTCTGGAACCAAGAGCGTTTCCTTCTGCTTGGCAAATGGCAGAATGGCTCTTGAGAATAGAAGAAGCGTGAAGACTACCTGTTGGCGGTTTAAGGAGGTTGTTCCTTCTTGCTGAGGTTCCACCTCAACCTGACTACTCGATTAGTCAGTAATTGTGCTCTGATCGCGGAATTAACTTTTACGGTTCTTCGTGACGTCGCAAGAGCGTCGCAGCCCAGCCTAGAATTCGGGACCAAAATTGGCGTTACTTCGAGCTTAATGATGTTGACATTTCAATTTCGTGGGATGGTTTTGCTCGTGGAAGGGATGCCTACAGGTCGTGCTACTGTACAAGAGCGTTTGCTCTCAAAGAGAGCAGGGATCGTCGTCATAGCAGCGAAGCAATCAAGCAGAATGCACTGTCGCGCCACGTTCCGGTTGTCGGCACGGAGAGCCAACGCCCAGCTATTCAACCGGACTTTCGGAGGCGAGGTACGTTGTGAAACGTCCACTGAACAAACGGGCAGAAAAGACCAACAGATAGATCGAATTATCAATCAGGGCTGGAGGATCAATTCACGGGCTAAGGGAACTTTCGGATTTCCAATGCAGATTTTTTTAAACTTTCACTCATTAACGGAAATTACGGCTTGGGTCTGGTAATGGAGAGCCCGACTTGGTACAAGAAGTACGGCAACCGTCCCCTTCGTTCCTCATTCTACCACAGTCGTTTAGAATTAGCGGTTTGCATAATGGTGGTACCTTTCTCCATTTCATTTCGAGACGCGGGAAAAGACGGACGCATGTGCCCATATAAGGGAAGCAATGCAAACTGAATCCGTGCAAGCTGAGTTTTGGGTTCCCTAATTAAAAGAGAAATCTTGCCGACTCGAAAATCCGAACCGTCACTGCAGCTCCGTCGGCGATGGCCGTTTGGTTCTGGCGTCGAGACGGCAGTCTCAGCCAGTGCAAACTACTGAGCTCTAAAGAATTCGGTCAGATTTCCGGGGAAAAAAAAAAAGAAAAAGAAAAAGAGGGAAAACACACCGATAGACGAAAGTAAGAAACTTTCAATAAACTAAAAATAAACTTCTGTCACATTTCTGCAGCTCCTACGACGCCGAACCCAGCTGCATCAGATCATAAAAATTACGAAATTCTCCCTCTTCTGTACAACCTTTCTTAATTCTACAACAACGCTTTGCTTACGGGAGCCAAAAGAAGAAGAAGAAAAAAATTTCCCATTTTTTTCATTCCTCTGGTTCGTTGCCTGTAATGGAATTAAAGGCCCCAACGAATTCGAAATTACCTACGGACTTCTCTCCCCAAACCACCCGCTTTTATGGCTTTAATTCCTCGTGATTATCCGATGTAATTTTGATTTCTGCAATCGATTTTTATTGAAAAGGAACCAATTTCGTTGTGAAAGGGATCGCATTCCTTCTCCCGGTTTCCAGCGTCGGAGCGCACCTGGAAAAACTGGAAAACCCGAAGAGCGAAATCGGGAGGCGTTGCCAGGAGGAACCAAAGTCTTTCCCTGGTCACTGGACGCGCCGTTGCCTGTACAGCAAGCGACGTGCGCACAGTCAGTAAGAATTCCGTAGACTTCATCAGTCAGCTTCCCTGAGGCACTTTGTAACGCTCTCTCCAGAGTGACTTTCGGAAGCGGTGCAGAAGGCCTCTAAAGACAGCCCGAAGTGCTCTCCTTTATCTGGGTGTAAAGCCACGCTATCGAACACGAAGATGGATGACGAGGTTGCTGTTGACTAACAGCAATTTGTGTTCCATCTTAGTGATCGGTTTCGGAAATTCCTCAAGTAGGTGGAGACGGAGGGGGAGGAATAAAGTGGTGATGATCAGCTTAAGAACATCAGCTGTATCAGCGTTCGCACGCAATCATCGGGCTGATAACCATCCAGCATCACTGCTTTCAGTACCGGCCTTTTCACGAAACACCTCAGGTGGAGTAAAGTGTCCCAGAGGAACACACGTTCACATAAATCATCCGCCTTCGAAAGCACACGCAATTTCACCGGACGCTGGGAATTGGAAGTTTTTCTCCCATGGTTCCCAAGGTTACCTGACTCAAGAGGAGATGCCAATCGAACTTTACTTTCCATCAGAGTTTGCATCAATGTACTGTAACTCCAAGGAAACAGATCCCATTCCGAAGATAAGAGGAAACGAGTGCCCTCTGAAATAGTAATTGCACATTTCAAGTGAAAGAGTTTGAGTTTGTTAACGAATTACAACATGCGGATTGCTGCTCACCCCGCCCCTTGGATCAGGGAGCACTCCCGGAGGGAAATAAAATACGGAAAGAACAAAGAAAAAAAGTTTTTTTTTTAAAAAAAAACTTTTTTTCTTTTTTGTAAAAAAAGAAAAAAAAATGGAAAATCAGCTTTGCTTTCCACTACTCGAAACGAAATATGGCTGAGGTTTCTTTTACAGCCACGTACGGTGAGGAACTCCCCGCGTTCCAGTAGAGAGTACTGTACTGTTTATACCTGTTCCCTACAATGCTGCATATTATCTTCCCTTCTTTTTGTTTTGAGTGCAATCTTCCCTCTAAATCATTTTGCAGTTTGATGAAGCACCCACCGATATCTTTTGGTGATAGCTGAACCAACACATGATGATAATAATAATGATAAGAGCATTCATCGCAGCAGTCTTTGCGCCTACAAGAAGAGGAATTCCAGCTTACCCTTTAATTTTCCTGAGAAGTCGGAAAGCAGCCCGAAAGGGTCCAAGGCATGGAGGATTCCAGGATTCCGATCTTCTGAATGTATTTTTTTCTGGTATGCGACGAAAGGAAGTGGAACCGCTTGCGTGTACACCAGCTTCCCTTTGACACTTATGCAAATTAGGGTCGGCAGAATAAGGATGCAAATGGAAAGCATTGCAATGTTGTAAAAATGGCATTCCTTGATAAAGAATCCTGCCTTTTTATGGAGGAGGAGGATTTCCTTCGTGTTCTTCTTCTTCACATGAGCTGCAGGGGGCCGAAGGGCTTCTCCTGGCATTCCAAGACACTGCGGTCTCACGTTGACGCTCTGAGAATTTTCGAACCCCAAGGAGCTGACAAAGGCACAGGCGTTTTTCCCCTGCCAATTCAGATGAAAGCGAAAGCTTTTGAAAAGATATTTTTAACCGTACTCATCCAAGATGAATGAGGAAAGTGAGTTCTCCGTAGAATCCTTGTTGAACTTCTTACGTGCGCCGCGAAAACGGTTGTTACCCCCTGAATTCAGCTCAAGACTCGCCATGACAACGTGCCTACCTCATCCACCAGTTGGGCGCCCACAAATTCTGTGAAATCACCGTTTTTTGCATCGTGGAACTTTGTTTCCATCGTCCTCTGCTCTCCTGACTGCAGGTGCAAAGACTGCTGCGATGAATGCCCTTATCATTATTATCATCATCATGTGTTGGTTCGACTGCCACCAAAAGATATCGGTGAGTGCTTCATCAAAGGAAGATTGCAAAATGATTTACAATGAAGGTTGTACTCAAAACAAAAAGAAGGGAAGATAATATGCAGTATTGTAGGGAACAGAGTATAAACAGTACAGTACGCTCTCGTGGAAAGCGGGGAATACGTTCCGCGTTATAAGAGACCAATGGGTTACGCATGGATAATATGATAGCATTTATAAAAGATGTGTAATTCACCTCAAGCGTCACGACATCATGGTATTTACTGCTTTGCTCAAAGCAAAATGAATAATGAAGAGTGCCTATTTATCATTTAACTTGAGGCTAAGGAAAGACTTGAAGGTTTTCTTGATATTCGATCAATTTAAACAGCTCCATGGTTTCAAATCCTGATTCTCGTTCTTGAAAGATGCACCTTCTTGCACTGTTTTATCGTGTGTTCTTGGCAGCTGACCCTGCGGTGCACCGGGAAATTACAATTCGCAGCGTCGTCGTCGCATGGGGCCGATGATTTCCCGCGCTATACGAAGGCTGCCACCGTTCTTTCGCCTCTTCGCCGTACGAATCTGCCCTAAATAGGCCTGCTTGCTCGGAAACAGCTAATCCGGCTCATTAGCCTCATGGGTGACCGGCTCTTGAGGACGACACGGGAAAAACGTTCAGATGGCATGACAAGAACGTCGGCAAAATCAGACATGAAAATAAATAAGCTAAATGCGAAGCAAGGATGTTGAACACCCGGGTGTTTCCGTTCTTTGACCAGGGTGAATTTCGGCAGCGTCTTGAAAACTTTTTGCAAGAACGCTTGCTCATCACCCAAAACCATTTCTTCTCTTCATTTCCAGTGAACCAACCCATCCTATCCCATC
The DNA here is from genome assembly GCA_036172245.1 of Raillietiella orientalis. Lineage (NCBI taxonomy): Eukaryota > Metazoa > Arthropoda > Ichthyostraca > Raillietiellida > Raillietiellidae > Raillietiella > Raillietiella orientalis. The sequence goes on along the minus strand of JAYWIR010000020.1, from coordinate 2,564,081 downwards.
TTTCGAATGCACTTCTTTCCTCTTGTGTTGTAATCTAAGAGCAACATCCGTACCCCTTGTTTTCCACCGAAGCTACTTGCAGGAGCGTTCGCATCCAGCTTCATGGACAAAATTTTCCAGGCTCACTTCGCATCGAGGAGTAAGGCTGCCAAGTTTCAGTGCACACTGAACACCAGATGTTACAGAGAAGGAAAAGGGACTTTTGTTCCAGTTCCTGCTTTCCGTACAATGCTAGGGGCATTTCGATTCTTGCATTGACCAGCTTCCTTTGCAATGAGAGAAGGGGATTCAAAAAAAAAAAACTAAAATCCTCCTCAGGGGTAGGTGGATGATGTAAGCTCTGATAAAAATTCTAGACTGAGCCGAGCATTTCGCACCCTCATGGACAGCTTAGCTAGAGGGAGCCTCGTGTCTGCTCTTCAGCCCGTCAATTTTGCTTCGACTTCATTCCTCCTGCTTCATTCTTGCTGCTGTCTTTAAAGACCGACTTCTCAGGTGAAGTTGCGAGCAATTTTCACAGATCTCGGTCTCCTGAAATCGTACAAAAGCAGGCTTGACTAAATGGTACACGAGTGGCTCACTTGGCAGCTAGTGCACATGCAGAGCGTTTTCGCCTCCTGGTAAATATTTTGGTTGCTGAGAAACTGAAGGACCACGATAGCTGCAAATGTTAAGCAAAACCGCCTGCTGATGGGCAAACAGTGCATTGCCTTCAGTCGGCCCTTCTGATTTCTTTTATTTTATTTTTCGAACAAGAATTTTCTTCTCCCCTTTTTTAGTTTTCATCAAGAAAGGGAGGAAGTTTGTTTGAGGTCAAATGTCTATTTGATAGGGTAACCAGTCTTTAGCATATTGTGAAGGATTTCCATTATCATGAGGACTGAATATCTGTGGTGTCCACCAAAAGGTCACTAGGAGGCGTCATTCATGTGCCATGAGTGAAGAATTTTAAGTGACTCCAGAACAGCAACTAATAGCGAAAACGCCGTAGGTGACCATTTACTTCGGTGCTTGAGTTCTGTGCAGTTCGCAACACAAGTACGTTTTATGGAGTTCAGTTTCTGAATCCGTGCAAGAGGCATCTGCTAAATGAAGTAGGAGGGTAGAGTGGTTCTGCCAACCTAATTCTGGAGGGACGTGTTCAATCAAGAAGGGAATATGGCAGCTAGGAGGAACCTATGGTTCGGATCCCACCTACCGGCGGGTCAAGCTGGACTCGGTGGTGGTTTTCAGCCGTCCTGCATCTCATCGAAACACACGTCATTCTTCTTCTGTCTGATTTTCCATTTCAGACCCGAATGCAACGCCTGATTTAGTTACCCACATCACGCGCATCGGCTAATGCTTTCTATTTTTTTTTTTTTTTTTTTTTATCAAACTGTTCGATAGTGTTCCGAAATTCGGACGTGTGCGAAGCCAACACGGTCCAGCGACTGTGTACGAACTTTATACAATTTCTTTCGCAGAAATCGAATTTGTTGCGTACGGGCGTTTGCTTGTTTTTCTGCCATTTGAAGGAGTGGCAAACACTAAGGCGATTTTATGAGCACGAACACGTGTAGGGGATTGGGAATGAGTGATAATTAAGGACACGTGACGAAATTTGCTTAATAAAAAGGAAAGTTTAAAAGTTTAAAGGGAAGAATGCAGAATGGACATAAGGATGTGGGAATTTCGATTTTTTTTTTTTTTTTTTCCTCCTTAGCCTTTTAATTTATGTGCTATTCATCTTTTTGAGTTTGATTAGCGTTAAATCTTGGATCTCTTTCGATGTAATTTAAAGTAGAAAGTAAAAAGGCAACACGTTTATACAAAAGCAACTCCGAACTTGAATCTGTGTGGCAAAGGTTTTTATTTTTTTGCTTTCGGCGTGGTGATATCAACGCCAAAGCACAAAAGGACCACCTCTGAAACTTCAAAATCGTATTTAAAGGAGCCATAAGACTGTGCTGAGGGTTCCCATGGACTCCATGAAAAAATCCTCATTCGCTGAGGCCCTTCTTGTCTCAGTTCAGTTCCTTCTATCTCTTTTTCAGTCTTCCTTTTTTTAGAAAAGGAATTTACAACGCAAAATATTATAACACAGAGCGAACAGGAAAAAAAAAAAAAACATAAAATAAACACTTGCGTGATTTCCAGAGAAGAGATTTCCCTATTCTTTCAGTAAAGCATAATCTCGTAAAGGTATAATGAATTAGTAAAATAATATAATGTAATAACAAAATAAATTTAAGCGCATTCGTCTACAGCACTGTGCACATCCATGGTAAAGGTGTAGAAGGCATGTAGGTTTCTAAAGTAAGAAGGTCCTCATGATGCTGAAGGGATGGAGCTAGAACTTGCAAAGACGTGAAAATAATGTTTTTATCCAATCTCTTCCAGTGGTCGGACCGTCGATGCAAAAAGGTGGAAGAAGGATGGAGAACACTAGAAGTACCGGAAGGCACCGCCTTGTGTGCGTGTGTTTGATGGATGATTCAGGAAAATAAACAAGGAAGAAATTCAGGACAGAATTCCTGAAAACAGGGATCCCAGAAGTTCATGCAGTGGGCGAAGTGCATGTGAATTCGTAGTTTGGATGGGAAAATCGAATCCACTAAGTCTCGGAGACTAAACACAGAGCATCAGCAAACACGAACCGAGTGCACACATGAGCTTCAACGTGAGGTGGGTGCAGAAGACCGGAAACTCTCAGATGACGAAGAGAAGTTTCCAAATGAAGTTCCAGTGCCTGCAATTCCGTGAGGCGCACCTCAGTCGGTTGCTTCCCACAAATCTTGGCAGAGTTTTTTTCCTCAAAGATCTCGGCTTTCCATGTATCAAGATGACATCCGTATCCATAGAGGATATGTATTTTAGATGGCTCAGCCTAAGGTGATACCATGAATGTCTGATCCGAATGAAATGTGATTGCCAAAAACAATAGGTGGGAAGCATCGCAATATATATATATATATATATATATATTTCGGTTTTTCGGAATGTTTTAAAATCTATTCTTTAAAATTTCAAGGAATGGATCCTAGAATTTTAAATATGAAAGACGATTTCAAAGTAGCGGTAAGCTTAGCTGCAAAGGCGGCGGAGACAGGTGTGGTGAACGCCGTCTATTAAAATTTTACAGCGGTTTCTCAACTTCCAAAAGCAATCAGGTGAAAGTAACTGATTTACTTATTTTTTTATTTACACTTCACATCGAGCTGCCAGTACGCATTCAACCTTCCTTGTGCACCTCAGACAGTGTCCCCAAACATGATTTATTGCCGTTAATAAGGGAATGCAGATGCTGCAAAGAATGGGATGCACGTGTTTTATGGCTTTATTGCATTCCGTGCTAGAGTTTTATCTGATTATGCAATTTTTATTTTTCGGGCGAACGCTATAAAGGTAAAAAATGAATAAATGATTAGGAAATTCTGAAAAAATTTTTTCATGGCTATTTCCAACAGTACACTTGTCTGGTGTACACTTGTTAGTAAAAAAAAAAAAAAGCATAACAAGTTGGTCGCTTTCTATGCTAAGCGCAAAATCCGATGTAGATGTGTTCATCTACCGGAAACTCGAGACAAGCTGCAATGGATCTCTGGAGACATCACAAAGTTGTACACGTGACGGGAATACATGGTATTTTCAGCACGCATTCTTACCACTTCCACCATTAACGGCTATCCTCTTGGACGTGTGTAAATGAATTCTGCTTTTGCGTTGGTTTGGGGAAAACGTTTCTTCGTTTGTTTGTTCAAGTCTGCATCCAGCTTCCGATGCTTAATTTTCTCTCAGGGTCCTGCACGACTCTGCGAGGAACCCAGAAAGCACGGATGGATGCGATCCCTGCAAAAACCTTCTAGGGACGAAATGACAGCAGGAGCAACGCAGACAGCGTAGCGGTGGTGGGCGACCTTTAGCATGTGGAAGCGGACTGAGCAAAAATCTTCAGCTTGCAATCGAAAGATGCCAATCTTTGCAAGTGTCCAAGCTCGGCGGCGACTCGACTTCCTTTTAGCGCACTTTCCTTGATGCTGCGGGTATCAGACTGACGAAGATTTCGCCTGGGGCGGTCTACTGCATAGGTTCATCGCGCACCTCGAGAATCTCGGGCTGAAGATTACTGGATTGGGCTGCAAACTGGATCAGGGATCGCTTCAGAGATCGCGCTCCCCATCCCGAAATGGCGCAGAAAAGCGAACATGGGAAAGCGAGAGCAGACAGGACAGGAGAACGCTTTTCATGCGCTATCCTTTCAAACTGTCGCGTGCTCCGGTCAGCACAGAACTGATGCTGATGCAATCCGGAACAGCCTACCTGGAAAACAAATTGCACACTTCAACAACTCGATGGCAGTTTTGGTTTCAGCCACACAGCATGGGACACAGCAGTGCAACGTTTATGAATTTGATGTGTCATGAAGAAAACCGGATGATTAAGCTTGCCAAGCGAAATCATTGCAGAGGTTCCCCGTCGATGAAAACGATGTCCACGACACGGTTTGCACCCGATGCCTCGTTGTGCTCCAGAGCATGGAGCACGAATTAAGAAACGGCCCGCAACAAATGATCTGTGACAAAAACGGTAACGGATTCTATCAGATGAAGCGGATGGCTAACGGACTTCAATGGAAGAGGGGGATCTGGAATTCCCATGAAGGAATCCATCAATCATTGCGATTGATGTCTTAGCATTTCTTTAGTGTATCGCTTCATCATGGCATGTTTTACTTTCAGGTCTTAAGAAACACTTTTTGTCTCAGATAAATGCTCGCCTAGGGACCGAAAGCGGGCAGCTGGGATTCATGTTTTAGTTAAAATGCTCGTGAGAAGATATTGGACAGAGGGTCACTTTCGCTTTGAGTATTGCAGTCCACACAAAGGAAATTCAATCCAGAGCGCTTCACCACCTTTAGTTACAGATGCAAATTGGAAACTGTTTGCTCATTAAAGCTTCTGGAAGGGCTGAAAGGGCTTTTCCCGCTCAGGAGCATTTGTTTTCTTTTTTCCAGCTAAGAACACGAAACTCTTTGAGCTCCTTCTCATTCCTCTTTGTGTCCATTTCAGGTCCGTGCAAATTATCAATGTTGATTTATTTCCCCATTGCCAGTACTTTTATGTCGAGTTTTTCCACAGTTCTTCCGTTTTATTCAATTTTAAACGATCCAATCTTCGATGTTTCAGCATTTTTTTCTTCTTCTTCAACCCTACATCGGTTAATTAATTCGTGCTACCACTTGTGCACCAATATGTGCACGCTTTTGTCATCGAGAAGACAAGCTGGCATGATTTACGAAAATTCCCAGCATACCACGCAGATTGCTTCCCTCAGCTTCATGATACATCGAAACCTATCGATATTTCTGCAGCCCCAGATGAATATGATGGGGTCTCTCAGGATGGCTTTTTACTTATTGGCACTCAGGAGGCACCGGAGCAAACAACACAAAGAGCATCACGAAAGAAATTGAAAGGTCGAAAAGTTTGGATCAAGAAATTGGTCAACGCATTGGCCTGACGGAGATACCGGAGAAAGCATGATTCTGTGGTTGAAAGTCCGTGCTGGCAGCAAGCACGTTTGAAATCTACAGTACGACCCTACTTGTTGATCTTCGTGTTTTTCCAGCTGAACACGATGGTCTTATCCATCCCTAAGCTTTTCGAAAGTGGGATGAAATACGAAATCAATCATTAGATTGTGAAATAGTGCGAACTTTTCGATCAGCTGTCAGTCTACCTTCAAGGCAGGCAATATCATAGGTCTCTCAGACCTTCGACTCTTCCATGCTTTTATGGTTCTTATCTGCTCGACCAAACAATCTGTCTTCATTCTCACGAAACACAGTCGGATCTTAAAAACCTGGAGATTTGTTAACACTTGGTCGCGAAGTTTGCTCAGTTCTCTGCCCCCTATTCTCCGAAATATCTCTTGAAGCATTGGTCTGAGGATGGTTTTCGAGACACCTTTTTGCACCATTATTTTTAGAAGCCAGCTTTGCTTTTTTCCCCGGTGTTTCGAGTGGGCCATTTCTAACTCCATCCTTTGTCAGTTTTAGAGAATCTCTGGGAATGCTTCGTCTAGTTTCCCGTCCGCTTTAGTATCACCTCAGCAGCACGAATTTTATTGCTGAGGGTTGGCTAAAACCTTAGTTTGCATGCCTTGTCAGTTTCTCAGGCAGAAAAGTACATCCATACAACTGCTATCATCAACACTTGTCTTAACATCAAAGATATCTTTGATGGTTGGCTTTTTGTGCATAATGTCCGTGATGCTGAGCTGTTGAAAAATAACAGAAGGAAAGCGACGTGAAGGAATCCCGAATTTTCGAGATTTTGGAATACATTTGAAAATTCCCTGCGCAGGAAAAGAAGAAAGTAAATGTTTCTGAAGTAAATGTTTCATCAGGGCTACAGAAGAAGTAAGACTTATTGCAAGCACATCAAGCCATCTGTGGGTGAAAGAAGCTTTGCGAACTGCATTTCGAAAAGGAAATCTACTAGATGCTCCAGTCTCCAGCTTCCTTTGCTATCTACATGAGAATCCAAAATGCGGGAGCGATTTGGTTGAAACTCCAGGCACTGCAGGCAATTTCAAGCTTCTTCAATGAATGATACATGGATTCCATTTCCATGGTCTAGAGGAATACCTACCTCGTTTAAAGGTAGTAGACCTAGGAAACATGTCAAATTACGAATAGCATCACAGAATGCGTTTTAGGTTCCCTGGAACGAAATTTTTTTGGTAAAACCCGATAAGGACCACGATATTAAAGGAAACTGCCGTACGTCTGTCTCTCCAGAAAGATTCTAACAGTGCCACGTCATTTCTTTATATAGCAAAATTCAAAAATCCAAAGTCGCGTAAACACATTACTGAATTGGAATAAGTCTTTGTCTGATTCATTGCTCCTCGAAACAAAATTCATAATTTATGAAATTTCAACGAGATCCCGCAGCAAACGTCCGAAATAAATAACAGAGACTCGTGTATTTATCTTTTAAAATTCATCAGCTACCTCTCCAATAGTTTCCGACTCATGAAACATAATGTTTGCAGTATGCAGTGTGCAATTATTCACTCCTACGTACACCACTCATCATTTCACCCTCCAGCTTCGATCTCAACCGAAGAGGAGGATGGTGATACACACAAACTGCTTGGCAGTTCTAAGGAGCGACACTCATAAAACCTTGCTCGCAGTTATTTCCCAGTTTACCGGTCGATCAGGTTAAACCATGTAAGGAGAGCTTCTATTTGCATCAATGAAAGCACCACTGGAATCGGCTTCGAGGTTTTAAGAGGTGCATAAAAAAAAAAAAAAAAAGCTCGAGACGACTTTATTAAAACAAATCATTCGTCGGATAGAACCGGTCTTTTTTTTTTTTTTTTCAAGTTTTCGATGGTAGTTTATCTGTTTTTTAAAGTTTTCGATCCGCACGCGAAAATAGGGAGCAAACGCACCGGATGAAGTGCCCAATGGTCCAAGTGAGCTCGCAGGGGGGACTTTGCCATATTGGGATCGGGTGAAAACCAGTATAGAGGTCATTCACTAATTTTGGAAATTGTCCCTTTCGCAGGAGAAGAACAAAATTCTCAAAGACTCTTGTTAGCAATAGGAATGTGGGCCAGTAAATCTGCCTCCCTAAGAGCCGTAAGATAGAACGATGAGTTATCTTTCACGAGGGAAAAGTTCCAATGCTATGAGGTTTCACGTATTCTGGCAAGGAATTTTTCAAACACTTGAATGGGACGCTAGGGAATAACAAGAGTGACACTTTCGATTTCAATAAGAAGCCTCTGTGTAATCCGTGGCTGAGGCCTACATAAGTCTGCATCCAAAGCGTTGTGAGACGCTGGTATTTGTCGGATGAGGACCGACCCGAACATGAACTGTAATCCTGAACAAAGGCGCGGCAGTGGAAGATTTTCTCAAGAAAGAAACCACTTTGAATACGGATGTTCTAGTGACTATCCGAGACAAGAAAAGAATCATTCACGATCATTTCTTTAATAGAGTATAGAAGACTTCCCCTAGAGAAAGGCAAAGATTTTTTTTTGGCTTGATTTCTTGAGAAACAAGGGATGTAGATCTCTAGAGTAGATAGGATACGTACCAAAATCAGACGATCACACCAAATACTGGAGAGTCAGAGAATGAATGCGCAATTAAATGAAAGCTGGAAAAGGTCAGGGGCCTATTCCCAACTCTAATTCAGTCCTCATGAGCGCTGAAGCAGGACCGAGGAGGACATGCCACTATGAAGTCGAGCTTAGTGCTAGTGTCTTTTCTTTTAGCTCTTCAAGTCTTTGCGTGCTTTCGTTCACATCCTGCCATCCGATCAAGGATTCGGACAAAAATCTGCTTGCCTGAGGTCACTTTTAGTCTTTAAATCACTGTACCTGCCCTGTGCCTTTTGCTCGAGTTTGCTGATTATTGGAAACTCAGCTATGACCCTGCACATCACCATAATGGCCACTATTACCAAATCAGTCCTTGAACTTTAGCTGACCTTTTATCGCAACTGAAGAGAAACATGAAAACAAACCCGATGCGTTGCCTTTTGTTGTTTCCTTTCACGGTCGCAACGCAGCTGAAAGTGGTGGGAACTGGGAGCAAATAACCCTACACATTCTGAAACATGCGATCTTAGAGACGAACCAGAATTCAGTAGCTAACCCTGCGAGACGAACAGAAAGTTGCTCCCCAAAAGCTTCGAATTCTTTCCCTTAAGGCAGAACAAAGAAAGAAAAAAAACTATGCTGGAAAATATCAGCAGCATTCCAGAGACGTATTCAGAGTTGACGACATCGCTCGGTAACAGCTTCCCTGCTCGGTGTTTTGATCCTAGAATTAGAATGTTTTTGATCTTTTGTGGAGAGCACCTTTGGAATCGGATGACGTAAGAATTGTAGGCTGTTGGAATGTCTCCATGAGAAACAGGAAAAGCAGGAAGGAATCTGCATTCTGAATAGCATTCTGAATAGGTCTTTTCGAGCACATTTTCAAACAGCAGAATAAACTCAGATAGGACCCCCAAAATTCATGGACGGGAAAGGGAAAAATGTTCGAAAAGACGTTCGTTCAGACGGAGATGAGGATGTCTGAGGCGACATCTCTCGAACAAACGAGATAGCTCTCGGTCTTGACGAAAGGGTCAGTACGGATGTTTGGTAACTCAGGACGATTGATAGTTGGAAACAAGAAAATAGAAGGAAATGGAAGTAGGAGAGGACTGAATGCACGGAAATAAGGCAGAAAACTAAAAGCGGATGAAATCCTGCAGCTAGAGAAACAGAAAAGAGACCTATCTTTTATTTTTCCCTTTTCCTGCAGGAAGAGCACGCATAGGACTTCATTTTTACGTCCCATCTTTACCCTCTTCAGTTTCATAATACTCGAAAGATCTCACATAGATCACAGCCAAAGGCATGCTAGATGATAAGGACAGTCATCAGCTTCGTGAAACACGTTGAAGATCAGAGGTGCTAATCGGAGCGGGAATTGTAATTGCAATGGCCTTGATCTTCTAAAGGAGCACCGTGCAAGCAAGAATCTCACTCGAGGAGTGGGATGCAGCGAAGCTGCATCAAAAAGGATGCCCGAAAACTGGCTGATCACGGATGGAGCAATTATGCTCGAATGCGATGCTCTCTGGTGCGGATGGTAATTCACTTCCAGACATGCTGCCAGCAAAAACGGACTTTCAGATACCGAAACCAGTTGAAAAGTTGTGGTTTCTCCAGCGAGTGCTAGCATGGAAAAGATTATCCAGTATTCGTTTTAAGTGCACCTGTTTAAGGTTATCTAAATACTTTTGGAAAATGTTCCACGCACCAAGTCACCAAGTTCCCTCTTGGTCTTAACGTGGTTCTAATGTTCAATTATCAATAAGTGGTTCTAATTCCAATTTATTTGCTCAGATGTGCTTTCATCACTTTCATCAGGCTATCTATTTTTGGATGCAATTGTGATAAATGTCGGGAACAGTACCACTCCCTTACGCTATTTCTTTCTTTCCCCTTCACTTATTGCTGCAACTGTGTGACACTCATTGGTTCTTGGGTAACTAACGACCGACCATGCTGCCATCCATTCTCAAACGCCAAAAAAAAAAAAAAAAGCATTTGTTTTTTTATGCGGCCACTTGCCTAAGACTGAATCGGACCACGTTTCGTTTTGGATTTTCAGAGCTGTCACCAATATTTAAACAAAAGATGGTCCTTCCTTAGTTTACCTGAAGCTTTGGTGATGATGGTAGATGAAGGTGAAGTCATCTCTGCCGTAATGTAAATCATGCTCGAGCATCCGAAACCATGACACGAGCAAAAGCTTATCGCCTGCAAATCTTTCTCTAGACGGCAGGATCATCCATAATTTTCATTAAGCTTTTACTTTCCAAGAAGCGTTCGTGCTGGCTCTTCTTTCCTACTTTTCTTGTTCTCTTTTTTCTTCCGCAAAACTCCCATTCCTTTGCCCGAATACCGTTAAGTGGTTTCTGCTGTGCTCATCAAGTGGTTCAGGATGTTTGTAGGAATTGTTCTGAAGGAGTTTCCTGAGATGAGGAATCCTCGCTTGCATTCCTTTCTCTCTGGAGCACTGTACTGCTTATGATTAATAAGATAGATAAACCGTGATCGGGAAGATCACGATTCGAGTGATCGAGATCCTAGTCCTTAAGGACTGCTCCTGTTTCTTTGTCTGTTGGTTCTTACCGGATAGTCGAAATCCTAGTTTTAGCGCGCTTGAGCGTTTCCTTCTGGCAAGCAAGGACCTTTGCAGGAATCCACTTTTCCCAGGACTTCATACGAGCACAGTTCCACGAAATCAGCCGTTGGCGAAGCAGGGGAAAGTGGACACTCCGTGTGCTCGTTCTGGTGAACGCCAGAGATAGCAGCAGCCCGCAGGCAATAGTGTTTCTAAAAATCCACAGCAGACCTTCCTGAGCCACATCATCTGATGCGGTTGTGGGAATTGCGACTTGCAGGACATGGCTAGCAGCCACGTTCGTGGGACCAACGAACCACTCTTGCGATCGTGTTCCTCTGTGTTGCTGCGTGTCAATTGCATCTTGGCGTTTCATGCCGTTCGATAGATTCCTGGAGAACTTTGCTATGTGATTGCAATGGAAGGTGGATCCAGCCGAAAACGAGGTGGTTGCACGCTGCTATTCTCCTTGACTTTTCCGTGGAAAAAATCCAAGCTCCTTCAAACCACACAGATCGACCATCTCCAGAAATTTCCTGGAATTTTCTGACTCCTTTTCCCGAATTTCCCGAAATTTGTTCACTCAAGGAAAGCTGTTCCTCCAATCGGGAAACTTGCACTGCAGATTTCTTTTGTTTTCTATGTATTCATTCCATACTCTAGCTTCCAGTGGTCCGAGGAAAGCCGCTTCCATTATACCATTCCATCATACCATTTCGAAGTACTCAGCCTTACGGAAAGTTATAGGTAAAGTCCTGTAAACCTGGAACTTCTATAGGGACTGTAAGAAGCAGTTCCTCCTCAAGTGCTGAACTTTGGAAAAGTGCATCAGAATAGTGAAAAAGTCAACATTGGATTATTTTTTCAAGAATTCTTTTTGCAAACCTCGTCTTTAAATGCGATTTTTTCCCCCTAGATCCTCTTCTCTGGGGAGATCAGCTTAACCTAAGAAAGACGTACTTCTTCGAGGACGAAGGAGAATAGAGGAATCACCATCATTTGGTATCCAGTGTTTCCAGTCACTTCTTCAAAACAGATCTTTCTGAATCATGAGCTTCTTGGTTCCTCATTGAAGATGCCACTTTAGGAACGCAGTTCTTTGAATATGTGTATCCCTCAGGATGTATCCCTCGAACACGGGGTCCCCTCTTCGTATCCCCTCGCGAAGGTCATGGCAACGGGAAAGCGAAACAACCGCGTCGAAACATCACGTCTCCAGGTGTGCTACAGGTTTGATGCGCAAGCGTGTTGCCACCAGTTTTTAAATAAAAAAAAATTACGGTCCCATGAGATTCAAGAAATGATGTATTTGTGATTTCAAGTCATTTTCATTACTTTTTCATTACAATCGATCGTCAGTCTTCGAAACCACGGAGGCGTTCACAACCGAAATCCAAACAAAATCTCCCAGTAGGGCAGTATAAAATATAGATTCGTGAGCACAGTGAATTTCATGGAGTATCTTTCGTTGAGGTGGCTATGGAAACATCTCAGAGGGCTTCAAGAGAGGCTGTTTTTTTTTTTTTTTTTTTTTTTCATGGGAGTGAGTGCGCGCTTGGGAGGGTTCGTTGTCAATGATTCAGAATTTTAATTATATACATGGAGCAGTTTCACGGAAATTGTATTCCAGAGATTTAATCCAGGATACATGTTCCCTTCCCTCCCAATTTCAGTATTCCGGAACCATGAAAATAGGTTCGATCGATCAATATCAGGAATACAATTTTAGCGACGCAACGAACGGCTCAAAAGCCCTCTGTACGTCGGGCTGCTTGGACCCTCGCATTTTCACCGCATTCGTGTGTACATGTGCGTACATTGCGAGGGTTGGAATGCGCTTGCCGAGGGTGGCGGCGATAGCCCTGTTGGTGACTTGGAAATCATCATCATTACTTCACCCCGCTAGTCACTCCGCCCCGCAATTATTCCATCCTCCCATCACCATACTTTCCGCGCTTTCCTCAATGGGTTTACGCAGAATTCCTCAAGATCGTTCCCCGGAGCATCTGGGGCGTCGAATGCACTGCCAAGTGAGCTGCATTCCCTAGACAGTTGAACTTTATCATCATCATTATGATTCCGAAACCGCAAGGCAGATGACAGGCAAACCAAGTCACGTGGCGACGCGGTGATTCGTGGGATTACCGATGTAATAATAATAATATTTCATGATGCGTTATTTCAGCGAGAGTACTGAACGGCGCTGGCGCTTCCTCCTCCTATTTTGGAGCACCCAGTATCCTCTGGACAGGACAGAAATCATCCGCGAAGCGAGTGCAACAATCGGGAGGAGTCGCGACGAAGCGCCAAGAGAAGAAGATTCAGGAAAAAATGGAAGAAAGGAAAGCGGACCTGTGATCCAGAGAGGGCGATAAATCATCCGAGTGTTTAAAAAAAAAAAAAAAAGAAAGGAAAAGGAAAACGAAAGGATCTGAGAGATGCCTTTGTGGAAGAAGAAACGTCAAGCTGGAGCGCGGAGTTTTCATGCTTCATATGAGAAAGGTGCCCGTCCGAGTCACTGACAAAGAGGCGGCGAAGCTGCGGACGCCGCTGCAGCGGACCTCTCGGACCGGGTGGCGCGCTGCTCGAAACGACGGGCTCGGCCTGGCGAATGACACGCCTTGCGGATGCGTGAGCCACCCTCCGCTGCAGACAATGAGGTTGAGCTCCCGCTCGACCAGTCTTCAGCTGTGCCGTCAAGGATGAAGGACGCAGGAAGCACAGCGCCCTGCCCCCCCGTCGAAGCGGCACCCTCACCGGTGCCAGGCTCGGAACGATCCTCCAAGAATCGAAAACTGCGGGGTGGGAAAAGGTCAGGTGAAATTTCCCGCGTCCGGATGGATGCTGAACTGTTGCGATCGCCGCTTCGGCCTCGGTTCGAGCCAACATTACGACTGAAAAAAAGAAAGAAAGAAAAAAAGGACAACCAAAAAAAAAAAAAAACTGAAGTCCGTCTGAAATCTGAACCAAGAATGAAATGAGACTCATAGTAATGAGAGTTACGGTGAATTCGAGGGAAATAAATAACGAATGACAGCTCCGGTTTGGAGGCTGGAATCCGTCCCGAGCCTCCAAAGTACAGGGCGAGATGGATATCCTTTGGGGTTCGTCGTTTTCGCTGTCTCCCATCCAGCTTTTTTTTTCCTTTTTTTGGTTTGCTAAGTACTCAAGAACCTTCTTAGGGGAGATCACAGACCTCTTTTTAACACTGTCTACGCCCACCCTCGGGAGTGTGTGGCTCCTCAAGTTATGGGATAACCTCTGTGGATCCAACAAGGTTCCGGAGGAAGAGTCCTCCCCTCTTACGATTGGTAGGGGAGACCAAAGGAAACACTCGCAATCGCTCTGGTTGTCCAAGATGGGAACCTTCGCCCCGGTTGTCTCCACAGGGAATTTCTAAGGGACCTTCTTCCCTACGCTCTCCGAAGACACCCCAAAAAGGTTTCGCTGCTGAATTTCTTCTCCGGGGGGAACACGCAAGGGAACCGCTCTTTGTGTCCTCCTCCTCTGAAGAACCTCGAAGGAACGCTTCCCAGTTTCCCTAAGGATCCGCTCCTTGAAAGGAGCAGAGCTCTTCTTGACACTCCGGAAAAGCGATCCCCGAAGCGAGCATCAACCAGCTCCATGGCACGGCTCCATTTGCACTACCGGAGGGCAACCCTGAAGTACTCCTTAATTCCTGAAAGGAGCCCGGAGGGTTAACTTCCAGTTTCGGTCAGTCGATGGGGACATCCGGGGGTTTCCTCCCGCATTCGAAAACCAACCGAGACCAGCTGACGTCATCCTGCAGGAAGGGGGGGGGGGGGCAGGGGATGAACCGAAAACCACGGCGCGTTCATTTCTCGGACTTGGGACTTGCGACGCTGGGGAACACCCTGGGCGGGGAGACTTCATCCGCACGACCACGCCAATGCGGTCAAGTGAGGACCTGTTCTGTGCCGATGAGCCTCGAGGCTAGAACGGGAGCAGACCGTGCGAGATGTCTTCCTGGACATGTGAACCCCTGCAGGTGCAAGAGGAGCAGCGTTTCTGAAGCATCATTTAGCAAGCAGCAGCCGGAGAGCGACTGAGCATCCTGAACTGGGGACCGGAGAGCAGCTTGGATAGGAAGATGGGATGCAGGAAATGCAAGAGGCAGAGGGATAGAAAATATCCTGGTCCTATCAAGCTGCACCAAGACTGCTGCGGTGATAGGAACAGGGGGCGTTCCAGGCAAAGAGAGCAACATCAGGCTTTTCAACGGTCCACGGAGGATCATGTGCAGAAATCATGGGGGGATGCGGCAGGTGAGGGAAGAGAGTGCGTATAGGCACGATCTTGGTTTCACCAGAAAAGAGCGTTGCCATGTGCGCTTGCAGGTCGCTCATCTCTTCTGTTGCAGTAATGCTGCGTCAAACTGGGAAGGGATGGAAAAGGGAGAAACGGGCAGCGAGATGAACGGGGGAATCCCAGATTCCCTCCTGTGCGATTGGTGGCGATGCGATGGGGCGGAAGGGAACTGTAAGACGAAGCAGGCAACCCAGACTTTGGGAATGGCTGGAGAACCAAAGGGAATGTCCGGACGCTCAATTCCAGGAGAAGGAACGTTTCTGCAGCAGTGGCTCCCAGAAGAATCACAAGGATGAGAGATTCAAAATGGGAATCTGCTTTTTTTCCTGAGGTGGCTGCGGGAAGGACACAATTCCTCCTCCCAACATGTCCAACGACCGCCAAGATGTTTTGTCCAGTGGACCTTCACTTTCAACAGAGGGCTTCCCGGTCTATGAGGGGGAGGGGAGGGAGGGGGGCGTTTACATCCTGGAAGGTAGCGGCCATCTTTCGTTGTGAAATCTGCAGCCATCTAGGCGCCGCGGCCGTTTGCCGCGAGGGAGGATTCTGGCGAGCTCAAGGTAACCTCCTGGGAGGTCGCCTTTAAGGAAGATGACGGCATCCTCTGAGAAGCGAAGGAAAAGCTGCCCCAAGTGGCAGATTCGACTAAGGGGAGCAGTCCAGTCCTGCGCTAGGGATGAGGGTGGAACCCCCCTTTTGGGAACGCGGTGGAAAACGGAGGCGGTTTCTCACGGGATGCGGCGGGCTGCTGCAGCCTCCGGAGAGCCGAGTGGATTCGCAGTCAAGGCAAGCCGTGCGCCAAGCCCTGCCCTTCCAGCCCACCTTCCAGCCCTCCCGTAAGGGCAGCTGCTCCTTCAGCCAATGAAATCGAGGCCGAGCACGAATCGCATTTTTATTTCCATTTTCAGCTTTGCTTTTCTTCTGTTCCTGAGACGGGATCTCCCTATCTGGTTTTTTTCCCGTGTTTCCTCTCAGGGTGCATCCCAGGTCCTGGGTGCTTCCTCCTCGCGTGCCGAAAGAGAACGCCTTCCTCCACTTAGTTGTTGTTGTACTTGAGAAAGAAGACTTGGGGAGCTGCTGGTTTCGGAGTGGTCGCCGTGACGAGGGCCGGGACTCTAAGCTCCTTCCTCTTTGGCTGCAGGACGTATACGAGTGTGCGCACGTCAGGGCCGGCGGGGATGGTCGGGAAGTCGAAGACCGGAGCTGGGGTTTCGGGCGGCTTGATGAAGAGGATTTTGTAGTGGGTCTCCTTCGGGATGTCGAACTCGGGTCTGATCACCGGGCCCGGAGGTTCGTTGGGGCCGACATAGGCGAAGACGTGCTTGTGGATGTCCCCGTCACCTCCCAGGAACTGCCTCTGAGGCTGAGGGAGGCAGCTCACATAGCAGAGGCACAGGCAGAACAGGAGGCTCTGGAAGCACACAGGAAACCGTGAGCTCTCGATTCGGCTTTTCCCCGGGAGCGCGGCGCAGGTGAGGGACGGAGAGGCGCCGGTGCTGGCGGCGAGCCGGCTGCCCGCAGGGAAAGAGGGCATCGTTTCGACACGCGAGCAGCGGTCCTCTCCGCGGGCGAACATCCGAGCCGCCTGGGTCGTGCGCGAAAGGAAGCGGCGAGAGCGGCACGACGCATGCGCCGCCTCCAGCCAGGGGCTGCTAACCTCGGCCTGGGAGCGAAGTGAGAGCGAAGGTCCGGATGAACTGGATTCGGAAGGAACCCGGAAATCGGCGGGGAGCGAGGGGGAGGGGGAAGGAGGGAACCGCGCCTAGGGCGAATCTCATGCTGAGCAACTGCCGAGGAAGAGGAGGAGGAGGAGAGACGCGGTACTCCTTCGACAGGCGAAGGGAGGAGGATGACGAGTATTTTGACGCCTGAAGAGACTCCCCCACGGAAGACCCCCGCGAGGTCTTCCCCTGGACAGCGCATTCGACTTCACTCCTGCAAGGAGAAGAGCGCCCTCATCCTCGCCATCGGAGCACGGAGTCCTCTCCGCCTTCGGAAGGGGGAGGATGGGGCAGAGGGTGAGGGAAACGGGGGAGGCAAGGGGAGCTCCATGAGGGCGCCGCCGTCCTGGACGGCCGGACGAATTCCTCAGCGGGCAGCGAGTGTCCCGGGAGCCACTCCAGGAGCGACGCTAGCGCCGACAAGCAGCCGCCATTCGCATCTGCGTCTCCTGGAGGTCACCAGCCGCGTTCGAGGGGAGGAGGGTAGAGGTGGGAGGGTGCAGGGGGAAAACCGTGCATCACCATCACAAGGAACCACGCACCACGGGGTAACATTCGAAAATTCGCTTCCCCTTTTCCCTCCGCCCCATTCGGAAACAGCGGTCCAGCGGGCGAGAAAGCGTCTGCGGGGAAAGAGGCATACTCACCAACATCATCTTCATGCTTGCAGAAGCTTCTGTGGTACCACTTTCTCTTCGTGTTGTCGTGCTGCGGCTGACCACGAGGCAATATTTTCGATGTAGTCAAGGGCCCTTATATATGTATGGCGAAGAAATGATCGGAGAGAGAGAAAGATGCCGTCGAGTAGCAACTGGACGAGGAGAGAACTTCAATGCTGATGTGGGTCCGGAAGAATCCTGCAATTGTGTCAGAGAAATTCGATTCGTTCCGAGAAACTCCTTGAACTGTTCCAATAAACATTCATAAAAAAAAAAAAAAAAATCTCGTAGGTCCCCCTTTTTTTGTTTTCTCTCTCTCTTTTTTTTTTTTTTTATTTATTTTTTTTCTAGCTTTTCTCCTTCTCTATCTCCTTTCACAGGAGCAATACTGGAAAATTGTCACCTCCCATGGATCGAGAAGCTACATAGCTTTCATCTCCTCCCCCGTCTTTTCCCGTTTTCGATGCTCTGTGGAAGTCAACAATCCCTCCAGGTACTCCCTTTGCCAGAAAAGTAATGCCTCTGGAGGAGGGAGACGAAACTCGGTCCCCGAAAAGGGAAAAGGAGAAGCCTGTCCCTGGACTTTGCGCCGACCTCATTTCGTTTTTTGGTTTCGGATTCTGGGATTTCTCAGATTCCGTTCTCGAAAAATCGGACGAGCCGTTCCCTCCCTCGCTTATCCCTGAGCTAGTCTCCCTGTGCCCCCCCATCCCCCCAGCCACCCACCCACCTATCGCACTCGAACATTCCACAGGAAAGGGAATTCCAGGTGTCCTGACGGTTGCAGGTGTCCACCGTGTCACCTCATACCAGCATCCGAGGTTGATTGCTCAGTGTCGATATCCTTCAAATGCTGAAGCGAACCAAGGAGATTTTCTTAGGCTTTCGAAACCTCCAAGTGTTGAGGGGAAGGGAGTACTTTCACAGACGAGAAAAAAAAAAGAAAAGAAATCCAGAAGAATCCAGAAGCCGTATCGAGAGGATCAAACATCTGATCATGTCGTTCTAGGGAAAACGATCTCATTGCACGCCTATCTAAATATCTTTCTTGGCTAGTGGTCGACATCTGCCGTTCGGGTGCGTAGGGTGGGATACCTAATTTCCGGTCGAGCACGAAATGCATCCCCCGCGGTTCCCGTAGCGGAGTGATCAGCAAACAGGAGGTGTCTCGGTTAACAGCCGGACCCGCGCATCTTATCCGTTTGAAGGGGTTGTTGTTGCCAGGATAACCAGCTCCTCACGAACCCCCCCTCTTTCATCAGTTCCCAGGGATGCCGTTCTTTTCTGCCACGTGCATGCGTACGGAAGTGGATGCTCGAAGCAGAAGCGAAATGGAAATGGGTGCTTCTACGTACGGCCCCATCCTTCCGTAAGCCGCTTCAAGTACACCGCATTTACCATGTCTGCGACAGCCAAAGGAGAGAGACGTCGTGCTGTCGTGAAGGGAGTCACACCCCAGCAACAAGTGTTGACGACGTGAGAGTGAATTTTTATACGAGTTCCATTGCACGATCAAGTACCTTTGCTTCTGCTGCAGGGAGAAATGTTTACCAATGCCTTCCCCAAAAGAAAATCTCGTCTCGGATAAGTAATGGATAGGTAGGTAGTGGGGAAAGGTCTTTCCCCGTATTCGCTGCTCTTCGGACCTTCGCAACGCTTCGTGATGAGGAACAGCAATTAGCAGCACGGTACTAATTACAAAGCCAGCATGGGAACGGCGGCAAGCACGGCGAGGGAAGTTGAACCTTCTTCGGCGAGCCTCGGAGCGCCCGAACCGGACTCCTTCCCTGCTTGCGATGAGCTCGAGCACGTTTAATGTAATGTAATTGCGTTCCTCCAACTAACAGGGGGAGACCGCCACGCTGCATCCTGCTAACCGAAACGGCACACGGAGCGTCCCACGCGATCCAGGTCCACCCAAACCTTGACTAGAGAAGCATGATCAATCCACCGATGACGTAGTTTTTTTGCATCGGTTTGCTGACTAAAATTTTCTGATTAAACACTCGTTAGACTTGATGTAAAAGTGGATCTCGCGTCCATCCGCTGCCCGTCGAGAGCCTGCGTTCAAGGATATGGGAAAGGAGCTTACACAAGGCGGAGTTCAATTTATTTATTGCATTTCCATTTTTAGGTTCCCAGGCAGAAAAGGGGGCTTTTGCTTGCCAACCGGGTGCTGTCAGTCAGCAACAATCCTTTTTATTTTATTTTTTTGCATCCTCTCCCCTCCCCCCTGTCTCCCTAAAGAGCAATTTCTTCAGCAAAGAAGTTTTATGGCTCGCAATCGATAATTGCTACCAACAGTTTCTCTGATCCTCCGTGGATCTCTCTCCACTCACGTGCCCTTCAAGATTACCAAACACACATGCGGAATTTTTGCTAATTTCTCCTCTGCGTTAAGGGAATGCAGGATCGTGAAAATCACAGGTCGTTAAAAATCGCTGCCATTGGGCGCGCCTCGATCATTGCAGCCGAAACTCGAATGGTGATAATTGGCCAAGAAGTCTACCCATCTGTACGAGTGTACGCTATGCTTCTGAATGTTCCTCACTTATCGATAATGCTGCACATCTGGTACATCTCTTCGCTGCAGGCACTTAGTCGAGAAGAAAAGGAAATTTTACAATGACTGCCTCTGACCTACTTGTCAGATAAAAGGATTGCAGGAGGGGTTTTCATTCACAATTGTAATTTTTTTGCATCGATCATAGATACAAGGAGATATGTTCTGAGCGCGCCATTTTGTTAAAAAGTTGTGGAGCTAATTAAGTTTAATCAAACTTTCCAATGAAAGTGGCTCATCTTCATCAGATAAACGAACGCCCTGCTCTTTTATTAATGCAGACTGAGAATACAATTTTCTAAAAATGAATCCGTCAAACCACATCATGATTTCTCTTTTACTGACGACCGCATCTTGTGAATGCAACTGCGTTGTATCAGAGAGGTTTTGCTTCGGGAAAACATTTTCTTTTCTCTCAGTAAGATGGCAACCTTTGTGACCTTAAGAAGATTTGGGAAATGAGATGTTGCGCATTAACGAAGGTTATCAAAGCTAAGGGTTTATTGTGATTTCTCCCATTGAGAACTTCACACACACACAAAAGTCTCTGCATGGACGGAACCCAAAGCCATCAGACAGATCCAGCATCCAATAATCGCTTGGCGAACTCGTGTCATTAAGTTCGCATCTCGAGTAACGGTTACGGAGGCATGATGATGATTTTACTTGGAGTGTTTGTTCTTCAGCTTTATGCAAATGATCAGACATCGATGCGGACGTATCATGTGGATGCATGAAAATCTGCCGTACGAAGAACGAGATTTTTATACATTACATTACATAGTTATAGTACTTTGCAATCACAGTTTTCGGTCCGAGCCAAGTGAAACCAGAGGGAAACTGATTTTGAATGCTGACACTGCGCGTCCCGCAAGACAAAACATTTCGTGTTCATTCACTGCTGCTGTTAAAGTGGTACGTGCTGCTGGTGCACATGGTGGTGTTTTGCACTCGGATCTCCGACATTCTTTTTTTTTTTTTTAAATAAAAAATAATAATATGAAAAGAGAAAAGTGTTCTGTTTGTTAAGAAAAAGTAAGTCCAAGATCATGAAAGGGAGGATGAAGAGGAAAAAAAAAGGTTAAAAAGTGAAGAAAAAAAGATGGATACTGAGTTGCTGCCTACTTCCATCTCATGCGAGTTTTCTCAATTCCAGAAACACACACACACAAACAAACAAACAAACAAACAAACAAACAAACAAACAAACAAACAAACGAATCCTAGAAATGAAAACATGGTAAATGAATAGAAACTCTTCTCTCGAATGGAGCGGTCCTGGCTCCATTAAGAATGCAAAAAAACACATCTACAATGCAAAAAAAAGGTGCACAACAAAAGCATATGTAATAAATAAGTTCATTTGAGGAGTCCTTGACTTCGACATAACCAGAGTCGTTCTGAAACTTGAGGAGGGCTCCATAGAGAGAATACAGATGAGCTTATGATTCACAGCTTCGGAATGGAGATGAGAAGGCCGCCTCATGTGTTTTCCCACGAATGAAGCAAAAGCTATTCATGGTTCAAAGCGATATTCGGGATCCATGATGAGCACCATCTCCGATAATGCTCATCGTGTTTTCGACACGTTATGAGCATCATGCTTTTAAGGATGTGATGAAGAAGCAGTGCAATGATTGCATCGCAAACGCCCTCCCCAGACTGTTGAAATTCCAATGAGGAAAACACGCAAAGACAATCAAGATTTTTCCGGAGATGATTTCCCAGATTCGAGGATTTCCACTGAACAGCAGTAAGAGCACGTGAGCTGAACCAGGAAAGTCTGGACCAATTCCAACGCACCCATTGAGGATTTACTGTTAGGGACTAGGAAGGATAGCATAACAAAATATTCCGATTTCCGTGGACAGTTCAGCTCGAAAAAAGAAAAGAGGGCATATCTGTCATTTTTCAATCGATAAGCACATGCCATCTGCAGCACTTCGGATGACAGTGCGAGGGTTCATGAAATAATGATAATTTCCATAAACTAGGATTTTTTTAAAAGCTGTAAAAAAAAAAAAAAAAAAAAACGACATGAAGTCGATGAGAATGCATGACGAAGTTGATCATCCGTACACAATAAAGGAGAGGACAAGCATTTCATGGATTTTTGCAGTCAAAATCGAATTGGAAATCGGTTCATTCAGAATTGTTCATCCATAAGAACTGGACCAGTTCATGTTTATCATCCAAACTATTCACGCGCTGAGCAACGAATAAAGAGAGCTACTATTCTCAGAGATCAAGGAGGATGAGAGGAGTAGCATGCATGGGAGTTCATTTTGATGCTGAACACCCATCGTATTTAGAAATGACTGACTACGAAAAAAAAAAACAAAATACAGCAAGCAAACTATGAGCTCATGGAAAATCCATTAGGAACTTGGATTACTCCCCTCAGAATGAACAAAGAACAGCTAAATGAGAAATTTGTAAGATAATTTATAATTCAACGTGAGAACGATTGCTCGAATTAATTTTTAGAATTATTCTTTAAAGTAGTACTAATCATGAAACAGCAGCCATTTTAATCTTGCTTTTATCCTTACACTAGAAATAAAAAAAAAGAAAACAAGGGAATTGTCTATTGGAAAATAGTCCATAAGAATCCAAAGCGAGGTTTGATCTTATATAAAAATGCTAATTCAAGCTTCGAGATTCTTTTGCAGGCGTATACGATGTACTTCGTGGAATAATCTTCCATACAGCTGATCGATCCCTTACTGTCTCAACAAGTTTTCCCCTGAAAAGAATGGAATCTGTCTTCAGTGTCATCAGGACAATCTGAATGGGAATATCTTCTTGTTCGTTTATGCGGATGCATCCTACAGTTTAGGTTGTATAGTAGGAAGAATTTCTTATCCTGATATTAGAAATGATTTATAGAATTCAATTATAGAATCTATAAATGATTCCAAGCGGAAGTACTGCTGTCCTTCCATTTGAATCTTCTTCGACAGGGTCCATCATTGCAGATGAATCTGTAACTCATTCTAAGTTTATGCTTATCTTCACATTTAGACTTACAGTGGATGGTTGCTAGTCTATAAATACGGACCAGAAGTTTTATGTACAAGGTGGGCGACTTGGGTATTTGTCAACAGATGTGCTATGTGCCTTCTTCTTCCAAGGTGTATTGGTCAGCAGTCCTAGCGACCGAGGTATTTCGCTAAATACATTCCAATTTAATTGGAACCATTTGATTGCACGAGAAGCAGATTTCGCTGAAGGAACATTCCTTATGCGATCGTAAATTGCTTATGCAACGAAACATGCTCATCCCGTAAATAAATTGGTTTGAAGATGAACTCTCCAACACAGATTGAAAAATGCTCGCCATGCTGGAAAAAAAAGAAACAAAGAGAAAAGCTGCCTTCTTTTGCCTGCTCCCTGGCAGTTGTCATCATTTCCCAGAGGAACCCCGGCAGCACTTTGGCTTCTTCCTGCTGGTGAATTGGATGGATCTTCGATTCATCCCTCCATGTGCCCCGCGCTGCATCCATGTCGTCTCATCCTGCATGCTGGAGCCACTCGCGTAAAGCGTGTTTGGAATTTTTTGGATACGCCATCTCAGCATCTGCTTGTCATCCTGCAGGTGTTTCAGTTTGGACCATTTGCATCCAGGCTGGCGAGAGAAAGAAGGACTTCTTAAAAGAAGGCCTGAGCCTTCTTTTAAGAAGTCCTTTTTTCGAACGAGCGAAACTGCGAACATACAAAATTCTTCCGTTTTTTTCTCAGTCCCTTCTGACGACTTGCGGAATTTGAATAAGAGTGCCGCATGGCTGGGCTTCTCGGTAAGTTTCGGCTTTTCCCTTGACATACGGTGGTAACAATAATTTTAATTTTAGGAGTTTTATGATTCTTATTAATTAGAGAATCAGGAATATCGACTGAGAGAGAGTGTCCTCGAACACTCCTTGTAAAAGTGATCTTGTAAAACAGAATCTAAAATCCTGTTTTGAAGGATAAGGGTCGGTTGGATCTTGTTTTCAAAGAGGGTATTTTTTCAGAGAGAATGCGGAAGACTTGCAAAAAATTCTCCTTGAATAGCATCCTTGATGCTTAATTTCTGAAAGTATTTTGAATAACGTATTACTTTCCTTTTGAAAATGATTTGAAGCTTTCGTCCTGAATTCATTTTGTTTTTTTCTTCGTTATTGCACTCGTTGTTGCTGAGGATCTCTCTTACTTGAATTCTGCTCTTCCCGGGCTATGTCATGGAACGTTCCACACTGATGGTTTTCATAAAAAAGACGTGGCTCCTATGTGGCTTTCCTCCCTTACGGTATTTCTCTTTTCCCTTAAAATATACATAAAATTTTCACCCAAAGACCTAAAGATTTTTACCCTCATGTCCTGAACCTTTCATTGCGATTGCCGCAATATTTTCTGGAATTTTCTGACTCTTTTTCCCGAATTTCCCGAAATTTGTTCACTCAAGGAAAGCTGTTCCTCCAATCGGGAAACTTGCACTGCAGATTTCTTTTGTTTTCTATGTATTCATTCCATACTCTAGCTTCAGTGGTCCGAGGAAAGCCGCTTCCATTATACCGTTCCATCATACCATTTCGAAGTACTCAGCCTTAAGGAAAGTTATAGGTAAAGTCCTGTAAACCTGGAACTTCTATAGGGACTGTAAGAAGCAGTTCCTCCTCAAGGGCTGAACTTTGGAAAAGTGCATCAGAATAGTGAAAAAGTCAACATTGGATTATTTTTTCAAAAATTGCAGCCCCCACTCTGCAAGCATACTTGCAGAGTGGGGGCTGCATTTTCTACATGGAACCTTTCATTGCTGAACCACTTTACAAAGGTACAAAGGTTGCTCTTTGGATAACCACAAAGGTGTCCAGGTATTTTTTGTATCGAGTTAGCGGGGACAGTCGATGCCACGGAACTGCTCGTTACTTTTACCTATAATTAGTAAAAGAAGAGTTGGCTCTTTTCGAATACCTCTTTTCCCATTTCCCACTGCAACG
Source organism: Raillietiella orientalis (assembly GCA_036172245.1). Lineage (NCBI taxonomy): Eukaryota > Metazoa > Arthropoda > Ichthyostraca > Raillietiellida > Raillietiellidae > Raillietiella > Raillietiella orientalis. The sequence goes on along the minus strand of JAYWIR010000020.1, from coordinate 2,539,140 downwards.
TGTTCAACGTCTGCTGCTTCTAGAAAATCCTAACGTTTTCTGGAGCGATGGATTGTTTGCCTATTCAGACTTTTACCAGTGGCCATCGGAATCACGTAGGACAAAGGGAATAACGATAAGGAAGCTCCCGGTTTCGAACAAAACGCTGCGAAAGTACCGGACTTTGTCGAGGCCAAGATAATGATCAGCGATTAGTGAATGGACATTCTTGGAGATGGTGATGCAAAGCCGCGTTTTCCAGAGGGTATTCTGACTTTTTAAGAAAGAAATTCTGAACCGTCAATAAAGCAGTGCTTTACAACCAGAAATTCTGATCATAGTTTCCATCTTCTCAAAGAAAATGTTTTGCCATAATACGTGGGTAAACTAGACGAAACCTGTACAGTCGGTCCTTTTGGTGCAGCGATTACCGCCATATTTTCTGGAATTTGAATGGCTCCTTCGCTGCTTTCCACACGGCTACAAACCAACAACGCGAGAGAGTCAGTTCACTCGGAATTCAGAAGGTCACTGGAAGTCGTAGAACACTGAAGAACAACCTGGTTCTCCTCCCAAATTCCCGGTTTTCCCCAATGCCTGCATTTGAACCGGTTCTCACCTTCAGACTTCCAGATGGTGATCTGGTTTTCTTTCTATAGGAATCGTAAGATCCTGCAATGGAGGGGCGCTTTCCCTGGAACATTGCACGAACTAGTGATGCAGAGTGAATGCAAATGATAAGATTCCTTGCCTCTTTTTTTGTTTTTGTTTGTTACAAAGTGAAGAACGAACAGTTGCCAGTTTATAATTCCTGACTGATGAAATTTGTAGATAACAGCTTTGACAGGAAACGCAGGTATCATTTTATCACTCGCATCCAGTTTCTTCGATGCTTTTCGTATCTTCCAGCGATGGTTTGTTTATTGCTTCTTTCGAAAGAAACTTGTGATCAATGGGAATGCAGAGAAAGCTCAGAAATCAACTCCATGTAATTGTGGAGTAGGTAATGACCAATGAAGGAACTCATAAACTCGAATGGATTGATTTAAAATGCTTTCCTTTCTTCAATCCCGAATCTGACGTAGGTTTGACGCAACTCCAGCAAACAAATGCTGCATTTCAAATGGAATCGAATCACCTAATTGGCGTTCTCCCTTCAAGAGAAAACTACTTTAAAAATCGGAAAGCGCTGAAAACACGTAGAAGTGAACTAGAATGTTCCCCCACGGCTCCATTCAGCTTGGCATCCGACGTGGAAATCTTCCATTGAATCGAATTATTTGCCTCGCTTTTCTGGAAGCAGAAAACAAACAATCGTAAAACCGACAACTTGCGAATTTATTTCGGGTAATGTTTTGCATTCCCAACACCGAATGGTACAGAGGAAAACACGTTCTCTTGGACGGCTCGACTGGTTTTCCTTTCGAACGAAACAGAGCGGCGGTTCAGCATCCCCGTGAAGCTGCTGATGCTCTGCCGCGCGCTTCTTCTGACACAGGAATTGCGAGCAATTTACACTTCTATGGTGAATGAAGTCTCTGAACTCTAGCATGGATAACAGCCGGCTAGAAATGGCGATCCCGAGACAATAAGGTGGATGCGATTCTTCAGGAAAGTGTCTAAGCAGGTCGATACCATCCGTTTACCGAACAGAGCAAGTGGAAAAGGAAAACTGCAATCAAACAAGAAAGCCACGTCACAGGGCTTGAAGCGAGAGAAGAGGCTGTTTTTGCGTAATCTATCACGATTTTGGTCAGTAGCATTGGTTCGGTTTCCATTTCATCCTCTTTCTGAAAACAGGAAAGGAGGGTGAGTTGAAGCAGTGAAAAGAAAACATGAAACACAATCACTGTGAAAACACAGGAAAAAAGCTGAAGATCACTTTCTTCACTGATTTGGAGTTCATTGGATTTTATTTAGGAATGCAAAGGAGTACAAACGGCAAGAAACTGTGGGATGGGCCGTGGCTGAACATTCCAAACAGAGAAGAGCTTTTGCTTTCGAGGAAACGGAAACGGAAAAGTACCTCAAAGAGTCCGTTGGAAGGAAGAACATTTCCACCGCCTCTTAGCATAGGTTCTTGCGCAGAGTTGCTGGCACTACGCTGCCTGAACACTTCACTGCACGCATGCCAAGACTCCCGTCTACAGACTGAAACGCGTTGAGGAAACTGAGACAGCTTTTCTTGGATTTTCGCATCCGGAAACGGATGGCTGGGAAGCAAGCAGAACTTCTGAAACTTTCCAGTATTCCAACCAGTGCTTCAAGGGGAAGCATAGGAAACCTCTGAATGCGGCATTTTTGTACAAGCTACCAAAGATGGAAATGGAAATCGAGAAATTTGAGAGCGGATGGCTAAGAGTTTCTGGCACCAAATAATCCGCCGAAATGCCTGAAGACTCTGGCGCTTTTGATTGCGAGATTCCGCTTCCCGTAAGATCAGGAACAGAATTCGGGAATGGATTCGAGAATGGAGCAAAACCAAGGCAGGGTAAATGAAGGAACAACTCCTCTACATTTTTCCTATCCCGTGGTTTCGCGCTCACCGCTAGCTGATTAAATCTGAAGATGATGGACGCACAAAAGAAAAGGATCTACATTACTCTTTCTTTGCTATTGAATGAATTATGGCTTGTAGTAGTTTGGCAGTCTACTCTGATGGATCCTTCTCTTACTGTAAGACTTTAAAAAATTCTGAGCATGCGATTGGTTCTTCTTGGTTCTTAGAATACAGAATTCATAGAATGATGATAGAAATCCTTTGGATTCTTCCGTTTTCGCTGCTTCCCTTCCAGCTTTTTTCTTCTTCCTTCTTTTGGCTCTCCAGGTACTGAAGAACCGTTCGCCTCCTTAGGAGGGGGTCACAAACCTCATTAACGCTGTCCACACCGCCCGAGGGTGCATACAACCCTTCAAATCAGGGAGTAACCCCATGAGCATCAGCTTATGGACCCAGGAAGGCTGCGGAGGAAGGTAGGGGATAGGGGATCCCGAACATATGTCTCCAAAAAAATGTTTGGAGGAAACAAAGCATTTTTCCTAAGATTCCCTTCCTTCAAAGTTTCTCTCTTGCCATCGTTTTGGAAAGCTCGGTGGAAGCACTCTAAAGAACAACTGGATCGAAATTTGAGAAATGCAAAAACGGGATGGTATGAAGGCGGACCCTAAAAGCACTCAGCAGTGTGCAAAATGAGAGCTTTAAGTTTTTGGCCTGTTGGTCTGAAATGGCACGGCAGCTGGGTTTTCTGAAAGTGAGTGGTTTGCAAAGGGTAAGCTGAAAAATCCGCCGTTCCCTTAAGTGATCTTAAGGGAACAGTGAGTTTCCCTTCAGCGCGAAATGTCTACTGCTCCGCGTCCAGAATTTGTGATGATATAAAATCAGGCATAGTGTTGGTCTCACTTCTCTGCACCACCAACTTGATTTTCCTGGTCATCGAAAAAAATTCAAGACTAATTCCCATGGCTCCAAAACTCCAAAAGCATGTTTTTCAGATAGTCATCTGGAGTTCTGCTGTGGCATCGAAAATTTTTTCGTGTTCCCCTGATTTTCATAGGTGATTTTATCCAAGTCTTACGTCCTTTGGTTTTTATTTTTATTTTTTTCCCAATTTTTCCCAAACGGTGGGAAAGTTTTTTTTTTTCCTCCAGTTTTACAGCTAGCTGCACGATGGATTGCACCATCGTCAAATGGAAGAGAGAAAACATTGCTATGGTTACTGCCAATGTCAGTTGCCGGTAATCACACCAATTTGACAAGAGATTAAGTAAACAAATAGGCAGATCTCCCCCACTACTCTTTGTAACAGTTGCAATCATCATGAAAATGCACTTCCAATCAAACGGTTGCTAAGATGGGTGTACAAAAAACAAAAAAAAGGACAATTTTGAAACCATTCATTGGGAGCACATCTCTGAATGGAACGATCTTCTCTCTCTTTCTTCTTCTTTGATTCCGTACAAGTGCGACTTCCAGAGTATAAACAGAATTCGAAATCCATCGAAAGTGAATTGAATATTTCTTCCGATGAATGGTTCCTTATTTACTCCAGATTCTCGGCTGCTCTCTCATCACTCTCAAAGCAGTTCCCCATCCCTGATACTCTATCTAACCTGCATCATCAAAAACTCAGGTCAACGGTATGAATGTGTATTTCTACGCAAGGGATCGCTGAAATGTTTGTTGATTGATTACATTCATTCGCCTTATAATTTGATGCCCCGTCGAAGCTGTTGCTCAGAAACTTCATCATCTTTCAGCATATTTTTAACCACTTACCCGTGAGGAAAGAATACATTATGATACTCAGAGATTTTCGAAATGCAGATGCAATGTACAATGTCTTTCATCAGCAATTTTGCCGGAAATTGTTTGTATCGAAATTCTACTTTGTACACGCATTTTTTTCCTTCAGGAGTTTTTTCTTTTGTTGCCTGAGAAAAAGATGAATCGTTTTACTCTAAAGGTTAAGGAGAAATTACCTAGAGGGCGAATCAAGGGATAACTGATGCACGTTACGAAGAGCGTGAACCAAGGTGTGTTTCCATTACTCCAAGCCAATGCCTCCGTCCATTCAGCATCTTCCTTTTAGCTTGAATTACAAAAGCAGTGATCGAAATCAATTTTGCCCATTTTTGAAACTTAGTAGGGCACGAATCATCTTTCATGTCTTGGGCTAAAAAGCTCAAGTTGGTTGTCGTTAGGGTCAAAAAATTTAATCGGCTCCGGAGGTAGAAGATTTCATAACCTGCCTTCCTTGTCGTCTCCTTATCATTTCAAAGACAAAATATGAATTTATGGCTATGTGAAAGGAGTGAAGGTTGCTGTGACGTGCCAAAAAGCCCAGTTTTTCAAGATCGAGATAATCCTGTGCGGATCGTGCACTTCGTGGATAAGGAGGTGAAACGCTCCATCAGTAAGCTGTCCCTGTACTGTACATAACACTGCAAACAAATGCGTTGCATAACGGAGTCTTGAATAAGCAAGCAGTCACTTGCGAACCGGAGCGTTCGACTGGAAACGGTTTATCCGAGAAGCCAGCTGTCCTCTGAGAAAATTCGCCAACACTTCAGATTAATTTCTAACGATGTCACGTGATTCATTGCTTCTTCCTTCTAGCAGACAATGCCAAGTGCCATTGAAATTGTGGGGCCTTGCGCAATCTTTCGGGAACACCCGTGACTGGCAGAGCTGAAGAGAAGAGTTTGACTTGGTGCCTCCTTGTATTGTATTATTTTCTCAACGGCTCTTCAACAGCAGAAGGTCCACTTCATACTTGAGGAACGGACAAAATATAATAACCTTTTCCTTCAATATGAGTGGCCAACAACAACAACGACATTGGAAGAATGAATCGGAAAGGCGAATCAAACTGAGCATTTCGGAATAGGCTGTTTCCTAAAACACCCCATTGATTTTACATTTGGTAGCAGCTCTAGGGATGCAATGTTGCTCGCGTTGCCCCTCACTTCCATGTGAGGGGCCGTTGGTCGTCCGGCCAACAGAGGGAAGAGGAGAACTGTGTCCTTGAGGCTGTTAAAAATCCATATCAGTTTGGATTTCCTGAACCCTACTACTAATGATCCATGTGTGGGAAACGTTTACAAGTGATGGCGCATCTTTTGGTCTGCTTGGTTTTCGCCACAAATCTTCTTCTGCCCGCTTGAACTACGATTCTCATGTCTGAGTTCTGTTAACTGGTTCTTCCTCCTTCCTGTTCTTCAGTGGCAGAACAGGAAATTCGGAGACCGGGAACCCTAGTGCTTGGGATAGTTGCAAGCCTTACCATAGTACAAAGCTTTCATTCAAAGCTATCTACAGTTTTCTTTGGCAATTTTGTTTCGGATCTCGAGGTGCTTCATCGCTGCTTTCTTTGGCAAGCAGTGCAGTAACCCTGTGGAGTGCAGTAACGCTTGCAACATTATATAAAACAGGAATCCGTAACTCATGGATGCGGTTATCATGGAAGGCCACTTAGAAGAAGGCGAGCTTTCGAAATTACGAGGAGGCTGAAAACGGCTGAAATCTCATCGGTGACTGTGAGTATGGTACTGAGCGTGGCAAGCTGGGACTGTCCCGAATACTCCAGGTGAGGGAAAATTAGAGTCCCAGTTCCCAAGAGAATGTCCGACACTGCGAAACTGGGCCATTAGCAGTAGGGTTCAGGAAACCCAAACTGCTATGGACTTTTAACAGCCTCAAGGACACAGTTCTCCTCTTCCCTCTGTTGGCCGGACGACCAACAGCCCCTCACATGGAAGTGAGGGGCAACGCGAGCAACATTGCATCCCTAGAGCTGCTACCAAATGTAAAATCAATGGGGTGTTTTAGGAAACAGCCTATTCCGAAATGCTCAGTTTGATTCGCCTTTCCGATTCATTCTTCCAATGTCGTTGTTGTTGTTGGCCACTCATATTGAAGGAAAAGGTTATTATATTTTGTCCGTTCCTCAAGTATGAAGTGGACCTTCTGCTGTTGAAGAGCCGTTGAGAAAATAATACAATATAAGGAGGCACCAAGTCAAACTCTTCGCGTGCTGTTCGCCTTCCATGCACGGAGAATTTCGAAGCTCTTCGTTGTTTTTCGGACACGAGCACGCCAGGCTGCACCTCCTTGGCAATGCGGACCTCACTGGCAGTTCCACTTACAAGATAGCGTTTCCCGGGGGAAAAAAAAGTGTATGAAACCGATGTGCACTTTCATAGCTGTAAAATCAAATTGTTCGTGCAGAGAAGACATGCAAAAAGGTGTCTGATTGGTGGGGGGAAGCGATATGATCAAAGAGTTGCCTGGAAGAATGGTCGAAAAGACATGAACCAAGCCGGTTGTTTCAGGGAAAAAGTAAAAAAGCAAAGGAAAAAGTCCAAGGAACCTAAAAAGCAAAAGCAGAAGAGAGTAAAGCTTCTGCCTTCACCTGTTCGTCTGAAATCGAATACCGAAAAGATGCCTTTTTTTCATAGCTGGGGATTCGTGCATTTTTTTTTTTTTCCCTCTCTTTCTCAAGACACCTTACACACAAAGTGTTCGCCCGCTCTTCCTGAGCGTGGTGCATACGCGAGAAAACCCGAAATTAAATGAAGCAACTCCAGCTCATCTTTGATTATTCTATTAACTTTTTCCTCCTAGGAACAGAGCTTTTTCTGTCTTCTCTGTTGTGTTGACGACAAACGGATTTGTTTCTCAGAGCGCCTGAGGCTACAGTTCGACCGACATTGGATTACAATTTAGGAATGCTTCAATAAATCTTCGTGCTTTCTTCAGTGACTCATGTGTCCCAGTCGAGATGCTGAGAGACTTCTCTTTTTTTTTTCTGGAAAAACCTCCCCCCCCCCCTCTTTCCCCCCCACGCTCCTTCCACGATTATTTTGAAGCAGATGATTTTCATCTCGTGCGTTCTGCGCTGTGCGATCTGCAAAAGGTGACGCTTCGACGATTTTCGCTTTTCGAACTCTTCGTTTCTTGGTGTTCCTTTTCCGGATGGGAGCGCGGAGCCACAGGGGATCTCGAACGACGTTCCCATCACGCGGCCGACCTCATGGCTTCCAGCAGAGGAGGGCGCTGTTCACGCATCCTTTTCCAACGAGTGAGGAGATGAGCCCGGATCTGCGGCTCAGCTTCATGTGTTCGCAGCCGTTTCCCTCCGTCCAGGTCCAGTGGATACGCAGGTGTGTCCATTACTGTGCGACTTTCTCAAGCGTCATAAATTTCGGAAGCGGCGCGAACAGCTTTCCGAGACGAAGTTTCGGAGAAAGCGTTTTCCGGCGCTGGATAAATTTTGGATTTTGCACGTCCGTTCTCATGGAGACAGGCACGGATCCGACTCCGCAAAAACCAAGAAGATGATGACGGATCCAGGACACTACGTTTCCGTCCTCCGACGCGAAACGCGTCGGTGCCATCTTTTTGTCGTGTGTTTCGAGCCGAGGATTCGACCGCTGGGTCGACGTCAGCTGCCTCGGGCGATCAGCTTTTCCTTTCATCAAAGGGTGCTCAACTCCCAAAGCGCTCTCTTGCGAACAGCGAGTTTCGCCTCGAACTGCATGTTCGAACTGAGCCGAAAAGACCCTAGCAACGGCGCACGGAACGCGTTAGCAACTACCGTTCGAATCGTGAACTTCTTGATCAGAAATGCCTTCCTACTTCGTGGCCACGGGTGACCTCATCTGGAAGGGGAAGTGAAGGCAGAGATTGCCGGCATCCAACGTCCGTTCTGGAAACAAGGAATGGCCAACACCGGTAACGCATCTCCCTACATACCCTGCTTATTCATTTATTGATTTTTTGTCCCCTCCCCATTCGCTCTCAACCTTTCCCTGTTGTTTTTTCCTTTCTTAGGAAGGAGAGGCACCGTTCCCGATCCCCCCCCGTGTTTCCATATTTACTTGTTGTCCCTTCCTTCCTGTCCCGGGGTCTTAGAGATTCCTACTTGCGTGTCGGCGGACGCTCCTCGAAACCTTCCTCTGTCTTTGGTTGGTACCCTTTTCCCCAGCTGGTTTACCTATATGATACAAACGCCCTGGCGTCCTGGTGATAAAACTTCGCGGCTGCAAGACCTTCTCTCTTGCATCTGCAAGTTCCACCATCTCGACGCACTACAAGTCGAGTTGCCTGTTGTCGGAAACATGGACGGAGGATTTCAACGGGAGACCAAGTGACCATCATGGTCAGAGCCGACCGAAGCGCGAACCTTGAACATTGAAATCGTTCCCCTGAATTTTTTCGGTACGTCACTGTTGTGACTTTGTTGATTTATCCACCTTACGCCAATGGCAGCGGTGTTTACGATCTGTTTCTCTGCCTTTCCCGAGTCAGTAGGTCTCTTTCAAGGTCCAATCCAGGAAACACGCAGGTTCGTCGAGTGCCTTCGCTGAGGAGTTTGGAAAACGCGAAACCGTTGCAGACTTTTTCTTTCCTTTTCTTGCTTCTGTCCCCCTCCCCCTCCTCATCCTTGCAACATACCGCGCCAAACACTAATCTCTTTCGCTTACCCGTGTTCGAAGATTCAGTCCACTTGCGAGCATCGGGAGAGAAAGTCTTCTTTTTTCCGACACCTGTCCGAGGTTCGGACTTTCTTATCTTTTCTTCTCTCATGAGGCTGGACATTGTTCTTCGAAAACCATAAACGACACGGATGTTCCTACTTACGCTGATTTGCAGCCGATGCCACCCTGGTGGCAGGCTTGGCAGGGTGAGCGGGAAGAACGCAACTGGGAGTAGAGAAAATGAAGAAGAAATGCAGCGGATTGAGCCAAAAGAAAAAAAAAAAAAACACCTGACTATTTCTTCCCGGAACTTGAAAGGAAACAACCCACCTCTCTAATGTGGGGTGATCAGGAACCCATCTGCCCTGAAATCACTGCCCCGCCAGCGCAATCTCTGCGGCAGAGTGAATTTTCGGAATGGTCCATCCGGAAGAAGCGCAGACCGAGAAGCACGCTGAGCTTTCTGGATGGTCAGCGATGACCACCGTTGCTCCTGGCACGCCTCCTTGCAAGCTCACTTAGCGACCTTCCACATGAACGCTGAAAGTCGACGATGGAAAACCCTATCCGTTCGGTCTGCATCCAGGATTTTTCTGGAAGAGTTCCTTTCCGTAGACCCAGCCTTTCCCGCAGAGAGGCACACACATAATACGCGATTTGTATCTCTCCGTTTCGTTTGTTTGACGATCGCCAGAGTGTACGCTTTCTCGTCAAGGTCTTCCTCGACTCTCCCCATCTCCCTCGACCCTTTGCAAGTGCAGGTTCGTGTTTGCTTTGCCGGATATCCTCCGTTAGCAGACAATCTGCCCTGCCACGAGGTCTCTCCCTGGAGAAACCGCTCAGTCTCCAGCCAGAAACTTCCGGGATTCAGAGCTGGATGCAGGGCTTCCAGGAAACCAACATTCGGAGCATTTTCAAATACAGAGCTTGCAGCTGTCCTCCCAGTTTGCGTGGATGGAGCTGCAGTCAGGGACCCCAAGTTCCGATGGATTTTTGAAATTTGGGATGAATAGTGGAAGGAAAACAAAGCCCATCAGTGAAAGGATTCCGCGGGAGCTCTCCAAGACAAGACTTCGGAAGATTCGGTTTCATACGAAAGGCTACAGAACATCTGCTTTCAGATGAGAGCAACTCGATTGGAAGCTCCAAAGCTCTACTCCATAATCTTGCCACAGTTTTCCACCAGATCCAACACCGGAAATGCCACCACACTGCATCCGGCATGCTATGCACTTGTCTCAGGCTGCATCTTAAAGATCCGTTTCTTTCTTTATTTTTTCACCTTTCTAGGAGGAAAAAAAGTCGTCTTCATACTTTGATCAGATGCTCGTCCTTCCTTCGTTCTCTTCTAGCAGCGCTTCACTTTCGCAAGGTCCTCTCTGCCTGTGCCTGCAGCCAGAGCAAACTGCCTCACTCTGGTAGTTTTTTGCGCACTCCACTCTGCTTGAGGACACAGGTAATCGCGTTCCTCTTCTGTTTTTGGCAGAAGAAATTCTGCTGAAATGGGATTCGAACCCTGAGGGCACTAAACGCAAACAACCGAATGAAAAAATCTCGCTGGGAATCCCATGGCAATGTAGTTGGTGCTGAAGTTATGCACCTCCAAGTGCATCCTTTATTCGTTATCCGATTTGAGTTTGGGATGAGCCAAAGATCAAGCTGTCTCTTGATAACGATAACACTAGACCACTTTCAGTTTCTTATCTCTCATACCACTGACACTCGAAGCAAGCAGAGTCTTGCTGCCAGTTGCAGCTCGACTGATTCTCAGTTATAGGGAAGCGACCATGCAGCTGAAGCGGAGCGCCGATCCTCAGTTGAGGATGCGTGCAACACTGGAGTGGCGGAACCGTCGCAGCTCCTTGTTTTGCTTCTGGAAGGGATACGCACCTCAGATGAAAGATGGCAGAAGAGACGAGGGCCGATCCGACCGCCCAAAGAGACGCCAGCAAATGTTGCTAGCCCGCCACTCCGAGACGTCAGCTGGGAACTCCCTTCGTCCTGAAAGAGGCAAGAGAAGAAAGTTCCGAAGCATGTTCGCCGCCATCATGGCCGAAGACACGTACGTTCAAGCCAACTGCCTGGGAGCTTGTCCAAACAGCCGCGTCTTGGGAGGAGAGGAAGCCGTCGGGGCACGTGCCTGAAGACACGGCTCCGAATCGCCTCGGGAGGCCCGGCGTGGAACCCACCACCTCCCTAAAAGCTTGCTCCCGGAGTGGAAGTGCTCCCTGCCAGTGAAGTTCTTCAGCTACTGCATCCACGAGCCACCACCCTTCCCATCAGCGAGTCGCTCAGGAAGGTGGATGTGGAGTGCAGAGGGATGCCTTCCGGGACGACTCGCTCTTTCCAGCTCCCCCAACACTTGAACTCCCCTGATGGAAAGCTCCCGGTTGTGCGTTTGAGGAGCTGCAGCGAGTAAAAGAGATGGAGGGACATGAAAGAAAAAGCCACGTCTTGGATCTGCCACCGATGCAAAAGCCTAATCGGTAGCAGAGATAAAAACGCCAATATTGGTACTTTGGACAAAACCTTCACGGAGTTTTTGTTTGTCTTTTCTTCGCCAGGATGGAAGGGAATCAACCAGTACTGATGGGCCACTTCCAGATTGCATATCCGTCAGAAAACTGGAATCTGATCGTCACCATTTCGCCTCCAGGGCTTGAGATGTTTCGACCTCCGAACCGGTTCAGTGCATTGATTTCTTCTCCTACTCATAGACATCCATTTTGTGATCAGCGTGACATCCATGACAGCATGAAATTTCTCCACAGTGCAAGAAGCCAGGAGCTCAACATTTCCTCGAAATGGGAGTGAGAGAAGATCTCCTGTTTCTGCCTGCAGTCGTTTCTAAAGCTCCTCACGAGGAAGTCGATAACCAGCATCCTTCGTATGGGGAGGCGGGAATCTGAAGCAACAGTAGCGGAAGTCGTCCATCCCCGGCTCCGTGATTCTGCTGCATTTCGCTAGAAGGATAAAACGCATTTTCATGGTGAGCTGGAAGGCGCAACCCAATGTCTTTGGGCTTCGTCTTCGCTTTGGTGCAAGCGCAAACACGAACTTCGCGTTCCCGCTGCAAAATTCCCTCGGCTACTTAGCGTCGCGTGACCTTAAATTCAGACCTGGTCACTAAGCACGTCCTCTCTGCAGAGAATCCGTCCTCAAAAACCATGAAATCCGTCGTGCGACCAAGTAACGGTTGGATTCGCGCGCACCGATCTCTGCGCTGGGCGCCCGTGCGTTTCCCAGCTGGATTGGCGCGGGTGGGAGCAACAAATGTGAATGAGGCACTGACCCAAAGCTTACACACATCCTCCCCCCTGCTCATTCCCTACTGCGAATATAAAAAGACGCTCTCAAATGCTTTTGCAAGCTTCGTTCTCTCGAAAAACAAACCGTTTCGCCAGCTGACTGGTTTCCACGACGACGAGTTTGGCAGTCGACTTGACCGTGAAGTTTTCGGGATCTTCTCACCACGGGAACCTGTGCACTGAACCGGTTCGGAGGTCGAAACATCTCAAGCCCTGGAGGCGAAATGGTGACGATCAGATTCCAGTTTTCTGACGGATATGCAATCTGGAAGTGGCCCATCAGTACTGGTTGATTCCCTTCCATCCTGGCGAAGAAAAGACAAACAAAAACTCCGTGAAGGTTTTGTCCAAAGTACCAATATTGGCGTTTTTATCTCTGCTACCGATTAGGCTTTTGCATCGGTGGCAGATCCAAGACGTGGCTTTTTCTTTCATGTCCCTCCATCTCTTTTACTCGCTGCAGCTCCTCAAACGCACAACCGGGAGCTTTCCATCAGGGGAGTTCAAGTGTTGGGGGAGCTGGAAAGAGCGAGTCGTCCCGGAAGGCATCCCTCTGCACTCCACATCCACCTTCCTGAGCGACTCGCTGATGGGAAGGGTGGTGGCTCGTGGATGCAGTAGCTGAAGAACTTCACTGGCAGGGAGCACTTCCACTCCGGGAGCAAGCTTTTAGGGAGGTGGTGGGTTCCACGCCGGGCCTCCCGAGGCGATTCGGAGCCGTGTCTTCAGGCACGTGCCCCGACGGCTTCCTCTCCTCCCAAGACGCGGCTGTTTGGACAAGCTCCCAGGCAGTTGGCTTGAACGTACGTGTCTTCGGCCATGATGGCGGCGAACATGCTTCGGAACTTTCTTCTCTTGCCTCTTTCAGGACGAAGGGAGTTCCCAGCTGACGTCTCGGAGTGGCGGGCTAGCAACATTTGCTGGCGTCTCTTTGGGCGGTCGGATCGGCCCTCGTCTCTTCTGCCATCTTTCATCTGAGGTGCGTATCCCTTCCAGAAGCAAAGAATGAGGACATCGCATATATGGATGCCTTGGGAATGCATCTCCAATGGAAAATGACCTGAAGGAAGAGCGCATTTCTCCCAGCGCAAGTTTGAAGCTCGTCAAGAAAATGGAACGAAGACGTTGCCGTCGTTTGAAGCACGTTAAAGCATCTTTGTGTTACAGAGCTTTTGCGCCTTGGGGTTGAATACTGATTTTCATTCAGTGTACTTTGATCGCGTTTCCATTTTATTCACATTAGCAACGCACCTGAATAATTTGAAAAACAACATTCTCCCCAGGTCCAGGAAACCATGCGGTGAATTTATGGAAAGATACTTTCTTTACTTCAAGTCTTTTCATTTCTTTCAGTCTTTGCATCACGAAAACCACACTACTTCTATACTGTTTGTTTCAGTCTAGCTTCACACTTGGGGGGTACCTTTTCATGTTTGGGTAGAGGGTAGGTGGAGAATTGTTCGGTTTACCTCGACGTGATCGTCGATTTTCCTCAGGATGTGAAAATACATCTAGGCGGAGATAACTCTTCTGCAGTCTCTGATCCCTGTCTCTTTCTGCACGAGTCCTTTGAGGATTTCCACAGCCGGAGTTCCTCATCTCTTTTTTTGCATCTTTGCCCTTCTTACCACTATTGCGGTGATGAAGAGGGCAAGAGTGGTTCGTACCATTGGATTGTACAGGGGTACGTTTCCGTTCTCCTCATGTTGGCTTTGGTCATCAGTAGCCACGTTCGATGTGGCTGATGTTTCCCACGTTCTGTAGCTGAAATTCCCTTTCATTTCCATGCTGGAGAGAAACAGTCGCGCTTGATGACCATTGCCACTGGTGGCGAACTGTTCGAAGTGTTCGATTCTCAACCTTGGAGTCTGGTGTATCCAGGTGGACGTCTCACTTGGAACGGGAACAAAGTAGGTATCACCAGAGCCAGTTCTTCATTCCAGACCTCTTTACTTCCGGGCACGATCTTAAGTTTGTGAAGCCTCATCAGTGTTTTTTTTCTTTTCCAAGTGGGATCGATGTTCACCCACTCTCCAGTGGTGCCTATTAGGGCAGACAACAGGCCTCTCGAGCTGTTCAGCAACTTCGAGTAGGCTCTGCGCGTCGCAAAGGACCTCTCGTCCCATTTTGCGGTGAGCTGCAGAAGTTGCCGCTCATCCATGGCCTCCACAGAATGTTCTAGAGGCAGCATTCCGGTCCCATCTTCCTCTGGAGGCTGCACAAAAGTTTGAGCCTGACTCTGTGCTTGAGTTCTCTCCATATCTTCCTCTGGAGTTTTTCCATTTCCCTCCGGAGCTTCTTGTCGATTCTGTAGAAGGCGGCTAGATGGAGCACAAGTAGAACGCCATTCCATATGATGGCCCTCTGCTTCATGTTTATGTATGAGAAGCAACAGGTTACTTGTCATACACTAGAAGGTTAGTAAAGGCAATATTAATCATATGTCCCAAACTTTGAAAGCGCAATGCAATTACCAGTATCTGTATCGAAATTTTTTCACATTGCATGATTTGGCTTTCAGCTAAAGGAAGGTAAGAAAAGAAAGTTAGAGTCAAGCTATTTTGAGATTTCTAAAAAGAAATTGCTAAAAAAAATTTTTTATACATACTAGGGAATCTTCACTACAACGTACTTAATTTACCCTTGATGACCAGCTCCATCTTACGGGTTCTGCTGTTAAGGCGAACGAAGTTCTTTGGATTATCGAGTGCTGTTTTCTCTGAGAGGGAGAGCAGTATCAGTTTTTTGCATCTCAGTAAGCCTGTGGCGTTGTGTGAAATCAGTGGCGGCCATCTATTCTTCCTGGATAAGGTGATTTGATTTTTGCTAATGAGCTCCGGAAATGACAAACCAAGCATGCAACGCGCAGCCCCATGAAGGATCCGACCTACGAGACCTAAGAGACGACGGTTTCGTTTCGATCTCGCTTGCAGGTTTCACACGATGAAAACCACAGCAATGCGGAGGATGAGCATCGTCTTCCTGATCTTGAATGGAAATAAAACACCTCATCAAAAGACTCCTCCAATGATGCTGCATCGTGCTGCTGTTTTCAAGTGGATGCTTTTTCATCCTCGTAAAAGGAAACCGAATCGAAAGGAATTCGAAAATTCAAGCAAATTCATGCCCGGAGGCAGCGAAAAGAGACTACATAGCGCCTCCCTATGCGAATTTCTTGCTAGAAAGAAGTAACGCAGTCATTGCTACGGTCGCTCAAATGTCACCTGGCCATTGCCACTTTTCTGATTAGGAAAAAATGAGCCCTTTCGTGCCAAATGGCTCACTTGCCGTCTCACCGATCGTGCAGTTCTCATGAGAACGAAAAATGGGAGCTGGATGTTTGATCTTCAGCACTGCTGAGTATTTTGAGGGAAGCTCCAATCTGATGTCACAACGTGCAGTGGTTGACCAGGATGCACACCATGCTGGTGTAGACTGTGCAGTCCTCCATCCCCTGTAGTTGCGTTACCCCACAGCCTTCGGCGAACCAACGGACGGTCGATCCCAGGAACGCGATGAAGGACCTCTTCGTGCGCGACGCCCTTTCTCCTCCCGCATCCCCGGCAGCTCTTTGCTGATGCCTCCGTGTGATTGTGGCGGCTTGGAGCTACGCGAGAGGAGGACGGCACGACAGGGGCGGCATCTGCTTCGTCCTGCGCTTCCTGTGGACGGCAGCCAGACGACCCCACCTGGGGCATACTCAGATGGGACTTGCCGGCATCCCGGAAAGGATGCAGAGGACGTCCTAGAGCACCCGGTGATCCCTTCCCTATCCACACTTATATATTTTATTTTATTTTTATTTTTGTTTGCTCCTCCCTCCCCCTCCGCAGCCGATGCGGACCTCGCCGGCCTGCGTGCCGGTTACTCGGCAGCTTCCGAGCATTTTCGGACGATGTATCGCCGATGGCCCCGCATGTGTATGTTTATTATTTTTTATAATAAACGCTCTGGAGTGACCGGGTGATAGGCCATACTGGTGAAGAAGAAAAAAAAAAAAAAAAAACTGAGAAGAGTCTGTCTGGAATGGTTTTTCGATTTCGAGCAACAAATTCAAGATGGAGACAAAGAAGTGAAACTGCGAGCTGGGAAACCTCCTCGACCCAAAATGTTTTTCAACGAAGAACAGCGTGGATCCTTACAAATATTCTGCGTTTGGACCAAAGCCTGTGATGCTAAAGCAGATGGATGAAGGTTCTTACGCTACAGTGTGCAAAGGCTACAGCAACTTGACCAACAGAGTGGCTCTGGAAGAGACCCGGTTTCAGTAGGAAGAAGGAACGTCCTTCACGGCTGTAAGAGAAGCTCCTCTCCGAGGACTGAAAGAGCACCAACATCGCCACTCAAGCCCATCCGACACACACTAAAGCGGCGCTCGTCTTCGTACTCAAATACGTGCATGACGACTTGTCCCGATACTTGGAACAGCATCCCGGAGAATCGAGATCCTGCGACGTGAGGTGCTGTTGCACCAGTTGCTCTACGGGCTGCAGTGCTGCTGTCACAAGAGGAGCATCCTGCACCGCGGCATCAAGTCGCAGAACCTGCTGCTTTCGTAGATCGGAGAGCTCGAGCTGGACGATTTCGGCTTGGCGAGAGCGAAGTCCGTCCCCAGTCACATGTACAGCATCACGACGATCGTGACCCTTCGGTACTTGGGGCTCTATGGACTTGCGAGGCGTCGGCCGCATCTTTATCGAGGCGATCATGGGCTTCTCCGCCTTCTGGGGGGTACGAGACGTTTGGGATCAGCTGGACAAGATCTTCAAGTGCTAGGCGCCCCGATCAAGGGCACGTGACCGGGAGTGAAGAGCTGCCGCCTGCCGATCTACCTCAAGAAGGTCTTCGTTTACACCGTCCCAGAAACCTGGCTTCCGTCTTCGCGAAGCTACAAGACATTCCGCATTCCGACAAGCTGTTTGCCGGTCTTTTACATGATGGAAATCCTTTTGGGTTCTTTTCTGTCTTCGCTGTTCTCCTTCCAGCTTTTTTTTCATTTCCGAGATTTCTTTTTGGGTGATGGGGTTGCGAAGTACCTAAAGAACCGTCGTGCGACTGGAGTCGCACTCAGGTTTTTAACACTGTCCCACGCCACCTGAGGAGGCGTGTAATCCTTGAAGATGGAGGGTACCCGGGGAGGGGGCCACCCTACGAATCCAGGAAGGCTCCGGAGAAGGGAGTCTGTTCCTCTCGTGCCTGGGAGGGGTTCCCAAAGGGAGCCTCCCACCTTGGTTGTCTAGAAGGGTACCACTCCATTGTTTCTTGAAAGAGAAATTTCTAAAAAATTTTTTGGGTTGATGCAGTAAAGGAACTTTAAGGATCTGTTGCAAGGAAAAATTCTGCTGCTCCGTAGAAATACGCAAGCACCTTCGTTGCGAGCAAACCAGAAGGACCATTCGAAATTTGTTTGACTCAACCCAATAGGCAGAAGACCTGGAATACTCGAGAACCAACAGGCGATATTCGATCTAACCGAATGTTCACACCAGAAGGCTAAAGGCTGGATGGTTGAGGAATAAGGCCTCTATGAAAGCGTCCTTATGGATCCTGGTTACTAGGCAATGTAGCCGTGCTAATGCGTCAAGAACCCTTTTGCACACTAAGAAATCTGCACGAATCACTTGGAGCTGGATGAGAGAATGCAATTCGAGTTGACCGTGGATGCTTCAAAAATACTTTTGTGGATTGTGGGTGTTGTCCGGATGTTCTGCGATGAATGCGAGGAGCATCATCTCAGAAAACATTCAGATAACATTACGATGACGCATTAGCACATTATAGAGGTCTTCTTCCTCAGCCATCAAGCATTGCCCACCAACTAACGCTCAGGGTAACCACAAGTCAGTCGCAAAATGCTCAAACGAAGATGCTGGAAGCACCTGAGGATTGAACGCTTTCCGGAGATTTTCGTTTTTCCAAAGAATTCCCAAGTATGTCCGCGATTGCATCCTCTGCGCTTTACTTTGCTGCTTCAGCACATTGCAAAGTATTCGGTAACTTCACCGAAGAGTGCAGTCTGCCCAGTTGTCAGCACTCTTCCTCATCACGGCAAAAACGGCTCTTCTAACGAGAAAGAGTCACAGCAGCCACGTTAGAAACATAAATAGCGTACGAACATTTGCGAAAACATTTCTCCCATTCAGAAAAATCCATGATTTGAATTCGGAACATTCATTTTCTTCCCAACTGGGGTGCGAAAATTCTACTTTCACTCTAAAGTCACCCATGAAATTTTCCTTCCAAACCGCATTCACGCATTGATAGCAAAGATTGGAGAGAATGAAGTTTTTGATTCATTTCTTTCCGAGATGTGGCACTAAGTGCTATTGAGCTAGTGAGAAGAATGCTTTCGTGGAAGGAGCAGTCTTTTCTACGCCCCTGTTATTCATGTGTGTCCCTCCTTTCAGAACATGATAAAGTCCTTAAAAAAGAAAGCCAATTCCGTTCCCCTTTTCTTTAGAAGTCCACAGCGATTAAGAAACAAAGTCGCCATGTGAAATATTGGCGAATGATTGCGATCGGGAAACAACTTCAAGACCATTCAGGAAGACCGTATTGTAGGATCACCTCTGACTGGGATGCGGTCATCCAGAAAGGAAAATGAATTTTCTTTGAATTCGCTGCATCCAGTTCCACTTTCCCTTTTCAAAGCCTCATCCCCAGCGTAAAATCTGGAGGTTCATTTATCATGGCTGAATTGTGAAACATGTTTCATATTCTGCAGTATCATCCCTGAGCTCCGAATAGATGGATTTTCAAGATGTCACTCGAGCTTAGCGCGAAGTTCCGCATCTTTGCAAGCTGGTGTGCGGTTCCAGAATTTTTTGAAGAGGCAACGGATGTTCCCCTCCACGCCAGCGTCAGCCAGTTTGCCCCGAAACGCATCATGGAGTTTCTTCAACTATTAATTAATCGACCAAGATCTTTTTGCAGGACCATTTCCAAAACAATCCTAGCATCTCGATTCTGTTTTCTCCGATTTTCTTCAGCTATAGGTCTGTGATAAGCCCACCGTTCAGGTATTTTCTGGCATTGTTGATGATCTTGGTCTATCTCAAGACTGTCTCACTGTGTCTTGCGATGCCTTACGTTCCAGGCGCTGCTAGGTCTCGACCAGGGATGGCAGCACTCTTCTGGTGTCGAAGCTGACGGCTTCCCACTTTGATCCCCAACTGGATCTCCAATTTTCTTTTGGATTTTCGTTTTCTACTTGAAGACACCTCTTTCTCCCTTCTCGATTCACATATCTGTTGGGTTGACCTGATGTGCCATCACACACGTCGAGAACAAGAGGAATATTGTGAAATGTAAGAAATATGTTAAGGTCTGCAACAGCTCAACTCAACTTGCGGCTTCCGCTAACGAAATCATTTCTAATGTCGTCGGGAATGTCTCTGGTGTTTTGGGCCCCATGCACTCTTTTGTATTTTTTTGTAACTTCGTTTTTAATCAGCATATGTGGTGATACTTTCATGCATGAAAACCTCCCGATCCTCATTTTCGTTGCAGATAAGGGAGTGGCAGTTGGACTGCTTTGCAGCGGCAGCTGGAAACGTCGATTCCTTTACAAGAAAATCTACTCGCTGCAATTTCTTACATGTTAAGGCTTGTTTCTATCGACCTGCACAAATCTCAGGCTTGGCTTGATTTTCCAGTAGCCCTAATTTCCTTTCAGCTGTTTGATTCCCGTTGTTTCTGCGCCCAAAAATTCTGCCAGAAATCCTTTCCTCTGTTTTTCCTAAAATTCATTTACCCCGTGCTTCGAGCAATCATTCTAATTATGCTTTCTAATTAGCTTATGACTTCAATTTGAGAGGAACCTTGTAGCAAGGAACACAGGTAAGGAATGTAGGTGAGAGTGAGGAACTGCATCCCGCTAACTGCTGAATGCAAGCAAGAGGATTCTTTTTTGTTTTCTAGAAAAAAAGCTGGAAAGCTAAAGCAACATCGAAGATGAAATGTGAGTTCGAAAGTTTCCCAAACAGCTGGAAGGAACCCACTTTTTTGCTCTTGAGTTTGTTTTCCATATGTTCCCTTAATTGATCTGGTCAAGCAAGTTTTTGCAAATCTGTGGTATTGATCACTGCAGCAAATCAAAGTTGTACTCTGCTCATTAGAATATGTTTCAGCCCATCATCGATTTACCGTTGAATTTTATGAAGCTATTATGAAGTTTATTATTTATGATGATTATTATTTCCTTCGAGATCTGGCTCGTGAATGATCGAAAAGAATGGAACGCAGTCATCATTTTCCAAATGACTGAAAGGCATAAATTTCGAGGAGATTACTTTAACACAAATGTGTGCCGCCATTCTGCAGTGGAAACGCGGGCTGCTGCTGGCAAACGACTTTCACAGCTCAGCGCTGGATGGTCAGTACCAGCTTGTAACCCAAAGTCGAATGGTCAGAAATCCATCCTAGGATTGGATGTTGCTGGAAATCGCTCCGATTTGAATTTTAGACGCTTCCAAATAAGCATTCCGACATCCACTCAATCGACTGAAGGAAAAACGGAATGTCTTTCACGCACTCAAAAAAAAATTTTTCATTTTAATTACGATGAAGTATGCCGCCAATTGCATTGATTGATTGCCTGAATGACTGTGTTGATTATACATTAAAGTGTGCTTCTGATGTCCTTGGAGTTTCCTCTTCTCAAGTTAGGTAACTCATGATCAGAACATTATTTTGCAATTGATCAACGGTTGGTCCAGCTCATCCAGCAAGAACTCTTTCTCAGAAATGTCTACTCAGCATCGAAAACCGCGAAAGGAATTCCCGAAAGCAATTTGATGAAAGAGAAACAAAAATGGTGCAACTGAATCTTTCAAATCAGTCGTCGGAGGAGATTCGCTGCAACTGTCGTGCACCACCGCTTTATCCGTATTTGCTTGGATTCAGGTCTTGGTTTCAGATCTGGGTTTAAATGATTGGTTGTGATGGCGACTGACTCTTCGTCGCGTGGCGACTTGTTTTCGGGAATCTTCCTCCTGACCTCTTCACTTGTGCGAGGTGGAAAAACCAATTTGGCTCCGCTTCTAAGTTCACTTTCGAGTTCGCTCAACGACATCGTTTGCCTCTCAGTGGGAAGTGGCCTAAGGTTGCCTACCCTGAAAACTTAGCAGGAGATCTTTGAAAATCAGGATCGTTCACAGTCACGAGGGATGCCTACAATATTACAGGACATTTTTTTCCCAGCAATACTTACAGCACAACGAAGCAGAAATTCAGATGCTTTAACACGTTGCGCTTTCCTTATGCAAGGCGTCTTTTAGCACAGGCAAGGTGAGAAGTGTTAGCACGGCAAGTGAGCGTACAAGAAGTGTAAATGATGCAAGGATGAGTGCAGTTTCATAATTCTTTTGATCACGTGTTTTTCTTGTATTTTGATTCCCATGCCGAGGCCCATTCATTTCCATTCCTCCCTCGTCCAAAGTCGCTTTCAAAAAAGCGCATTTTCAAAAATGCTTGTTCCTGGTGGGCGATAGTGGCCGATAGTGGCTTCAGAAGGACTCATTCTTTCCAAGTCGCTCAAGTCATCTCCAGATTTTAAACCCCGCAATTTCTTGTGATGCCTATTGCATCTGAAGGATTTTGTAAACTTAAAGATCTACATTGAGTCCCAACTAAAGGTAGTAATTTGGTGCTTGGTGGTGTTCACTTCTCGAACCCAATGCTTTTGTTGCCATCATGGAAGTTCCTGACCGCAAATCCGCCCAAAATCAACTTAGCCTGGTACTGCACCTATGTGAGACACGCATCGGGAAACAGCTGCAAGATGCAAGGACTTCAAAGCTACATCTTTAGGCCTCTTGCTCTCGAGTAGCACATGTAATGGAATGGAACTCTTTTGGGTAATGGGTACTCTTTTGAAAAATGACTCTTTCCTTCAAGAGAATGGAGAATTCAAATTCCAAAGATTCCTGGATCAACCATGTACCGGCTGCTTGCATCGCTCGGTTCCGGGCCAAGGAGCGGGATACTTTTCAACCAGGAGAGATGCATCAGGAGGAAACCAAGGCAGGATTGAGGCTTGGTGCTGATGCCTCTCGAATCGTATCCGAGCATTCTGCACCGGTTACATTTCATCTCCTTCTCTTTCGTGTCTCACCACGCGCTGCCGTCTCGATATCCTCTGTTAAAACAGCAATCCCTCAAAAGTCGGAAAACTATTTTTCCTCCTTTCCTTAGAACAGAGGGAATCTGAGAAAAGGGAGAACGCCTCAGCATTGCTTTGGTGTTGAAATCCAGCGGAAGACAGTCCAGTTGGAGTTCGAGGACAGCGTTCGAGACGGGCGACATTCGAGATGAACTCTGCAAGACATGAGGAGCTAAGGAAACTCAGCTGCGCGTCCTTTCCTGCCCAACGCTGCGGTTCCGCCTACGATTACTCTGTGGAAAATTGTGGACTTGTTCGTGGTGTGCTCCTGCACATCTCATCCTTTGGCGATGCTCTGGAAGCGAAGGACTTCCGCTGATACCGTGCAGCCGACAAGCGGACGACTGGAGTCGGCTACCTCCTGAAGCATCTGTCCTCGCTGCTGGAAGTCCACCTGTAAATCTCTTGTCCCCACCCCACCCCCTAAACTGGAACGCCTGACAGCAGATAGTACCGGAGTCCTGGGTAGCTACTCTGGAAATGCGCCCAGAGGAACTTCGTCGCGGCTTCCGCAGCGCAGCTGGGAGATAGCTCACAGGACTGCAAGCAGTGGTGCCGGATAGCTTTCACAGTCCTAGCCGCAGCACTGTCTGCTCTCAGGGAGGAAAACGGCGACAGCAGCCAACCGGCCGGGTGAGAGTTGCCCTGCAACACTGCAGGAGTCGAGGGACTCCTCGGTGGCTGCAAGACAGAATGACGACGCTGCCCGTTTCCGGGCGAAAGGACTCCCTCGGTAGAGCGACCTACTCAGCGTGACCTCGGAAGAATCCGTGGTCTCTCCTCTGTGCACAAACACTTTTGCGTTCCTGTTAAGATGGACAAGAGATAGGAACCAGATTTCTGAGCTGATTGCACTGGGGATTCCAGTGCAGTCGGCGAAGGCACCTCTGGTTTCCAGAGAAGACATCTCCGGACGGTTGCAGAGCTCTTGCTGGACTTCGGTGACTTGGAAGACATGTGACGAACCGCCTACCCTTGGCAGTCCGCCAACCGAAGGCCATCAGAGGACATCGCTGCTGCGGAGATTCTTCACGCATGGCGGGCAGACAGCCGGCGCCGTAGCCCTCTCTGTGTGATGGAACCCTCGTTCACATCAAAGAGGGACCTTCCACTGCACCTCCATCAGCAACGGGGTTGAGCGAAGTGATCAACGAGGACCTCGACTCTACCTGCGAGTGCGCGAAAGGATGGGACGTCCATCCCTTGCGGTTTCCTGCATCCTGCAAGGGAACGCGCAAAGGGATTCACCGGCAGGTGTTCCGCAGATTCGCCTTGAGAGACGACCTCCGAAACGGTGCTTGCCTGGGGGGTGACCTTCACGAAAAAAGCCCCACGCGGTTTTCCGCACCGACGGCGGCTGGTGACGATGCACCCGGCAGGATACACAACGATCTCGCCGTTAGGCTCAGCTGACTTCGGGTATTGGAGGCGGATCTCCAGAACGCTATGAGGGTTTCCACTGCCGGTCAGCAAAATGCTGAGAGGGATGCCAGTGATGTTTGGGTTTGGCATCCCAGCGAAGGATGACCAAATTGAGCACGCAGCTGCCGACCAGCTCGCGTGCTCGTTCACTGGACGCTACTTCCTCGAAGCGCCTCTGGCGAAGTTGCAGTCCGTAACCTGAAGCAGCTGTTCGGGCGGATCAGTCTGCTCTCCACATCTCGGCGTGTGACGACTGGGGACGCCGCCATGCGCTTTCCGTTTCATCAGCGGGATCAGTAGAAAGAGGACGCTCATGCGGCGTGGGAGATGACTTGCCGGGTCTCCGAGATCTACAGGCCTATAGCCCAAACCTTCGCCTGGTGAACGATGCCGCTCCCAAAGTTTAATTTCAGAGTCCCCAAAGATGGGCGGGGAATATCCAGGAATTCTCCGGGAGTGCTTTCTGGATGGAAGCTTTGCTCTCCGGTGCCAACATACCGCCATCTTGCAATGCTCCCGCGACGAGGAATGCTTCCTCGCCTCAGCAAGGAGACTAACCAAGGGATGCCCCACTGCGGGACAGTGAAGACCGCCTCCGCGAGCGCGCTCTGCTGGGGCGCGGAGAGCTATGTGTGGGATGAGAGTGCGTCGGCGGGGCATGATGCCACCTCAGAAAACCTCTTTGGAGAGACGTCCATACCTCCAGGTCTTGTGGTCGTTCCGTCGCTGACGATCCCCCTGCCGCGCACGAACAACGGCGGCTGCCAAGATGGCGGAGGATTGCGACCGACGGCACGGGAAGCCGCACGGAGAGGGCAAGAAAACGGTCCAGACCAGGATGTGGAGAACAGTGGAATTTTCGAATGGACTTGGTATCGGGCTAACTCGAGGAACCGGTGGAGCGCTCTCACCCCTGCACTACCCGGGTCCGGGGATTCATGCTGAGCACCGGAGGGCTGCTCCACTCCTACCTGACTCCATCTCCAGTGAGAGTCACCCCATTGGGTACGCCCGACACTTGTCGTTCCTCTTCCTTCAGTCTCTCCCCCGTTTGCTTTAGAGAGCTAGACCGGCAGCCCCACGGTGGGGAAAGTCACTCTGGGGAGCCTGCTGGGCCGCGGCTGAGAGGATGGGCTCGTGGTAGAGGCGATCGGTCTTCTTTGGAGGGGTGATGGTTTTTCTGGGAAGACTCCCGACTCGCAGGCGTGGAGGCTGCTTCCCGCCGCCCTCATCAGGGAGCACGCGAACGAAAAAAAAAAAAAAAAAAACATTGTGCTGCGCGTGTGTGGGCCTGGAGTAGGGAAGGGGCGTTCGAGAGTCCGCATCTCGCCAGAGCAGCTCCCCTTCGATTTCGCTGCGCGGGTGGGTGCGTCACCCCGTGGTCTCTTCGCACCAGCAAACGGGAACTCGCAGGTTTGCTTCTGGTACTGAAAGCTGACCGAGCTCGGAGAAATGACTCCTTAGATTCTCCGAGGCGTCCTATACGCGTCAGAGGACCGCCCTGGAAGAGCTTCCGCTTCCTCCGAAGAGGTGTTAGAGACCAGTAACAGGTGCAGTTCATGACCAGTCTCGTCGCACTTGGGGTCGCTCGGGAGGACGCCTTCATGAAGTTGGGAAGGGGAAGGCAACATAAAAGTGACGTTTTGTCTGGCAGCCTCCTCAAGGGAAGCGCCACTCCAACTGCAGAGGGATCCTCCAAGAGGGGAAGAGGACAGCTGCTGGGAAAGCCATCCACAGGCACGTAGGGGAAGGAGGTCGTGGACTCGCCGCCTGCAAACTGAGAGTAGACCAACTGTCCGAGGATTTGGCAGCCCCCACTCTACTGCAGGTCAACTCCTGCCCCACTGCCAGCCCGTACTTGCTCTTCTCCCATAGGTAGGAAGGGGGCTCTGCGACAAAGGGAGCGGCGGTTACCACTTTCCCGGTCACCCATGACCCACCTGCGTACCTTGAGCACACGGAACAGGGAAAATCTGCAGCGATGAGGATACGGGCAACCGAATCCCTCGCAATGGCTCGCGTCTTCCCGGCTCGCCTGGGGTATGTCTAGAGAGGGAGAGCCCTGCCCCCGGCGCGCATCCGCAGGGCTGTTGCCTTCGTATCCCTCCGGAGCTAAAAGTTCTAAGCTCCTTCATCCCAAGGCGGGGTTGCCATGTCTTTGGGTTGGATCCTGGACCAGCTTGCGACCCATCTGAGTGAGTCCTTTATTTTTATTTTTATTTTTTTTAGCATTGAGAATCCTCAAATTTATCCACATGGGTGCGTCTGCATCGATCGGGGGACGTTCGTATCGTCTTTCGTCTGTGATGGTCCAGCTGCCAGAGTGCTACGAACGTGTCCCACCTTTGATCGCCGTTGACCAGCCAGAGTTTTCAACTGTGCTGCTCTCAAAGGCCACGAGGACTCACAGTGGACCGATGTCGGACTATCCTAGGTTAAGATTTGAACTCGATCCTCGAGGAAGATGTTGTCATGGAGAGCTCGAGTGTTTTCCTTTGAGTTTCTCCACACTCTTCAAGGCAAACGCAGTCAGGAAGGAAGATGCCGTTTTCCTCGTGTGGAAGATGTCTGTCGGATTCTACTCTTCCTGATCAAAATCTCAGCAGGGAAGAGCGGAGACTATTGGAGGAATTTTAGTGCCGCACTGCTTTGGCAACGAGATGAGACTCCAAGAGTGAAATTTTTCATCTCAGCACGATGTCACTCTCGAAACCGGAAACGACAGAATTAAAGATCAAAGATAAGGGATGGCGGAGAATAGGGGAAGCGATGGAAGCTCGTACAAGTCTTTCCTTGCTGGAGCCCATCATCTGAAAACGGTGGCAATTCAGGACAGCCACGCCAGGTTTGCGTTAGAACGTACAAAGAGATACACAGCCCTTCTACCTTGCATCTGAATGTCCTCGCAGCTGTGCCGCGCTCAAAATCCACGAGGATTCAGGATGTATCTTATTTAGGCTTGCGCAATCTCTCTACGGTTAGCCATGGAGACCATATTCTGTACCGCGACACTACGATACCGCCGTACCTATACCACTACCCTTACTTGCAGCAGACAAGGAAGCCTGCTGATTAGGGAAGTGCTCTATCACGACAACGGGCAGGCATTAGAGAAACCAGCTCAGCACCCTCCAAACTCGACTGATCAGTTTACTCGGCAGCAGAGTCGTCTCCTTTTTCCGGGAGGATTCCAGTTTCCAGGTCCTTACCTATGGTGACCAGCGTTCCCATGCGATATGATGGAACTTGCATGCTCGTCGGCGGATCGGCGGATCGGCTCCAAGGATCAATGTCCATTTCCGCTTTCGTAAATCCGTCCGCCCGATGTTTATGGGAAGAGTGAGGCCCGAATTGTTTTTCAGATGAATCCCTAGCAATCTTCAGCTTGCTCAGAGTCGTTGAGACGAGCTGACCAGATAACGCATCAAAACGCGAAGCATCCGAAGTGTCTATCTAAGGACGCGAGGACGAAGGTCAGTGATCTGTGATCTGAGAGAGGAACCTGGAA
Organism: Raillietiella orientalis; assembly: GCA_036172245.1. Taxonomy (NCBI): domain Eukaryota; kingdom Metazoa; phylum Arthropoda; class Ichthyostraca; order Raillietiellida; family Raillietiellidae; genus Raillietiella; species Raillietiella orientalis. The sequence continues at coordinate 2,511,782 of JAYWIR010000020.1, read as the reverse complement.
CACCCACTCGAGGGAACAGAGGACGAATACGTGTCAAAGCGTAGGACGTAATCCATCGGAAGAAAAACTGATCTCGAGATAAAGTCGTGCTAGAAACAAGAACTTCGAGGGCACCCTGAAAATCTCATTCTGAAGGCAGGCAAGCCAGAAGGCGATGATGCGGGAGCGTCACGTTTTCGGAACGGAGCCTTGGTGTGACATACAGTGCTGCGAATGGTCCAGGGAGAGAGTTGCTAGTTTGGAACTTCCGAGAGGACTAAGGAAGCTTCCAGAACGGGAAAACCTGGAGAAACGGGATATGTTCGCGAGCTTTTCTTGCTCTGACTTCTGATGTGGAAAGAGAGCTCTGAGCTTTCGGAGCCGTCGCTCATAAGGTGTCCCGGAAGTTCATGGGGCAAACTTGCAGGCAGTCACAACGCCTACTTCTGTGTCTTCGAGAGACCTCAACCTTAGGAAAAAAACGCTCCAGCCTGCAAGTTTCGTGTCGTAGAGAAACAAATGGCTGCTTTCAGAACATGAGCATCTCATGCGCTCCTCTCGCGCGCACGCGTCTTCACACCATGCGCGCATGTGGACCGACACGTGAAGATTCTGAGAGATTGAGATAATTCTGAAGGGTGAACTTGCAGTGTCATTTGATGCGAAACGGTGACAATTTTCTCGGTTGCATGTTTTGAGCCAACAAAGTCCGGTGAATAACGCAGAGCTGTAATTTGAAGTGCTTGAGTTTAAAAGAGCAAGTGATGCGCAGGTGATCTGCGCCTTCCTTCAAGCTTCGATCTGGAAGGACCACCAAAGAATTCATGGTTTGGGGATTGAGCGTTCAGTAAAATGCTTGCGTGAGTTTCATGGGGAGTCCACCGCTTCGGTGGGCGAGATGAGAAGACTATTATTCAGAGGATTCATTCCTGAATCTCCCATCTTCGGTTACCAAGAGTGAACCTCTAAAAGCACAGGCGGAAGCAACTCTTCCTACACTGTCAGGAAGCCGGTTTCAAGCCTCTTTCCTTGAGCATCGTTCGTTTCGCTAACGACAGCTGATAGAAACGACTGAAGATTCTTATACGAGGCAGTGGATTTCAGAAATCCTCAACCCCACAATCTTTTTTGGTTTGCGTTCCTTGAATTTCTTTATTTTAGCAATAGTTCCCATATGAGCTGCTTCGCTTAAGAAAGGAAATCTCGGCAGTTATTGAAGTTTTGCATTAGAGGATGAAAAAAAAGAAAATATTCGGTCGTGCTGCTTCTGCCACGCGGCCCTCACCTAGCTTGGGTTCACTTATTTGCTACTTGCAAGATGACACGGTGGAGACACGCGAATCTTAGCTGCAGGTTGGACAAGCAGGTGTAACAAGAACCGAAAATACAAAGGTCTTCCATAGAAATCATAGGTCCAAATTCTTCTCGAAACCCTTGTTGCCAGGGATGCTCTGGTACAGTCCTGAGGAGAAAAAAGCTCCAGATGAACAAAGTTTACAATGCAGATGCAACCATTTTTCTCCTAAAGGAAAGCAGGACTTGGGTCATTGAAACAGGACATCGAGCATGAAGAAATGTGAATGAAAATCAAGTTAGCCAAGGACATGAAAGACTGCAGTTGCAGGAGGAGGAAATGCTATTGCAAAACAGCTGGAAAGATTACTTTTATTGAGAAGATCTCAGCAACAAACATTAGCAAAACATTCACAATTTTTTCCTCAGAACATTTGCAAGGAAGATGTCACAGCCATCCAAGGTTTTTCGCATTTCGTCATTTGTATTCTTTGATCTGTAGTTAAAAATTTGGGCACATTTTTTTCAAAAGAAATTATCTTGGGTAAATGGATCAATTTAGCTGTAATAGACATGAGGTGCGACTCTTGAAAACTTGGCGTTTGCACGAAGAATTCAAACTAATGCAGCTGTGATCTCGATTTCATTTGCTCACTGGAACATTACGACCTCCACTTTATCAAGCTCTGGAGTCCGTGTGCTTAAGAAGAAGCGATGGAATCATATATGTCCACTCTAGCTGGAAAGCCTGCTGGCATCACCACAAGAGATTTCCCATTGTACGTTGCAGCTGGAGAAACGACTGTCCAAAAGAACCACCGTGATTGCTTGTAGTTTATCCGAGACGAGAAAATCATATGGGAAATGTGCATTCATGTTCTCAAGAAAGACTTCGGTTAACGGCCTGTATTCATCACTGGTTCACCAATCCGAACACAAAACATAGCTTTGCACTGCATGAGCAAGGTGCATATAGATTTGAGAGTGCCCCATAAAATGACTACTCAAATGTGCTCAAAGAACAAACAAAAGACGAGACATCTAGTGGAAGTATAGCTGTTTGTACCTGGAAGTGGTCTTCAGTATTTTGCAGGAAACAAAGAAGATTAAAAATTTGTTCTCCATGCAGCCGGAAAAAAAAAAAAAAAAAAGATGTCATCTGTATTTGGAGGTGAATTCCAATGAATGTTCTCGTAGCTTTCATTTCTCAAAGTGTAAACCAGTTCTTTGCAGGTACTCTGTGGTGTGTCAAGAATTGGGTTGAACAGCAGCCCTGCATTCTCTTCAGGCTGCGCTGCATATTGTGCAGAAAGATCTTCTGCAAACATCTCTGAAGCCAGGGTATTTCCTCTTCCTTCGTACACAAGGTATTATTTTGGCATCCTCTAATGTTTCACGCGATTATCATGCCACTTTAAATGAGGTGTGATGTGTGGTGCCACTCTAAAGAGGATGCTGGCATTTATTTTTCATCGAGCAATCTACCCTTCGAATTCTTGGATGCACCTACTAGCTGCGTATTCCAGACCTGTCGTAAATTTTGGCTGTGCATGCTGTGCATAAATGTTTCAGCTTCCTAGTGGCTACGCATCTCACATGCCTCTCGTCAAGAGTGATGAATCAACACGAGTGCACTTAATCAATTCAGCCAGCTCCACCTCGGCCAGGCAGCTGTGCCACGGCTGACGTTGATCGACACATTGCTGTAAACAACGTCTAGGTCTTCTTTTATTTTTTTCATTTCTCTTTTGAAACACCAAGCATCCTACGCGGTCGCCTGAGGGGTGTCAGGGGACCAGCAACAGCACGGGTTCCCTTGTACTTGTGGTTTTAGCTTCAAGGCTCATTAGAAAGTCTTAGATCGCTGAGGTGGACGAGATCCCCTGATAAGTTATCGGAAGTCTGTTGCAAATCGGGTGCAGTAATGTGTTTTGTTCTTGCTGATGCATCCTTGACTGCTTTTTTTTTTTTTTTTTTGCTAATTTATTCCTCATTTGTGTTGCTCAAAAGACACAAAAAAGCGCTTCGTGTTTCAGATCCTGCGAATTTCAGTTTAGCGGTTATTCAGCTGACATACCAGATTTTGAAATCCTAGTTTTTTTGATCAATCAATCAGATATGAAATCCACCTCTGTTTTGAACAAACGGAATCTGCGAATGTGAAATGCACCCGATCTTTCAACAAGAACTCTTACTGAAAGAACCAGGCTCCATCCGTTTCATCGGAAGAAGGAAATTCGTTTCCCTGAACAAAGGAAAGACTACCAGGAACCACCTGACGCACCTTTTCTAAAGCAGCTTCCTAATTTTTTTTTTTGCATAAATTTCCACCAGCCTAGCGGATCAGCTGAAAAGAGGAAATTCTCTTTCACAACACCTTTGCTTCTGTCTAGAATGATTGGCGCACTGTAATGAGCACAGCAGCCGATGTACTGATCATGTGACGCATGCAAGAAAGTCTGCATGGGGAACCCATCCGTTTTCCAGAGGAAAGAGATAATTTTCGAGACAATGGATTGCTTGGGCTCTGTCTCCAACTCCACAGATGCTGCAGAGATGAACGTGCTGCTATGTCCAATTTTGAAATGACCATCCTCTCCGATACGAGGAACTCCAAACGTTCTCCGTTCACTTCAGATGAACTGACATTTCCTGATTTTGCGTTCTAATGACCGACTCATGATTTTAATGAAATCACGCTGATGTCATTTTGTTTCAAATGGCGTGCAGGTGATGTCTGCGTACGCTCAAGGCAAAGGTAATGCTTTCTGACAGCGTATTCTAGCTCAGCGACCTATCCAAGTGCATTACTTAGGGAGATAAATTCTTTCTCTCTTCAAAATTCCTTTCAAACATTTTCACACTCTCAAAATCTTAGCTGTTCCCCAAAATGTTTTCTTTATTTTTACAGCCGGACCTGTCTTCATTTTGATGATAATTTTGCACACACTGTTCCATGTTGGTGCTGTTTCCCGGCACTGCTTCTTTCACTTCTTGACCGACAACGAGACACGAGTGCACTTGGATCACCAGATGCGAATTTTCAGAGAGAATGCGTCTCAGACTTGACGAGCAATCCAGATACCGCTGTTTTTTGCTCCTTAAAGATTCCAACCCGATCTCATTCTTCGTTTCAGCTGTCCATCTGTGAGCTGACTTTGCCACATCCGTCAAGTGAATTCGGCAGCCCGTGGCACAAACTGGTCCTCGCAAGTTTTCGAGCTGGAAGTTACGAAATGGAACACGGCATTCCCCATAAATCGATCACACCAATCCGCACTTACAGGAATTTGTTTCAAAAATGTCTGTGGCTCCAGGATACTCCATCGCTCGAAGCTGGGAGCGTCACGTCCTGCCTTGGTGCTGGAGCATTCCATCCAGGCAAAGTTGCTCCGAAGCTAGAATTTCTGCGGAGGCTGGATCAAACGAAGCGAAAACGTAAGCCGAGCTGTCAATCTCAGAGCACAGCGCTGGTCAGCGGATAGCTTTTCCATAAAAACTAGATAGGCGTTTGACTGTTGGTCAACTGTTGCTTGTGTTTCTGTTTAAATCATGGATGCTTTCACTCTTTGTGTTTATTTTTCATGCGATCGTGTCTGTAGACTTGCCAGCCTCCTGACGTACGAATTCCGCATTCTCTCCCGTCCTGGCAAGCATTACAGCATGGAGGAGACTGTGAAATTAACACGAGTGATTAAGGATATTGTGTAGCACATTTATCCGAAGGTGTCGTTATGGGGACCAAGCGGTGATTCAGTCGATCCTGGCGATCAGCGCGTCTCGACGGTGACCGTCAGCGTTGCTTTGCAGACATTCAGTTTTCCACCATTTCATTCATTGCATCTCTCTTTCCGGATATCTCGAACCATTCCCTCACATTCAACCTGAGGCTCCTCTGAGTTTGCACTGCCATTTCCACCACTTTCCTGAAGGAATTTCAAGCGTTGCGCAACGCATTCTCAGAGACAGTCTTCGCGAACTCATCACCACGGTAAATAACCTTCACTGCTCCCTCAAACACGGAGATGGTCACAAATTATGCATTTCCGTTGGCTAACTGCCTTCATTCATGAAACTAAGACGAAGAGTACTCATTGGAAACGAAAGAGTCCGAGGATTCAAGGAATCCAGGATCTTCGATTATCTCTCCATGTACGCGGATGTGTGCCGAAAATTCGTGTTGAACAAAACAAAGATGAAAGATGGTCAGTGCTTCAGAGAGAGAGAGAGAGCGCAACTCTAAAAATATTTTCATTTTATTTGTGTTTCGAGTAGAGGGATACTTCTTTCGAAGTAGAAAGAGTGTGCCTGGAAATTACAGTCTTAAGATTCTTCCGTAAATCATTCTATTCGAAAACCTTAATGGCGATTTTTTTAAGAAAATCAAGAAGCAGAGATGTACAGCTTTTTTTTCTTTTTTTAAAAAAAAAGGTGGTTCCATGGTTCTGTGGGAAAAATGGCGTACTGGCGTACAATCTAAACACGACTTTGGAACAAAAGAGATATAAAAGAAATGGATTTTGGGGAAAATGAACAGATGGTTTTACATTTAAGTATTTGAATGCAGCGAAGGACTAAAGGCGGTTCGAAGAGAAGGCGGCGCGTCAACCCATGCAAATCGGAAAAGATTTAGGGTGTTCCGCGTGTTGAAAACACGCACCACCACCGAGCTTCCGTAATGATAAAGTCAGAAGACCAAACAGATCAAAATGCCCTGTTTCCTCTTCTCCAGTGACCTGAATTATAGTGGTGCATAACAAACACCCTAATTACTGCCGTTCTGGAGATATCAGCTGGTGCCTTTGAATAACTCGGCCATCCAGCTTGAAACGAAATGATTTTTTTAAATGGCCGCATTCATGTTGTGAACTTGCAGAGGTGTTACTAGCCGTTACCAAGGAAACGACTCCTCTTACTGCGGATCGTGCTCATCAGCTATGAGCAAGATAGGACTTCTATGATTTCTTATCAAAACAGTATGCAAACCATGCGATCTGCAAGCTGAAACTCCTTCCCATATCATTAATGGACAAATCCCATATCATAATGAGGGCACTTCTATTTTCCTTTGCGGCTATTCTATAGAGAACGCACAGTTTGATTTACAGCGTTTTATTTGTCCATGTCCAGTAATGGTAATCAATTTCATCAACACGATGTGTTCAGCAAGGCACATACCCTTTACCTTGAAGTTCTTGTACCTCGAGTTCCGGTCTTCAAGTCTGAACAAAGTCGCTCCTGAAGAATCCATTCAGGAAGAAGGGATGCCTTGACAACAGCGGATGGACGTACGTGCTTTTTCCCTCCCGACGTGACGAACTCGGATTCTCGGGAGAGCACGAGAGACACTGAGGAATCGAACGAATTGCTCGCGCCTCAAATCACAGCTTGGATCCAAATCACAGCTTCCTCATTCCGACCACTCTGCAGACTCCTTTTGTTAGATTTGGAAAGCAACTTGCATTCCTCGGTGTCTCACCTAACTCACGTCAGCAGGCCATTACGGGTGAAGCTGCTAGAAATCACGAATAAGAATTGCTTTTTCTCGTAAGAGAATGGGAAAATCTTCAGTGAATTACCTTCGGCTTGCTTCGTTCTTCTTTTTTCCTTTCCGGCTTGGTTTCCAGTGCATATTTCCACTCGGTGGTTGCCACCCGAAACAAAGCGCTCTGGCGCGCGATGGAGTCGCTTTGACAACGCTCCTGCTTGGCGAGTTCTTTTCATGGCTCCTATCATATCCATTACTTGTAAGTGATGTTCCTCTTCTTTTTCACATTTCCGGGAAATTATTAGCCTAAATAGGTTGGCCTCTCATCTCTCCAAGTATCCTGATTCCAGTTCCGCGCTCCCGTTGTGCTCTCTCGTTTCACGCCGTTTCTACCGATGCTTTTTCCCCAACGATGACGAATCACACGCCTCGTTCTCGCTGGAGACTGTGTGGAAGAATTCTCATCTCGCGCAGTTCTCTCTCAGCGATCCGCGTCAAGTCTTCCGAAACTCTGAACCGGGAGCGAACACTCCCGAGCTGGTTCGACGCGAAAGCGAAGCTCACGGAAGGCTGCCATCGTTAGCATGAAAAGAATAGAAAAATCGGAAAACAAACGAGAATTCTATTCTTCGATAGCAACTTTCTCATTCGGTTTCCGTCGCCCGCGCGCGATGGCTCCTCCCACGCGCGCTCGCACATGTGCGCGCGAACAACTGCCGAGTTCGTGTTGACCTGGATGCGTGTCGGCATCTACGTGTGCTCGCAGAGATTAACGCCTGGCGAACTCGAGAGCAGAGCGCTCGTTTAGAGGATGGGAAGCAAAAGAGAAAATGGGCTGATTCTGCTGGGGCGGAGAAATTCGACCGCAAGACGGAAGAGTTCGAACCATGCGGGAGACTTCCAGAGTCTTCCTTCTTCGAAGCTGCAAGGTTTTTTTTTTTTTTTTTTTTTTTTTTATTGGCTGAGTTACACTGAAATCATCCGAAGGAGCGGATGCCTTTCCGCTGCCAACTCTGCTCACGTATGTCCTTTTGAGATCATTGACTGAGGACTTTCACCGTGTCGTTTTATGTTGGATTTTAAGGAAAGGATTTTTCTTTTCTTTCTTTCCAGCATGCGTTTCTGGCATATTGGAAGAAGAGGAGAAGGTTACTTTTTGCTCCTGGCGTTTTCCAAGAATCTCAAACGCAATCCGAATCTCTCCGGACGCTGTGGATTTCCGGTGAACTTCCTTCTGATGTGCTTGCGGACTCCCGTGCGCTGGACATTCCTGTGTGGACCCGCGTGTTTTGGATTCCGTCCCGTCATCAATCAGCACGTTCTCTTTCCTCACCGAGTGCATTGCTCCATCCTTTATGGCTACCATTTAGAGGCGCGTGAATTCGCTCGCCTGCAGTCTCAACCCGCACACTTCGCGAACACGCGTGCGCGTGTGTCACATATACCCTCCTCCGTCCACCCATCTGTTGCGCAACGAGAACCCACCGCTTCCAAAGAACCCATCGCAGCTGAGTAAGCGTAACTGGAGCGCGGTTGCTTCAGCAGCCTTTCGGGGGTGGGCAGACGTCAAGCTGGAAGAGAAGGATCGACGTCGAGCCCTTGACGGAGCAGAAGAAAAGAATAAATGAATACATAAAACAATCCGAGGGAATAATCGAGGGCAGAAGAGGAAGAACGGAAGGACAACGGAAGGGCACCTCTTCGGAATGCTGGTGACCTGTCAAGGGTTTTCCCATTTCCGTACTCTGTGTTGCTAGCGGCACACTCCCTCCCCCCCTCTCCCCATCTGGCCCGGCGTTGTTCGCGTTCTTCTTCCGTTTTCGGAGTAAACGAAACCGAGATCGCAGCACCGCTCCCTTTGTTTCACTCCGCGTTCGGGTGAAGCCCAACCTTTTTTTGTTTTTGTTCTTCTTCTTCGTTTTTTTCTTTCGTATTTGCCTTTTGCTTCCCGCCCCCTCCCGAAACCACCGTAACGAGCCACCGCTGCTGCTGGTCACATCGGTGATTTTCATTCGATCCGTCGGTTCCGATGAACGGATTAGCCGAGGGGTAAGCGCAGTCCTCCTCACACCAAGCGATTGCTTTGCTATCTCTTTCACTGACACATTTTCTCATATTTGGAATCACAATGGAAATCCTGGCCATGCTATAATTAAATACACTGAAGCGAGAGGAGTTTCAAGGCAGAATGGGGGAGGGGGGGGGAGGGAAAGAAAGTGCTGAGGGAGGAATTCAATAGACTGTAAAATTTTCTCTGATTTCCTCCTTTTGCTGAAAATTCCTTCTTTGTTGAGCGTGGATTTTGCTTCTTTCCACATGAAAAAGTTGCCGAAGAAGAAGTCTGCCTCTCGCCGTCTACGCGCCTGCGCGGCGACGGGGGTTTATCGCTGACCTGAAAACGAGGAACCTCAGGAGCCCCTGAAGATTCCCCGGAGACTCAAAACTGCTCTCGGGAGATGGCAGCCGAGACTTCCAGAGAGGGAGAGACCGCTCCTGGTCCGAAAGCTGGAAAAACGCGAACGGATGTCTCAAATCTGCCGCTTCGCATCTGTCCAGGCGAGGAGATGGTTGTGGTCCCAATCTAACGGTCCCCATCTCGATCATCCTGCTGTCCGGTTCTCAGATGCCTCCTGGAATCAGGGGACAACATGCCTCCGCCTGCGCGCGGAAGATCGGTGATTCTCTTTAACGCGGTGCTCCACGCGAAACAACCTCAAACTGTTTCGCTGACGGAGGTGAACCGGATGTGTGGTGAACCGGATGTATTTTCCCCCAGGAATCTCACAATGGAGAAAAAAGCCTATGCCTTTTCTCCCAGAATTGCTGTTGAACCCATGCCAGAAGGGAACAGCAACAGAAGCAGAGGATTTCCTCCATCCTCGGACTTTCCACTCCCTCGCTCGCGGCGGCCAGCTGCCGCGGAAGAAATCAGCAGGCGGACGCTTCCGACGGGACGCTTCCGATTCCTGGAGAGGGGGTCCCCACCGCTTCCACGAGCCTCATGCGGGACGTCTCGCTTTCCAACTTTCGCTTTCCCAACACTTGCTACCGGGGCACCTACGTACCCGGAGGTTATGCCGCAGCGGCAACTCCCAAGCGTCGCATCTTCGCCTCACGCCACTTGCCGGTGGACGTGCAAGTACCCAGGGACCGCATCCTCTTTCGGATCCCGTGCACCAGGCGTCCCCACAAGTACGAAGGCGTCCCACCGCTCGCTTGCCGTTTCGGCAACGTCAGCCCCCTTCCCCTCTTCGATTCGTCTCCTCCATTCTCGAATGGCAACACTGCATCCGGGATTGTGATTCAATCCCGGGGGCATGAACCGGGGCTCAAGGAAGAGTCGCACGTGAGGGGCACGCCGCTCGCGATCGCTGCTTTTCGCTGCGCCGAGACGAGCGCGCCCTCGTGCAGGGGTTCGACGTGATGTCTCTCTTTCCCCGGACGGCGCATCTTCCGCATCCGCTGTCCAGTATCTCGACGCTCCTCTGTCCGGAAGCGGGTTCAGTGGGTTAAGGCTTTGTGGTGAAGGCTTCCGCACGTGGCACCTTGCATCGCGGGTTCGAGTACTCCGGCAGAAACTGATGCCACTGTGTCGTTGGGTTCCGAGTTTCTCCTACGATGGCGCTGGTTGGCCGAGGCATTCGGGCATGGCACCGGTGGTCGTTTGAGCCGGAAGCCCCCGATGAAGGCCGGAACAATGGGAGTCGACCTTCGGGTCCTTCCAGAGATAAAGGAGGGGGGAGTTCCTCCTCCTGTCGTGCAACGAAGAGCGAACCCCCCTCACCGGGGGACCCCTCCAGTTTCAAGATGGAGCAGGCACCATCACGGGCACCTCTCCATTTGCTCAAAGGAGCGGACCCCCCTTGTTGCGGGGGTCCCTCCGAGTCGTCGCCTCTTCACAGAGTGCACAAGGAAGCAAGCGAGAGCGATTCCCTACGGGAAGCTGCAGCGCCCCTTCTGAGTTTCGGAAGCGTCCCTTCGGGGTTCTCTTCAGAGGAGTGAACAGGAGCGGTTCCCTTGCGGGTTCCCTCCGAAGAAGAAATTCCTACTGGCGGATCCTTTCCTGGTTCCCTTCGGAGAAGATGAAATGGTGAGGACCACCTTCCTTCCCGGGTAATCCCTCCGGAGATAATTAGCAAGAAGATACCCTTCGGAGTTCCCCTTAGGAGACAACCAGGGTTGAAGGTGTGATCCCCCCCGTCCGGGGGATCCCTCCCCAAGAGTGAGAGGAACGGACCCCGAGCCCTTCCTGGATTCATAGGGCGGACTCCCATCCCAGAGTGCTCCCTATCCTAAAGAATTACATACGATTAATTACATACGATAATATTGATTGTGCATCCCGCCAGTATTGGGTGGTATGCCCAATCCGAAAGATGTTCCCGGGATGCCAAGAGACAGGCTACGAGATGGATGCGGTCCCATGTAGGCCGCATCGGCTTTGCCTGATCCCGAGGTCAGGAGTTCCTCAGGAGCGGGGTCACGTGAGGAAATCTTCCTCTCGATGTCGGAATGGCGAGCCGCCTTTCCTGTCGTTCGCCAAGTATCCAAGAACCATTCATCCCCTTGTGGCATCGGAGAGACTTTGCAACACCGTCGCGTCACCCCGATGGTGCGGGCGAGCCAGCCGAGGTGAAATCCCGAAGAAACACTTCTGCCGATTTTCTCTGAGGGGATTTCCCGGAGGGAGCGCCCTTTCAACGATCAATAGAGGAAGCTCCCGACGTAGGGGTCGGACTCTACGACCCAAACCGCAAGGGAAGCTCGTAGATCCATGAGCACCGGAACGACCCCGGAGGTTGTGACTTCCGTATCCGCCTCGTCGACAGGCCAGCCGGATCTCCAGCGTGATGCGAGCGTCATGCCAGTGCCACACACACGGAGCCTCTAAGCCAACCAGTGTCCACCAGGCGATCGGAAGCAGAGATGCTGGCTGCCGCGTGCGAGAGCCGCGGCCTCCAACGCGGGCTGCCTGGCTGTTTCTCACCCGGGTGGGCCGGGGCGTCTATTGCTAAACTATCCAGAAAGAGAGTTCCCGGAAAGGACACAGAAAAAACGAAGGGAGGGGATCCCCGACTCGCAGGTCGGTAAACCGAAAGTCCGGAACGGGAGGGAGGGGAGCACAAATACATATATAAAAAATAGAAATAAAGATGCTGGCTGCCTGGCTGTGAGGACGGTGTGGCGCCCTGCCTTCCCTCCCTTTAGCAAACTCCCACCTCGTATTAGTTCCACTGGATGGCTCGTCGTCCAGCCTCTCCAAAGGCTCTTAGTTTCACCGCTGGGTCTTCCGAACAGACATTTCACCAGGCGAGCGCTCTCCTCGCGGGCGGCGATCCTTCAGGCCAGCTACGCGACGAATTTGAATCCCTGAATTTAAATAGAGCTGGATCACGGATCGCCCTTGCCTGAGATATTTGCTGATGACAGCTGCTGCTATTTAGCGACGACGCGGTCCTCTTCACCGCACTGGGAGGAAGGAAGCCACATTGCTTCCATTCATTAGAATGGTCGCTTGAATCTGAACCATTCGGCAGATTTCTGAACCATTTGAGCGTTTCAGTTTCATCGTTTCGGGGAAGTGACCTGGACGTGCAAGGAGAGGTGGTCTCTTCCTTGCAAGCACCTTCGAAGCATCTCTTAATTTTCTAGCGAGTCGCCTTCCATGCCAGTGGACCGGCTGCGAGTTCCGAGAGCTTAAACTGGAGAGATTTCATCTGTTCTCCTCTTCGAAGTGGATTCCGCACTGGCGGACCAGCCAGTGTGGCATCAGCTGCGTTTCGTCGCAAAAGTCATCCGGAATGTCGCCTTGGGATTTGTCCACAGATGTGCGGCTCTCTCCCTTTAAGTGAGCTGCAGCAAAGAGCTCCAAATTGTCACTTAAGAGGAGTCGAACTGGAATCCGGACGGTGCCGAGTGGTTTCCTATAAGAGCAGCTGCACACCCAGTAGGTTGCTGAACCCGACCTTCGTACAGTACGGAGCGCGAACTTGGTGCACTTTATCGTGCTCATTTCCTCTCTGGAATTCCAGCAGGAATCCTTCCTAAAGACGCATGTCGAACTTCTCGAAGAGACCAGGTAACTCGGGTTACGGCTAGTTCATGAAGACGTAACCATAGTGTGATTTTTCATCATGGCGTATCCTCCTGGTCTCCTGCCCAATTTCCTGGATTTTGGAAAGATATGCGAAGTGTTCCTTCTGACCCGTTACAGCTACCGCGTGGCAAACTGACCTTTCATTCCAAGGCTCAAAATTAGCTGATCATTTGCTTTTCGAACCAGATTCTCATCCAGCTGATGCCAGTATTGGGGGATGCTTTAATGGATGCCCATCACAGTAACTTCGGAGGGTTAGAATTATATTTGGAGAATAAATAAGAGCTTCCATAGGTATGACTCAGCTGATTACCGTTATCTTGCAAGACTTAATAACTCTTGCATTTACTTGATGTTTCGGCAACCCTTCTCTGCAGCTTAAATCCAACTGACGATAGATGGAAGTAATAATAGAGCAAAACTAACTGCATCCATACCTAGCCACATCCCCATTTGAATTGCAAGGGATGCTGCAACAGTTTCGTCACTTCCTCCCACCCGAAACCGGAAGCACGGGTACAGTATCCATTGAGGATGAAGCGGTCTTCTCGCGACCATTCCGAAAGATTGAAAAGCACATCAGCCCAGTTGAGTAGAGAGGATGAAACCGAAACACAACGTGATGAACACTCATCGACGGAAGAGTAATTTGGTGGCCACAAAACGAGGAACAGCTTGCCCCGGAGCGAAACTTTGTATTATGTATTCTGTTTGATTAATCATCGTCACGAAAGGAAAGCGCGAAAAATTTCTTAGCCCAGGAAGGAGCACCTGCGCACGTGGATGAATGCTCCCCAATTGTGTTTGTGCTTCCATTTTATAGAACTGGTTCTCATATTCAAACTGTTAGTACTTCGATGGCAATCTGCTTGATCGGAGTTACCTTTCCCTTGTAGCTGTTCTTACGTACGCACTCCGCTGATTACGAGAAAACGGTGCCCATACGCTCAGTAAGTATAACCTTCTTTTCAAATTTCCAGCATCTCGAACTGAAATTTTCTGATCATTTCAAAAAAAAAAACAAGAACATTTATTTTTTCCAGCTTCCCTGGACATAAATGCACTTTCAGTCTGATCAGTCTTCTACGTAGCTGGATGGTACCTAATTTCTACTTTTCAATTTCAAAGCAGCAACTTTTCTATTGGGGTTTGCTGCGAATGTTTTTTTTTTTTTTCCATTGCGGATGGAATGTGAATAGAGATGAATAGTCAGAGGAACACATCTGTTGAGCAACGAATTTCTCCCCTTCTTCGTAAGGGCTGTCAGCTTTCGCGAATCCCGTGCTGGAGTTGGACACTCCGTTGCAATCTCTTATTCGATCAAGTCGAACTTTCAAGAAGGATTAATCTGCATTTCAAGAGAACATGAGCGTGGGAGATTTCCACTAGTGGACTACGATGAATTGAGTCCAAAACTTTCACTGAAATCCAATTAGTGGACACTGCACTCAAGGAGTACTCAGGTGCCTCCTATGAAAATTCGAATTGTGACCACACATTTTGCTGTGATTTCAGGTAATCGTTCATCTTTCGGAATCAGAATGTTCTCACAGTCCACATGAATACTCGTTTCTTCCCTCTCTCTCTCTCTCTCTTTCGAAACTGGTTCTCTCGTGTCATTTCAAGAAACAGTTCCCTCAGATGGACACGATTTCCCTCCATCCTATGTACCTGAATCCCGCTCTTCTTAGGAGATGGCACTGTATTTTAGTCATGTTTTTCCTTGCCGAACTCGGTCATTGGCTTGAAAATTCAAAAAAAAAAAAAAACACTTTTCTTTCAGATGAAGTGAAATACAAACAAAACACGAATATGAGCACAGAGATCGGAAGCACCGCAGAATTATCAGGCAGTGCTTTGCGCTTGATGAGGTCCAATAAATTCACCTTTTTGATCTCCTAATAGCCCAGCTTCGGTTTTCGGATATACAAACAAACACGAGAAAAAAAAAAGTACTTTTTAATGTATATCTGCATACTTAAGGAAAAAGGAAAGCATCATTAGCAATCAGCAGAATTGGCATTACGAATACCTAGCTGGAATTTTCCCATTAGATTCTCATGCAAGCTTCGAAACGGAATCTGCACAGGGCTAACCAATCCGTCACAGTCGCTAAGCAACCGTATGCTAATAGAATTTCTCAAAGGTGCGATTTGGTATTAAAAAAAAAAAAAAAAAAACAGGCTGCTTTCTAATCATTGAATTTTACTTCACACTATTCATTCCAAGGTCACGACGATTAAAGTTGGAATGCTCTGTACCACAGTTACCGTATCCAGCTGCTCCCTCGGAGGAAGTTAACATTTGTTTCTTGGAATGCGTGATGTTCTTCGACTTCAGCCATTGAACTGTTCCCTCGTTCAACCACGGCAGCAGGATGCGTTTCCATTTCATGACGGAACTGCTATCATTTCACTGTCAACTGGATTCATAGATTAGTAGGATCATCAGTGTCATTTCACTGCCGTCATTTTTCAATATTTTCCTTCCTTTAGGGAATCATTAATATGCAAATGAGAACAGATTGCTTTCCATAAACGCTTCGATTTTTTTGTTTTTTTCGTGAACGGTTCGTGAGAGCATTTCGGGAGGATCAACAGTTTGGCTCCTATTCTGATCCCATTCTCATCTTTCGATCTTCACGTTATTCGGAAGCGTTTTCATTCCATCCAGTTCCATCCATGAAGCCATTTTTCCAGTCTCTTTCGGGAGAGAACGCACGAAAGATTCTGATAGTTCATACTGGCGACTTCTGTTTTCGTGTTGCAAAACGGTTTGAACCCCAACGGCATAAAGATTTTCGGGAAACCGAAGCGCACAGTTTCGTTCTGGGACCACTGTTCCTTGTGTCATTGAAGACCACATCCAAACCTGAGGTTAACCTAGTTCGCCTCGGCTGCAGACCACTTCAAGTGCTCAAAGAATGCTCGGACGTCCAATTCGCTCGCTAGCCACGGTGTCCATCCGGCAACATGGAGTCGCTGGAGCTACGTTGGTGCTTAACTGCTCTCCTACGACCGACCTCGGTCCTCAAGTATCGTCTGAAGATACTGCAGCCGGATACCCTAAAGCTCAGCCTCAGCACCAGAGTTTGACCTCACAGGAGATTCCCTTCGTGTCGTCTCCGGACCGAAACTCTGCATTCCCGTAAACGCACTCGGGATATCGTGCATAGTGCACCATTACGATTGCGTTATGTGTTACCACAAATTGGTATTTGGTGGACACATGCCGAACAGTTTCTTACTTTTGCAAGAGCTATTTTTTCCTGCGATTTGCTTCTTAGTGCCCTTTTTTTTGTTTTTTGGGCTTTATATTCTACAGACTGTCCCGAGATAACGAATTAATAATTATCTCTTTTTTTACTTGCTTGTGGTAATTGCATTTTGTCGCGTGTTTTAAAAATTGCCTGGAAATTCGTAGCTCAAGGACTCGATTACTTGCCTTTCATGCCACAGGGAGGATGGCTGGTGTGCGAAAGGCTAACTTGCGATATGTTTGAGTGATTAACACGTATTAGGGGACCACTGGGTTCTTGCTGCTGCTTCTGATAACTATCATTTTTACTCATTCACTCTCCCTCAGAAATTATGCTGCTGCGTTTTCCCTTTACATTCACTCTTTCGTCATTTACTTCGACATAGAGATGTTTTACAAGGGCTTTTTCTTTCACCTGTTTCCGAGGGTTCCGATCCTCAAAGCGTTTGCAGGTGCCTCTTCGTAGACATCTGCTCTTTCCCGCTTCATTGGCGCATTTACTACTTATTCTATTACGTGTGCTCAGCACAAAGTGCACCCTGAAACCAAACAAATGAATTTTTAAAGGAGATTCCTATCGTACCTATCCCTACAAAGCCACACCCCTACGGACTAAATGCAAAGCAGGAGCATCTGCAATAAGGAGTGTAGAAAATTTGTATGCGCCTGTTCTTTTGGAAAGCGCTCCATTTCTTTATTGGGTGCCATCCTAGGGCAGCACACACCCGGGTCCAAATAGAGTCACAGTTGTTGGTTTCGCCAGACTTTTTTGAGCCGATTTCACTGAATCATTGAACAGATAGATCAGATGTTTACCTACACTTCCCAAAGACTGCAAGATCTGTTATTATACGTTCCAAAATTACATCGTCCCTCAGGTTTTCATTGCGATTTTTATTCCAGTTAGTTCACCGTTTCAGGAGCCAACTTGTGGCAAGTGCTGACTCTTTCCAGTGCCAACAGTTGCTTTCAAAAAGAGAAAGAATCTTTTTGTTCTGGAACAAGAAAGGACCTCCTTTTTTTGAAAGGCGAAGACCCACAGCAAATGTTGAAACCAACCCCAATTTCCTCTGCCGAATATGAAAAGGCTTTTTTCACTTGTTGACTCATCCATGCCTCACTCTTCATGTAAGACATCTGCGTTCTCTTTCTTCTGTGTTTAGAGAAGGAAATGAAATTTCCCATTCTGGCTGCACAGGGAAACAAAAACACTGCGGCCTACGCTCTGCTGTTCGTTTTGGACACAGAAGGAGCATTGGAAACCGATTCATTCCTTATCCTCTTTTGAGTCCCCAAAGAAAAGAAAAAAAAAAGGAAGCATTTTTGTGGTGATTTCTGTTTACTGAAGGCACGAGGACATATCACAGCACTGATGCAAAGAATTAAGCAGCGGCCTTTTCCCTTTTACCAGCAACGGGTCTTCGTGCCGAAAAGACTAGAAACGTAGCTCGCCTTGTCAGAGTCAGACACACTTTGACCTCGTCTGAGGCCACCTTTCAAAAAACTGTACATGAAATCATGAAGACAGGAAAGTAAGCTACAGAAATTGAAATGCCCGTAACTGAACCGAACTTCAGTTTTCTTAGACGAATCACAGTATGATCGTGATGAAATCTAACATAGACTCAGGTTCCTTGTATTTCATAATGTCTTTTGCCTTTGGGAACACATGGCGACTCTGATGAATAAACGGTTAAACGTTGCCGACAGTACACGGTGATCCCTGACGACCTATGGGTTACTAGGGAAATCAGTTAGCAGAAGACAATCCTCTAGCAGCAGGAATCATGCACAGCGCGATCAGATAAAGACGAAGGTGAAATGCAATCAACGTTTCGCTTTCGTATTACCTTTTCTTTCCTTTTATCCTTTCTGGTTCCCGGTCACACTGCGGAATGATGAACGAAAACACGTGACATCTGTGGGCAACCTTTCCGTGTTCCAGCAGAGATTAATGGTGACGTCGATCAGGAAACCAGTGCGCCAAACGTGGGGGATACGCCACGTCGCATCTGCCTCCAGAAAGAGATAGCAGCAGCAGTGTATGTAATTCTTCGTCCCGTTCAGGGAACCAGATGTAAAAATTTGTAGCGATGGGCTTTCACGAACAGGCATCTGGCGACTGATATCTCGACTTCTGGAGACGAACTGGTATCGACAAAGAAGCTGCAAGCTCCAGGAATGTAGCGTGCTGCAAACCAAGCGTTCTCCGAAGAGTTTCGTAAAGAAGTTCAAGTGCGCAGCATCAGTTTATCATATTCTTTCTGGCATCCTTTTAGCCATCCTTTTCAGCTATTTTGAAGGCCTATATCCTACCTGCCTTTCCAGTCCTGTTGTCTCCTAAAGAGCCCAGAAACTGTCTGGTCAGTTCTCAGTACTTAGTTAATGACGAGGTAATTTGTTCTCATCTTCTCAGCCAGCGTAATTCTCAAACAGTCGTTAAATGTAGGGTATAGCAATCGCAGGCAAATAAACTCCCTAACGACGATTCCCCCCTCCCCTCTCCCCCCGCCAAAAAAAAACGTAGAATAATATGTTTTTCTTTTTCCGATGTTTGACAGAAAGGTCGTGGTTCTATGTGTGCAGTAGTGGTCCTGGAGGTTTCGATGTTCTGGTTGCATGCAGCACGAAAGAAATCTACTTTAGATTACAACGCAGTTATTGACTTAGGTGATCCAAGATTAAAATCTGTTTCTAGGAAGAAACATATGCATTGAAACATAGATAGGATTTGTAATTCATCGTGAAGAAGTAATCATCGAAGAGTACGTACGACACTTAGGTTCAATTAAGAGAAAAAAAGTAGACACCTATTATAGAAGATGCTGCGCCGATCAGGTGACGCTGCGAAAACGTTCGTGTGAATAACAAGAATAATCTCCTCTTTACTAGCAGAATGCGTTCTTTTGGTTCTTGACGATAGATGATGGTAGATGCAGTTTCAGTGCAAATGCGAATTTTGTCATTTCACTCTTCTAACAGCTGTGAGATACTGGCATCAAGCAGATGCTGAAGATCTGAAAATAGAAGGAGGAATCATAATTTGGATAATTTTAGCAACGAGTTCCTTCCATTTCATGTTATTCAGTGGTTTCCACCGAGGCAATTATCGTCCACTGGCTCTCTGTGATTTTGCGAATGCCTTCCCTATGGTCCCATGCAAGGAGCGGAAAGAATTGATTTTCACATCATTATCTTGAAATGTGTTTTCCGTTTGCATCGCAAAGCGCCATGCTTTTCAGGTGTGATTGCTTCCTAGAGGGCAATGATCATTATGGAAATTTAGCAAAACCTTCAGCTGTTGTTACATTATGAAAAATAGATTCAAAATTTCGATAGCGTCAAAATGTCATTCATAATGGCTGACATTATGAAACAGAAAAGAGCCTATTTCTGGAAAATTGGTACCGATTCTTCAGAAGCTTTTCCCGAAAAAGCTCTTCCCCAGAAGCTCTGTCCCGAAGGTCGGTTGTGAGTCAGGGTTCCTTTCATCCTATCATCCACATTTTTGGATTCTCCACTTGGAGAAGAATCTGAACAAGCGTCTATCAGAAAGCTCCTTTGCGAAATTGCAATTTCTTAAAAGCAAATAGCGAATAGCAGTGAAAAGAGAATATGCCCCTCTCGTCGTCGTATTGCCGACCGAAAGGACCTTTTTTTGTCACATCAGGATGGGCACTTCGTTCCAGAGGAAGCTGCAATCGGGAGAAAAAGATCCACATTTTCCTTTGCGCCTTAGTGAAGCAGAGGAAAGTGCATTTTTCCATTCTCTTGCCTTGAGTTTCTGCCGCAATGGAAATCCGATTCCCATTAGGTGTGGAAGCATATGACGGAAGGAAGCTGTCCCAGAATGGATCCATCCGGGGAAGAAAATTTTCCTCTTCCTTGGAAAGATCGCATGCTTCTTAACAGCGGCTCCCTGTGGGTGAACCAGGTAAGACGGCAACCAGGCGAGTAGCAGACTGCTACTGCACTGAGACGGCATGGTGAGTAACGAGACTTATGAATCACTTAAGATGAGTAGGCGTTTTGCCATCGCCTCTGAGCTTGGCATTGTGATGAAGTGGTTCGTGTGCATGTGAGAACTCGGGAGACTCGTTCAGAGCTGATCTGTAGGCATCACTGTAGAATGGAAGGAAGCCAACAGGATCTCCGTGATTGCGAAGGCATGCTAACTAGAGTAAAAGAACGTGTATATCTTCATCCAATGGAAACTTGGGAAAGGTGGTGTGATCCTTAGAGATAGAAAAACTGCTTCAAAGAATGAGGGGGTAACCTGAAGCAGATTGGTACTGGGCTGCATTTTTCACGTGGGCTTTTTATGGGAACTCCATGAACAGATGCAGGCATCCATGAGAATCCTTCGTGGGTTATGCAATGGATCAGGACGAATCCAGGCAAGGGTTCGAGCTGCAATCGGAGCAAAACGGCACTCTTGAACGACATCACAGGTCCGGTAGATCATCTCGGAATTTCGTCTGAGAAGATCACTCCCGGCCAACGCCCCAAATCGTGGGAAACATGGGAGACGGCACCCTCCATCGTGGAAAGGGCGTGCAACCGGACAAAGATTTCCTTCTTCTTTTTTTTTTGAACGAAACGATTCCATCGTGGAATCGGTGCAGGCAAAGTGTGCAAAAGTCTAAGTGCAAGCGTGGCAGAGGTTTTCATTACCTTGTTACCCATTTACGGCACCTACCTGACCACGGGCACAGCGCCGCTTCCTGCTTCTCCCGTGTGATAACGCGACCCTGAGCTCAATATTTGATTCGCTTTCAAGCGTTACCCTTGTCATTTGAGTCAGCTTGCTTCTCCTCGAATAACTGTTTCCCAGTTAATACAGCAAACGTGTTCGTGAGTGGGCAGAAAATTCTCCAGGAGAAATTATTTCAGAGGCAGTCGCAATTTACACGACTCCATTAAATAACGTACATTGAACAAGAAAAAAAGAAGAAATCCTTTCCACAACATGATCTACATTCGAAAATCAGGTTTTTCTGTCATGTATTCTGAATGCCCTTGTAATTTCAGGAACGTTTTCCTTTATTTTTTTTTAGTGTCAATGGGCTGAGTATCCAGGGAAACGATAATCAAAGAGAAAACGAACCAGTTGCTCTCACTCCAAGGAGGAGGTGGAGGGCGAGCGAGAGAGAGGGAAAAAATAGGCCATAAAATTAAATAAGGTGGAAATTCTTTACAAAAAGCTATTTTTCTGTCCTCAGTGAAGACTTTCTGCTTCTAGCTTCCATATGATAAAATGTGCTTGGCTCCTCCATGTTCCTTGCCCCTTCTATTTCTAGAATTCTTTTTTAGAAACAACGAAGATGCAGTGGGCGATACACGTTGAAACTTCAGTTACTTCCGTGTTTCAGCGCACTGTTCCCACCAAGATTTCAAGGGTCGTCTCTAGGAGATCCCCAAGGGGTGGGAGGGCAGCACAGTTTTCAAATTTCAAAAACTTGGGAACGGAGTTGGAACTCCTTGAAGATGGTAAAGTTGACGAGGTGTCTGGAGTAGCGTCTTGCTTTGTAGCACTTCCAGAATAGAAGGAAACAGAACAGACGGTGGTGATAAAACAGTAGGTTTTTCGGGGTGCCATGTGGTGTTGGATCCCATTTCACTGGGGAAATAGAACAGGGCAAATAAATAACACCTTCTTTTAAAAGCGTAGTAATATTTAATATGAAGAGTGACGACAGTCCGTACAGAGGCGTGGCTGTGCAGTCTATTTTTGTTTTTCCGATTTTTCGTTTCCTCGTGACTGATGAGCGGTTTCCAAGAATTCAGAGAAAATTCATCTGAAAGTTTCTAATGAGAAAATCACTGGAATTGTTTTTCGCTTGGATAGTCTCGAGACAAGATTTTCATGGAAAAAAATCATGCCATTATGGAGGGAAAATGCATCTCCGGAAATAAAGAGCTGCGATCGATTCTTTTCGTGCTTCTGGATTGAAGGAAAGCTCAAGAAAAATCCAGATTCACGAAACCCAGTTCAACGGCAGATCCCTTATTCCCCTGTTTCCTGTTAACTTTGCAACTTTGTTCTCCTTTAAAGACCCTCGAAGTTAACGGCTCATGACGGCATGGAAAATGATGGAAGGTACTTAATTGCCCTTCGGTTCCGCAGAAAGGCGATTAAGTAAATTCAGTTCAGATTGCACGGATCCCTCTTGAGGATCTTTGATCCGAGGCTTCACCATGCTACAGATGAAACTGGAGTTTGCAGACGCAAGCTCAGTTCTCGGTGGCACATTTTTCCCCAGACGGGAATGGACGTACACAAATACACTTCCGGAATGTGCCTGCTTGTACATACTCCTTGCACATGTACGCATGCACGTATGCATGAGTGCAGTCCTCACTGATATGCTTTCAAGTCTGTGAACAGATGCATATGTACCCACCCATCTGTCTATGTGTATCCATACATACATACATAGAATGAACATGGGAGACTTCAGAGCGAGTGATTCACTTTCGTTCGATGCATCAATCATTGAGCTTATGGGGTGAAATGATCCCATTGCACTAGTTTCTGGCAATCACCTCGAAAGAAACGGGTTATGGTGGCAACAGGGGATCGCTGCTGTAGCTGCTGCGCATCTACTGATTTCTTTGGGCAAACTTCTGTGTATCATGAACCCGAGGAAATTTTGGAAAGGGATTTTGTAACCCAGGGATTGTGTGGATTTAAAATTACACGAGAATTGCATTTTCTCTCGGATATGATATTTCTCAATCATACTGCCGCATTGCATGAAAATACCACCGCGGGAGAAAATCATGCCTAGCTCCAAGATTCGGCTCTCTGTGCTTGGAGATTCGGCGCCGTCCGAGAACACTGAGCGAACCCATGAAGAGACACCAGACAGCATCTTTGTTTCTGGTAACTGGAATTGAGGTCGAAGCGCGTAGAGCATTCCATCTCAACTTTTGGGAGAAACAGCCATCGTCATACCGCCGTAAAATTTTGGAAAAATGCGTTTCGCTGGGAAAAAAATAATCCCACAATTCGACGCTGTGCACTAATTGGTCCCTGTAAACAGCTGTGATGCACACAGAGATGGCTGAATCAGCTTGAGTAGCACATCCACATCCGGTTGCGCTTTTCTCGGTGCAGCGTCACTGAAATGCATCATTTCCTATGGAACCTTTTCCCCTTTTAAGTTGCGAAGACTTGGGCCTTCATGTGCCGAAGACTGAAAAAGTCATGAAAAAACACATCTGACTCTAGTGTACGGTGTGCCCCTTGTCTTGAATCGAACTCAAGGAAGCCACCTCATCCTGTCGGTATCTTTGAAAGGAACCGTGCAGATCTGGCTTGCTAAATTCACGTTAGCAGTATATAAGACTGCAGATTCATCCCTTACGTCGGAAGGAAGCCTTCTGCAGATGTGACTGACAAACCGTGAATTAAGCTTCGCTTTCACGCTGAAAGCTGAACTGAAAAACACATCGTATGTTTATCTAGATTGTACATTCACGTTATGAGGTGTGTGACCCCATAAAAGGTGCGTTGGTTTTCTAACATGTCCATCATTCTTTGGGGCATAATCATTTGAGAGAGAAAAGTGGTTTTCAGAAAAGGAGTGATTTTTCACTTTCACTTTCTGTAAGAATGTTTCAAAAAATCACGAGGTTGCATGCGCGTAATAGAATTTTTCCTGATGGAAAAAATATTATTATTTTTTCCTGTTTCAAAGGGAAAACTTGCGGACAGTTTTTTTTTTTTTTTTTTCCTACGCTCAGGTGTGCTCTGACGGACGAACCCACTGATTTCTTCTTAGTGTGTCTTCCACTTTTTCACCGTTTCAGTTTCTCAGAGGACGGCAGAATTTCGGAAGAGTTTCGTCACAAATTCAAAGCACGAGAGCAAAGTACAGGGACAGCATTGTAAATGGATCTGTACAGCAGCAGTCGCTTCCCCGACCTGGACATCATGTGCTTCCTTCGGAAAGCTGACTTGAATTTTCACTGACGGATTTCCTCCCAGCCTTGCGCTGTTTGTCCTCGCGGGCTAGAGTAATGATAACTATAAGCAGCAGCGACGAGAACGAATTGAGAGGGAAGAAAAATTGCAAGTTCCGCTTCGAAAATGGCTGCAAATGGCCACGAGAATTCTTCTGGAATAAAGGCATCCATCACTTCTCGGCCTTTCGGCCAAGATTTTCTGCCAAAACGTGGCGCTGCCGGGAGGCCGGCGCCCGATCGTGCATGCCGGAGACGCGGACTGTGGCAAGAAACTTCTCCACATGTTCGGAACCACTGCACGATGCACTCTCCCCAGTTTAGCTCCAGGCATGGGACTCGCAACGCTGCCGTCGCTACTGTTTTTCACCCTGGTGCGCCGGGGGGTTTATTACTAAACTATCCGGGAACAAAGTTCCCTGACAAAGGTTACAGAAGTCCGATGGGAGGGCTCCCCGAAACGCAGGTCGGTGAAACCGAAAGTCCGGAACGGGAGGGAGGGGACCACGAAGAAATATTTAAAAAATATGAATAAAAATATGGGGAGGGTAGGGGACAGGGATCTTTGGCTTCGGCCGTTCCTTCCCTTCAGAACCGTCGTTGGATGCCGCAGGTCTCCTTCCTGACGTCTTCTGGAAGATGAGGCCACCTGGCAGCCGACGTCTTGTTGTCGTCGGCTATTCCGGTGGTCTCTCGGAGAAGCGCCTGTGACTTCAACGGGTGGTGGGCCTTTTCGTTGGCGCGGGTGCAACAGACCGTT
Organism: Raillietiella orientalis; assembly: GCA_036172245.1. NCBI lineage: Eukaryota > Metazoa > Arthropoda > Ichthyostraca > Raillietiellida > Raillietiellidae > Raillietiella > Raillietiella orientalis. Next base: position 2,486,939 of record JAYWIR010000020.1, on the reverse strand, counting down.
GCGACAACTGCACCTAACGACAGGCCGCCTGGAGTGAAGAAGCGGCGCATTGATGTCCTTGCGGTGTCCCCCTGGTGCAGGATAGCTGAAGCTAGCCTCCGTCACAATCCTTGGAGCACACTGCAGTCTAAAAGCAGATGTGGGACCGTTTCTGCTGCTCCGCACCTTTTACAGTTCGAGGAGGCACTCCCTTGGAAACAACGTTGCTACTCTCGTTGCAATGGAAGCTCCAAATGCACCAGCAAGATCACGTCCTGCTTCTATGAAAACCGTCTCTACTGTAGTGGTGGATGGAAGACAATCTCCGAAAACCAGTGTGTATCTGGAACGGAAGCCAATCTGTTCCCGGAAGTCCGGACCTCGTAATTCACAAGGCTAACAGCCTGGTCACCCTGGATGCTGCCTGTCCGTTCGAGAACGGCGAAGACACTTTCAGTAAAGCACCAGATAGGAACACCTGAAATATCAAGATATTGCAAAGAACAAGTGACAAGAAGTGGATTAACCACTGAGGTCCAGGCCCTAAATGTGGGTGCCAGCACTGTTCTCTTCAAGAGCGTTCCGCTGTTGAAGAGCTCGCGTGGTAGCTAGGACCTGATGAATGACGGCATTCTACGAGAACTGGGAATTCCATCACGAGACGCCGAAAAGATGAGGCATCTTCGAAAAGATGCTTCATGCATTTGGGTATTCGTGACGTGTATTGGACCCACAGTCTGAGGAACCCACCATGTGTCGGGTGGGTTCCCCAGCCTGGGGGTGGACAGGCAAACCAGAGAAAGAAGCAGCTGGAATATCAGCCGAAGAGTAGTAGATCACCAACGGATGCAATGTCATTGAGAATATTATCACCTTTCGCCGTAGAATGGAAGAATGAGTAGAGCAATCAGCTTCATTGGCTACATCGTGCTGCCTTGACCTAATGAAAAAATCTGGTTACGAGGTCGGCAAAATTGGAGCTTGTTAGATGAAGAACCCAGAATTCAAGTTGAAGATGATGCTGTCAACTTGCAACTTTCGATGAATTCACGAGGAGGACGTTTACCGCCGCGATGCGTGGTGCACGGGGGGAACGCTCATGGCTCGAACTGATCAACGAGCATCGAAAGCAAGGAAAGGATATGCGATGCATTGGACTTCATCTTTCATCCAGCTTCTTCCTAACAGCTGGTAACTATCTTCGCTTTGCCGGATTCCAGTTCATCCATTTGTGGCGTGTCCCCTAGCAGACAGATGATGCCGTTGCTATGTTGCTTGGGATCTGACTCTGCCTGCATTCCCACGACTGGGTTCAAACTTAGCGTGTGAGTAAGTTTAAACCTAGTCATGGGATTGCAGATCTTTGTCTGTAGTGAGCGCTAAACGTGAGTACGACTAAACTGATTAGAAATCGGTAAACTTCAGCGAATGCTGACAGCCTCATTAAGTTAAAAAAAAAAAATATTGCAGAACAGATGATCAAGCTTAGCAAATTTCATGAACGTCGGTAGCCTGGACTTCCGGAGAATGAAAGGAACCACTTCTGAGAGCTCCTTCTACAGCCTCTTATTGCTATGAGCACGGTCCTCAAAGCGGTGAGCCTTCAGCACCTCTATGGAAAGCCTCACCCACTGCAGAGCTCGTGATTAGCGCGCCATTTTGGAAAGAATCAAAATCCGAGATATCAGCAGAAACTAGAAATTCCTCCTCAAGAAACTCCTTGTTTTCTTTCCTTCTCTTGAGTCGCCGCAGAAGCAGATTCTCAAGTGCGCTGCTATCCTCTGATGCGACAGCAAGCCTCTTTCGGAAAATCTTGGATCCTTTAGGTTTACCGGATGTACAGATCACAAGGAGTTCCGAAAAGAAGCCTCAGCTCTGGGCAGACGCTTCCTTTATTCGGAAAGGAACGGTTGAAAGTTTGCTTCATCTCCGAGGCAGCTCGTAGGTGTCTTGAGCTGTTGCTGAACTGCACGGTGGGAAAGCGGAGAAGAGTGTTCCACTCGTCGCGATTCCCTCGTTTGTGATTCCAGGCTTGCACACGGGAGACACGAAACTCCGGGAGAGACGCTCTCGAAGGAACAGCAAAGGAGGAGTAGATGTTGAAGGGGGTCAATCTGCTTAAGCAACGAAGTGGGAGGAAAGCCGACGGACTTCCTCGAAGATAAGGTGAAAGGGCCACGTTGGGTAAGGCTGGAATGCGGATTGCAAGTTTCTTGACGTTTTAAAAGTTCCCCGAGTATAATCTCCTGGGGAGTTTCGTGATGGCCTTCCCGCACGTGATGGCTTGGCTTCGATCTCATCTACCTTTTCGCATTCCACGTGTTCATCCATAGCAGCAAAGGAATCCTCTCTTGGAGTTTCCTTGTCCCACCATTCCTTGATGATCTCGTTATCCTTTCGCCGTTTCCCCATTCTCTTTTGCGTCCTCTCCTGTTTCCTTTTTTCTTAAGGACGTGGGAAGCCCGGGGTTATAGACCTGCGAGTAAGGGAGCTTGTGACTCTTCGCCTAATGCTTCTTGATTAGTCCGATCGGTGCTCTGTTTCCCGGACAGATACCTGCTTTTGAGGATCTTAATCTTTCTCTCATCTCGCGCTAGTCTTTACATCTCGTGGCTGCTCTTTACCCTCTGGGTCCCGAGTTCCGATTCCGTCGGGACTTCTAATCTCCGTTTGCCCGCTTCTGGCACTTGCCAGATGGTTTCTCTCATGATTCTGCTCAATGCACTGAAGGAGCTTTCAATACAATGAACATTGTTCATTGATGCGATGACTGAATCTCAAGACCAACGGAAAATAAACAGCCTCCATCGTGGATCGGAACATGAACATATTTCCAGCGTCGGCCACCAAGATTATTAAAGGGGAATCCGGAAGAGTAGCTGAGAATATTCTTTGGCTGGGCTGTTCAATGTGCCACCTGATGGCAGCACACGCGGAGCACCCACCTCACCCTTTTCCTTCGAATCCCCGTAAAGGTTTCTAACCTTGAAAACGGTGCACTACATATCACCGAGTGGACTCCAGCTGCAAGGGATGAGGGTGTATCTTTGAAGGATGAAAATTTCCAAGCATGAATTACTTTTGCATGTTTTCGATTTGTTGTAAGAACTGATACCATGAAAGAAACTTCTTCGTTGGATGCTTCGTGCATGTTTAAGGATTTCAATTTTGATTTAAAAAGGAAATATCCCTTTTTCACGTGCTTCTCATAAACTGCCTCTGTGTTCTGGATTTTCCATTCCTTAACTGTGTCGAGAATTCCATGATGGCTCACCCCACTGCAATTCTTCCTGAGTTTTTCAGATCAAGTGGAAAGAAGATTTGGATGCAAAGCAAAATCTCTTACCTGCGCCATGTATTTGCAACTCTGCAACACTTAGGACAAGTATTAAGGATGTCAAAGATACCAGAATAATTTTTTTATCATTTCAAGATTGCGAGAAAATTTTTTTCTCTCAGTAACCTCTTGAAAATGGATGGAGACAAAAGGAAAAATAAATCCACCTTCTAGTGATGCTATGAAATGTACGCTACGACACAGTGTACATATCTGATATTTAATTGCTTCAGTCAATAGATGTAGTGCTTTGACGTGAAAGTGGATCTCAAATTTATAACGAATTTCAGGGGGTCATTGAAACGCAAACGGTCCGCTGAGATAATCCCACGAACCATTGTCTTCAACCTCTTCTGCTAGATGAACGAAATGAGAGCACTCGAGAGAAGTGCAGATCCAGTAACCGAAGACTGCCTCGATTTATTTATCCTGCAGAAAAAAAGGGAGAACCTTTCTCGCTGACCGTTAAAACACCTAACTTTTAGCATACATCTCGAATGTATCCTTGGTGATCTCCAACGAAGCACCTGGAATTCCAATGCAGGTTGCAGCCTCTCTGACGTGAAAATGTAGCCCTGAGGAAAACTTCGTTTTCTGAGCGCTATGGTTTCTGGTGATAGAGCCATCATTAAACGTTAGGTGAGACACTTCACGTTTCACTCATCTCCAAATGAAAAATCCAAGTTGGACTTCAAAGTCTGCTCAGAAATTTGTTCTTCGAACAATCACCTTGTTCTTCGTCATGATCCCGTTTTAAGCAATTCGAACTGGTTTCCAGGAAAAGTCTGCGTCCTTGGAAACTTACAGAACCGAAAGTGTCCCGGTTTGAAAGAAAAAAAAAAAAAGGGTTGCGGTTATCATTATCAGGGGAAAACATTCCTTGCGCTCGACCTAACTGGTACCAAGCTGTACAAAAGAAACTGTACAAACTTTAGCGGGTAACTGGTACAGAGGGAATCTCTTAAATCCCACATCGCGCAACTTTTTTTCTTTAAAGCAGAGGATTTCCTCCATCCTCGGACTTTCCACTCCCTCGCTCGCGGCGGCCAGCTGCCGCGGAAGAAATCAGCAGGCGGACGCTTCCGACGGGACGCTTCCGATTCCTGGAGAGGGGGTCCCCACCGCTTCCACGAGCCTCATGCGGGACGTCTCGCTTTCCAACTTTCGCTTTCCCAACACTTGCTACCGGGGCACCTACGTACCCGGAGGTTATGCCGCAGCGGCAACTCCCAAGCGTCGCATCTTCGCCTCACGCCACTTGCCGGTGGACGTGCAAGTACCCAGGGACCGCATCCTCTTTCGGATCCCGTGCACCAGGCGTCCCACCGCTCGCTTGCCGTTTCGGCAACGTCAGCCCCCTTCCCCTCTTCGATTCGTCTCCTCCATTCTCGAATGGCAACACTGCATCCGGGATTGTGATTCAATCCCGGGGGCATGAACCGGGGCTCAAGGAAGAGTCGCACGTGAGGGGCACGCCGCTCGCGATCGCTGCTTTTCGCTGCGCCGAGACGAGCGCGCCCTCGTGCAGGGGTTCGACGTGATGTCTCTCTCTCCCCGGACGGCGCATCTTCCGCATCCGCTGTCCAGTATCTCGACGCTCCTCTGTCCGGGAGCGGGTCCAGTGGGGCGGTATGCTCAATCCGAAAGATGTTCCCGGGATGCCAAGAGGCAGGCCGCGTCGGCTTTGCCTGATCCCGTGGTCAGGGGTTCCTCAGGAGCGGGATCACGCGAAGAAATCTTCCTCTCCATGTCGGAATGGCGAGCCCCTCTCCTATCGTTCTCCAAGTATCCAAGAACCGTTCACCCCCTTGGAGCATCGGAGAGTATTGATGGGAGTATCACACAGACGTCACGCAGCTTGCACCATTTTCACCATATTTTGCATCTCTGCTTAAAGGGAGTTTCTCTTTCCTCAACCCACTTGAAATTGTGCAACCTTGTGATGCTTTGCTCGGTAGCATTCTTGACATTCTGCAGTGCCCTTTCTGGAAGTTCCCCAAATCGAACGCCTCGTTGGTCTTCAGGAAAACCATCAGTCTTTTCCTTCTTAGGACCTGACACCACCCATTGAAGAAACCATCTTTCTACTCTCCTTACTCTCTATTCCTCGATCAAACAAGCTCTTCGTCTTCAGTCCTTTACCCTTCACACAAGCAATGTCCTTCTTTTCCTTAGTGTTATTTTCACTGTTATCAATTCCAGACTAAGAAAACACACACAGGAAAAAAAGCAGCTCGTCCATAAATGGAATATGGATGAAGACATTTACTTTTCCTTTTAACAGTCCATCCTTGATTTCGAAGACGGCTAGCATCTTAAATATTCATAAGGAAGGGCAGACGTATGACAGACAATGTAGTCATTTCGAGAAGCAGCTTGCATTACTAAGCAGTCCGCTTCATCTCTTCCACTCAAAGGCATGTTTAACCTGGCCTTCCAATCCCACTGGTTGGCATCAGAGTGTGAATGCATTTCTTAACCAGGTCCTTAGAAGAAGACTTTGCATGTCAATAAAGTGGATCCAAAAACTACGAAAGTGCTTTCAGAAGAGTCGCATGCAGATGCATCAGGGATGGGTCCCATAGCAATGCTGCGGCGCTGTTTGCCGCTAAAAAGCAATAAAAGTTTCTGTAACAAACTGAAACCTTCAATGCATCCAATGCGTTGGATCCGGACACCTCGTGCACTTAGAGATCGTTAGAGAGTCTCCGATGAGCACTCTACGAAATGATTTCGCAATTTCAAGATATCGCGGTCACTCAATTGCAATGCCCTAAAGTATCAATCTTTGTCAGGGAGAGTGTCAACCTCCTCTCGGTGCCCTAAAGTGTTGCGGATGAGAAGCCTTGGGTTCCATCTTCGGGAAGGCGGCAACGATGTGTGGTCAATATTCATGATTTTTTTATTCCAACCTAGCAGGAACGTCTGTGGGTGTTTTGGCGCCCTAACGCACTCTGGCGACCCCTATGCGCTCTATTTGTAACGGTGAATTGGTAAGTAGGACTCGGAGGAAACGAGTATGTTATGTACATGTTTTAATTGTTACGCTGCACAACATACACAAAACGTGTACGCATTAAAAATCCAGCATCCCTACTTTTGTCTTCCCAAAGTCATCAACGCATTCGGATGCATGGATTTCACTGAACCGCCCGATCGTTCTTGTGTCGCCGACGAACGTAGACTTTCTTGAAAAGCTTCAGTTGAGGAAGAGCGCTATCCCCAGAAGTGGCAGAATCTGGAAGAGGAAGTCGCATTCTTTTTTCTGATACGCAAAGTGCCGAAGAACCGTTGGACTCTTCAGGGGGACTCACGAATCTCCTGAACACATTCGAGTGGAGCGCGGGACTGTTCCGGTTACGAGGTAATCTTGGGAGGACTAATCTAGGAATCCAGGAAGAGATCCTGAGGAAGGAGTCCGTTCCTTTCTGATCCTTGAGACGCAATCCCGAAGGGAACCCTCTACCTGGTTGTCTCCGGTTTCCACCCAGTCACGCCGGGGCGTTCATTAAAATGCAAAAGAAACTCGAAAATTATTGTAGGATGCGTGGTCCTACCACGCTCGGTTTGTCCATGGACTCGCCGGGCTGCCATTCCGCAGACCGGGTGAGGTTCGACTAGGGAGCGGACGGGAGGAGAAAACGGAAGGAAAAAGAGAGATGCTCACGAAAGAAAAACGAAGAAAACTGGAGGGCTGGGAAGGGGTCACTGCCCTCTGGAGGACGTCGTCTGCATCCTTTCCAACATGCAGGCTAGGTCGGTCCTAACTGCACCCAGGTAGAACCATCCTGCTACCCCGCGCAGAAAGTGGAAGTGACGTCGCACTTGATGACATCCCTCTCGCATGATCCTCCTTGTGCGCCGCTCCAGGCTGCCACAAGCCGGCTGCTGCTGCTAAGGCTGCGGCTGGAGACAGGACGTCCCGCACGAAGAGGAGCCCCTGGGGCCGCCAACCGGGGTCCGTAGGGTCTTCCCGAAACGTTCCCACAGGGGCGGGAGGGCAATGCGGTCCACAAGTAGGTGCTGGAGGGACTCGTTCCCCGCGCCTGCGACAGTCCAGACTCGCACTCCCCCGCGTCCACTGATGTAGGTGGGAAGACCGAAGGGAAGATTCCAGTGCAACAGCAGGAGGTTGACTCCCAAGGGAACCAGGATGGGACCTCTTCCTTATTCTCTCCAGAGGGGTCACTCGTTGTTTCTTCTGCGGAGGAAACCACAGAAAGGATCAGTTACTTATTTCTTCCTCCTCCGAAGAGAATCCGAAGGGACGCTTCCCACTTTCCCTGGAGGGAAGCTCCCCGAAGGGAACAGCATACTTCTTGACGCTCTGGACAAACATTGTCCGGTTTCATGGAACGCGATGGAGGGTTTCCGCCTGAAGGGGGGCTCCGTTTTTACAACCGGCAAGGAACTTCGTAGGGAACTAAACAGCTCTTTGATTCCTGGAGGGATCCCGGAAGGTCAACTTGCAATCCCGGACTGTTTAACGGAGACATTCAGCTTCCACCAGAGCCGTACCCCAAGCCCATAAGGCCGACCAGCGTCACCTTGCGGGAGGGGACTCGTAAACTCACCCTCCTTCCCGACTCCGATCCTCTACGTGGGGATTGGAACATACAATGCTCAACATCGCTTGAGGAGACCATTGTTGCCACGTGGCCGCCAGCGGGAGGTCATGTGGCTACGGTCACATTCTCAGCGCTGTGGGGAAGATGTGGGTGCAGCGATGCTTCTTTTTTTTTCTTTTTTGCACGTACAGATTCGAAAACCCCGGCGGCAAAGTAGTCACTTGCTTCTCGATCGGCTCTGCGGGTGCTGTCGAAAAAGCATAGGAAGGAAAAGCTCGAAACCAGCATGGATGGATTTTCGGACCTCAAGCCTACGTCGCGCGTTTCTAGGTCTGGAAGGGGGGATCTCCCCCTGAAACTTGGCATCTCAAGTGACTGCATCGGCCACCTCCATGAGGAGATGGTCCTTTGGACCCAGATGCCTTTATAATAAGGGCACGCAGGCGTAAACTCAAGCGGCTTTTAGGCGTGCGAACACCTGCACTGCGCCCCGCGGGGCACTTGCTGACGCGCCCTCTGGCGAGCCTCCCTTCCTCCCCGGCATCTCTGGGGCGCTGGTCCGCGTTCGGACGGACATCGCGAGGTTCCTTGCTACTGCCGGGGTACAAATGTACCGCTACAGCTGTCTCAATCTCTTTGGAGTCAGGAACCTGCCTCCGTGTCTTCACGCGTGTGACTCGTGGAGTGGACTTGCTGCAGCCGCAGACGCCCAGCAACTTCTGGCCTCACGCTCACCCACCAGTGGTCCCTGAGGCCACCAGAGAAGACTGCATCACTCTCATGTAGCAGGGAAACAGCCCGCCCGGCAAAGCGGATGAAAAGGCAGTCCCTCTTCTTCTTCGCCCAAGGTCATCTCATCTCGTGTGCTTGAGGAGTGCTCAAGGAAGCGGAACGGCACTGCCGCTGTCGCACGCCGATGCGAGATTTGCCGCATGCGTTGAAGACAGGAGGCGATGACCGAGGACCAGAATGCCAGAAGCGTCCGAAGGAGGAGAGGCAGGGAGAAGGAAAATCGAGGACCTGACAGGAACCAGGGTATTGGTCCAGTCTTGGCAGGGGGAGTCAAAGGAGAACATCCGAGTGTTCGTGGAAGGATGCACCCTAGGAAGAACACAGGACCGTAGAGAGGGAAAGTTCAAAATTATCAGTATGCGGCACTTCCAGCAGAACCTTTCATCCCTATGAAAGTCACCGCGAAAGTACCAAGATAAGACTGAAGTCCTTGAAGAGGTAGTGGCTCCCCGCTGCTTGCGGACTGGTGGGAGACAGCTAAGGGAATGCATTGCTGCTCCTTTTTAGATTTCCCCCTCGGTTCTTTGCTGAAATCCCCAAAGGAATGGATACTGAGAGGTAATGACTTGTAATGTCTGAAGCCACGAATGTGATTTTGGGGGATTCAAGTTTCATGCGCTGCAGAAGGCCAGGCACTGTGAGGAAAGAAGCTGCTACGTAAAGTCGATGTAGAAAGAAGGAAAAAGAATCGGGAGCGTAAACCATGCATCTCGACATCGAAAGAAACCAGGAATATGGGGACCTCGTAAAAGATTACGTCTACGGAGTTTCGTGTATGTTGGATTCGTTACTTTGGAAACGGATCTTCACCACTTTATTAAGAAATCTGCTGGAGATGCAGGAAACCCAAAAGTCGTCCTGTATGCATTGAACGGAAATGGGAACTTTTGCACTTTTTTGCCTTTTTCTTTTTTTCTTTTCTCGTTCCCTCAGATCCCCACACGGCTGCCGAAACTCCAGCCTTCTCCAAGTTTTCCCTGAATTCTGGTGGGCGTCGATGATAGAGCGGTATGTGCTTCCTGTAAACGTCTAGGGAACAAATATGTCGTCATGATTCCCCACTTACTACTCCTCGGATCGAAATCTGCGTGCAGCATGCGTGATGGATGAGGCAGTCAAAGTGCTTGGGATTCCTGAGAGTATCCTGATGCCTCCCAGTTGTTGCGAGGTTGCAGGATGCAAGGAAGACTGCCAAAAAACATAAGAGAAAGAAAAAAGACAAGATAGGAGTATGAAATCGCCTGCTTTGCTTTCCATCCACTGCCAAAATGCACGATATGCTCATCATTCCGCATTCGCTCAAAGAAATTCCCTCAAGTAGGAAAGGAGCCAGGAATCTTCTCGTTTGAAACTGGTGGTCAATGCACTTAGAAGGATCATTCAAATCCACATCCACAAATGCGGTGGACGTAAGTCTTTATGGAAATGGAAGCGAATTCGAAAGAATTCGGTAACTTCGGATGAAACAGAGAGAACAGGCTGACAGCACACATTAGACAGATGGGCAGAGTACTTTGAGGGCAGGTAAAATCTACAAACATCACACACACACACACACACACACACACACACACAAAAGAAACACTACAGAAAGCGAATGAGATGAAAGGGAAAAAGACCACATAAAAAGACCTAAGAGCTTACAGGACTGGCTTTTTCGTTCAGGTCAAGCCGAAGTCGGAACGTACCAGGGTTGCCAACAGAAGTTAGCGAAATCCCGCTTCTAGATAGCCTTCGAAAAAAGTTGCGATTTTCCCAAAAAAAGGAAAAAAATTTTTAACTTTAACACCCAGGAATTAACAGGAATTTATTATCATTACGATTAAATCATTTCATGCCACTGAATCTTCAGATTCAATAGCAAACTAGCAATGAATCACGTGCGATTTCTGTTATGCAGCTTCTGCTGCACGCCTTCTATTTGTTTGCAAGGAGAGTGCCGCACTGACGGTCTTGCATTACCTGTAATTGAAAGGAAACGTCAGAATTTGTAATTAAATATCCCGGCTAGTTGCCGCTGGACTGCAGCAATCACAGTTTCAATATGAAAATATTTTAATGATAAAGAAGTCGTTTTCGTCTACAGATCTTTATCGACAACGCAATAATCCATTAATGTGACTCCGCGTCCGCCATGATGGAAACAGGGGTGGATCAAATATCCCGAATTCTATTCCAGACTATCTGCAACATCCATAACTGAAAGTTTCCTTTGCAGCCTCGAAGAATCTGCAAAATTCGGCGGCGGCCAGCGATTTCAAAACCTCCAGAGTTCCCGCCCGGCGAGATGAAATAATTTTTAGCCGCTGGATGGGCTTTCCCCAAAGGTTAGATCCAGCTGGAAAACCTCTAAGCTGGCAACCCTGGAACGTACTGAGAAATTAATTTCTTTCTCGATCCCTACCTTCTGTTCTCCCCACGACCTCTCTTAGGCCGTTGGTTTCAATCTTCACGTATCGTTGATTAGTACGGCTCTGAATCAAAAAGGGTGGATTCTCTCCCACCAAGTTCCTCCTCCGAAATTCTAAGCATTTTACTTGGATAGCGAAACTTCTTGACGAGTTCGTTTTCTAATTACGAGCATCAATTTTTTTTCCCTTTTTTTTGTACAAGAAACCAGAAATTGAGCGACTCAAAGCGAGGGATTTCTTCATTGAAATGGCGAAAAGGTGCTCTTCGAAACAAACGGAAAATCCTCTCAACTTAAAAATGCGTTCAGCAAGCAGTAGATCTTGATTCGCTCTAAAGTATCTAAAGAATTGTTCTCTCTAAATTACCTGCAGAATTAGCTGTTGACGATTCCTCCGAAGACCACGAGTGCCCTCGAGAAACGTGGAAGGCAAAACATAATTACTAGTTGTAAAAGGAACTTTAGCAGGAGAAGAGACGGCTCCAAATGCTTGAGTCACCAATTAATTTGCTACATTACGGATTTACAATCATAATCGTAAATACTGAGCGTTTAGGTAAAACTAATCTTACATTGCCTTGGCTTAGGTTTTCGGAGGTTCGAGAACAAGGAATCGCTGTTAGGTGCTTACCGCATGTGTTTCTGTGGAAACAGCCTCTTAAGCACCCAAGCATGAGAGAGAAAACTGCCTGATGCAAAGCGGGTATGTCTCAGTGATAAAGCTACTTGAATCTGTGAGTGTGGCTCTGAAATGCACCATCGTGAAAAGATCTGATTTCCTCGACCCCTCCCCCCCTCTCTCAAATGAAAAGAGGGATGAACAAGGATGGAACGTGGCAGATCCTCTTGATAACTGCTTGACCATCGACTAAGCTGGATAACTGACAATACAGTAGCGGTGATAAAAGCGGGATGCAGTCGTGGTCGGTCAGATTGATGGCACAATTGTGTGATGTAACTGAAATTTCTGAGAGCATTTTAAACCTTGTTTGATGAACCCAATGAGAATACCACAGTGATCACAAAATGTTGGTGATTTGTACTGATGAACTACCAAACTATGAGGATATGTTTCGATCACGGATTCACTATCACTAGACAGCACTTTTCCTGTCACTACAATCTCAATAATAACTTCATCAACAATCTCTGATATGGTTTTTATTAGTTGGAGCAAATTAGGGGAATTGTAGTCGTTTAAACAGTAACAATCTATCAAATAAGTGGCTCAATCCATGGTCATGAAACTTTTCATTGATGAAATCACAAGCCAGATCCTTCAAAGTTTTTAGATTCAAAAAACTCTTATTAACAGTAATGGCATCTTTCACTAATCCTGCTTGGAACATAAACGTTACATCTTCCATCAACTGTAAATACACGGTTTGTATCACAGCGTGTTTAACTGTCTGTTAGAGCATGTTTTTCCATACAGATCTAGGATTTCTGCCTTTTTTTGGGGGGGGAGGGAGGATTTTGTAGTTCGTTCCCATTTGTTCATCTATTTGTTTTCCCTTTCCAGCAACCAGTCGCTGCAACATGTTGTCCATTATAAGGGGTGGACTCTCTGTAGAGCGCACGGCAGTTGGTATCTTTCCACTTTGTGTAATCAGATGACCAGATGTGTTAGGGACGGCAAACAACGTTTGCTTCCACCAGCCACGATCGACGAACTGGACCAGAAGGACGTTTCGAAAGCTTAGCTGTGTTCTTCGCTGTTTGTTTCACGATGCAAATATTCCAAGGAATGTTTCAGAGCCATAGGAATCATACCCGTAATTTCCAATCGAAACTTTTTACCTCCCTTTGCCAAAGCACCTTTTTTTTCTGTTTTGGGTGATGATGCTCTGCATGGATCGATCGAAGGTAAAACAAAGATGGGAAATAAAATTGAGGATTTTTATTTAAAGGATTCTCATCCTCATCATTATCGAGAACAGATCATAGAATCTCAATAAGATGATCATGATAAGATGATGATGACAAGAATTTCTAGAGATCCATCTAAGGCTCTTGCATTGACTATCTTCTGCATTACGTCAAGCGCCACTCCAAATTCCATAAGATTCTTCGAAACCCGAAATCCAAAGAAATTGCTTTGCTACCAAGGAAAACGAAATGCACAATGGGTCCCTAAACTTTCTGCTCCAGCTCCACGATCAGTGTGGTTCTAGAATCCAGATTCTAGAAGCCACTGTCGACATGCTTCCCTGTTTCCGTAAAAAGGAGCGGAAATGGCATGGGTCCCTTGGATTCCTGGATGATTCTTTGCTTTACACTACTACTAACCACTTCAAGGATTCAGCATGAAATTCAAAGTTATGCCGGGACCTAGAGGAACCTCGCTTCGGGACTCGGAGACCTGTCCTCGTAGCTTGTGAAATTTATAATACATTGTAATTCTCTTTTCTGAAATCTGACTTGAGAGATTCGTTCATATTACACAAGGTTCATTGTCTTGGAATGAGGTGAAGAACAGAAATACCTTCTGCATCCGAACAGGAGTCTATGGCTGTTGAGCATTAATCTTACATCGGCAGAGCACGACCAAGGGACAGTTTTGCAATGATCGTCTTATAAGCAGCAAAACGCTGCCAAATCCGGAAAGGTTGGTTATTATGCTGACTGCGATGGTTTTCATTCCGAGAAACATCAGTGGGAATACGTAAACGATGACTTTGCTGATCCTCAGTGAAAAGCTTAATGGTCAGTGGGCAAAAAAAGGTCAGCAACCGAGAGAACCAACGGATGATTCGGCATAGCAGAGTTTTTTTTTTTTTTTCTTAATATGTGGGTTCAAGTAAATCTCTGATGTCTGTTGAAAACTGTATTCGTAGATTGGCATTCAAACCTTCGTTCATATCACAGATTCTGTTTACACTTTGGATTTCAAGAATATAATTGGTGCATTCGAGAGGGATGCTGGAGTATTAAAATGACAGTGTAGACTTGAGTGTTTACTCAGGAATCTATCAATGTTCCCAATATTTCTCCCTAAGAGCGTGTTTTCGAAAGAATTTTTCAAATATCGGATAGAACTTTGTAAACTATATATAGATAAACAAGATATCATAATTGTTAATCAGATACTGACCAAAACCCAGCAATGAGAAAAGGGGAAAATGATTAGAGAGTTTTCATTTTTCTTCTCCAGCGGAATTATATCTCGTGCAGTTTTTTTTTTTCAGAGTTCAAATCGTCATCACCTAATGACCTAGATGGAGAAACAAATGCGAACGTTCGATAACCGCATTTTCTTTTATTTTGTATTTCATTCCACCAGACTCTTGAATGATTTTTCTGATTTTTGACCATTCTCAAACGCAGCTCACTTTCGCTTGTGGTGAATCACAGCAAATGTTGGAGATGTCTGAGCCGTTCTCGCCACCCCCGCATGGCAAACACGCCCATCGAAAACCCCAAGCAAAAATTTCCTGCGTTCCCTTCTCTTTGAAATCGGTCAGCGGGATGAGCCTGCGGGGGAGCTCTTTCGGGGAAACATTGGAGTTCCGGCAACCATGGAAAGTCATCAGGCAGCTGCAACTAAACTGCATCTTCCGCATCTCTTCGATCTCCAGAACCGAAGAGTTGGCCTTTCGGTATGAAATCATCACTGCCGAGTCATAGAATTAAATTAGGAATCGTCAGAAAATTTTCTGCACACTCACACGGAGGGTGCGGAAAATTTTAGGACTCATCGGATCCATGGGCTCTCTCGATCTTCAAGCTTAAGTGACAACCGACTCCCAGAGCAGCTCACGAAGCACAGTGTCTTACTTGATGGAGACAGAATCCCTCGTTCTATCAGCAGGTAGTGCGACCAGCTTTTTTTTTATTGCATGCGTTGCTTTGAAAATTGCATCTTTGACGGGGATGCAACTCGCAACTGGCGTCTAAGTGAATTTCTTGTTTATTCGTAATGGTAGTCTGGACAGCGACGTCACAAACTCCAGAACGCCCGTGGTAGCAAACATAAACAAGAGAAAGCATTGTATTTACGCAAATTAGACAAAGAAGAAGGAATCGTCACGACTGTTCCATATCAGACCTGTATCTGTATAACATCTTGTCATGAGTTCTTTGTTTTCATCTTTGCTTCTCTTTTGCAATCATTGCAAAATATCCCTGTTCTACAAAGTTCATCTAATTTTCTCAGAACTTCCTAGAAAGTGGAAAGTTTTCAGCTTTATAAATACAGCTAAATTCCCTGAAATCACGACAATAAGGAATATTTCTCGGTGCATACCGGAAGACGCCTGTCCACAGCACCGTGGTGTTGACCGTTGGTAAAAAAATCATGCTCGGAAGAAAAGCAAGAGATTTGGTGAGTCCATGTCTTGAAGGAATGCTTGTCTGTCTGTTCTTCTATATCCGTGGGTCCTTCTTCGACCACTTTTAAAAATTGCATGGGTCTATCTAACGAGGGAAAGAATCACTCGAAAGCATTCACCGCTGTGCATCATGCAAAGTGAATTTTGGGTCCCGCCCCAGCCTCCCTGTTCCGGAGTCATATCGGAACAGGTGTCTTTCCGTATGCTGCGCGTTTCTTTGCGTGTGCTGCGTTGGACTTTGGTCAGACCTAGGAAGTTTCAAGTCCAGAAAACCTTCCTGGCATCATCCAAACTTCGAAAGAGTTCCCTCAAGTTCCAGTCACCCGAAGTGCTACAACCCATATCTCGCTCTTTACGAGGGAGGTTGTGTGAAAATGTGGGAAACTGAGCCGTCATTTCCCATTCCGGAAGCTTACGTCGAAGGGGAGAGACGGACCTTCAAAATTCAAACCGTAAGAGGAAAAACTGCATCCTTCGAAGAGTTTGATTGCGTTCAAGCCAACTTGCTGAAAGCAGCCTCAGACGTTCCTTGATCTCCCTGACTGCTTTCGAGAAATGTACCGATTATTTCGAAAGCTCTTTGAAAATAATCAGCTCGTCCAGAAGAGGAAAAGAATAAGTGCACCAAAACTCCCTCCAGAGACGTATACTAACCAGGAAGTTTTCTAAGAAATACTGTGGAAGGAGGTCTAAAAAGGATGCGAACGGCAAACCGAAATGAAAGAAGATGAAAAGGAGATGGGCAGAGGAGAGATCTCAGCATTCTTCGACAGTATTTTCATCCAGGGGAAGGTAGGGGAAAAAAAAACCTGAAAAGCATAAGGTGCAATGCCAACAACGAAGAAGAAACAGCAACGAAAGTAACGAAACAGTAATTGTGAAGTCTGAGATGCCTGGAACTGCAATCGCTGAATCTTTGATGGAAGCTTCTTGACCTCAGAAGGAATCCCAGAACCTTGTCTGGTGTGTTCTTTGGAAACTCATTGCAAAGTCATTATTCAGAGTTAGCTGCAGTGCTGCCCTGCTCTTCGAAAGCTCCATTCAAAGTGCTCAGTGCCGTTCCTCGCCATCCATGACCATTCTGGTTTTCCAATTTTCCAATCAAGATTCTGGGAAACAGCTTCCGTGTCTTCTCCAGCGACGTGCCGCAAAACAAAGAACGCGGAACGTTTTGCGTGCTAAAAGCAGTATGGAGATGCTCATGGAAGATTCCCCCATTGCGTTACGAAGAGGAATGCGGTTCATGTGACTGCTTTCCTTCTGCTTGCCTCTGTGGGTTATCCTTTCTCGGTCCTCCTCTCCTGAAAAGCGTCACGTTTGCACCTTGTGAACCAACCACAAGAAACTGGAAGCAGAATCGGCATCGCTCTGGTTCGCAGAGTGACTCTCCCATCACTCCACGCTTCCTCCTCTGAGATCTGGAGATCACCTTTCTCTTCCCGCATACAAAGCCAGGGAGTCCTTCCCCCGCGTCCATGATTGGCATGACAGGATGGAAAAGGGAATCGGGCTAGAAGCAGAGCTCCCGTATCCTCGGAGGAGAATCTATGGGAACGACGTTTCTCATCCGCTGTTTTCCTCCAGTCCGAATCGCGGTAGAGTGAATTTATTTTACAACTTTAAGTTGAAATATTACAACCACAATCGACAGTGCAACAGTCCATCAATCGGTTTTACTTTCACAGACGTTTTTAAGCGTCACTTGCTGTTACGTTCAGGGGTGTTCTTCGGGAACGGGGTCACTGGGTTCTCGTGGGGATTTCACTCACTGGGGTGAGTTCCTCAACCCTATGCAAGATGTAACGGTAAATCCAAGCGTAAATGCCTTCACAGTTCCCGATTCCTATTCCCTTCTTCAACGAGTCCTTTGAGGCATTTGCTGATCATGTCTCCATCAGTGTCTTCTGATAAGCCTGTTGGTGCTTATCTCCCGAGAATGCAGTGCTTCCTTGCCGTCTTCCGACTCGACCGAGAAAGAACAGCCGATCACCTCAGATGCCTCCTTATATGACGAAAAGGAGAAGGATCACCTGAAGAACTCCAGCAGCCAGACCAAGAGACAGGCCGTCTTCGAGCATGAGCACCCGGAACTGGTAGGAGCGGAACTTTTACCAAGAGTTGCCGAATGCCCAGTCTCTCTTAGATGCAGGGCGGAAGTTCGTATGTCGATGAAAGCAACATGTTCCAACACAGCCACTTCCCTTACCATCGTTCCTCGGTTGGTGGGCACGCCCCGTTGAGGCATCCGTTCGTCCTGGAGCACTGGAGGAAGCATCACCACGACGGTCGACATGCCATCGATTTCCACCACCATCGTCCTCACCATCACAGCTTGCATCACCATCATCTTCACGAGATTCCTCTGGCACCTCCTTCTCTCCTTCACTTCCACCGGTACCCCTTGCACCACCACCCTCATAATCACTTGGCGAAAATCGACCACGACCACCACAATCACCACGGGAAACACCGTAATATGTCTTCGTCGAGAATTCACAAGCAAGTATTCGTGCACATAGCTCCCGACCACGAGCCCCAGAGCGTGATAAACGGCCACGGGATGCCGGAGGAGAACTACAACATCATCTTTCTAAAAGCGCCGACGAGGAAGCTGTCGCTGGATTCCCTGATCCCTAAGCAGCGCACCATAATCTACCTCCTGTCCGAAAAGCCGAAAGCGGTGTTCTCCAAAGGCGAGCACTTCCGGCCCGAGAAGCCCCAAATCTACCACATCAGCTACGATGCGGACAAGACCCAGAATGTCGTCGAGAACGGCATGGTCCTGCCCGAAGAGGAAATCAGCATGATAGAGGGGATAGACGGCGAGGATACCCTGCCAGACGAAAATGGCGACCTCGTTGACGAATTCCCGGAAGACATCGCCCCAGCAAACAATTTCGGTGATTATTTTCTCGGGCGCATGCGCGCTGGGGTCTTCGTCAGCTGGATTTCCTTCTGCCTGAATGTTGGAACAGATTGGCCGCAACATCTCCTCTTCCCCTTCTGAAAGCCCTCGGGTACTCTGGGATCCTCCGAGTTCCTTTTTGGGTCCTCATCTCTCCTCTCTCCCTGCCTCCTCTAGGAAAAGAGGGCTCTTCGCGTTCCTTGGAAACAGGAGTGGATGGATACTTTACGATGGTTTCCAAGAAGAGAGGCCTCGGGCAGCAAACGCTGCTCCGCTCTGTGATCAATGACCTCCGCTTTCTCATCCAGCCTGCTCTCCCGGGATCAGAAGTCTCAAGAGACCTCCGATTCCTGAAGAGCTGCCTGCTTTTTTTTTCGGGGTAATTGGGCTCTACTTGAAAATCGTGAGTGACTTCCTGGAAGTCACTTCCTGGAAGGCTTGGACGACACTCTTTCGTGCCTGCCAGGGTGACGAGAGAGGCTATCGGGGGCTACATGGCTCTGCGGTCGTCATGAAAACATGGAGTGATCCTGGCCTGCCTCCTCTAACAGTTCTCAGGCATTCCACGTTGCTTCGGTTTCTCTTCGGAATCTTCAGCGAGGTTGCCTGTACCCGGAACCGGACTGTATCCCTACATTCTTCTCATTTCCGGTGGAGGTCTGCACCAAAGAATCCTTACTTCTGCTTCTTCCGTCGTGTGTGATTGCGCGATAACGCAACTGAATCGGGAGCCAACGCTAGAGAGTGAGCGTGAAAGGGAACACCCACGAGATGTGATGTGCACTGGATGGTGCTGGAGAGAACAACGGCAGGGGGCAATCCATTTTTCGCCGACGGGCTTTCCTTTCCTTTAAGAACGGAAAAGAAAATCATGGCAGCGTTCCTATCTGATGGAAAGACGATCTCCAAACGCGTGGGTGAAGCTGATATCTTGAGGTACATCCGCTGCGACCGACTCTCTCCAGGGGAAGGTCACTCCTTGGGAAGTGGGAGTAGTCGAGCTTTCGCTGTTCTCGAGATTTTTCTTGCTTTTAAAAAGCAACCAACAACTAACCAAAAACCAACTAACGGAAGCACTTGTGTCAGCTGCAGTTGAACTTGATTTCAGCTAATCTGAAGGGGATGGAGGAATCTCAAACACTGCCGCGGGGTCCGTTTTCCCTTTCCGTTTCCAAGGAGAAAAACGCCGCAGCACTGAGAGTTGATTCTTGAGCATTTCTCTTGAAGATTTTCCGCAACACCAGCCCACAACCTCAACACCAAGCCTCTTCGTGGATAGCTGTCATGCGATCGCTGGTCGTCAGAAGTCACTCGCCGCTGCAGAGAATCGAGCGTGAAAACGTGTTCCTCCCGGTGTTCACGACGAGGCATCATGACCGCGGACAAGGTCGAGCATGATTTCAAATAAGGCCAGAAGCGTTCTCAACGTTTCTTTTTGGCATATAAGATGATTATTGGTAAGAATGCAAGAGCAGAACTCGGAGTGAAGCTCCCCTATTTGAAGACGAACTACATTGCTATAGATCTAAAAGAGAACCCCGCGCGCTTCTTGGCTACCTGTGAGACGCTTTCCTCCTTGCGCTCTTGCAATCTCCTGCAATCTCCTTACGCTCTCTCGTCACTCCTCACGCGACACATCCTTTCGATCTCGAGGAGGGCTCCGCTGGAAGAGGTAGAAATTTTTGTCGTGCGTCCAAGGAAACGCCATCTTCCTGACCGCTCTGCCTAGCTGGAGGCTTGCCGTTCCTCGCTTTTAGATGCCTCTCATAAGGTCCCACGATCTAGGTCTTTCCTCCCTCTTGGGGATTTTGCTTGTATCTCAGTGTCTCGCTGGGGATGAAACCCACGCCTTGCGCCTGCTCTGAGATGAGCACCTCCTCTAGTGGCAAGGAGCAGGGCGAACCGCCTAGCCCCCTCGAAAAGCTCGCGGCTGCCGCTTTTCATTTGTGTTGAGCATGTGCGAACTGTTTCATCCACAGGCGACGGTCCAGAAAGTGATCCAGGCGAAAGCAGCATGGGAAACGAGGATTTCGGAATGTTCGCACACGAAGACGGAGCGCACGCACAAGGTTTGTCCTTGCCTGCTTTTCGTTTGCGAACTGCTGTCTGCGTACACTCTGTGAGGGTGTCTTGGGGCTTCTGTTCGTGTCTTCTGCACGCGCTTCTTCGAGTTCCCTTCTTCGAGGGAAAAGCTGTGGATAGTGACCAGGGATTTCGAAATCACTGGAAGCGCCAGCGCATTCTGCATGGACTGCATGGGGGGTGGAGAGGAAGGTGGGTTTCCGCTGCCAAGCATGCGTGGGGCTACTCCAACTCTGACACCCTTAATGAAAGAATGATCGCGCAAATTCTTTCATTTATTGCAAGAAAGCGGGGGAGAACTCGACTCAACAGTTTGGCTGATATCAGTGGATGCTGCTGGCGGGAGTCGAGTATCTTGGCATTGTCTGTTTCCTTTTCTTTTTTTTTCTCTTTTCCCTGGATGGTCATCCTTCACTCTGGAGTTTTCCTGCTCTGATTCATGCAAACACCATCCCCAAGGTGCACGCGCCGAGAACACAGTGTTGTGAGAAAATTCCAATAAGATAGCTCGTTCGATAAGGTTCTGGAGCATTCGGCACGGGTCCAGCGACAAACTCTCTTCCTCCTCGAACAACCAGGCAGCACTGTGGCACAACCGCTCCTTCTCGTGCCAAGCCTGGTATGGGCAGGCAAGGATACCTCGCGGGTATCGTAAGGGAAGGAATGATGACATTCCTCCGATGGCTTTTTTCTTTTGAAGAAAAGCAAGTATCGCGTGGGTGGCTGCATCGGCAGGACAAGTTCCTCTCCGCATCTGGGATCATACTTGGAAGGCACCCCTTTTGAGGTCATGCTGGTCCGGGTTGCAAGCATCGCGGATCACCTGAAACGCATTGCGTCTTTCTCTCAATTCGTCTGGGAGCACTTGCGTGATTTTGGAACTTTCGTGACGCACTTCCGTACACCTGGTGAAAAGTCCCCCGCTTACTCGACCTACCATGTGACGTGGTCGCAGGGAAAAGACGATAGCAGGTCGGCAATGGGAAACACGTCGTAAAAGCACCGCAGATCCATAACTGTTCTTGGGCAGCTGTGATTTCTTCGCGTATGTCTCTTTCACTGTTTCTTCGTTTCCTCTGTTTTTCACTGAAAGATGGGGTGCATCTGCTTCAATCTGGATGATTGATTGAATTGCATCTTGGCAATGAGATTATGCAGCATCTTAGGATGTGCTTTCTTCCACTCTCTCCTTCCCCTTTTGTAGCAAGAAACAGCCATCACGGAAGATCCAAGCTCACTTTCCTTGGCTCTGAAGTCTCCAGCTTGAAAGTGCGTCCTGATGGAAATTCCGCCTTTCATCTCAAGTAAAAATCTTTCTTGTTCTAACGCTTCGTTTAATAGAAACTTGCTAGTCACAGATTAAAGGAGGATTTGGAAAAACCGATAATCAAAAGGCAGCTACCCGAAGGAGGAGGAACCCTGAAAGTCGATGGCAATCCACAGTCTCCAGCTGACTTGAAGAAAGGCCTCCATCTTGATAAAGTTGATGACGATTTGAAAAAAATGAGGCAGATTCGTACGATATAGTCATCGTCGTTATGGCAGAAACAGACGACGACCCCTCCATAAAAAGAGAAGAGGATTCTAACCGATTATTTTTATGCTTTTATACATTTCTAATAACTGCGAAACTCTGGTCAGTCCAGTTTTTATGCATGATAAATGGCTATTGCCAATTGAACTTGAAAAGAAAAAAACTTTGATCTCTGTCTCTTGCTGGCCGCTCGTCAGCCGAATGTATTATTATTACAGAGAGCCCATGTCAGAGTTGCTGCCCGACTCCAGCTATGTGTTTCCAAATAAGATACACATTAGTGTACCTTTGCATTCTCACACCTGCCTTGTCTTGGTCTCATCTTCAGTGTTCACAGAATGCTGCCTGTTATACCTTCCGTGTTCAGGAGTGCTGGAGTGCCGAATAGAGATAATTCTGCAGATTTGTATCACCTTTTCATCTTGTATCTATCTCCCTGAGCTATTTGATCCTATTCTTAAGGATTTGCTAGTGCACTTTATTGTGAGCGAGCCACGCCTATAGCATATGGAATCGCCTTAAAAGCGGTGCATGCTGCTGCCGATCGAAAAATCTTTGAATTTTCTGATCATTTCACAGGAAAGCACTTTTTCGTCCTTTCAGCATCCGGGAGCAGCACCCGTCTTGAATTGCGTACTATTAATCAAAGCTACGATTTGGTGTGTCACTGTGAATAACCCTTTGATGCCGTTTCCTTTGTGGGATTTTCCACACCAAATTCTCTGTACGATATTTTTTTTCTCAACTTCTCGTTGGAAACCCATCCTATCAATTACCTGTTGATGAGCTTTTGAACATCCTGGAATGCAGCAGATGTAGTCGTGTTCCCAGTTTCATACTGATCAGTAGGCTTTCGCTACTTTGTCGTTTTCTTTGTTTTCTGGGCACGAATTTGGAAAAACACATAAGCAGCACTCAAACCTCTTCTTTTCCTAATTTGACGTGCAGATTTCCATGGTAATGCTACTGGTTCCTACAAGTCTTTCTGTGCTTATAAACTTGGGCGCTTTCGTGTTTCTAAATCGGAAAATGCGTCCAGTTGGGAAAAACGAGAAGCATCCAGGGAAATGCTCCTCCCTCAAACGCTCGTGCTGCCATTTGTTTCTGGGAATATATTTGAAACAAATGAGAATTTCAGTTTGGAAGAATCGGGTGAGAGGATCTGCTTCCGTGCTGGGATGTCAAGTCTTGTACTCCAATTTATCATTTTGTTGTGAGCTGCTGTTTCTGTATTTTATGAGTAATCAGCCAAGCAAATGAAATACTAAATAAACATGACCTATTGCATTGCAAGGAGTTGGCATGGTTATAGCTTTGTCCCCATACGTTTTTTATAGATTTGTTCCACACCTTCCTTACAGAGAAATAGTTATTGGACAGATGTAAAAAAAAAAAAAAAAAAAAAGTATTATCATCCCTAAAAGATTTAGTCTTCCTCACAGAGTGAAATGACAAATTCGACTCGAGTTAGAGAGGTGCGATGATTAAGAGAAATAGAACGACAGGCATTTTCCTTTCGGCTGCGGTTTATCTCGATAAGGGAAACAAGAAACGAGAAGAAAAACCATCACTTCTGCTTCTTCACCCTTGAATCACCAAAGTGCTTAGGTGGCCATCAAGCAGCGAAGAGCATTCTTATTTGAGAGCCGCGCAGTGGAGCTTCTGTGATCTCATATTACCGAAAACGCAGAGCGATTCCCGGAACTACTGAAGTTCGCCTGTGGTCTCGTTTGTTCTTATTTTGGAAGCATATCGTCATTAATCAATCCATCATCATTTAGCCGCAGCTTCCTGCTGGAAACATGCCCATTCATCCCTCAGTCACAACTCGCTGCTTTGTGTGCATTTTTGCTGTTTGGGTTTCTATTGCTTGATTGCAATCGACTCTAAATTTTTGCCATTTGCTCATTCGTATGCAAACTCCTTGCTTCTTAGTTGGCTATAATTTCGCTGTTCCGTACGGTCGAACTTTTTTTTCTTAAGTGCAACTGAGAAGTAATTTCTTTCTGGTAGTAGAAAGCAATTTGCATCTTGGAGTACTAGAAAAAATGAAACATTTACCAAAGGCTGAGGAATAATAAGTGGTTGTAGCTATCGCTCGCGAGAGCCTTAGAAGACCTTTCTAATTACAAGGATAAAAGAATTGGGTGGAGGCTGGAAAAATCACAAAGTACATTTATTCTTTCCAGGGAAAAAAAAAATCACCCTTTATTTATGTATGTTAAAAAAGGGATGCCGCTCGTTGTAAGCTCTGGTCTTGAGCAACGCCGTTCGTACAAATACGCAATCTCGCATTCAAAAGGCTTCACTTGTAGGACATGCCAAAATCGTGCTTGTATATTGACGGTTGCTTACAGATGGTACGCCTTGATCTTCCGCTTTTTATTCCACCTCTTTCCCCAAACCATTCCTGTTCTTCAACGACGACTTCTCAAAAGTCACAGATTCCCTTTGGACCAAGGCAACTACTTCCGGAGCGAGCGACCTAAAACTCTCACGCACTGCGATGTGTTTTGTTTTCGTTTGGTTTCTGTACAAAAACACAAGAAGGAAACATGGACACGGTGCTTTCAACGTATAATTCGGCATCAAAAACAAGAAACACAACAACAGAACCTACACCAACATGTTGCTCATATTCAGATGTTCAGCCTTTTGCTTCTGGTGCCCTTCTGTGCAACTATAAGCATCCGTGATGGGAGCGTCTTCCTCCTCAGGTTGTCTTTCGGTGGGAGTACGTAGAGCAGAGTGTTCGTCTGGCGCCGAGGTTTGATCCGTACGACCTCGGATGAGGCAGGAAGCTTTATAAATATGAACTCGTATTTTTTCCCCCTTTGTTTCATCTTCAAAAGCTCCCGCTTCTCCTCCTGTGTTCCGTTTGGCGAGAACACGTACAAGTGTTTGCTCTTCACGGACTTGGGCTCAGAAAAGTTCCCCTTTGCAATGCGCTTCTTCTTGTCCAGGAGATCTTTCCAGGTCAGATCCAGTTCAGAACGGGTCCGATTCGCGCCTGCGTCATGCAGGAAGTGCACGTCATTCACGTGGTCGGTGTGGCTCTTTCGTAGGATCTCCAAAGGCCCTGAGGAAGAACGAACAACTAATAGGCATTTGCTCGAATAGAGGGGCAGGAGAAGTTTCGTTAATCACTAACGGAAAGCCGAACTCCTGTACGAATCAGGAACGAACTGGAAGATTTGAGGACGGAATGAACCCTCGCAGCATCTGTAAAGAGACGTAGGAGGCTGGAAACCGTGGAAACCGTGGGGGTTCGAATGGCCCGTTCGCTGCATCTCGTGCGCATCGTGGAAGCTGCTTTCTGGTTTCCTCCAGAAGAGAAAATCATCCAGATTTCGAGTATCCTTCGGTGGGAAAAGACCTTGGAAAGAAATAAATTCAGCGTTTCGTTCGTTTTCGAAGTGGGTACCTTGAATTTCCTGACTGCCAGCAGAAACACCACCCATCGTCGAGCTGGGTTTGGGATTTTCCATCACATTCTGTGCTTCGGGAACGCTCGTGCTCTTCGAAAGCATGTACAGCTTCCACGGCCAATAGATGCTCTTCTTGAACGCTGGACGTTTCGCCGAATAGTCCTGTATCACGTTGTCCGCATCCACCAAACCGTGCACGTCATAACCGTAAGCGTTTTCCAGCTTGATGCTCTCGGGAAAATGCCCATCAACACATTCGAGCACGAAGGCTGTCAGCTGGAAG
Source organism: Raillietiella orientalis (assembly GCA_036172245.1). Classification (NCBI taxonomy): domain Eukaryota; kingdom Metazoa; phylum Arthropoda; class Ichthyostraca; order Raillietiellida; family Raillietiellidae; genus Raillietiella; species Raillietiella orientalis. The sequence goes on along the minus strand of JAYWIR010000020.1, from coordinate 2,461,290 downwards.
TGCAGGGGGATGTTGATGTTCCAATTTCGCTCCGACCAAAGCGACTTTTGCGCGGTGAGCGATATCGCTTTCCTCCTCGAGAGAGTTTACTTCACCGCGCAGCATTCGCGGTGAGGCACGCGGCAAAGATGACATTTAGGGCTGTAGGCGAAACTGTGTCACACTGCTGGAGTGTCATGTCAGAAACGGCGCAGCCGATCTCAAAGGAACGAGCAAGGAGAGAACGTCATAGGCGACCAGACATTTTCAAGGGAGATTTCGAAAAATTACAATGACCTGCTTTCCTGGGTAATTGGCAATGACATCAGTTATGAATGTAATTATGTCATCACCTGGTGTTGCCGTGTCGCAACAGCACTGGAAACTTCACTGCCATGATGGATTCTTGTTATAATTATATTGTCTTAATTTAACGAATACATTCCATTTTCTATGAGGATAGTATAAGGATGCATAGATGACGGATGCCGTGCTTCCACGATTATTAGTCGTGTATACATATGTTTTCCATAAGGTTCCCATGGTGATGACAAAACAGTAAAGGGTTTTCTAAACCCTTTAACGTTTCAACATGGTAAACATCAGGACTAAACTCCAGGGATCGGTACTGTGCTCTGCAATTCGTGTAATTCATTTTCCAGTCTGCGCATTTCCTATTCTCAGTCATCTGATTAAATCAAAGACGCTGAAAGCACCGCTCTTCGTGAGCATGGGTATTTGAATTACATCATGGGCTTGCTAACTGGCTAGGGCTTATTAATGTATGCGAGGTGACATCATGAAACTTTCGAGAGATTCCGCAATTCCTGTAGAATTAGAGATTTTTTTTGGTTAATACCTAGAATACAAGCGAGATTTCCAAATGACAGTAATAATTGTCCACGGCCGCTGCGGAAAAGAGCGGAAACACATTTTTTCCCAACCGTCCACTGCGGAACGCTCTTCGGGCACGGCTGAATATTGTGCGTTTTTCGCGACCCTTTGGACTTTCATCGTACGGGTGAAATTAATTGGGAGCCTTTTTTCCGTTTTGTTTTTTCCTCCTGACGAAGGAATCAATTAAATCAGAAAAATGAGGCCAAGAGCACAAGCGCACAACACAGATTCCCCCTGTTGGACCCCTTGTGTTCGTGAACAAGCCTGCAGACTCAGGTGCAAGAAGCAGTTGGAAGCGCTTTTTCTGGAGAAAGTTTGCAACGGTAATTGAGGCCCCAAGATGTGTTGGTTGCCAAATTGAACTTATTGTAAAAGAGAATTGCACTTCAGTTTCCCTTTCCGAGGATTCCGAATTGTGGTAATTTGGAGTGCAGTAAAGCACAAGGGTCGCAGACGTGACCTCCCTTGCTATGCGTTGAGTAACTTTCGGCTTCTCTTGGTTTCCCACTTCTGCCCGCTGCAGCCTTCAGTCAGCTTCCGCACCACTTGACAAGAGATCTGTTGCTCCTGGTGGTACAAGCATGCATGGATTTTTCGATCCAAAACGGCTGTTTCCTCAAGTAGCCGTTTCTACTTCGTTTTCGGGAAACTGCATCTAGTCTCTGTGATGACCGATGCTTCCATCAGGGGATGATCAAAGGCTATTTCGTATTTTTGGGTGATGCTATGCCTTTGTGGATACTTTGATAACAGCACAAAGGTTCACCTGATGAAACTGGTCCGAGAAATTCCCATCACTTATGCCCTTAATATTGGATACAGTCAATCAGCATGACGAATATTGAACATAATATTTACTACGCTGATTTTGCATGCCACATAAGTCAGCTAAAGCAAACCGAGCCAAAGATGCTCTTCCTCCAGAGATTTCAGGTGGAAACAAAAAAGAGGGAACAAAAGCTTAGGAAAGATGCCTGTCTGTTCAGCCCCTCGAACTTTATGGTCCAGTGATTTCGTGCACAGTTTAAAAAAAAAACAAAAGCCATCCAATCGTTGCTTTTTTTCGTTAAAACAGCAAAACATTACGGATCATGTTTTTGTAACTGCCGTCATGTGATGCTACCCTGCGATTTCTTCCCGAACTTCAAACGCTTTTATCTCTTGAAATTCCCCATAGAGGGACATCCAGCATCTTTGCTTCTCCCTTGGAAAGCAAAAAATTGAGCTGAAAGCAGCTCGAGATTCAAGGAGCGTGATTCGGAAAACACTCGACGTTCCTCTGGGCACATGCAAATCGTGTCGTGGACCATTTCAACTATCGCCTGAACTGCGAGACGGAAGTGCTCCAGCTTGCTGACCTTCTCCATCATAGCGGCCAGTTCGAAGAAACTTCTGCATGGGATGGGATTTTCAGAGATCAACGCAAAGGCAAAAATGCACGAGCAAAGCCAATCTTCCAGTGACATTTTCAGCGATCGTGAGGACCCAGTCCATCAAAATATTCACAACCCGAAGCATCTTGCTAGACCGACAAGATAATGACATTTCTGGAATTCGATTCTTACGAGAACAACTCGCATTAATGAGTCTCTTCCAGTTACTCAATCTCTGGATGCTACCACTCGCTGATTTACCTATGCGGGAAAGTGTTAAAAACACGTGCAACTTAACACGCTGTGTTCAGTTCGACGCTGCTCACCCACCCAGGCACCGGAAGCATCTTGTTTACGAGTAAGTGTCACTTGCAAAATGATTAAAAGTGCAACTCTTCAAGTGATGCAGTTAATCTGATAGACGATTCCACAGATTAAAAACGGGAGCAACCAGCGATAAATAGTCAAGTAACATACATCACGAGATAAAAGCAGCGGTCTCTAAGTACCCTTGAGCTCAATGTCTAATGCCCAACGCGAGAATTCTGAAGCTTTCTTAATGCACAGAAACTGACCAGGCTGCAAGATTGGGACTGGCGGGAGAGCCGGATCAGAACATCTCCAACTGCATCTCCGTCAGACCACTCAGAAACAACACATGATCTTGAGAATTTGAGAAATCGCTAATGTGCAGTGTTGGAAGTGTGCCGTCATCTTAAGGTGCAACCAAGCAATATTCTGCATATTCCAGATGTTTCTGTTTTTACCAGTTTCAGTAAGAAATAGATGAGATAGGCTTTGCAAGGCAAAACCAAAAAAAAAAAGGTGCATTTATTACCCTTACTGGCTGGAGTAATTTCTATGAGCATAGCGGCAATACGAAGCACGGAAGGGCACCTCATTAGATTAGCAGATTCACGGACAGACATGATCCCCGAATTTGATTCATTGGAGATGACTTTTAAAAAAGGCTTGGTAAAAAGCACTCCTGGTTAAGAAGGATACAGTCGAGCCCAGTTTGGAACGAGTGCCAGCAACGCTGGAATCCATGGAACAACAGTGAGACATGTTCCATGCTTAGGATTTGCAGAAACCAGCTAATACGAAAGAGTGGTATGCTATAGTGAGAGAGAGTACAGTGTAAAGAGCATAAAGAGTGGTATGCTGTAGCTGTAGTCGAATGCAGTCAGAAATCGTGGAGGTGGCTGCTGCTGGCTTCAGACCGATACGTGTGCTTGTGATTATGGGATTTCATCCTTCTGGTTGAGGTCCATCAAAGGAAAGTGGAAAATTAACCCTTAAAAGAGCAAAGTAGGCAGATAGAAGAGTGCGGCAATAAATTATATTATGTGCAAGGAAAGTCAGAGTAGACCCGGGGGATACGTTCCGTGTTCTACAAGTCCAATGGGTTATACATGCATGATGTGATCGTATTTACAAAAGACATAAAATGTATCTTGAAAGTTATAACAGCATGATATCGATTATTGCACTTTAAACCAAAAACGTACCTTCTATTTACTGCTTAAATTACAGTGAAACAGCCTTCAAATTAGATCGAGTTAAACGGCTTCAGCTCTATCATTCTCGTTGAAAATTGGATCCTCTTGCGCTCTTTTACTCACAACAAATTGAATAAAGCAGCGTTCAGTCCACTTAAATCATGCATTCGTGCTTTTTGCATGTGTCCTCTTGGACTACGGCTAAACAGGGACGTTGCCCCAAAATTAAAATTTATCCATGGCGTCCTGTGGGTCTCATTACTCCTCTGCGAGAGGACTGTCCCCATATTTTCTTCTTTTTATAGGAAGCCGCCCCATACAGGGGTCTGCTGTGTTTGGCAGCTATTGCACACCTGCATGCCGAGGAAAGCAGTAGGGCCGGGTACTTGAAAAAACCCCCACAGAGAAGAAGCTGGCTGAGTGTTTTCATTTTGTGAAACCGCTCAGATCAGAAAGGCGCACACCGGCGTTTCCGTCTTATTCTGTGTCGCGAGCTTCTGGTCACTTAACAGTCGAGTTTCCCAACTGCTAAGTGACCATCATCACTTCGACCCCACTTCCAGAGACTTGCAGGATGCTCCCCTAGTCTTCGATTACATAGGACTTGAAAGGCTCCTCTTCGAGACTACCGACTTTGATAGTTTCCTAAGGATTCTCTTGACTGTAGCAACCATGGTCCTGGGGCCCGTGCATTTCGTTGCAAATCTTTTGGAACTTATTAGACGAAGAGCTTAGCGTGGTTCGGCTTCCCTTCTTGATGGCAAATGGCCTGAAAGGAGAAACTAAATTTCTGCGTCTTTTTTTTTTTTGCATTCTTTTAAGGACTGCATTCCTCGTCTTAAATCCTAATGTTCCTCTTGCATCAAAGCATTCAACGTTTCAGGAGCAACGGAATTTTCTTATCCTTACGTCGGTGAAGTGGATATCTCACTTCATCTCGTTCGTGGAGCCTTGCTCATCCTTCGTTACGACTTCCGGGTTTCTCGTTTCAGAAAAACGAAAACCAAGCAACACCTCGCATCCGCGAAATAAACCCTCGCGTTGGGGGCAGCATCCTTAGCATCAGATGAAAGATGAAAACTTCATGATCTTGAAAACCGGTACTTAAAAAGTGTTCCATGAGTGCATGAAAAGCAGACCGCCGAGGGAATCGTGTTGTAGAGGTGTTCCAAAATTTACTTTAAGGGAGAACAGGATCCACAGGAAACGATTCGGTTTTGCTTCGAAGTACTCGATTTCTCTAAAATCAGTAGAGCGAAAGACCTCTAAAACATTTGATTGACAAATGGGAAGTTGCGACATCTTGTACACCTGCAATCAAGGAAGTAGTGTGTTTATCTTCCTGCCGAGACGGTGGAAAGGGCAGTGTTGGGAAATGACTTATAATGATTACAATGATGTCCCTGAAATGGCTGCAGCTCCTACTGAGTCTGACATTTATTCCCATGTAACGTTCCATATAGGTTTCACTAGTGCTCAAGTGGCTCCAGTGACTCTCGTGTTCATGATGAAAGTTCTTAGCAGGAAACAGGAGCTGAAAAATCATTCTCTCTCGATTTTGATTGCAGAGAGGGCCTATTTGCAAAAGATCAACATGCGCATGGTTTTTCAGAGCAGAAGCAAGATCTCAGCGGAATGGACATTACCGTAGGTTACATACGTCATCTGGAACCCAGCTAGAGTCACCTGATGAAAGATTCTTTGAAAAATCAAATTCTTTAAAGATGAGTTTTCACAGAATATCCCGACCGAAGCTGCAGCTGCAAGAAAACTACCTGTTCCTTATTATTATATTAATAATAATCGTTTATCTTAGTTTTCAAGGAACTCCGCATACATTTCGAAAAACGTCGCACATGCCTTAGTGTGCATTCGTAGAACGAATGTAAAGTGGACTCTGTCTAAGAACTTACTTCCTGAAGGATATCAATCTTAACTCGCGCCTCTTCACGTAAATCAAAAGGATCGTCACTCTGCTCAAAGAGTTATGGGTTAAACACTAGACGTCATGCAACTTTAGCATTAGAGAAACATATCGGGGATGAGAGGATTCGAAAAAGCGAGAAAGGAAGGACCGATGAGATCAGATATTCGTGAAATGGGTGCTTTTTCCGAATACCAAACTGCTAAATGGCGTAGGAAGTGAGATTTTGGTACACCAATGAAGAGAGTCGATCAAGAGAGTGAAAACATCGGCCCTTCCTGCTTAAGCTTGCGGCGCAGCTCCATCAGTTCGTAAACGACGGAATTCGGTCATCATTCTTTTTTCGTTTGGTCCAGCGATCCATTGCTCTTGGTGTGGACGGAGCTCTTCATCTCTCCAAGGTGGGATGCATTTTGCACCTCATGAAAATCAGCCGCCTGTTTCGAACATCAGTATCTCACTACCATTGACACGACGGATCATGGCTTCTAAACTCTATTATTCAGGATGAAAATGGGATGGTAGCAACGGAAAACAGGAATGGAACAGTATTTTTCGAAATCCCTGTGCCGAGATTTCCTGTTTTGGATTGCTATTTCTAATAATCCAATCAATCACGAAGCTCCTTGTGAACGTTGGTGCGTTCTTCCGTTCACACTTCAATTGTTCCGTTGAACATCACCGTCCAGAAAAAGCTTCCAGTTCCAAGGATTCTGACATACCAGCTTTACAACAGCCATCAGGAGGGTTCGAAATCACGCCTCTTTCTGTTAATGATCATGTTCCCTATTGTACTCAAACGAATATGATGATCTGATGCTCGCAAGATCTTCGAGGGCCGCCTTCCAGAAGCAGCGTTTAACTGCCCTCTTTTCGTAACTGTGGAGTTGTCCCAGGGCAGATTTTTGCACATCTGACATTTAATCAGTCCAAAAGACTGGGTAGGCATCTGTCAGATGAGGCGACACCTCTTGTTTAAAGCACATCTGAGCTCCCATGCTGACTGCCATTCAGACGCCCTTTATTTGCATCTTCGCGTTGATCAGATTTATCACTTTTTCTCCTTTGTTTTTAATGCTTTCAACATTTCATCCAGTCGCTTTTTAACCATACATCGCCCACTCAAGATTCCTGGGTTCCCTTCCTGCTTTGATGGAACATCATTAGAACTTTTTGTTGCCTGCGGCAGGTTCAATCTCGCCACGCTTTTTTGCTGCTGACTCTGTACACAAGACGCATCTCTGTTTCCAGCCAGCCCTCATCTCTGACTTTCATTCTCTTGAAGCTCTGTTACCTCGGAGGTTTCGGGCTTTCGAAGAGTGACGGGTTCCACTTCCTGCGAGTAAGTTCGGGGTTTTCAGGCAAAGTGGTTGCCGGAACACTTGCGAACTCATGAAGGAGTAGAGGAAAAAACAGGGAGAATGGTTTCTCTTTCAGGCTACGGGAAAATCGGGGGGGAAAAAAAGCGCTGTCGGTCCGAAAAGCGCAACGAAGGCAGGCAAGCAGCTCAATCGCTCAAGATTATACGACAGCCAGTCGAGGAACTGGGAGTCGTGTTCCGCGATTCGTTCCCAACTGCAACAAGAACGGGAAGTGCTCCATTTCGTTCCAGCATCCGAACGATAAAGTGCCGTCGACAAGCAGGATGCGGTCCCGTGGAGAAGAGAATGGTGCTTCACGTCCCACCTTTAAGCCCGCAAGTCGAAAAGCGTGGACGTGAACGAACGTCGACAACAGGACGTGCACCGACAGGGACGAAAAGACATCTGGAGCGTCTCGGAGTGTTGTCGGGAGGGAATGCAATTGGGGGTCATACAGACGGTGTGCCACATGATCTGAAAGCTGCGATGGCTACACGAAGGCTCCCGAAATGCGCATTTCGAAGTTGATCAGGACTCCTTGTGACCAGAAAACTACCAAGAAGATAGAGGGAGTCCTGAGGTGAGTGGGAGAGAACCAGCAAGCGTTCCAGCTTCCCCACCTCTGGAACGACGAATGTGTCTCTGAGGCAAAGAAAGGAAGTGATCGCGGGAGTCCGCGTTGGCGGGCCGTGTGGCTGTGACTGACACTCCGCGCGCAGCACCGGACATTACGCGTTCGAATCCTCACGTAGAGGATCGATTCCAAAGAGATAGGGGGTGGGTCGTTTGTTTCGGGTGCCCCCACGGGATGACGCTAGCCGGCCTTATAAGCTTCGGGTGCGACACTCGTGGAAGCCGGATGCACCCACTGACTGTCCGGAATTGGAATCAGCGAGGGTCCCTCCGGGGTTCCCTAGCAACCGTAAGAGGAACGGACTCCTTCCTCGGGAGACTTCCTGGATTCATAGGGTGGTCCCTCCGAGGTTATCCCCTAACGTGAAGAGTTATACGCACCCTCGACTGTGTTCAGAAAGATTGTTCGCCTCCCCCATAAGGGGAAGGCGAGCAGTTCTTCAGCAGTTGGCGAACCTCCTCCCCAAAAAAGAGAAGACCCGAAAACAGGAAAAGGGCTGGAAGGAAAAAGATGAAAGCACACCACCAGAGTCAGGAGCATTCATTGCCTTCGATTTTGATCCAATCAAAACTCTCAGCTGCGGCGAACTTTATTGATGTAGATCACATTTGTACCAAGAGGGTACTCTTGGTACAAATGTGATCGCCTGCTTTCGCAAGAAATCTATACGAAGAACAGGACATCCTGGACATCGCGGACATTGCGAATGAACGATGTCGTTTTATCAATCAGTCGCACGTGCCGGAACGCAGGTGAGATGGAGATGGAGATGCGACGGCCACAGATTTGTTTCTGGCATGCGATCGCGATGCTTCCGTCATGGCTACTTGAGGAAAGTGCATTCCCTTTTGTGCGCAACCGGTCCCTTGCAGAGTCAGATTTATGAACAAGAAGAGGTGGCCAACGTGATGGGATGAGAATAATGGAAGCCGGGATGCAAGCCGAAGAAGGCGTATCCTGGGGCACGAGCAGATGTGGGTCACTCGAATTCCGATCTGTTTATTCGGGATGAGACTCCAAAAGGAGGAAAAACCGTCTGCAAACGGCAAGATGAAGATTCCCCAAGATCGAGTGGAAACTTTCGCCTTGCCCTGCCTACCATCGCAAACAAGAAGCCACTTTTTCCTCTTTGATTGCAAACCCACAAAAAAAATCAAAGCTTCCGCACGTCCAGGTTCTTCCGGAGGTGCAAATCGAAGCGAAGTGGCCAGAACACCTCTTCATTTTTTTTGCCCCAACGGTCTCCTGGACCAAAAGATTCACCTTCCGGCTGTCACTCTGAAGAAAGAAAGTTTCTGCCTTCTGCCAACAGTCCAGGGGATCCGAACCGCCCTCGTTCTTGCAGGCAGCGCAGTTTTCTCGGAACAACAACGCGTCTTCTGCGTGCCTGCGGGACGTCGGCTGCGGCCGCTTCGTGTCAGCCCGGATCAGAGAACGGCGAAACCGGGACTCATCATGGGTCGCGGGAAGGCGATCCCCCTTAGCGCGTGTCGGAAGCGGCCCGGGTCAGGCTGGAGGCCGTCTCCGGTTTCCCGGTTGGAGGAAACGGAACGAGTTAGGAGCGAACAGCCAGGAAAGGAGAGCGCAGCGTTCCATCTCCCAGACCAAGGCTGCGCCTATCGCTTCCGGGCTTCTCTCGAGCGCGTTCGCCCACCCTCACCCTTGGGCAGGGAGAAACTGGTCCTGCCCGCCTGCTGCTAGCCGAAGACCGCTGGGAAACGTCCAATGGCTCCAGAAGTCCTCGCACTTGAAATGCGTGCCAGAAACGAGCTCCGTCACTCTCGGTATCCAGAAACTTACTCCCTCCCCTCGAAGAACAGGTGGACTCTCCTTCCCTCTTTCTTTAGAAAGGAATGACGGGAACGACGGAATTTCCACGCGGGAGGAGCTCTGCGGGACGCATCAGGAGGGAGAGTGCAGAGTGGGCACTTCTTGGTGGGAACTCGCGAACCTACCTGCCCCAACCCCACTTCTCGGTCCGGGTGCCCCGTCGCCCGCCACCCCGTGGGCTGGGTGCATGAGTGTGCGTGCTTGCCCTGCACGTGTGCAACCTGAAGGCTCGCTCGCTCAAGCAGCGTTTCCATGGGATTCGGGAGACCGACACACAGGCGCGTGTGGAAGGACGGCACGCTGATCTTTCGCTGGTCGGGTCAAAATTCTTCCGGGATCTGTGGCGTCTGTCGCCCTGAGCCAACTTCACGGCTAGCTCCTTCTGAGAGACGAAGATCTTCTGAGCTCCCAGCGCAGCCTCCCGACCCGGTTTTCTGCTTCCGTTTGAAAAATCCTCGCCCGCGGACCTCCTTCGATGATCCCAGCGGAATTCCACGTCTCCTGCTCCGATCTCCCCTTTTTGAAGCCGATGTTGTCCGTGGCAACGGAGGCAGGAAGGAGAGAAGAGGAAAAAGGGAGGACAGAAGAGTTCAGCTTCTAGGCGATCGACAGACGCCTGAAAACTCCAGTCCGACTTTCCTGCAGGCACCGCGGCACCAGCCTGATCGAAGGAACATCCAGGCTCTCGAGTCTCATGGACAACCATCCAGTCCCAGCGAGACGCCAGCAGGGGAAGGAATCCTCGAGAATCCAACCCTTGAAACCTCGAACCTGCGAGTCGGGAAGAAGCTGGAGGATTCCCTTCTCTGGGACCCCATTCCCGTTGCGGTTCGTTCCGCTGCCGTCGCCGCCGCCTCATCGCAATCCCTGATTGCGGGGACTCTCCAGACAGATGGAGCTGCGGAGACCGAGGAAGGCGCCTGCGAGGATAAAGGAGGGAGGAAGGTCGGTTCGCGCGCCAGCGGGCGTGAGCGGGCGAACCCACGGTGCAGATCCAGGGGATCCCACCTTTCGCAACCAGCGGACAACAGGAGGAAAGGAAACTCACCAGAACGTAGCGCATGTTCCTGCGCGTCGCCTGGGCAACGCTTCCTCCGCAGGTGCCCGGGACCCGCCTGCTCGGTTCTCTGGAGCGTTGTTTCCCCACTCCCATCCGAGAGGGAGCATCCGTCCTCCGCCGCGCACTTGCTGCTGGTCGGGTCGCCCGAAAACAAAGAGCCGCAGCCACCGAACTCGGAAATTCTTTTTATCCGCCTCGGATGTGCTGGCGGAACTCACGGCTTCCGTTCTGCTTCGATGGTGCGCGGAGACCTCCGCTAAGTGGGACGTGAAGCCCGCAGTACTCGGGCTGCTCGCTCTGCCGAGGCCTCCCGCGGAGGCGATCGCCCGGCGCTTCGGAGTGCATCCAAAACGAGGAGGGAGGGGTCGGAAGAGGGAGAAGGAGGGGAGAGGAGGAAGCGGCAGCGCTGCTCGCCTGCGCTGCGATGGACGCAAGCTGCTCCCGGAGGAGGCAGCCGCCACACAGCAGCCTCTTCGCTCGGCTGCATGCTCCTTACAGAGCGGCCCTTTGGAAGGTGAAGGGCGCCATGCTGCTTCCAGAATCAGAGTGCCTCAGATCGCCGAGGGAACCGCCTCCCACGCCAGAAAGGATGCCTCCTGGCTTTCTGCATCCAGGATCTCCTTCGCCTACTTTGGACGTCACCGGCAGTGACCACCGAGGAGGGACAAATGCGACGAGAGCCTCTGGTGCGGAAGCCTTGGTGCCATTGGCTGATGAACTCCGTCAGGCCTGTGGCGACCCTTGCAGCTGTCGGCTGGGAGGGGGACGGCTGCAGGATCATGGTTTCTGGAGCAGCAGCCTCTAGAGCACCCAAAAAGGAAGTGGTGGCAGTGGGTGGCACAGTTGCGGTGATTCCTCCCCCGCTGCGACGCAGCATCCGGCGTCCTATTCGGAGGGCTCTGCGGCAGTTGGCGGCTGCCTGGAAGAACGCAGTGAGAAAGGTTCCAGTGGACTGTGACCGACGGAAGCCCCCCGAAAAAGCTTCTGCAGCGTCGCCAAGGAGAGGAGGAGGGGGGAAGTGGAGGGGTCTTGCCTGAGAAAGCACAAACGACCGCGGAGCAGCTCCTCCCCTCTGGAGCAGCAGAGGACGGAGAAGACGGGCGTTCGTGCGCCGTTTCCCTGGAATCGCTGACCCGTCGCCACGGGTGGACGCTCTTCACTCCAGCAGACATGCAGGCGCGTTGTAGAGGGACGGGGGAGAGAGGCGGAACTGGGAGGAGATGCGCGCGCTGAGTTGCCGCTGCTGCCTCCATTCGTGTGGACCTTCAAGGTCCACCGCTCGTTCCGGGTCTGGTTCGGAATCCCGAAAGATTCATGAGAAACAAACGTATGCATGTGCTTCATTCCACACAGACCGATGTACAAATTTATTTCAACATGCGTAGGATCGTGGCAGCGTTATTTTTTACAATCTTCATGGCTTAATCAGTCCATATACCAATCTTTGTATAAATGTATATGTGAATGCATATAATAAGCACATATATTCATTTTTTGTAATCTTTAATGTGCATACCAACAACGCAATCAACAGCAATGCAATCGCTAACGATATAATTATCAAGTTTATTAATAAAATGCATTCCATTGCATTTTAATAAACTTATCTGTTCCAATCACATTACTGCCAATAATATATGTGTTAATAAATATGAATAATGATGCATATTAAAATAAACTTGTATATTAACCTATGCAGAAAGGGCAAGCGCATACGTTTGTTTCTCATGATCGTTAGGGATTTCGATCAGTGCCTCCCGTTCGTTACCCCGGTTCCCTCTTCCTTCTCAGATGTCTTCTAGCTCCTGTCTAGTCTGCTCCTTGATGTCCCCCTTCCCATTCCACTGATAGCGGCATACCCTTCTTCTTTTGGATCTCTGTTCACTCCAGAGGTCCCTCTGCTTTGCCGCAGGCCTCTGCCGGCAGCATCTCCTCCGAGGAGAGTGCAGGAGAACGCGGGTCTTTGCGGTGAAGCGGAGATAGGGGAAGAGCCCAGCACCTCCTCAGCCCTGCGTGGAGACCGCGTCCGCGGGGACCTAAACGGGATAGCTGTCTGTGATTTCTTCATCGTCCCTCGCCGCGCTCTCTGCCTGCATCTCTCTTAAGGAGGAAGGCCGATGGCCTACAGCAAACTCCATGACCGTTCCGAGCCATCGCGGCTCTCTCCTGGGGGGGGGGGGGAGGAGACGATCGGAAAGACCAAAGTCTTGCTCTTTGTCGTCTTCGGAGAGTAGCGGACGCAATGCTCCCGCGTCTCCACAGCCGAAGACTCTTCTGCTTTCCAGGGACGGTTTCTGCGGGGATGAAGACCCGGAGGCAATCGAAAGACTTCCCAGGAGCACCGGCTGCAAGGAGCGCCACCTACGCGTCAGGGTTCAGTCAGGACTGTCCTGGCCAAGGCGCATCCCTTCGAAAAAATGAGCCTTCGCGTAGCTCCGTCAAGACGCGGGCGGACCCGGGGGAAGTGGAAGGGGAGATCCGCGTCGGCAGACCGCGTGGCTGCTGTTGGGGCGCCAAGCGATGAGGGTTCGAATCCCCACGTAGAAGATCAGATTCGAGAACGAGGGCGCGTCGTGGGTTTAGAGTCCTCCCTGCAGGATCGCGCTGCGGCACTGGCGGAAGACGGATGGCCTTATTGACTGACTGGGACTCCGGGGTCTTCCCAGGAAACAAGGAGCCGTTTGGTTCCCTTCGAGGTTTCCCTCCGGTTGTGCAAATGGATCCCCAGAGTGAACCCTCCGTCGCCTTAGAAGGTGGTGGTCAATGATCCCCTCAGAGGAGGAGGTGTCGTTCTCCGGAGTGCAAGAGGGGATTATGAGACACCTCTTGACGGTTTCGTACAGCATCCTCCCCGGTGCAGAGACGGGGACGAGGGCGTCTCTCCTTCCAGGGAAGGCCTCGCATTCCTGGAACCTCCGAAATTAACCTCCGTCCACTTCCAAAGTCCTCGTCACAGGCCGGTCGAGTCCCGCACGAGGATTTGCCGGAGGCCTCCCTTTCCCTCGCGGTGCCCAGCCCTCGCCTGTCACGTGACAACTTGCGAACCGGAGTACCCCCGCGTTTTGCTGGTGCGTGATCACGCCCACGCCTCACGGCACTCGCACTTTCCGAATACGCGCTTTGGCTTTTCGCGTAAGTGCGCGTACACCTTCTTTCCCCTCGAGCGCGTCTACGCTTTCCCGGACCGCACAGGCAGGTGCTGCGCTCTGGAGTGGCCCTGGCGAGGGCTCCCCGGAGGCGGCTGCGACCCAGATAATTGGCGGTGAAGGAAGGTAGAGTCCCCCTTGCTTCAAGAATGGGGTGCCGAGCGTGCGAAGGACTCTCCAGTGACCGGGAAACGTTTTGGACCGCCCCTCCCCTGGTTGCCTCGGTCCTGCTGCGCCATCTTCGGAAGTCGTGCTCGCCACGCCACGGAGCGAAAGTGGTTCAGACGGAGGCAGCACGCGAAAGGAAGCTGGAAAAAAAAGCCCACTGTGGCTTTTCTGGCGGTATGCAGCAGGGGGAATTCTTCTGGACGAGCAGACTTGGGCGCAAATCGATCATCAGGAACGATCCCGATTTCCCTTTCGTTCAAGTTCAAGCTCAGTGCTGCGTCACAGCTCTCCGACTGGCGGGTTCATCAAGACCAGGGTCTTTGCGAAACGGCAGGCAGAGCAGAAAATCGAGAAGAGAGAGTCTTCCAGAAGCTGCGGATGCTCTTGTAGCAACTGCCTCCCGTGGTCAGAACGAGCAGAGAGCAGACAACACACCCACACATGGAGGCTAGAGAGACGAAAGGGAGTTGATGATTAAGGCAGAAGAAATGGCAACACCATGAATGCCTCTTCAGGGGTATTCTAAGGCTTCTTCATTTCCTTCAGAAGGACAGGTAGATGGAATGTCTTCGGCCATTCCCCCTTCCCCTCCCCCCCTTGGGACTGATTTTTCTGGCTCTTGCGAAATTCTTGACGTTTCTGGAGGCGATGACCGCACAATTCTGGACCCTCTGCATCTAAGCAAACAGTGTGAGGCAATCAATTCCATCCGGGTCGATGTCTTTGTGCCGTCTCCTTTGTGAGACGCAACTGCAGGCGTGTGCTGGTACATGCAGGTCGGCTGGACTCGATCTCTTTTTTGCATGAGGGAAAGAGACACCACTGCAGGTGTTCAGTTCCTTCCGCCCATGGTTTGGTCCACCATTTTTGATCTTTTCTAGTACTTTCGCGCCACGAAATGCCCCTTTTGCAGGAGTCGCTCTCTTCCTTCACTTGGACGGAAGTGGCCGAGTCGAATTCGGTACTTCGTGTTCTCCTTTTTGTACGATAAACGAGAAGGAGGTGGTTAGAAATATGCCGCGTGCAGGGCGACGGGAGAGATTTTCCTTGTGCAACGGAATTCGATATCTTAGCTCTCGTCATCTCACCTTCACCTGCACATTTCATAGGAGAGTGAGATGTGTTGAAGCTACTTCAGGCCACGTGCTGAGAACCCGGAGAAGCTTACTGAGGAAATGGCTGTGACCAGGGTGGACTGCCCCACCATCCCTGGACTGACACACGTTTGTTTGTTTCTTTGTCTTTGCTGGGAAATGATCGAATCTTGGAAGCATCAAAAGAATACGGATGCTTCGTCTGGATGTTTCATATTCTGTTGTTGCCTTCTCAGCGTAAAAGCGTTTCTGAGACCAGTGTTCAGTAGAGATAATGGGACAAGAAGCAACAGAATCGTCATGTAGTTCCGTCTGCAATCACTTCCGTTGCCTGCACTCATCTTCCAAAGATGCAGGCCCGTTTTGGATCTGCATCTTTTCACAAGGGATGGATTCCTCGAGTGCCTTTCATGAGGAAACCGCCCATGAAGTACAGCTGGTGTTCCCAGAATCTCTTTCAGAACTTACTACCATCCGTTCGGGAGTTGTCATCGACGGAGCACGCAGAGAGCAACGAATTATCTTGACAGCAGCGTCGTTTGTCAGTGTCCCGTTTCATCTTCAGTATACGAAACCAAGAGAGCTTTCTGTCGGTGAAAATCTGATCCTAGCTCCAGGCAGACGGTATGCAAGTAGGGACCTTTTCTGACTTTCAAGTTTGCCATGTGCTATCCCCTGAGTCTGCATCCTCGAAAGAAGGTTAAAGGACCCATGTTTTCAATTCCTAACTGCAAATGAGAAGTAAAATCAATCAGAAAACCGCGATGCTACTTCGAATACGTCTTCATAGAGCTTGCTCGAGAGGTCATCGTTCAGGTAAACACTCAGATGAAATCGTTTCTTCGCAGCATCCTCCTTCCAAAACCAGAATCATAAAAAAAAAACATCTTTCATTCCATTAGAAGCTCCACTCGCTGACTTTTCATCGGATGCTAAAAGTGAGATTTATGCAGCTTTCCTCCTGATCCTTCCAAGTAAGAAACCGAAAGCATCCAACTTTACAGCGTTCCTGAGTGAGGAAGTTTGGAAAATGTTTAAGAAATTTCCGAGTTCAATTTGCCTTTGCGCCTTTAGCTTCCCCCCTCGGAAACGGATATTTCAGGTTCTTCTTCACTGCAAAGTCCGCCAGACATAAGTCGGTGTCTACTTAATTAGAGAAATAGGCTTTCGAGAATGGTCCTTTGATATTGGATAACAAGACAATTGCAATCTAAAAACAAGAAAAAAAGTGAAACCGTGTGCTGGAGACCACAATGTGAAAACCATCCTACACCTCGAATGAAGGAAAAAGTGTAGTAAAAACTCAATCTTCGAGCATCATCGGAGAATTCCATCTTCATTCCGCCAAATCTCGATGGCTGTTGAAATCCTTCAATCCAAAAACGCTGACTCCAGGTTGTCATCTTGAATGCGCTGCAGTCTTAAGCGTGCTGCCTAAGGTCCTGCTTCCTTCTTGGGTTCAGCATTAAGTGCATAATCGAAAGGATTCTTTCCCCAATAGTTGTCCTGGAGGAATTCCACTCGGTACAGATGAATCTCGTGAAACCGTTTCACAACGGAAAGCTCCCTGATTATCATTTTCGTTTTTTTCAGCTTCACAATCCCTCGGTAGCGTTTCCCTTGGAGCACTTTCATGGTTTCGGGATTCCTACTGGTTCTTAATTCCTGCGCATCTTCTTGTTTCCCAAAAGCTGCTGAAATTCCCTTCATGTAATCAAATCGGTAAGCTCCCTCGTCTCCGAAGCCTCCGCGGTTTCAAAACTGCAGGCAGCGACCAATTATTTTTTAATTAATCTTTCCGAAAATGATTGCGCCTGTATCTTCTTCTGCTTCGGATTCACTGCACGACTAAAGGGAAGCTGCGTTCCTGCAGCTGAGCAATTACGCGGGGATAAGTAAGAATCGTCCAAGAGAACTCATGGCCGGAAGCAGGCCAAATACCAATTCCTTCTTCGACTCGCGTTTCACCTTCGGGAAGACGTCCGAAGTGATCTGCATGAGACGAATTTAAAGTTTGCAACCACCGTCGGTTCCAGCTAGCAGGGTGCTCACACACCTGCAACATGCTTTCACGAAGCTGACCGTCTCCGATACGGTGTCATCTGCTGAAATGGGCAAACTGTCGGAACAGGGAGCACAGGACTTCTCGGAATCTTTCCTCCTGCTTTATTTTCGCGGAGTCAGAACTATGGGAGTGCATAACTCTGTCGATC
This sequence comes from Raillietiella orientalis, assembly GCA_036172245.1. Classification (NCBI taxonomy): domain Eukaryota; kingdom Metazoa; phylum Arthropoda; class Ichthyostraca; order Raillietiellida; family Raillietiellidae; genus Raillietiella; species Raillietiella orientalis. Next base: position 2,444,109 of record JAYWIR010000020.1, on the reverse strand, counting down.
TTTCATGCACACGTGATCGGCGCAGTCGGGCTGCATTTCTTTCCTAGCGCAGTCCGGATCACCCCCTTTCAAAAAGAAATGGAAAGATGTGGAGACAAAGGGCATTTTTTTTTTTTTTTTTCGCATCGCATCGTGCGCCGCCATCTATCATCCATATGAAGAAATGAAACGTTCCTAGAATCACGTAGGAAGAAATTCGGTAAGGTGCACTGGATGTTTTGGAACATTGAAAAATCACCTTGCGCGTGAGAACATGGTATCACCTAATTCTCATCCCATTTTTCATCTGGCAACCTGTTCTCTCAAAGCAAAGCATTCAACGAAACGGCTCCAGGTCAGTCCACATCGAACTTCCGATCGCCTACTGTGGTCATCGAAGTGAAACACATTCCTCCATCCACTCTTTTTCGGATCTGCGATCCCTGCTTCGTGTGCCCAAAATGTTGGCTGATTTTCTCTCACCGATTTAATGCTCTCATCTCCTCCGAAAACGAGTCGCCGGTCCGCTTTGCCACGATAAATCAGCTCTTCATCTGCCATTCGTATTACAGCCTCAGGAAAATCCCAAGGTCTGCTACTGAAGTCTGCATTCCGCTTCACGAAATGGGGACCTCAGTAGTAGACCTTAGACTTCACTGAAACAAGTTCCATCTGCTCTTCATTCAGTTTCATTTCATCTTTGGGATTAAGGTCACTCCGAGATGAATTTGAAAAGAAACCTTTTCGCTTCTGGTGACGAGTCAGCGAGGCCGTTCAAAAATATCAGGAATGGACCAGATAACTCGTGAAACTTCCAGCTTTCTGTTCGATTTTTTGAGCATTTGTGAAGCAAGACTCATCACATGCTCATCAGATGACGCTGGTGAGCCACAAGTCGATCTGTCGATTGTGGCATAAAGATAAACCAGTGGAAAGATGGGGCATCGCGAAAGAAACCAAAGGAAGCGCTAGACCCACCCTATTTGTGTTGGCATTTTTAATGAGCTCCTGTGGTAATTGCCTCTCCAGAAGACGGCATTTAATTTCCAAGTCCATTGAAGCAAACATCCAAATACTGACCGAAGTAATTTATAAACGTTTCTTCAGGTCTCAAGGACACGTAATCGTACAATACAAGAGAGGGTTTTCTTTGTTTAATGGCATCCTGCGAAGTGCGTTGCAATCAATCAAAGCAGCATTTTGAGAAAAGACCCTACTTTCATCTCATGCTTCTCTTCCTTTTACTCAGTGTCCTGCGCAACTTCCTGCTCTGGAATCTCGGATTTTTCACTCCTGTCGGAACAGCTCTAGCCTCTGTCGCCATTCGGTCTTCAAAGCGACTGCATCCCAAGCGAACCTGCAAGTCAGGTTTTATAGACCTCTGGTCCTTTCGACTGCTTTCTGCGACATCTACTTTCTCTCTTGTTGCCCGGTCAAGCGTGGTGGTATGCGTGCAGAAAAACTAAGGCTTGAAGCTTCGAAAAGACAAAAGAGGGGGATGTTTTTTTCTGGACCATCACTCCCTGAGCACAGAGATTACTGATTTCTACCGCTATCAACTCTTCAAGCCTCCTTGTTCACCTCTTAGAGGGTTCATCAGCCCCAGTGTGCATTCAGTCAGGCTACACTCTCAACGTTGATTGTCTCAGCCGAAAAACTAAGGAAAGCTTCCAGCATCGAATCCACGCAGGAGTTCTTTCTAATCCATCAGAAATAGTGGCGGACCACAACGCACCATGCAACAGCCGCCTTTGCCCGTCCTCTTCGGGCAGAGCAACTCTCCACATTAAAGCCACAGATTCGTGCGTGGCTTGGAGCACTGAAGGAGGAATGGAAGATGCCCGTATCTCGAGATGATCGGTCTACACTTTGATCTTAGATAAAAGGCCGAGAAACGATGGTATCTCTTCTGTTCGCGAGTAGTGGGGTAGAAAAGTGACAGAAGTCTGCTCGGAACTGTGATACTGATTGCCTCTCGCTCTTCACAACCGTTTCCTTCGATCTCTACCATCCAGTCCTCAAGGAGTACTGCTTTGCATCAGCGGAAGAGATGACGGATGCTTCTGCAGTCGCAGAAAGTCTCGAGCGTCTGCGGTTTCATTTCGTTCTTGATCCGTGCTCTCGTTGCAGGTAACTCTTCAGACAAGGTGGGTGAAGTAGATCGTTTGCCTATAGATGATGGGCTCCAGGGAGAAGCAAAAAAGCTATTGTTTCCATACCGTTTCTGTCTTTGCGTTTCTCCTCCAGCTCATTTACTACATTGCTAAGGATTCTTTGTGGTGAAGGGGCAAAGGACTGAGGCACTTGCTATGGGCCTCATGACTTCAGGAAGAGAACTCATGAATTAGATGTCGGTGATTACCATTTTTTCTTCCTTCTTCCTCATTTCTTTTCACTTTAAAAAACTCTTCGCAACTATTGGATGCTTCGGTTCTCTTGTAGCATTTTTCGTTCACTGATGAGTGGGGGGAGGGGGGCCAATGGTGTCTTCTCTCGGGTTCGAAACTAATAGATCGAGTTTGTTTAGCAGTCTCTCTGCTTTTTCTGCAAGGCATTATCATCATCGTGGGATTCTTCCAACTCGAAATTGGTATTATCAAAAAGCGTCCAGAAGCCTCAACATGATTACCAAGGTTTGAGGACTTCGGACAATGAAATCTCCGTGCAAGATCCCATTTCAGTTGCCGCAACACTGATGCCTCTACGCGGGAGAAACTGAAGAGGCATTGAAGAAAGTCTCTTCTGACTTCCTCCCAGTTGAATCTGCAAGGTTTCAGATCTTCCGCGGAAAGGAGTGGTTTTCGATTTTCGCGCACACCACACTGCTGCTGCCAACCAGACAAAGACACAACCTCCATGGAGTTCTTGATCCGGACGCTCGAAGGGAACACAACTGATAAAGCCTGGAAGCCACTGATAATTACTAAGCGTTGTCTACGGATTGCAAAAGGGAAGAAACAGGAAGGGTTTGAAGAGGTTGAATTTTGCAGAGTGGTGATTGAAGTGGAATTTCTCTTGACACAAGAAAGAGGAGCGCATGATCCATGCAGAGTGGGAAGGGACTCTATAGTTGTAAGTTGTAGAATGGAAATTGGGAAACACCGTGGCCGTCACATCAGCATGACGTGATGCGTCTTCCCACGATGTCTGAAGCATTCTTCTAAGCAAAACGTAGCTGCTCAGATGATTATAATCTACAGAGGAAAGAGGGAAGCTAATTCAATGTAATTAAGGTTTGAGGAACAGCAAAGGCAGCAGGAGGCAATGAGGGCAAAAGTTCCCACAGTAATATGTTCGAGAGAGGTCTTCATCTTTGTAATTGTGAGTTAGGAGAAGGAGATTTGCCAAACATAGAAGGAAAGAAAAAACCACGAAAGCGCCGATAGTCGTAAGCGAAGCTCCTGCAGGATGAGGTCACGAAAAGCTGTAAGTGAAGAACTCCAAGTAAAAAATCAACCTTCATAATTAGGGTTACATAACTTCAAACACTAATAATAGACCTCAGTGTTTATTTAACGTTGCAAGAACAACGAGAATAACAGTGAGCACTGCAATAATGAAAGGCGACAGTAACGTTATAATAACAGTGATAAGGAAAAGTTGTAGGGATCGTAAAAGTAAGAGTAATCAGAATAGTGGGCAATATGCTTATCAAAGATTAGCGACGGTAGCAGGTTGCATAATTAATGATGGCGGTTGTGAGGATCCTATGTGCTTATGTGGAAGGAGAGCAAACCCCTATTTCACTACCCCTGAAACTATCTGAAAGCTTCCCGAAAGTCCGCGACTTGAAAGTTGAGGGATTGCGAATTCCTGGTGCATTAAGAATTCCAAGCACAGCCTGAAAGCGAACAACCGAGCTACAATTCTACAAACCACATTTCAGCAAGGAAGAGAGGGGATGAACTCGAAGAGAATTGTTTTTAGAGGATGAAACACTCATTCTAATGAAAGCACGTGCCCATCTAGATGCATCGGTCTTCCTCTCACTCTACGAGATTGCTCTTGATGCGTCCGGCTCCCTTGATCTCGAAGATCACAAAGCTGGCTGTTAAGTGAGAAGAACAACTTCTTCTCACTTAACAACTCACTTAACTGAAAGGAACAACTTCCTTTTCCTTTCTACAACCGTATACATTGTAAAACCTACAGAGTTGGCAATGCTAAAAAACCCGTGATCATTTCTGCATCTTATTGGAAACTCCATTTTTATGCATTCTAGTGCTAGAGGCCTCTTGCCTTCCAGGAGCACGGTACGAAAAGTCATTGGTCGAGTGAGAAGCTAAAACAGACGCGACAGTCACTAATCTTACAAGTATTAAAAGTAATTCGAAGCCCGCACGAGTAATCACCGTCGACAGATGATACGAGACGTGTCGATCACCACTGAACAAACAGTTGCCACAAAAAAGGCATCCCTTCAGACCAAAGGCGTATTCTTGAAATAGCGCTCTTGGGTTTGCCAAGAAGAATTTCTTCCGAAATTACAGAAGGCGATGTGCAAGGGAAGTAATAAAACGTCGGCCAGAAAAGTAAATGCTGTTCTGGAATTTCGCAGGCACTTTTATTACACAGAACCAGAGCGTGATTACGGCGCTTGCACTAAAGGTGCGTGGTCGATTAAGGGACTCGTGAAGGCCTTTTCAAGTTCGAGATTCTCTGGGAGGCCTTTCCAAGTAAGAGCTGCTCACAGCACTGACTTTTTTTTTTTTTTTTTTCCAAAAATGATAAAACTGCATTCAAGTCGGCAAGCTCACCATGGGTGACGAAATGCGGACATTTGCATGCAGCATCCGCAAGATGAATGGAAATGCTTGTTATATGACAAGTGGTCACATTCAGGTTGTTGCGGGTAGAACAGATTTTTATAAAGCGGTTGTAGACTTTGCAAGAAATGGATGTCGATGGAGCTGTTGAATTCTCTAAACAACGTGTTTTTTTTTGTGTTTTTCCTTTTCTATTCACCGTCCCTTACGTGCTCCAAATCGATCCTCACCAATCTTCGCCGATCAATGTTCCATAAACATGTAAAGTGTTTCGAATGAACCGTGATAGCACACTGTACGCTTTCTATCGTGTAAAGTAAATCTCAAAGATGTTTTCAAACGGAAAGGACCATCTCAAAGGAATTCATCACTTTTAGGGATAATTACTTTCAGCACGAGTCCGACGGGGGCATAAAATTTCGGTTATCAAAGTTATAACTTTGGAAACTCCGCATATTGCTGATTCATATTTTCGTTTATTCATGTTCTGAAGTGCACAGCGTCTAAGATTGCTACGTCTTCTTTCTTTATGTGAAGATTTTCTATCGGCAAAGAAGTTAGGAAAATGAAAGTGGGTGCCCCAGGAGAGTAAAGAAAAAAGCAGCAAAGAAAAAGACAACACGGTAGTGACCTCTATGAAGAAATCAAGCAACTTTGCGCATGTATGGAAAAAGCGTTCATCGTAGTGTTGTGAAGCAAGTTGTTAGGAATTACAGTTCCACATGTTTCATAAATAATTTTGAAATGATACGATGACTAATGGATTCATTAGACATCACCATTAGGGACTGGAGAAATCGCTCATTCTACAGACGATGCTTAGCAAAGTTGTTTCGACCTCATGATTTTTAGGCATTCTCTGACTTTTCCAATTCCTTGAGTAAATTTTATTCCCTGTCTAACAGATCAAAAGATAATTCCACTTTAGCACAGCTTACTCGTAACAAAAGACAATCTATTGACTTGCTATTCGGTCTTCTTGCTCCAAAAGACAGACTGCACCAACGCTAAACTACTACACTCCTATTTAAGTTGGATTTCTCCGGGTTTCTAGATTACGCAGGTTGCGTAGGTCTTATGCAAGGATTATTTCTTTAGTATGAATTTACCATCTAAAGAGAATAACGGTAGCGGATTCATTTCTTTCAGCATCATCGTCCCTTTCCCGCTTCTTAACCTGGATGGAGAAAAAAAAAAAAAAAAACCGTTTGCTGTGCAAAGAGAAATGCAACTCATCTAGATCACTTAACTCACTCTCATCTATTAATTTACAGTGAAGGCGTTTTGAACATGCATCATCCGTATCGTTCTTTCATGACCACCAGGAATGCGAGCCCAGCGCCATCAAGCTACGTATAGTACAAAAGACGTGTATCACTGAGAGAACGATAAGGTGCCTTAGAATTGAAATCTCCAGTGAGAGCTCGGAAGAAGATTCCCAGGAGAAAAGTGATACGTGGAATGAGATCTGCTTTATTTGTGTTCCATAAATTCGTCTCGTTTCAGCAAACGCTATGCATGCAGAGTCGATAACTGAACCTAGAAGACGTTGTGGAGAGCAGTAGAAATTTACTATGGTCTATGTACCACTTTTGTACTGTTCGTATTGGAAGCTTCAAATTGAGATCCCTTTTTAAACTTGGTCAGTGTCACAGAGAGCACACAAGTGTGTGACTGTGCTTTTTCGGGATCACATATCACATATAGCCGCAGGCATGCAGGCTAATCCACAAAGATAAGAACATGAACATATGAGGGCAAAATCTTGAGCAATTCGAATTCATGGAAACACTGGTGTGTTCCGGTGTTTGCTTCTAGAAAAACACTTTATCAAGTGAGCAGGAGTCGAAAACACCTGAACTGGAAAAATTTGTTGTGAAACTCTTCAAAGGGGGAAAAGGACTGGTTTCGGAATCACCAAGAGAACTTGGGACTTGAAAAACGTTTGAGAAAGTAAACCTACTGCATCGTAAAATGAAGAAATAAATGTTGAGTCTCTTATCACAGGGCTCAAAAGCCTCCCTGATAGCTCGTCGTTTGGAGTCTGTCACCTTATTGAAACTGCTCTGGACGGGGAGAACCAGAAAAACAAACGGAGCAGTCACTTCCGTCATGCTCTGAAAACCAAAATCTGAACCTGAAGAATCGTTTTGCTTCTTACAGAAGAGCATTACCTTTGAAAGGGTCTTTCCAGAACTCCAAAGTTCCTTGGAATTGAGATTCTTATGCATAATTGAAACGCTTATTTTCTCTTTTTTTTTTTTTTTTCCAGCCGAAATCCATGATCGATGAAGGAACGATAAGCGTCAAGACACCATCGGTGGACACCACAGTGAGCAGCACGACACTGTTGCATTCGTGATCCCAGAACACGTCTGTGAGGCGGTTTGCTTGAGATGTGTCAGAACAGCTCTCAGTCGAAATGCTAACTCTGGATGGTCATGGATTCTGCTGCGCTCCTTGCAAAAGACCAAATAGGTCATGTCATTCACCCTCTCGTGCTGTTCTTTGTTTTTGAAATCCCTGGGATTTTCAACGGAAGCTGCAGGACTTGCGCCGAAAGACGAACTGCGGGACCCACCCATGAGCCTTAGACGATGAGGTATTTCCTGCCAAGCCAGTTTGCGGGATTTCCAAGTGCACTCTGTTCTAGAATTCTTGTTTTTGTTGCGGCAAGCCTTGGCTCTCTTCGACCTCGTGAAGCTTGTGAAAACGATTCTCTCTAGCCCGCCCGCAGATCCATGTGAGGATCTATGAAAAGAATCTAGACGCTCATTAAGCACTCAAATGAGGAGCAATCGAGCTGAAAAATAAGACTGAAAGGAAAGATGAAGATGAAAGAAGGAAAAGCAAAAAACATCCTCCTCGAAGATCCCAGGCCTGATCATGCATGTCAGGGAAACGGACAGTGAATAGGGAGGCATCCAAGGAGCGTTCCAAGGCTCGAAGAAAGTCCCTCTATTCATGAGACACTTTCGACTTCCCCAAAAGCAGCCCGTGAACTATGTCCGTCTGAGGAATTCTTGTCATCAGGGGATTGGGCTCACCTAGGAGGTGTGAGTATCCTTCTGAAACAGTGATGACCAGGAGGCCTGATTGCATGAGGGGTAAATGGGGCTTCTCCGAGAGCTGGTAACTGATGCATGGTTGATATACGATAAATGATGGCCGGTAAAAGAGTCGCGGAGTCATACAATTCGTCGGATGCATGCAGCTTTGCTAATGAAGAGGAACGAACTTGGGCTGTCGATGTCGCCATTTCTCAATCGAACTCGGTGCTGGAGCACTTAATTGTAACGGAGAACTCCATCATCTAAGGAAAGCGCGCCTGCTGCTGAAAATTGGTATTCGAACAGTCCTACAGAATTCTGCCATTACCTACACATTCATGGTTGCCCATTTCGCAAACCGGTAGAAGATAATGAGGAACTTTTTATCCTTTGCAAAAAGACAGGTACGGTTGCCCGGCGCTTTTTACCTGGAAACTCATCTTCGTGGTGTTTCCGACAACAGGCACAGAAACCGATAGGCCCATCGAATGTACCGGAATTGAGGTCTTGGAAAAACTCGTTGAGCCCCTAGCTGGGAATCAAATACAAAACTTCACTCGATCCTTCTAACCACCCACTTGAAACGTCAGTGTCTTACGCTGCATCTGTCGAAGTTTTTGAAAAGACCTCCGAGTTTTCTTAACCTCATTTTGTTGGATTTTGGAGGTGTGCGGACCTACGAATTCAATCTGCACTTGTTTTGGATAGAGCACGTGAATGGAAGTAGCACGAGTGAACTACGTTTAATTAGTTTCATTGATCTGAAGGAGCGTCACCATTCGAATATAATTTTCTTCGCAATTTTCTGGTGAGAGGTGAATGATGAATGGTGAATAATTCACTGACCGAGTTTTCAATTTGCTTTTGCGACCTGCGTCCGCTTTTCAAGTAGCATATATGCAACGCATGTAAGAAGAAAAAATGCAGCCCAACCAGATGATCGGGACCATGCTCTCACCCCGGAAGAGAGCACCGAGGAACCGTAAAGGAACATCAAGGAGGAAACGTCATCATTCGCGAAAGATTCTCCAGAGCCATTCCAGCAGCAGCTTTTGTAGATGCTAAATAAGATTCCTTGGCGGAAGTTTCAAGTGCCACAACCAACAGTTAGCTCCGTGTTCATCCAAAGGCACGGGGCGTGCGAACTCTGGCAGCCCTTAACGTGCTGCCTTCTGAAGAAATCCTGTTTCCCGTGCAAGAAAGGAGCTGCCAGCCCCTGAGCCGTTACGTCAGAGTCCTTACCTTCCCAGAGGACGCATCGAACTTTAGAAAACTAGACGTCAAAGGCAGTTCGTGGTTATACACCAATCTTGAAATTCGACACGTGTTCAACCTTGAGCAAAAATTCACTCATCTGATGGGCCTGCTGGCGGTGTGAAAGGCCCCATTGATGAAAGAAATTGATGGAAGACTGAAGACCCTGTTTTTACTCTACTGCTTCTAAAGTGCTTGGTTTTGTTACAAAAGATGCTCATATGCGTAGACGAATATTCAATAAGTTTTTTCCTTACTATTAATAAGAGAATCGGCCTGTTGAAGATTTCTTGTAGCCGTTGACTTTGTGTGTCGTCCTCGACGCGTGGTTGAACTGTGCCACCCATCCCTATACGGATGCAATCCTCGATCATCTCTTTTTTCATTAGAAAATGGCAAAAGCTTTACTCCCTCTCTCATCATCCCAACTCAGTCCCCTTTTGATGGTGAACCCACCCATAAAATCACGAATTCTGGCAGGCAGAGTGGACGGTTCCTGGATTTCTGCTGGTGCCGAGCTGCTTATTGACCACAGCTTCGCTGATTTCGAGTCCCTGGAAGAACGCAACCAGAAAATCCCTTTTTGCTGCCTGTTCACTGTTCACCAGGAAAGATCGAAAGTATTCCGATACCGCGCAACTTGAGCAAAGTGCACGCGCTAATTATCTCATATCCTGGAATACGCAGCTTTTCCCATTGCTTTTGTTTTTCTTGTGCTATGAAACCTCCCCGAAACAAGAAATCTACCTCTGTGCGCATTACGTACTTGAGCTGTAGATGAAAACAGGCTAAAGAATCTTTCTCACAGAGAACTATGCGCGGTTGGAGCATTCTTTTCGTTTCACCTTATGCCTTTACAGAAATCTTCCTGTCTGCACGTGGTCTCCTGCGTTCCTTTCTGAATTTTTGTTCTACTTCTGCTTCTTGCACAAGAGATGACTGTGGATACACCGCAACGACCACAGGCCGCTCTTGAGTGTGGGAGAGGTGCCAATTGAGGAGGCGCCCGTGGACAGGCTTAGTGGATAGATTTTCAATAGGTGCGCAACTATACTAGCAAAACTATACTGAGCATAGTATCCGTGAGCTAGTGTTTTCAGAGAGTGCCCCTTGTCTTAGAGTTCTGCATTTACGTGGAGCATTTTTTTTGGCAAGCCAGCATCCCTTAAGCGGGCAACTCGTGCCATTTCTTTGTTTCCTTGAGTGGTCTCCATAAGCTTCCGTTTTACAAAATAGGTCGAAGTGAATTCTCAAGAAAGCATGTGATGGTGAGAATTTTTTCATACTCGAAGGAGGAAGACAGAATCCTTCTGACGACTCTGTTATTCTCCCTTTGACCGCGGAAAGACGGCAAAAACTTCTCTGCACGTCAAACTCATCAAACGTTTTCCCTCTCGTGTTTGTTTGCTTCTTCACCCGGACCGTTGTACTGGTGAACTGCCAACATTTAAGGTGGCAGTGTTAAATGTCGATCTGAAGCTTCCTCCCTCTCAGATTTCGTGTAACCTATAGTAGTCCTACTTCACAGGCTCCCCAGAGTAGCGGGTGCTGAAAGGGACGGAGGGGATCAATCTCTTCGTTTCCCAAAACGATGCCGCTATCTCCAAAGATGGGCCTCCAAATTGTCCCGCGAGATGGACGATCACCCCACGTTTTATCTTTCCGAATCTCCTCACGAGATGGCCCTGCATGTTGGTTATGGTTTCGAAACGCAAAGGCACTCCGCTGCAAGCGCCATTCCGAAGGCCCTCAGCTAACAGCTCGTAGCCATCCGGGTTGCCTCAGCAGAATGAGTACGGCATGCAAGACCTTAGAGCGATGGTCAAGTTTCTCCAAATGATTGGGCGACAAAAATTCATCTCCCCTAAGCATCCGTCACATCCTGCTCTTTACAGAGTTCATTCTCGCTTTCCTCGTTCCCCTTTTTTTTTTTTCTTTTTTTTTATCCACCTTCCATAACTCAAAAAACACCCACGAGTTAATCGTTTTACCTCCGAATCCTTCCTCTGAAAACACAGATTGGTCTTCGGACTTTCCGAGGAATTGGCCTTTTCGTGGTCCTTCGTGCAAGGCTGCCTGCATCTGAAACAGCAGCAAAAACTAGTTTTTTTTTTTTTTTGGAGGGGGGGGGGATCACTATGCCTGTCAAGGTGAATATGACTTCATCTTCTCCTTTGACAGATGGTCACTTCTGTGTGCGGGAAACTCACGGTAACTCTCCCATGAGCTTCAAGAGGTCTGCATCTTTATTCGTTCTTCTGGTACCTCCGTGCCGGAGCATGAAAGACCCAGAATTTCGCAAACTCCCAGAGCAGTCTGCCCAGGGAGTTTCGACTCCCCGAGAATCGAAAGGGGAACGTCCCGTGAGAACTTTGAAGGAAAGAGGGCCGGATGAATTTTTTGCTGCGACTTGAGTTCCTCACGCTCTGCGTTCGGATCTTTTCTGCAAAAGGGTTTCCGCGGGAACCGATCTCGAGTTTGGGTCCCTCCCCGCTCCTTCGAGCGGCTCACCTCTGCGTTATCCCGGGCGGTGATTTCCAAGGCTATGAGTGCAGCCGTCTCCCCAGGTTCTTGTACTTGGGATCCTGCTTCGCTCCTTCGACTGCCTCCTCCAGATAAGAATGTTCCCAGTTTTTTCATATTTTCTATCTAGGCTGGCAGTTTCTCCGTTTTGTCTTTAATCCGTGAACATCCCTTGAGCAGGGAGCGATTTCGTTCTGCCTCCTTCCGCATTCCTTCCGACACCTTCGGCCAAGCTCGAAACTCCGCTCCGTCATGTGCATCGGGTTTGACCCTGAGGGTTTTGCGTGCTGCTGGGAAGGATATGAAAGATCAAGATACTCCGCGGGATGCAAGAGACGAAACTCCTCCTATCCATCCTTCAGGGAATGGGGAAAACGCGGATCCTCAAGGGAAGTCCTCGAATGCTCTTTCCTGCCCATCCGATCTTGAATTTCTTCCATATTCACCTGCCTCTCTGTAGCAAGCAGCCGTGGACTGCAGTCGGCCGGAATTCCTCTACGGTCGGCGGACTCCTTCCAGGGTGCTCGCTCTGGCTTCATGCGCTTCGCGTGCTTTGCGGACCACTGCTTCAAGTCACGAAGGAAAAAATGCCACGTGACCCGTCGTATCCTGTACCGCCTGAGCCTGACAGACTTCGTTCTGACATTGAGGTTTCCCCGTGCATTGTGACGTACCCACGAGTGCCTTCTTCACCTTCCGGTGATGACGTTGGGATTTGCCAAGTGCTCTGTGATTTTGAGAGCGAGGTGAGGGGGGGAAAGGGGGGGTGCGGATGAGCACGCAAGAGACACCGAACTCTTTGGAATGTTTTGGTTTACGATTTCACAATATGTTACGGGGGGGATGTTGACCTTCTTCCGGAATTCCTTCTCTGGTTATCTGGGACGTTCGTCGCCTCTGTCGCTTCCTCGGCTTTCTGTTCTTCGTCTCGAGAGAGCTGGGATTTTCCTGCTGTATCTGTTTGTCGGCCCTTCGTGTGACGTGGGCTGCACAGATGTGGCTGGAGTACCGGATGCACGAAGCCACCATCCGGCTCCTCATCTTCTCTGCGAAGAAAGACTACCAGCATGGCAGCAGCCCTCATAGGGGCAGCAGCAAGATGGCCTTATCTGCAGAAGTCTCCAGGGAGATAGCCACCATCCACAGCCGTTTCTGAAAATTAAGGAATGTTACATACCAAAGACCCCTGTCGCCACCCTCCTGTCTTGTTTTATTTATTTATTGTTTCCTCTCTCCGTTCCCTAGTTTTTGGAACCGGCTTGCACGCCGGTGGTTATCCCGGGTGAGCTTCTTTTTTTTGGAGGGGGGAGGGGCGTTTCGTGTTTCTGAGGGGATACCCTTCTTCCCATCCTCTTTGTAGTTTATTTTGTTCTTGTTTCAAAATAAACGTCCCGGAGCAACAGGCTTCAAACATCATCTCTGAGTTCTTTTTTGTAATTCCAAGGTCCTGCATTACTTCCTCGTTCTCTCGGTCCCAGGCTTCCAGAGTGCCAACGATGAAAGCATGCACCCTGTATTGCTTCCCCTCTCTGCCTAGCTGGAGGGCTACTTTCTTCTAATTTTCCTTTTTTTTCTCCTAGGTGTGATGAACTCTTCCCCTCCACCCTGGGCCTCCCCGTTGGCCTCTCCTCTGTCGAACTTCTTCCCACAACTACCTCGGATCCCTACATGACCTCATCTGACCCTCTAAGTGGAACCAGTCACGAAGGGAGGTGGAGGACTCTAAGAAAAAGACAGAAAACAATGGAGAGCGGAGATAACCAATGATTTTCTTTTCTCGAGAGGGGAGAGGGAGTCGTGAGGCGATTCCTTTCTTACTTATCATCAGCTCCTGAGGATTCCGAAGCGATCAGGAGGCTCACACTCTTGACAACCTTGGAATCCACAAACGATCCACCTTGCGCTTGACGGCAGCTTCCGCGAACTGCACCGGACGACGTGGGTTCGAATCCTTCAGAAAGAGGGGAGGAGTGGGGGTGAACAGAACGACACCGAGAGCGCGGCGCGTCGTGAGTGTTTCGAGTTCCTTCCTAGGGTGCTAGTTGGCTCGGAGGTTTCGCTTGTGACACTGGCACACGCGAAACCTCGGGTAGGTTCTTCAGGGGAACAGGGAAGCATCCCTTCGGGGTTCCATTCCCAAGAGTAGAGCAGAGAGGAACAGGACCCCATCCCTGGGGCCTCAGGCATTTTCGGATTATGAGGGTGGCCCCTTCGGGGTTTCCTCCTGACTGACTGGCTCGAGCCCTCGAGGCACTGCTTAAGAGCCTTTAAGCGCTCGCGCGGCGGCATTGTCAAGACTGCCCGATGCCCCCAGGGAGTAAAAGGTTCTCCAGGGCTTGGCAAACCGGAAGGAAGCTGGAAGGAAAGCAGGGAGCAGAGGAACTCCAAGTGTTCCCATCATCTCAGACCCAGAAGAGGCCGCGAAACGGCAGGGGCGTCATCCATTAGGCACCTGAAAACCGCCTCGAGGTAACCCCGATTCGTCAAGACGAGGAGTGACCCCGGGAAGGGACCACCCTTATGAATCCAAGAAGGGATCCGGAGAAGGGAGTTCGTTTCTCTCACACCGGGGAGGGATGCCCAAAGGGAATCCTTTCTTCTTTGCCCTCTCCGGATGAAACTCCGAAGGCCGAAGGGAACCTGGAAAAAATCCACTAGTAGGGATTTCTTCTCTGGACGGAACCTTTCGCGCGTCGTGGCCGTCCCCACAGCAGTACTTGCATGGAGCAGATGGAAAATCAGCGCGGCGATGGTGACCCTTGGCCATCGCAGCAAAGCTGTGGGAGCACCATTTGGTGCTCTTCGGCATGTCTCCTCGCCAGCCGTGAGGCCGGGACGGAAGGACTCACGTCTTTCCTCTCGTGCTCGCGCCCCAAGATGAGAAGATGCAATCTTTTCCTGGGTCTCATGATCACCCTGGAGGAGAACCACTGGATGGTCTGTTGCCTTGCCAACTCTAGCGCATGGCTAGAAGGAACATTTGGCTCGTGGGCAAAGATCCACGAGAAGGGAACCGAGAGATTCCAGCGACTAAGCAACCACGCCCGCTACTCCCTCCGGAAGATCCTGGGGTCTCCCGGCGGGAGCACGTGGGCGGAGACGATCCCCCTCGCTGCAACGCTGCCCTTCTTGAGGAGTTCCCTAGGCAGCAGCCAAAGGCCGCGGTGGGAAGTCTCCTGCGAGATTGCAGTCAGGAAGAAGCTGATGAGTGGTTGGACCACAGCACAGCTGGCGGACTAGTGACCCCGAGTGTCCTCCACGAGGAATACAGCGCTGGAGAGAGCTGCTCAGCATTCCATCAGAAGACCCGGAGTGACCCCTCAGTAGTGAAGGCACGAGCACCCTGCCCCTGAGTAGCAGGAGTTGACCCTTCTGTTGTTGCGCTGGGGCTTCCCCTGCAAGGCGCGCCGACACCATTGGACGCTGGGGAGGGCAAGCCCTGACTGTCGCAGGCGCAGGGAACGGGAATCCCTCTCGCACCTGCTTATGGACTGTGTTGCCCTTCGTCCTCTATAGGTAAGTTTTGGAACGACCCTCTGTACCCTGGCTGGCAGCCTCCCCAGGGACTTTTACGGCTCCTCTCCGTGTGGGACGCCCTGTAGCCATCTAGCAGTACTTTGCTGCATCCACAGGATTGTGGTGGCATGGAGCGAAGTCGACAGAAGAGAGAGAAACGAAAGGATCACTACCAAGTTCACAGTTCGCTTCCTGCAGATAACGGCAAGATGGCCTCACCTGGGAATTATCCGGACGGACCTTGCTGGCATCCTGGAATGGATACAGACTCCCTCCAGAGGGAGGTGATTTCTTCCCGCACCTCCCAAGTGATTTTATTTATTTCTATTTATTCTTTTTTTTTTCTCTCCTCTCACCCTTCCGCTGCCGAGGTGATACTGCTGGTCTGCGTACCGGCGAACCTACAGATCCCTTGTTGAGTTGGCCGTAATAGGGCCTCGTAACATGAAAGATGTAAGTTTATTGTCATCAATAAACGTCCCGGCGTGACCAGGTGACAACTCCGGAGGGAGCCCACAAGAGAACTGCTCCTTCTTGCCTCTTCCTCTGAAGAGAAACCGAAGGGACGCTTCCCAAGTTTCTCAGAAGGGCGCTCCACAAAGGGAGCAGCGCACTCCTTGAGACTCTGGAGAGGCACCATCAATCCACCAGCTCCATGGTTCGAGACGGAGGCTCCCCCGGAATGCAGGATCCGCTCCTTTGCACAACCGGAGGGGTACTCCCAAACCTTCATTCCTGGAAGGACCCGAAGGTCGACTCTCTATTGTCCCGGCCCTCATCGGGGCATCTGGTTTGAACCGCTACCGGTGCCGCATTCGAATGAATGCGGGCCAACTGGCGTCATCTTGCGGGAGGAACTCGGAACCCACGACGCAATCCCATTTCTCTGGCGTCAATTCTTTCCGAGTATTCAAACCCACGACGCTTAGTTTATCACCCGGTCACGCCGGGACGTTTATTATAAAAAATAAACATACATCTGTAGGCCATCGGCCCTATATCGTCCAAAAATGCTCGGAACCTGCCGAGTAACCGGCATGCAGGCCGGCGAGGTCCGCCTTGTCAGCGGGGGGGAAGGGAGGAACAAACGAAAATAAAAAAAAAAATTAAAAAAATATATAGGGGTGGTTAGAGAAGAAAGCATTAGGTGTTGGAGGGCGTCCTCTTCATCCTTTCCAGGGCTCTGGAAGGTCCCATCTGAGTATGCCCCAGGTGGGGTCGTCTGGCTGCCGTCCACAGGAAGCGCAGGACGAAGCAGATGCCGCCCCTGTCGTGCCGTCCTCCTCTCGCGTAGCTCCAAGCCGCCACAATCACACGGAGGCATCAGCAAAGAGCTGCTGGGGATGCGGCAGGCGAAAGGGAGTCGCGCACGACGAGGCGCTTCATCGCGTCTCTGGGATTGCGCCAATGGCCGCAGCGTAACGCCACCATACGGACCGGAGGACTGCACAGTCTACAAGCAGATGCGGAAGCCGGGATTTCCTCTCCTCGCAACTGAAATAGTTGGGGTCCACAGCCACCCAGCTCTAGTGAGAGCGGCGGCTGTCGCAAGGGAGTCAGACTCTAGCCACCCGTCCTAATCGCTCCGACCAGTTTCGCCAGCAACTTGGCGTCCGTCCTAATCGCTTCAACATGGCGATCGGATGCCAGCTGCTGAGATTCTGTAGGTCTGCTCCCTTCGGGAGGAGAAGCATCCGTGATGATCGGAAGGAGACGGGCAAGTACTGACGCCTGGTGTGCCACGCGCGGAAACCGTGACCACGTGGCCTCCGACGCAAGCGAGACGGAACTTGCCAGCATCCTGAGTGGGAAGCAGAGGAGGTCGGGCAGCGTGCTGCGGTTGCCTTACCCCTTCTCTCGTGTAAAACTTATCTCTTCCCTGTTTCTTGAGTGTTTTTTTTTTTTTTTTTTTTTTTCCCAGAAGCTACCGAGGAGGACCTCGACGGCCTGCGTGCCGCTCTGCGGCAGGTTCACAGCGCGCGTTCGAACCAACGGTTCGCCCACACCGATGTATTTTCATCACCTTACGTAATGAATGCCCCGGCATAACTGGGTGATAATCATCCCCATAGCAACGATCTCCTCGCGCGGTCTCCACTGGCCTTGAAGAAGAAAAATCAGCGGGTGAGGATTGAAGAATGTGGTAGGAAATAGAGCCACCTCGTTCCAAGGAACCAAAAGAAGGAGCCCCCACAAGGCAGGTGAGATGGGTTCATTTCCGGAAAGGCCTCCTCCTCAGGCAACCAGCAGCCCGGAGCTCTTCGGCGGGTTTCAGCAAGGGCACGCGCGTGTCCACCTCGGAGAGCCCGAATTCTCGGATGAAGACTGAGGTACCGCTTCCCACGAGGGAACTTCGGCTCATTCCTCCTATCTTCTCAGCATTTCCTCCGCACCGCAGGGAAAAGGAAGGAAAAGGGTTCCTGCACCGGATCGTCATGCTGTTTCCAGGAAGATCGGCAGCTGAATGAGATCACCTTTCCTGCAAAGACTGGGAACTTCTCTTTTCGACTTTTCTTATTTCTCGTGAACGCTTCAGAGTAACGGAGGGGGAAGGGGTGCTGCAGTTGCGACCGACGGCCCTTCAGAGAAGCCAAGGGAAGATACTCCGAGTCCAGAAACCATCTTCCTCATCCCCTCTTTCAGGTCAACCTGCTAAAACTTTCGGACACTCCGACGGCTGGGAAGGCAGCAAAAGGTCCCGTGCGCTGCCTCATCCCAGCCGGTCCTCAAGGGAAAAAAGCGAGATTCCCACTGCCGGCCGGCCGTCCAGGAGAGGAAGCAATGAAGGGATCTCAAGAGAGTTCAGCTGTTTCAGATCTCAAAAGGAGCAGCTGCTTTCCAGGAAGAGCCTGGTTTGGTCCAGGGCATCACAACAGAGAGAAAGAGGGAACCGACAGAGCCTTCAAGTGCAAGCTGCCGCTACTGCTACTAAAGAGCGTCTCCTCTCAGATTTTCCGAAGCCAAAGAGGCGTGAATACGCAGGGAGTTAGCCTCTTCAGGACAAATTACCAGACGCGTTCCTCAGTCGTTCTCCTGCTTAAACGAGGTGCCTGCATCCCATGTTCACAGAAAGACCAAGAAGTATGAAAACCTCTTCGCATCTTCGAGAGTTTGAGTGCGTGCTCCAGAAGCAACTGAGTTTCAGGATATCCGAAGACATTCTTTTGGGGGGAGGAGAGTTTGATAAGTACTCAAAAGCCGTTCTCCTGACGGCTCATAAAGCTCTTCAATACTCTTTCCCACCACTCCGGGGTGAGTGTTAACTCTTCAAGTTAGGGCTACCCACCCTATGAAGGCTACGGAGGATGGGACGGAGACTGCAGCCGCACGTTCTCCAACGCGGGCTCCTAAGGCGTTTCTCGGACCGAGCGGAAAGGAAGAGGTTTATCCGGACCAAAACTCACTCACAAAGACTCTGACGAGAATGGACAACCGCGTTGCTGTCCGGAATCCCCTGGAGGATGCCTCAGAAATCTATTCTTCGAATGTGCTCCATTTTTTCGTTCTGGAGAGAGGCCGCTGGATCTTTTCCTGGATGCGAATCGCTATAGAGGCTGCTGCGCCAAGTTTATCCGCCTTCAAGGTCATCAGCTCCTGCCCGAACGCGAAAAAAATAAAAATAAAAATCACACCAGGTCCTATGGAGGAGAAGATGTGATCTTCCAAGATACGCTGCATTGCTGTTTTGACCCCGGTGGCACTTTCCTGAGAACTGCCAAAGTCATTTGAAAGTTTGGTCTTCCTAGCTGACAGCAATGTCTTATGCTGGAAGCAAAAAGAAACCTTGAGAGTGGCATCTCCAAGATTTACGCAGGAGACGCAGTTTATTCTTTTACAACAGTCGGGAGCCAAAAAAAAAAAAAAAACTCTGAGAGAAAGTGGCAATCAACACGCGGAGCTCCAAGACTCTGGGGAGACAATGAGAATCGAGAGATTCTCGCACGGCATTCATTTTTGCGGATGGATCCAACTTGCCACTCTCAGGGTGATCAGATTTCCAGGGGAGCTAGCTGGACCTGATCCGCTAGCTCAGGTCCCAGGCCCGACTAGAGAGGTCCTGTCCCCTGAGGGCTGGAAAACGGATAATTTGCCGTCGAAGTATACCATCCGTCCCTCGCGAGAGGAGGTCAGCAGGAGTCACCTCAATGGTGAACCATATTCCTTCCTGTTTTCCTGGCTCTCCGTTTCCCAGCGGAGCAAAAAGCATTTCCTTCGATTTCGCTGGAGGTCATCAGAGAATGTGCCCCACCTCGTCCGAAGGCTTTCGCCTACTGGACCGCCGACGGAAAGTTCCCATGCCGAGGGAGAATCCACTCCGCTTCTGCTCACCTCTGCGCAACAAGGAGTGCCCTGCTGAATTCCCGGAACAGCCTACCGGCCTAAGGCACCCACCAACGTTCATAGGCTCATCTTCACGGTGGTCAGCGCGTGGCCAGACGTAGGTTCCATTTGGCGGAAGCTCTTTAAGGTCGCACGGTTCGGGAAAGCATGCACCCTGGCATTATAAAACAATGAGATCACGTCAGCTGGTTACCTGCTCCTTGATCATCCCCAGACAATCCATAGTACGGATCTCTTCCCAGCATCTTCGAACACTGTTGGTGGTCGTTGCTGAACATCAAGCAGCTTCCAAGAGTCGGAGCTGCGATTTCAGGTTTCATAGTTAATTTTCTCGTCGGATGATGAGCATCTGCACAACTGCCGCTGTTAGTGTGTTCTCACGAAAATCGCTCTCTCGACGTCCTAGACACAGTCACAGTACCTGTAACAGCCAAGGCACCTGTATGCTGTGTCAGGAGACCTGGATTAAAAGTTCCCACTTCTGGAATTTTCGGGAAACGGTTCTTCGTGCCTGCATGGAAAGAGTCTTAAAACAGTCGTGCAGCTCGAGATGTTCCTCGAGACAGGAAACTGAATGCCAAACCTCTCGAGAGGGACTCTTAAGAGTTTGCGAGCCTGAAGTGAAGAAGCGATCCGCGCACTCTGCTCGTGCATTGAATACGATCGAAACCAATCCCTCATCCTCTGGAATGTCCTTATGCATTTCGTTCCTCTCTTCCCCTGATCCTTTCCCTGTTCCTTGAAACCGATTTGCTATCTGAAGAATGTATCGAACGGAACACGCAGGACATGACTGGTTCTGAGCATACTGAAAGAGTAGCATGAGATTTTCAGCCATCCATTAATGATGCTTGGTCGACCTTCAGGAGTCTCCGTTTTGTGCAGCGCTGGCGGAAATGAGTGCGTGGGCGCGTCTGCGTAACTCTGCAGTTTTTTCTTTTCCTTTTTTTCCCCACTCAAGATGATGTATATCTTTCAGATGAGGAGAATTTCAGGGATTTCCAGAGATTTCTAAACGGGAGCTTCTTTACTTCACTTTAGGAACATAATGTTGTGATTTGGCGTTCTATCCGCAGCCTCCATTTAATGGGATGAGCAAAAAAAAATCCTATCCGAGAGGACTCGAGAAGCTGCAAAGTGCTGACCTGTTTTCAATTTTCATTGCCCATTTCTCTCGTTTTCATAGATGGAGGACCAAAATCACCCATCCTTGTTAACGAGTATGGTTAGATGATTCAGACTTGTAATTGGCACACATGGAGAGAAATGCTGACCGCCGTCCTCTCTGCTTCTTGATTAAGAAATTGCCGGATTCCTCCTCCTTCAGAGTGACTCATAGTCTGCAATCCGCCAAACTTGAAGAGAGGTGAAATCTGCTTTCAGCGATTCAATGTTCTGAGCAGCTCGACCACATCCCAGTCGTATTAAAAGATCCGAATTTCTGCTCCAGCTGTTCTCCGGACCGTTTCGAGAGTGGCTTGCAGACGTCTTGACCTTTTGGTTTCCTCGGCTTTCGCCTCTCACGTATCCGAAAGGGCTCACGGTACTTGGTACTCCCACGCACTCCAATGTCAGTATTCTGATATTTGAGCTGGAGGAAAATGAGCAGAAACAGCAGTGCCTATGCGACGCGTTGAGCAGAGCTCACGGCAGAATCCATCATGAGAGATAGAGCTAGTGTTTCGAGAGAATTGTAATCTGCTCTTCTCGTGAAGATGAAGATATCCAAGACGTCGAAAGTGTCCATTACTCTCAAGGACTTTCCGGAGCAAGCATTGTACAAGAGTTGTACAATTTTTCTGTTTCCTCAAACCTTGCACGGGTATCCATCAAGGCACAGGTCTTTTGAGCCTGATTGCAAAACGAGAAAAAAGGCACGGATCTTCAAATCTGCTCATCGGAGATGAAATGATGAGAACTAGCACAAGACGCTCTTGGGAAAACAGAAACCGTGCCTTTTTTCAGTGGCGTTGTCTGGAGACACACGTTCGACATGCATAAGAAATCAAATACAGCGCAAAGTGACTATCCCTCACCTTCGAAAGGGCAAAGTCACTTGTCAGTGGGAAAGCTGACGTTGATTGTCATTCAACTTTTAATGAACAAACATTGAGGCAGTAAAGTCTGCTCCGTGTGATGTTTGATCTTTAGATCACTGTCTCATGAATGCGTTCTCGCAGACGGTGAATTATGGTTGGATTTAACACACTCCTACTTCCATAGAGGTGCAGCTTCCGAAGTGACTGCAGATCTGAAAGCACTGCAAGTGGCTGAGCTATGATACATTGTAGCCTTCCTGGACATCAGATTCCCAGCTTTTCCGATACCCTGCGCCTATTTTGGCGCATGGGTCGGAAAAGCATGCCCCAAAAAACAAAGTTATCTTCGCAAGGTAAAAGAAACAAGAAACCTTTTCGTTCCGTTAAATGAAGGAATTGTACGCATTTTATTATCCTGACCACTGAATGTCGGAAAAGCAATGGAAATTTCTGCCCTCACTCGCCTGTAATCGAGGACAAACGTGCTAGAAAACTCCGCTAAAATTCGTATTTCCAATGGCGAGATTGACGGGTGGGGTGGGGATGGATTTACCCATTGGCACGAAGCTTGACCCATTAAAGAGAGCTAACCCACATGAATAGAGACAGCGTAGCTCCCAAGATCCTGGGTTTTGAGTGCGTCAGCGTGGATGGATTAGGCACCTTGTTCTACGAGCTCTGCAAGTGCTCGTCCTGCAGGAAGAGAAAGGGATCCCCACACCAAGGCGGCTACTCAATGGGACACCCTGTGGCAGTACTTACGTGAGAATTTCTGAAACATATGCAGACGCTTTAAACAAGTGACTGAGACGTTATTCTCGCATTCGAGACGTGATCCGTTGGAGCTGGAATTTTTCGCTAATTTTTCCTTGGCAATTTTCACAATTTGTACAGCAGTTTTGTACAGCAGAATCAGTTTGACGTAGTCGAGTTTTTTTCTACTTGCATTTTCTGATTGCAACTGAAAATAAGAAGGAAGGAAAATCGAGGAAACTGATAAAAAGTGATTCAGAATTGAAGGGTGGAAATCATCGATATCATTGACCTGAGTTGTCATTAGAGTTGGAACATTCATTCACGCATTCGATTTCGGACTTTCACTTTGGAAGATTTTTTTTGCTGTCCTCACTCTGGCGCCTTCCTTGGAAAGTTTCCTGTTTCCTTTGGAAGATTTGGTCCTGATTCGGGTCCTCTTGCTGCTTTGTAGAAATGGGAGCTTTCGTTGTGAGTCAGCGTCGTTTGTTTAGGAGTCATCGACTGAATCACTTGCAGATTGGTTTTTGCTGGCCGCTTCGGGAAATGGGAGCTTTCGGTCCAGGTCTCTTGACTTGGCACACACGTGCCTTCGTGGTTGCGCCTGGATCTATGATGTCCAGAAAGAGATTTTCCTGGAATTTCCGATACACACGAAACGGTGGACCAAGAAGAAGTCCGTGTGAAAGCATTCTGATGTGTTCCAGAAAGGTAAATGTTTTGATTCATCGCCCTTGAAGATTTCTCGCTGCCTTCATCAGCATTTTTTTCTTTTTTTTTTTTCTCATCCGAATTTCTGTGCACAGATTTCTGTTTGCTTCCTTGTTTTCACAGCGTTTCCAGCTTTCACAGTCTCGAAAATCACTAATGAGTGATGGAAAACCCTTGTGTAGAATACAAGCATTCCTTATTGAAAGTGAAAAAGGGTTCGTCGTTCAAATGATGCTGAGGTGAAGTTGAAGGACATGCAAAATCTCAACTTGTAGATATGAATTGGCCAAGCAGGAATTCAATAAGCTGATTACATCGTTCACGAAGACAATCTTGCATTATTCTGAAACAGGACAAGGCTGGGAATTCGTTGAAAGATAAATAAGAGGGGATTCAGAATTATAAGCGATTATCAACATTTTTCAGGTTCAACGTTGGAACAGTGATGGCTTCAATTTCATTCATCTTCCATTGGGAAAAGAAGTAACATGCTAGCTAGCGACCCACGGATTCAAATCACATGGTACTGAGATCAGAAAGGAAACTTGCAGCCTGGAAAGTATTGCAGAAACGGCTTGTGGACGTGTATTCAAGACGGAATAGGTAGTCGCAAACTGACTCATCGTATTCGAGATTTGTCTCCGGAATGTTCCTATGCTTAGTGGTAAATATCAAAGAGTTTTCCTCGACGCATTCTTTCAGCTTGCGTCATGTCCTCTTTGTCTCAGATGCACAGAATGGCGACTGATTTTAAGGAACCGGAGTTTTCGATCCACACTCATTTTCAAAGTATGGGACCTTCCAAATGATCTAATGTGGAATCTGTGTCGGATGCATCCTCGAAACCATGGCAGAATCCTTTCGGCGACTTGAGGAACCGCTGGATGTTAGTTTGGATGCTTTGGAAATTCAGACGTCAGTTCAAGGAAGCCTCGACATCTCTGAAATTTGGAATCGCATGATAACACTCATCTTGTGCATCCTGGAGTCACGCAGCGAAGATAACTGGAAAGGTTCTGATATTTGCAGCACGAGAAATGCCTATACTGCAACGATCGCATTTCAGTGGCATATCCACTTAGTTCTTCTTCAACTTCGAAGCACTTTCAGTAAAGCCCAGGAAGAATTCATGAAAAGGAAAAAAAGCATGGATGATTGAAAAGGAGATGATTTTTTCAGAATAAACAGAAGCAATGTGCATTAAAAAAAAAAAAAAGAGTTAGCAGATCGTAAATGTCTATCCCTCCCTTCGAATAGATCATTTTCGGGACCACCGCTATTTCTCAAATTTGAGATCACATTATGAGCATTACCGGGAATGTGCGCTTTCTTGGAGTGAGATGAACCCCCCAAAGAGCGAGAAGAAAGAACAGGGCTGTTAGGAAGGCAAAACTAGAAGGCATGTCGAGCCATACAAACAAACAGTGACCTTCCTTGCTGGCTGATTCAGGATCATTCGAAGAAAAGATGTCAAGTTCAATATGGAATGGAAGTGAAGCAATACGACCATTATTCAATAGGATAAGTACTTTTCCTACCGAAAATCTTCGCAGAGCTGAAGTGCATTGCCGGGATGCACAAAAATCGACAGGAAAAAAAAAAAAAAAATTTTCCATGTAGCCTCCAAGTGTTTTTATGACGTTGCATGACCTGAAAACGAGGGCTTATTGATGAATGTCCTCTCTTCTCCATCAGAAACATATCCTCAAGCACTCTTCACCGCCTCTGAACTTTGCTCCAGGAATGGCATTCTCCTCTGGACCGAACAGATGGAAGTCTGATGGGACGAAATCCATGCCCTATGGCGTGCGTTGGAACGTTGCTTAGCCCAAAGTAGTTTGGAGATCCGTCTCGTACTCTGTAAAGTAAATATTACCTGTCCTTTTTTAAATCTGCCATCTCTATAACCTGAGATACCTTTCTAAACAGTATTCAACTTCTGACCTTTTTTTCTTTTTTCAAACTGGCTGGTGGAACGAATTCCTTGCAAATCTCACTCGTGGGACTTATGAGCACTTGAAATTTAGAAATATAAAAGATTCTTTCGCAATGCTGAAAAGAAAAGGAAGCCGTTTGTGGAAAATAGATGTAATTTTGATTCTGACAATCCCGAAGACGAATTTTTCTACACATTTCACCATCTATTATTAAGATCGGACGTCATGGAAGTTTCCAGATGAGAAGATGGGATACAAGCAAATTAGTTGTGACCTTTTTTCGGCAACACGTAGGGAAACACTCTTTCCATTCTATTGACGTTCCTAACCATAATTCATAGCCAAATAAGAAAATCTTTTTTGTTCGCTCTAAACTCGAGGAATTTCCTCTGTAAAAATCCTTCTGACTGAGAACCTCCCTCAGTCCTCTATTCTTAGTGGTTCTATTCTTAGTAGTGAGCACGGCCGCTGCTGGAATTTCAATCGAAGACTCCCTGCCTGTTTCATATGGTTGATCTTTGAGTACGTGGATTCTGAAGGGTTCCAAAGTCGATATGGCTTTGATTTTGGGTAACCAAGGCAGGAAGGGGCTAATAAGCAGCTTCGCTATGTTTACTGGTCACCTGACCTCTCTGCTGTGTTCCTTGATTTTATCCTGCATTTTCACTCGCGATGAGAAAGAATTATCTGACTTCCTGAGATTGCTTTCTAAAAAACTCCACTTTGGGAAGCATTTGCAGTTTTTTTCCTCTTTCCACTTAATGATGTAATCATATGAAATGTGATTAACGGCATCCGTCACTCGAAGATATCAGCAGGTTCAGCTGCTGATTCACTGATTTCTTTATGACGCTAATGATACTCGCGACTTCTTCCTTCCTTAGATATTGCTCTTTAGAGCGCTTCTGACATATGCGTATGTTTACGATTTTTCTGTTTTTCTTTTTTTTTTGTACATTTTTCTACCTTTCGCACTTTTTTGTGATATAATTTTACATCCTCCATGAAAAGCACACTTTGAAATGAAGAATGCCACTCAGGGTGACCGAACAGCTGGCAACCCCCTTGGAGGAGGGGGAGCAGGTACTCTTAGAGAGAAGATCATGCTGCGGGCATGGAGCCATACTCGAGTATTTCTCAATTAGTAGTTGAACTTTATTTCCTGAAATTCTACGAATCTATCGTCGCTGAAGAATGCTGTACTGTTTCTGAATGTTCATCTGAAAGACTTTCTTCCTTGTGCTTGACACATCCTACTTACTACTTGCTACCCTGTCCCGATCACATTTTCGGAGGAGAAACGTACTTTTATATACTTTGTATGAGTAGGTCTCGTTAAGAGGCTTGTGTTTTTCACATCCCCGAAAAGGAGAAACCTCTTGCAAATCACCTGGTGAAATATGAAGGGATTTATGCAAGGGATGCCTCCAGAGGACTTTCATGTTCAAGTGGATCAAGCTTCTGGTTCTGCAAAAGCTATTAGCGTCGTTGCAAAATCACAACCAAAGAGATAAAAATGCGACAGACTCGCCCGGAGGGTACGACCAAAATCGTTTTTCCATCTATTCGAAGAAAGCCATCATCACAACGCTCTGAAGTGTTAAACGGACAAATCAGGCAGGAATATGACCACGTTTGGAGTCCATTTGCGTATTTGTTTTGCCACACGAGGAGCTCATATGCCAACCACTGAACTCGTGACAGCGAAGTGTGCATCCATTTTGTGACTTTTTCCTTCTTCACTGCACTATTCGCTTTCGATCAATCGATTGCTGGTGATACTGAAGAAATGTCAAATTAGAAGTTGGAGCGCTCAGGAGACGGGAAACCATGGAGCCAAAAATCTGCGGTAGAAACCCCGAGCGCAAAACATCCGTCGTCAGGAACGGGAGGCCACTAAATGAAAAACTGACGAGGAGCTAAAAGAAAAGTTTTCGTGTACGAGTGATGAGCGTAGTGACCCCACAGCCAATCCCTTAGCTGATGTGTGAATTGCCACCGAGACTCACTTCGTGGATAAAAAGGAACCGCCTGAAATGAAATAAAGTTTGAAATCCCACACCGACAATTAAAAAAAGTATGGAATGTGGAAAGAATTTTCGACGTTTTCTGCAATCCGAGTGGCTGCTGGGTATGTTGTCCAGAGAAATGTTGGATGCAAGCACCATGTTATCTTATTAGAAATTTCGAGGGTGGAACAAGATTTTGCTGCATCCTGGCGTTAGCAGCAGATTGAAGATGCCGATTTGTTACCAACGGCAACCCGCGTAGCAGGATCCACTGGACTTGTGTATTTTGTACGCAGTCTTGCATTAAGCAGACGTTCCCCATCCTATCAAGAAGACCCTGCAATAAACCCTGTCTGCAAAGCTTTCGTCCCAAGTAGTGGTGAGCATGAAGTTAGGAATTGGACCGTCCCGCAAGGACTTCTCGGAAAATCTTCTCAAAGTCCGTATCTGGAGCCGACTAAACGAGCTGAAAAGCAACGATGTTTTCCTTTGAAAGTGATCAAGGCTAGCCGTAGTTTTTATTCCCGATGGTGGTCCTTTTGTATTTCTCCCGATTATCAAACCGTTCAGACAGAGAGAATCTAGAAAGTTCTTGCGTCCTGCAAATCAATGGAACACCTCTGGTTACTTTGCAATGTGATCGGTTTCGTGAAGATTCAAAAGACATTAATTCCGAAGTGGACTTCGGTGGGACTCTCGCGAGGCTCTAACCAAGATAAGTTTGCTTCACTAGTCATCATCAAGCTATCTTCCTAGAGGCGTTTTTTTCCTAATAGTAATTGGCCGCGAAACTCGTGGAAAGCCATGAATCCGGGATGATTTTGGAGTGAAAAATCGAACCGTGGCTGCAGTAAATTTTTACCATTTAGGTGAACGCTGGTTTTAGCGAGTCTACGAGATCTAAAGGCTGCGAGCTACGATTGGCTCTCCGTGCTGGATTCGAGCGCAGCTTCCAGTATGATGTTGGAAACCCATCATGGGGTCTCGATCTCCGATTTACCCCTATTAACAGCCTTGATGGAGTTGGTTGACTCGAGATTTCTTGATACTGTTATTCTGACAAAACGATCCGAGTTGCTTAACTACCGTTTAATTCGTCCTATTTTACCGGAATGTATCCGTTTCTTCGTTCAAGTATCTTCATTCTATCTGCATGTGATTTTTCATGTATTCAACGGTCGTCATCGAATGATCAGCGGAAAAATTACAGCATGTAAGACGTATGGTGGATCATGGAAAGTTGGAGGCCACGTCTGCAATAAGGTGCTTTTGCTGGGCAAGAAATATGTCACCCGTATTGCATGTCTATGCTGCTGCAGCATCCTTCTGTTTTTGTGTCATCTCACAAGGTGCATAATTCTCAGCATTGCAATGTACAGTCAAAGTGTTTGTGCGATCAGCTTCTTTGCCATAGCCATCATTTTTGGAGTTTGTTTTTCCAATCGAATTCTGTCTTATACTGCAGCTAATGCAGTGAGAGGGCACCTAAAATATCGAAGGTGTAAGAATCTTTGTGGTAATACAAAGCGTGCAGGTGGTAGCAACAGGACTTTGCTTCCGTGTGGTGACCAGGGTCAGTATTGAACTGGGAAGAATCCAGGAGGTCAGTTTCAGAGACCTTCAAGGGAAACGTGTTCAGAAGACCATGAAACCTGTCTTTGCAGCTGAATTTATAACCAGTTCTGTCACTCCCTTCTCAACGGATATTCGAAAGCTCAGAAAAAGAGTCTCCTGTTGTTTTAGGTGTTTCGTAGATAATAATCATCTTTAGGTTACATCCTCGATGACAGCTGATTGGCAAAAATTTTATGGCTCATTGAAAACAGTTTGTTAGTTAGGCCACGAGCATTAACATTTGCTGAATTTGCACACAGCAAGACATCATAGTGCAAAGGCATTTCACATTCAGTTTTCTAGTGAAAGTATAAAGGTGAGCTTCTCGTCACTTGAGTATGTTTTTTTTCCTGTACTCTTACCAATGCATGACGGAGCTGCCAATTCACGTTTCATATTTTGACTATTCGCAGTCAAAGTGTTAAAAAATTCCTTGACTTCAGGAAGGTGGACATGTCGGAAACTACACCGTGTTTAGCGAAGTTCGAAAACACCCCTTACATCTCTAGATGGATTCAAAATCCTCGGACAGGTTACGTATTCATTTTTAGTATATGTACAACGCTCTGGCTGAAGTTTAATATTGTGGTACAGCGTCGACCCAGCTGCTCTCATGAAGAATACGAGCACCTGATTTCTATTGCATTCAGATTTTCGTGAACAAAATGGCGCAAGGAGGTGCATTTTTCACGAACGAGAATGAAACTCTGGCAATTGTATAAAAGTCCTCTAAATATCGAGTCCAAAAATTTCATTCCTTACTTAAAGTTGAGTAATGAATGAATAAATTTCAGGTTTTCTTAAACATCAATATTATGCCGCTGTAACGCCTGACATGCATTCCTATGCAAAGGCTCATCTCAAGCACGTAAGCATGGTTACTAAAGAAACTAATGATGTCTCGATTCCATGGAAGTTAAGCGGGGGAGGAGGTCACAAGTTATTTAGACCTAACGTACTGTACGATCTTCAGGAACGCATATAATAGGGATGAAAAATTCCAAGAGGATGGCGAAAATGCAGGTCAATTGCACAAGAGTTGAGGCTTCCACAGGACTCCAGTGCAGGTGGTCCTTTGCATTTCAAATTCTAAAGGTTCTTTAGGCTGTCCCATTTCTGATGGATTATGTCTCCAATTGCAAACTCGACCGACCGAGCAGGCCATACTGACTTTGGTTTTGAATAGCGCACCAAGGGTTGATACATTCCTACGTGCGATGTAGAAGATTGATACATCCACGGCCAAGAACAGGACTGTTGGAAGGTGATCAGCATCGAGAAGGTTGTATTCTCCTAGGAATCATCACTCATCTTTTCGTTCCTCGAGAAACTAAGCAAATGTTTACTGCCGTTCGCTTTAAAAAAAACACGCGCACACGCACACATACTGATTGCTAGCCAGAAGCGTACGGTATTATGGACCTGAGAGGAATTACGGATCTTGAGCAGCGTCACAAGACACCACTTTATTTGGTTAGATTGACATAAGAATTCCTGCAGTCGACTGAATGACCCTCAAAATGACACAGATGCATTAGTATGATTGCGAAAAGGAAACTGCTCTGCTTTTAAGACGATTAAATGTCAAGGAAACTCTTAAAGGCTTTTTTTTCTTCTTCGTTTAAACTGATTAGACCTCAAGAAAGGGTGCAGCAGGTTGTAATCTCAACAACCAAGAGAAATCTTCTAAACACGTTTCCTATGAGGCACCTAAACTCGCACCACGGATTCCTTTCGGGTCAGCATCGACCCCAGCTAACCGCATCGGAGCACTCCAGCATGATCCACACGAAAACAACTTGGACGGACGAAGATGGAAGATTGACCAGATACACGCAGCAGTTTCCTTGCAAACGTATGTGAAAAAAACAAAACAAAACCAAAAACAGAGCACGGTGATGGTAAAAACCGCAATCCGGATTGAAACCATCTACCTGGTCTTCTCCAAACAGAAAGAAGGTTCGAAAAGGTTTGCTCTTTACGAAAAATGCCTCAAAACCGAAAAGAAAAAAAAAAAAAAAAAAGGAAATTAAAAAAATAAAGCACCAGTCAGAAACAGAAAAAAGTCTGCGTCTGCTGGCCGCGGGCCATAACTTTGCCCGCTGTTGCTTTTTCTTTTCGATAAAAGGAAATCCTGACTCGGAAATCCTTGAGAAGATTCGTCCTTTTACCCACTTAAAGCATACATCTTAGCAGAGCTGCTTTATTAGTTTGGGGCACATCCTCCAAAAAAGATAGTCGTCGTTTCGAAATTTCAAATAGCCGCCTGAAACGCTTTCAGCGTCAATGTCTTCCAGTTTTCTTTTTTGTGTGTTTTATCTCCGCGAGCCTCGTTAAAGAAAAAAAGAGAAGAGACAGCATGTTTTGGATACCACTCGTTGCATCTAATTGGTCCACTGTTTTCCTCTTGAAAATATGCAAACACTTGCGATGACCGCTATTTCGTTCTCATACCAAGAACAAAGGCGGATTCAGATGAGCGTCTTTGACACAGGTGCTCATAACTGCTCCGAATCACAGGAGAGACTGCAAGTTCATTCGCTTTTCTTCTTCTTTTTTTTTTCCTGGCTAGCAGGAGGCCAGTGTCTTCGCTTCGCTCGAAGAATAACCGGGAGGCTGAAGGACTATATCATTTCTAATGACATCCGCTGGAAGTCGTTCGGAAGGGTCCCCTCAAGAAATTACCTGTCGCATGACCCTCAGCTGGATTATCATACGTTTACTCACGAGGAGGTTTGCATATTAAGGAACGCGTGTGTCAGTTTTCCGGGGGGAGCGAAAGGTAGCAGTGGGGACGAGACGTCAGCTCTGCTCTATTTCTTGCGACATCCGAGGGCACAGCAAAAGGAAGGGTTAAACGACACCCGCGGCTAGCAGGTTCGTGGAACTGGTCCAGAGCGCACGTTCGACGATCAAGGAACGAATCGCGCGGCCGTACGACGACCAGGGAAGAGAAAAAAGGAAAACAAAAAAAATCCCTCCGCTGTACATTTGAATGTACATTTCATTTGCTAAGAGCGATGCACAGCATGACCAGCGGATTGTCCACGCCAGACTGCCTCCCTTTCGAATGCCTCGTGGTGCCTGATGCGAAGAAAGTGGCCTTCCGGCCAGACTGGAGCAATTCACCTGTTTGGGTTTCCTACGGGTGTTTACTTCACTTCTGCTCTTTCCAATCACAATAAATTTCTTAATCCCGTGGCGAGAATGGATTTAAAATTCGTGTTTTATTCAATGAAGAAGGACGAACGGAGGGCTTCCGTATTTTATTTTGCTTTGAATCCCTCCTGCTTTATTAAATTATCCTTTCTCTCTTTCCTTTCTTTGAAAGGATTCCAGCTGTTTTCTTACGTCCTTGCAAAGGAAGGCTGCTCTTCTCCACGAAAGCGAAAAGCTGTTGAGTACCAATGACTTCTGCGACTTGTAAGTGGCCACGGCACCTAGGATTGCGACACATCATTCGAATGCAGCAGTAAAGTCATCAATAACTCTAAGATCAAAATGCACTTCTCTTAGGCCTTCCCGAGTGAACATTAGTGTGTGTGTGTGTGTGTGTGTGTTTGTATGTGTGTGTGTGTTTTTCCTGACAGCTTACACTGCCCAAGGCCAACTCATCACCAGAATTCGAACTCAAACATGATTTAATGTCCAATTATTTTTTTTCAAAAAAAAAAAAAACATACATGAAGATTCCTTGAGGTGTTTTTTTTTTTTTTGTTTTCCTTCCATGGACCTTTCGAACTAGAATCGAACGGAAACGGACTGTTTGCTGTGGTCCTGGTAATTGATTCTCGGCTCTGACATTCTTTTTGGATTTTTGGAAAATTGGCGCGCGAGGATTTCCTCCTTTTGCTTGTCACCAGCGTTAAGAGGTTGGCGTCATCCTATTTCATGCTGCCGGTGCATTTGGGAGAAGGCAGGCACGCGAGGAACCACCACCATCATGTTGTCTTCCGGTGAGTTTTTGAATGCGCTTTTAAAACGGCCCATTGCTATTCTTCAAGTGTTGCTTCGGCTGCTGTGTTTATTTAATTCATAGCAGACAAAGCGTTGATTATCCAAAGTTCGTGCTCGACCCTCATGGAAATGGGCATCTCGGTTCCAAGAAGGGGCATTCGAGTGTTCCAACTCTTTGGGAAAGCAGCTGCAGCCAGCGGCTGAGAAAACCGAAAAGGCAGCTACTTGAAGGGATGCACTTCATCTCTTTGCCTCGGCAGAGAGAGTTGCACCATCTTTCTCTTTCTTAGTCTGGAGAGTCATGAAACTCGGATTTGCAGCCGTTGGATGCTGAAAGACGTGCTCGGCATATGATGCTGTATTTTGTGCCTCAAAACCAGTATCCTGTGCCGAAAGAGTTTTGAAAAATTACCTGAGGGGGATGTCGCAGATGAGGACTGATTCTGAGGACTGATTTTCTCCATGCGCCGATCGAAATCCCGAATGTTGAAATCTAAAAAGATCATAAAAAAGTTAATGTACACGTTCATCACATATATAAATATGCAGATTAATATGCAAATTTGTTTTGATATGCATGTTTACCATGTTTGCTTATAATCAGTAATATGCATTAAGATATATATATCAAAAATTACAAATATAATTATATACGTTTATTGTATATATTTGTATATATCACACATGTAAATTATGTGAGTATATAAATTTACAAATATTTACTTTTTGTCATCTTTAATGCATATGATAATACGTATTATTAATCATATTCATAATACGTACATTAATGAGTATCGATAGATATGCGCGTCACAATAAATTTGCAGATTTCCATATAAATACATATATTAATAGGTATGGTAAGCATTTTTTTTTTTTTTTTATTGTTTTACTTTCTTCCGAGATCTCGGCATCCGAGATTCCGCACAGATCCCAAGTTTTACTGAAGATAGGAAGGGAGATCCGGCTTTCGTTTAAAGGCATGGGATTTTCTGTCTGCACACATCAGCGATCTTATTTTACGCTAGCGGCAGGTTATGCCAAGAAGACTGTTAAAGATCAAAGAAGGTCATGTTTTGCTACGCAAAGGAGATGCTGGAAAAATGGGGACAGATTCCCCGCGCAAAGCGGAACGCTGGCTGGAGCTTCCGGAAATCCCGGGTAGATGGCGGGCTTAACGCAAGGAGTCACTTTTGCTTGTCGCCTCGAGCCGTCGCTGACCACTGTCCGTCCGCGGCGATTCTAAGGGGAACGCTGCGTGCTTTCCCGTCTGCCGAAAGAATGGCGAGTATTTTGCTGGGCACCGACGGAAGACACGAGGAGTGACCTCTCCGAAGGGGACGGTTCTCTCCGAAAGGGAGGCCCCACATAAGGAAGTGTTCGCGAGCGACCGTGAGGAGAAAACGTTCACTCGTTTCACGAGAGCTGGGTGCCGAGTTCCGAGCATGCGCCTCCGAGTGTCAAAACATTTTTTTTCTCGTTAAAATGTGACCTCTCCGAGACTCCGTCGCGGACACCAGGAGATTCCAGGAGACAGGAAGCAATTACGGGCTCACCACGCAAGCTGGAAAAACGCGAGCTGTGGCTCTCACCTCGTTTGGAGGAGAAGAGGAAAAGCCGAATACGGTTGCAGGGCAGAGTCACGAAAGGTCTCCTGGAAAAGTTTGGAGAGTGGGTCGGGCCATCTACAGAGATCACGAACATTGCGGAAATGCTCCGTATCTTTCCTTCCAGGAGGTCGCATCCCGAGAAATGAGTCGAAGTTCTTTTCGTTTCCATTCCGGTCCGCGACTCAAGTTTCGCGTCAGCTTCCCGATAACTCTGAGGGAGTTCATTCCTCGTCCCTGGGAAAATACGCGACTCGGAAAACGGACGGTACAGCATGAAGCACGTCCCCCGTACAATGGTACCTCTCTACTCGTCGGTAGTTCGTTCCGTAACTCGTGACGAGTGCCGAAACCAACGAATACCGAACGAGTTCCTTTCTAGGCTTCGGAGTATCACTTTCAACCCTTTTAGGACCCAGGATTAACGCTTGAAATGCGAAGAGAGTGCAAAAGAGGGGAGGGTTCGGGAGGCCCCGCATAGGGAAGTGTTCGCGAGCGACCGTGAGGAGAAAACGTTCACTCGTATCATGAGAGCTGGGTGTCGAGTTCCGAGCATGAGCCGCCGAGTACCGAGGTACCACTGTATATGTTTATTATTTACAGCAATGTACATATGCACAAATTGATTTGGAAGCCTGCACGGGAGTGCCCGACGCAGGCCCTAAAATCATCACGTGGGATGGCGGCCAGTTTCCAGGAAACGCTCTTCCCCTCCTGCGCGGGAGCAAACTGAGGTCAGTATTCATCAAAATCCCGAATGCGGAAACCCAGAAAGGTCATTAAAAATAAATGTATGTGCTTATCATATGTATATTCATATGTACACGTATATGTATAATAAATATATTATCTGCATGAATACATAAATACCAAATTCTAAACATGTACATTTATTTTTTGCCACCTTCAATACATATATTTGTAATTTGTGAATACAGACTATGAATTATATTAATAAAGATGCGCTTTGAAATCAATTTGCACATCAATCTATACATAAATATAGATTCTAATATATTCAGCATTCATCTGCATTTATTTTCTAAAATCTTCACGATATATATACGATAAACACAGTTTTAATTGTATTAATAACATCTGTGCTAATAATATTAATAAATATGTTCAAATAATATCATTATGAATAGGTATCTTAATGAAAATCACTAAATGTTTGCGTTAAAATAAATTTGGGCATTACTCTCCATATATTAATATACAAAATATATCTTTCTATATTTTTTATAGTCCTCAGAATATATATTAATATGTATATAAATGTAGATATTCATATACATAATAAACATATGTATTTATTTTTATGAATATTTTCAATTATTTTTATATATGTATATGAATAATCTGTGTTAACACACATTATTTATTATATCAGTATTATGTGTATAAATAAATATTAATGGATATGCATGTTGAAATAAATTTCCATATTAATAATATAGATAGCTAAATGAATAGATACACAGATATAGATATAAAGATAGACGTAGACGTAGATGACGCTTGACGTAGACACATGAATAGACGTAGACATATAGATGGCATATATGTTGAAATAAATTTACATATAACATACATACATGTGTATATTAATATACACATGTATATAGTAAGCATATACATTTATGTCTTTTCTTGTGAGCTCTCGAGATTTCGGCATCCGGGATTTTGAAGCAAACCCGTTGAGGTCTTGTCCTTGGGCGCAATTGCCACCGGGGTCCTCGAACGTGGGGTTTCGAGGGTGACTCGGGCTCGCTGGAAGTGCAACATGCTGCAGGATGAAGCAAGGCGAATCCTCCGGAGGCGGTGTCTTGCGGGCGTCCGCACAGATTCAGTTCACTCAGTGCACTCGGTTCAAAAGACCGGAAGGACAAGTCCACCCCGAGTCCACTCGGAGTGCGCCTGCGAAGCACTGCCCTTCCCGCAGTCGCTGTCCAGCGTGTGAAAGACCTTCCAGAATGTCTTTCCGCTTGTCAGCATGGACCAACTTTTCCAGTCCGTCACCTCCAGGGGCTTCCCTGCGGATAGCAGGGATACGTGGTCCAACCAACCCCGCTTGCTGTGGGGATGGATGGATGGAGTGCTTGAAGAATTGTCGCTCGCCTCCGACCATGTTCCCAGAAGAACTTTCTGAATGAGCACCCTGGCCGTTCGTGCACAGAAGAAAAAGATCAGTCCCTAAGAACCATCACTGCTTCTCAAGAAAAGTAGCTTCAAACCCGGAATCCGAAATTCGAAGGATCTGGAATTTCGTGCCCAGCTGGTGCGCCACGCGACAGCGATTCAAGGAAGCATCCGGAGTGAAATCCGCTCTTGGGTGGAGAAGCACCTGAGAGAAACACTCCGTGTCCCCGTCGGAAAATGACGAAAATGTGTCTGTCCAATCCGTCCAACCGGAGGAACACAGCCCAGCTGCAAGCAGAGAACAAGCCACGGGCAGCAGAGTCGGCACTGAAATCACCACCGCCTTGATTAATTCTGGGTAAGATAGGATCGAGATGATGGTGCCTTCGATGCATCCTCAAACCGCTGTGGATGCCCACATGCAAACGTGCAAGAGGCTGGAGATGCACTTCGGAGGAAGGACACCCAGGATGACACCTGGGTGTCCGGGGAAGGTCATTCCTCGATACTGTTCTATCACGGAGGGATCCTGAGTGGCTCCAGACTTCGACACTGGACCGGGATCATCCAAGATGGACTCTGCAAGGCGTGTGGAGCGGAAGGAATGCAGCTCCACTTGTTCACTTGCTCCACACTTCGACCTGATTGGCAGGTGGTGGAGGTGATGACCGACCTGCAGGGAAGCAAGAGGATGGAGATTCTGACGGACACGTTTCAGGGAAACGTACCCCTGTACTACCCGATAATTCAAATAACGCTTGCCCTCTTTATCACAGCGGTTCTGATAAAAGAAGAGCAAAGATGCAAATACCCCAGCGAGGAACACTAGCCGTGGAAACCCTCAAACGAATTATACAAAAAGAAATCGGGATTAGGAACTGCGGAAGGATACCAGCCTGGACGCATCGATACATTTTAAAGGAAATCGGCGATTACGTCCAGACAGTTGAAATGATTCCCTTTCCACCATTGAAGAAAATGCGACTCGTGTAGTGTGCAGAGTGTTTAAGGTGTAGTTGTCTAAAAGAATGGAAATAAATTCACCCCTCCGCTCGTCGGATTTGGGAAAATCCTGGGTAATCCAGGCCAAGTTCCCTCTCACCATCTTGGCACGCGTTACGCCTTCCGAAACGCCAGATCTACTGGTACGGAACCCCATTCCCGCGTCATCCCTTTCTCACGAGTCTGCTGCGCGCAAGTACCAGTTTCCTCGCAGCTTCCAGCAGCAAAGTGACTCGGGGGAATCGTTTGTCAAATAGAGATACACGAACTGGAGTTTTATTTATCATTTGAGATTTATGGCACATTCGCAACTCCGTTTCCAGCTTTCGATTTCTTCCGATCTCCGTTTCCTTTTTCATATGAGATGTTTTTTTTTTGTGTGTGTGTGTGCGTGTGCGTGTGTGTGTAGGACCTCTCTTGGGACCCAAGCCTCCAAGCTTCCCATCTGTTCGCAGAAAAATGAAAATATCGACTGACGATAAGGCTGACGCATCTTTGATCAGCTCGGCCTGTGCATTTCCGTGTTCTCCCTTAAAGGGCACGTCATCACAGATGAAAGGGAGATTTTACGACCATGGGAATCCTTGGGTCTAGAATTCCAAGGTGATGTGAAGTCAAGAAGAGGGCGCTGCGGTTTCATCTTGGGGTTCCAGAGCAGAAGAGAGATCACGGAGGACAATGGAATTCGTCACAGTTTCTCGGAAATTCACGCCTTGCGTCTTGACGAGGGTTCAGCTGATAAAGAATCCTTTGGGATTCTTTTGTTCCCGCTGCTTTCCTCACTGCTTTTTTTTTTGGTTTTGGTTCGCCAAGTGCTGACGAACGGTTCGCCTCTTCAGGGAGAGCCCACAAAACTCTTTGATGCTGTCCACGCCATCCGACAGTGTAACTCTTCAAGCTAGGGATAACCACGGAAAGATCACCCTATGAAGCCAGGCGTGCTCCACGGGGACATGGTTTTATGGATTTTTCAATTTCTTTTTATTCCGGTTTATTCACTGATTTCATTGATTTATATCTTGAGATTGAAGGTTTACCACAAATGAAAGTGCAAGCATAGTTTCCACTCCTCCTCCAGTAATCTTCTCAAAGGGATGCTCTGGTGGTCAGAAAATGCACTTGTCTCTTCAAGTCGCAACCTTCGATATCTTTCGATTCGTTAATCAATACATTGCACAATCCAACGCAGCATTCTTTACATCCCCACTTTTGTCATTCATCGTGAGGACAAAGAGAACGGAGTAACAAAAACGTACTCTTCGAGGCTGCTTAAAGGCGACGGAATTTGTATTAGCAAAGTCACTAGCAAGAGCCGTGGAGCCACCTAATAGATGAACTCTTTTTTCACTGCATTGGAATGACCACACAATTCCGAGAAAATGTTTGGTTTTAACAAACTCACATCCTGACCATCTAATTAGTGCACTTATCTAATTCGTGGCTAAATCCGCTTCCGGAGGAATAATTTAGTCATTGGAAGCATTTCACAGGCATCCTGAGGAACCTGAATAGTAGAAAAATCGTGGAAGGCCAGGTACGGGGAAATGAAATCGTGCCCTTCAAAAGTCCTTTACCAGAAGTTTCGTAGCAGCACATTTTTGACAGGCACATGATTTCTGGATAATTCTTCGAGAGAATTCCGGGTAGCTCATTAGAAGACGGAACGATATTCATACTAAGTGCAGGATAGACAGAAGGAGGCTGCAATCAACGAACGTATAATTATAGTAGATAGAAGCGAGCCTAGGAATGTAAGACAAAAGTGTTAAAAGAGAAATGGAGAATTTTCAAGTAATAGTGTAACTCTAATGAGATCGTTGAGTTCAAAAAGGTGCATTACAAGAAAAGTTTCACCCACTTAAAGACGAAGGACCATTCGTTATGGAACAATTATACTTGAACATGGAAACATGGAAGAGCTGCCTGGTAAGGCAAGAGAGGTTCCCGAGGAATTCGGTGAAAGGAATGCGATGCAGTGGAAACATCAATGAAAGGATTAAGTGTGAGAATTAACAGTAAGGTTGATATGATGGTGGAAGAAGATCCGACGATACTGTTGAAAATGCTTTCCACTTGAGAGATAGCAGCTAAGAGCTTCGAAATCCATCAAATGCAGAAGCAGGAAAAAAATAAAAAAGTACGCAGAACCCAAACTTCCAAGGCGGAATCGAGTCAGTTCGAATGCCTGCAGACCTACAAAGAGGGAATTTTCCCCTCTAACGATGGATCTCGTGCGGTGACAACTTATGAGAATGGGAACAAGATAGGAAGAGCTCGAATGTCCAGCCAAAAGGGTTCAACACTTTGGGATGAAGGAATTTGCTCACTCATTCAATCAAATTAGCTATGTCTTTTTGATCGAGGTTAATAAAATTGACCCGGATTCTAATTCTGATTCACAGAAATCGAAGGATAAGATTGGGAAAAAAAATTGCACACCGATCTTGACCTTTTCGAATTTGATCCGAATTTGAAAAAGGCATTTTTCTCGAATCAACCGGATGCGGATGCGATTTCCAAGAGAGTGCTACAAAAATCCACGCGCTGTGAATAAAAAAAATCGCCTTGTGATGAGATAGCTGATTGACCGGCCGAGTCCTGGAAGACACGAATTGAGTCTAAACGGCAATCCTTTCATTGGAGCAGTCTTTCTTGGGCTTCCTTCGATGAAGAGTGCATTCCTCCACATATTCATCATGCTTGGAATTTTATCAGGTAGCAACCAAGTCATTGAAAACTCACAAGTAAAGGGATCATCCCACCGTCAGTGACATTGAATGTAACTTGAGTTTTGCATCGTTACCAAGGTTAGATGGTGATTCGGCCTTCCTCGAAATCTCTTGCATCCCTTGAGATGTCCCTCAGACATTCCCAGAAATGATGTTCCAAAGCATGCAATGCCGGATTGCGGAAACAAATTCCAACTGACTGCTGCAGATCCGCACCCGAGACTCAGATTTCTCAGAAATGAAGCAATCCAAGAATATGAAATCCAAAGCACCAACTCAAAAAGACGAGAAAAATCTTTTCGAGTTGGTACCAAGGCCTACTTTGCACATTAGGCATTGTGGTGATCATACTGTACCAAAGATCCTGACGAAGCATTGTGAGCTGAATGAAGGTCCAGACCTCTCGCTATCAAATGGGTGTTCCTCGAAGCTGAAATCTCAAATGGTCGAGAAAGGGAGAACCTCTGTGTTCGCTGGTTCCATAGCGAAGGTGCATTTCGCAATTTTCCTGTTCGAGTGTTTCTTACACTCCAGCCGGCGCGCATGAAATCTTTCGGCATACACGCCAGATTTACTGCTCAGAACAACCTTCGGGAGGATTATTTCTGCGGTTCTCCGTACCGTCTGCGAGCCGGGAGAACCACTGGCAAGCAGGGAGGTGAGTTGGAGCGAATGTGCAGCTCCAGCAAGGCCTTGATTGCTTGCTACCGGATCACGGCCGAAAGGGCAGATTTCTGGAGGTGCGACTCCAACCTTCCGGTCGGACGGAGAGAAGAATCGAGAACGATGTGCACCATGAGCAGGCTGCATGGGCCAGCCTGCAGGAAGCGACATGGTGAACTCAACCTCTGACTTTCCAGGGAAGGAACACTCGAAAACTAGGCCAAAGGTCGCGTGTCATTTTCGAACGGGATGCTGTTGAGGAAACGCTGGCTCTTTCGCGGCTGTCCGAAAAAAACTTTCGATTAGGTCACTAGTTCGCCTTTTGAGTCTCAAATCTCCACAAATTTTGTTTTAAACGGTGTACCAACGACACGGAATTTCGACGCCGGGACTGCCTGTTTCTTCACATGTGTTCAAGACTGCTGCATGCACCTATAATATGCATGGATGCAATAAGAAGTTTTCGTCGACAGAATAAAATTATGCATTGATAAAGATCAACCAATTCGGAGTGTTTTCTTTCTCCAAAAAGATGGATGTGAGTGTTGTTTCATCTCAAGAGTACTGATCGTATTCACATGAGGCACCAGTTACCAAATACGATCGACGAATCTCTCGAGATGATGGACCCTTCGGCTATCCCTCTCTCGAAAATTTTTCTGTAAGCAGTCTTAATGAAAATTCGATCTCTGGGGGAATTCTTTTCGCGGCTTCTCCAAATTAGAAGCAGATGAGTACCAGTGAAGCAGTCGGAAGCGGAACCCGCTCCCTGCTCCTTGGTACAGCAGCTTAGAGAACCATCCTGCTTTCCTCGGATGCTCTGACATTGACAAAAAAGGGGATGCAGAAAGTGAGCATCAAAATCTCATGGTACCCAGCTCAGCACGAATTCACCACCGGTGCCGCAGCTTTGCTACGCACTCTCATCGGAGCAAAAAACTCCGGAAATGTGAGAGCAATCACTGCAGCAGCACATCTCGATTAACGGATCCATCTGATACGCTACTCCTGAAAAGGCGAGAATTCGGAGCTCCATGAATTTACTCGCCTCAGTTGATGCGCTTATTCGGAAGAACTCTCATAAACACCTTCACTCGGAGAAAACAACCCGTTAAAGTCGAGCAGTGGCTCGACATCCGCCTGCATTAGCGATCGGTCCGAACTTCGTTTCGGATTCTAATTTTCGTTTTCCGCTCCACGTGAAAGATCTTTTCCTCAAACATGCCTTTCAGAACACTGTCTTTTGCCTGGGAGATGCCCGATTTCTTTCTCCTCAGAAATCTTACTTTGTACTTACTTTGCATCGCGACCAAGCCCAGTCTCTCCTCATCATGATTTCGCCTTCTCTTGGAGATCCTTTGCATCGCTTAAGATGTCCCTCGGATTTCCTAGCAATGAGGTGCAAAAGTCCGCAATGTAGGAAGTTTAGATGAAATGCGAGAACAAATTCGAAATCGGTCCATCTCGCTGCAGAACGCATGTCGAGAGACGAGACGAAGATTCAGGAGAACTCAGCTCTGTGGTGACCTGGCATCCTCTACTCCTACCGAAACTTATAGCTGTTTCCCACAGGAATTTCATTGATCAAAGATTGCTTGGAGATTAACTCTGGAGGCTTCCATGCGAACCAATGCTACCCATGAATTTCGTCTCCAAGCAATATCCGGCTACCGAAGGCAGTTGGCACCTCCTCTGGAAACCTCCGCTGATTACCCCTTTTCGACCACAAGTCTGAAGATCTTAATCGCCTCTAATAATTGTTGTCTCTTATTTGTGATTTAATTACTCCGAATAATAATTGCTACCTGCAAGAAGGGTAGCTGACTTAGGAGCAAATCACATATGCACCAATGGATGGAATTTGATGCGACAACCCTTAGATTATGCTGTACTACTTTTGACAAACACAGAGAGCTATTGCAGAACTGGACAAGAAAATCAGGTTTCAAGGATCCCCGAAAGACGCCCACTGCGCCCAGATGGACTCTCATGAATTGAAAGCTGGTCACCGAAACTACCTAGATGGTATACTTTCCCGAAGATGTGCTAAAGAGATCTGAAGATGAGCATGAAGTTCCGAGAGTTTCGCATTGGAGGCACCTGAAGTGCACCTGGAGTTGCTTCCTGCATTCTGCGTCGTTCAATATTAAACTTGCGAGAGACTGTGTGCAAACTCTTAGCCTTCCAATTATCCTGAAGCATAAACTGGAATTAACCCTAGAAGGGTAACGATTTCGTGCATAAATGGCTACGTGGTGTCACACAGGACACCAATCAAAATAATTATAAGCATTCAATAATTTTTCGTGAGCATTTGAGCATTTTGTTAATGAATTACAATCATCTTTACAAATCATTATGTGAGTTGTTTGCGCATTGGCAACATGAAGATGTTCGGTGTTGGGCACAGGTGAATTTTGGGCGACAGGCACACCTTTCCCTTTCTTTCCGGAACGTGGGCGCATTTCGCAGCGCTTATCGACGGTCAAAGGTTGTCGTGGAAACCTCTTGGGACCTCAGATCTTCTTTATTCAGTGCCGATGCAATGGAATTTCGCAAAGAACGGAGCGAATTTCTGCATTGCAACGGGCGTTCCATGTGAGGTGTTACAAGCTGGTAGGTCGAAGGAACAGTTTTCTGGAAATAACTGGGTAATTTGGATCTCCGAGGTGGTTGGCAATGGACACCACGTACGAACCTATCCCGGCCCCGTCTAACAGTTCCATAAAAAACTCGCAAAGTTTTCATCCGCATCGCTTTCATCAGCTGAAAATCTTTCATCCCCTTGTGCGCTCTCTGCTTCCGAATTTCCGTCATCTGAACCTTGGTCTTCATCAGATGAAAACTCTTCCCAATTGGTTCCTCCTCTCCCATGGCGCCCAACCAGCCCTCCCAATTCACTTTGTGTGGAGATTCCATTACCAGAGGCCATGGATGCACATTTTCACGTGTAGCGTAAAAGAAAAAGAAGGTGACGCACACGACACAGTCGGACACCAAAGGAAACGAGATCAACCCGCAATTGCGACCGCAGGCACGCTGAAGGTCACAGGTAGCTGGGGCGGCGTCCTCGCAACACGGACCACAGCAGAGAATCGGCACATTTGGGTTCCTATGACGCCATGACGCCACGTTACCCTTCTAGCGTCAAACTTACGAGACAGTGTGCAAACCCTTAGCCTCCCAACCATCCTGAAGCATAAGCCGGAATTTTAATACCGCATGTCTTCTTGCATCTTGTTCTTCACGAGAGTTCCTTCTCATTGCTTCTCCATGATGTTTTTCTCTCAAATCATAAGCAGCATCGAATTTTCCGTTTTCCAACCGGGCATACGTAAAA
The DNA here is from genome assembly GCA_036172245.1 of Raillietiella orientalis. Taxonomy (NCBI): domain Eukaryota; kingdom Metazoa; phylum Arthropoda; class Ichthyostraca; order Raillietiellida; family Raillietiellidae; genus Raillietiella; species Raillietiella orientalis. Next base: position 2,400,177 of record JAYWIR010000020.1, on the reverse strand, counting down.
ACAGAACCGAAGACAAAATTCAACGCCACATGGTAGATGCGAATAGGAGCAGTGCTAAAAGCCGACCTATTTCTGGATTCAGATGGCCACCAGATTAGACTTCATGGAGTTTTTTCCCGGTTGGATGTCAGCTAACTGTTTTCGAATAGTTTCCGTCGATTTTTCAAGCTCGATTCC